>OY987255.1:96850306-97049434 GCA_963920725.1 Rhamphomyia laevipes | reverse complement strand
AGGAAATTTCATCGCTGAAAATTAATCGCTGAAAAAATTTATAGCCAAGAAAAATTCATTGCAGAAAATTAATTACTAGGAAAATTCGTCGCACAAAATTAATCTCTGAAAAAATTCATCGCAGGAAATTTCATTGCAGAAAATTAAACGCTAGGAAAATTCATCGCAAGAAATTCCATCGCAAGAAAAAATCATAGCAGAAAATTAATCGTTAGCAAAATTCGTACAAGTATATTTCATCGCTGAAAATTGATCGCTAGGAAAATTCATCGCAAGAAAACTTTATACCCATAAAAAATTTATCGCAGAAAATTAATCGTTAGGAAAATTCAACGCAAGAAAACTTCATCGCTGAAAATTAATCGCTAGGAAAATTCATCACAAGAAAATCCTTCGCAAGGAAACTTCATACCCATAAAAAATTCAACACAAAAAATTAATCACTAAGAAGATTCATTGCCAAGAAAAATTCATTGTAGAAAATTAACCACTAGGAAAATTCATCGCAGGAAATTTCATTGCAGAAAATCCATCGCAAGAAAAAGTTGTACCCAAGAAAAAATCATAGCTGAAAATTAATCGTTAGCAAAATTCGTACAAGTAAATTTCATCACGGAAAATTAATCGTTAGGAAAATTCATCGCAGCAAAACTTCATCGCTGAAAATTTATCGCTAGAAAAACTCATCACAAGAAAATACTTCGCAAGAAAACTTCATACCCATAAAAAATTCCTCGCAGAAAATTCATCGCAAGAAAATTCATTGAAAAGAAAATAAAATTCAGTAAATATAATGAAACGCGGATTATAAATGCAATAATAACATAATTTGAAGTGTGATGGATAGAAAAAAAAATAGAATTTGCTTATAAAATATTATATAATTTGTTTTATTGAAAAACAATAAATTTTATAAATAAGTATCAATAAGTTTAAAAAAATATATGAATGTACTTTATACAGGCTCATGAATCTGCTGAAAGTACTAATTTAAGATTAACAGATATATCGCGTAACTAATCTTAGTATCAAATTTATTTGAAAACGGGTGAAACTTACTTTAAATGATTTTTTGAACTTATAACATTTTCTTATGAAATTTCAGAATGATCACGTTGAAGTTTCCTAAATAAAAATATTATATTTTGAGGATTCGGATTTATATTTTAATTTTGGATTATATATGCAGGCCATCGAAATCGTCATTAATGAAATAATGTATTATGCTTAATAATTAATAATAATTATTGGATTGAATTTAGGAAGTAAAAAAAATTAAACTTGAACTTAAGCATAAATATTTGATTTTTCAGTAAAAATGAATTGTCAAATCAATTATTATCGGAACAATAATATGATGCGGCAAAGAATTTAATTATAAATATATTTTATTAAAATCCTGATTTTTTGTTAATTTTATTAATTAAGTAATAAGATATTATAATTAAATCGCTAAAATTGATAGTTTAAAAATTTAAATAATGACTTAAGCGAAATTTAAAAGTGAGAAAAAAACAATATATAATGCACCAATTCAATTTATGAACTCATAAAATTCATAAAGCTTCTGGAAAAGTAAAAAAATAGAACAATTTAGATCATCTTATAATATATTATTCTTAGCCTGAAGTAAAAAGAAAATGAATATTACGCTTAAGTATAAATTTCCGACTACGGGGCAAAACGATTTAATTCAGAATTTCAAAAAAAAAATTACTTCGCCTAAGCCAAGTTCAATGACAATCGAATATTTTAGCTAAAACATCTAACTCGATCTGAATGTAATATTTTATACAATTCTACATTGATCAACCAAGCCAAATTACTAAAATTAATTGCGGGCCAAAAAAAGGGTTGCCAGGAAGTTTAGAATTAATTGTAAAACTACTTGAAATTCTGAATGGATAAAAAATCTTAATAAATACAATTGTCAAATGTAAAAGTAGCAGAACATATTCGATAAAAATACTTTTCTGACAAACTATAAATCCTGACTTAAGTGCTTTTGCCCCTCAGCCAGAGAAATATTTTTAATCAAAAGTTAATGCGATGTAAATTTTTTTATTTTCAAAATTTTATACGAATTAATTTCAATAATTTATATGAAATGTGCAAAAATGAATAAAATGTTCATTATTTTATATGGAGTATGGAATTTATTTTCAATATATCACCCATTTCATTTGACCATTTCAACTGAATCCGAATTAATTGACCCTTAAAATTCCCAAAACGTTTGGAAAAGTAAAAAAAATCCATTTTGATCATGCTATATATTAGCCTTAGCCAGAAGTAAAAAAACATTTAAAATTACGCTTAAGTATAAATATTTTTAATTGAAACTTAATGCGTTCACAAATGAAAGAAATGTTTATAATTTTGTATGGAGTTGGAGATTTATTTTTGCCCATTTTCGAAGAATTACTCATTTCATTCATATAAACTATTAAAATGTTCAAAAATTAATAAAATGTTCATTATTTTATATGGAGTATGGAATTTATTTTCAATATTTCACCCATTTCATTTGACCATTTCAACTGTATCCTAATTAATTGACCCTTAAAATTCACAAAACTTTTGGAAAAGTAAAAGAAAATCCATTTTGATCATGCTATATATTAGCCTTAGCTTGAAGTAAAAAAACATTTAAAATTACGCTTAAGTATAAATATTTTTAATTGAAACTTAATGCGTTCAAAAATGGACGAAATGTTTATAATTTTGTATGGAGTTGGAGATTTATTTTTGCCCATTTTCGAAGAATTACTCATTTCATTCATATAAACTATTAAAATGTTCAAAAATAAGCAAAATGCGCGTTATTTTGTATTGGGTAGGTATTTATTTTCAATATTTTGAAAATGAATCATAAAATGAAAGCGAATCATTATCTCTTACTACATCTGTATATCGGAGAACAGAAGAAAATGAAACTAACAAATATTCTGAATTGCAAGAGAGACTTACTAAAACACTTCAATATTCAGAGAATGTAAAAAAAATCTTATGAATATGACGGAGAATATTTACTAAGACCAGAAATTATTGATTTATTAAATAAATTAAATAAAACTCAAATACTTTACAATAAAAATGTAAACACTCCACTGTAGAAAATTATGTTTTACGTTTATTAATATTAGTGGAAGATTACAAAGATGTTTATCAGTACTATTTACAAAAACGACGATTGTAATAATATTATTTTAACAATGATCTTGGAAAAAACAATAACAATATTTCATTCTGCAGACAAACCTAGAAGAATTAACTTGAAATCAATCAATTAAATATGAAGAAGTTTTCACCTATCACTATTTTAAGCTTACTATTTATTAGAATTTATGCGGCTCCTGCTATTACTCCTACTATTGCATTAAATGAGGAAAATAATGGAAATGCTACATTTAATGTTGTACTTGTGTCATTATTTTGTGTCATTATTTTTATTTCCGACTGTGTTTTCCCAATCATTTCTAATTCTTTCATTATTGTTCTCCTCCATGTATTTTTGGGCGCCCAACACCTCTAGATCCTTGAGGGTTCCATTCCAGTGCTTGTCTTGTGATTGAACTACATGATGCTCGTCTTAGTATATGTCCTATCAATCTCCACCTTCTTTTGCGTATTTGTTTTATTATAGGTTCTTGTTCTGTAATTCTCCAGAGTTCTATGTTTGTTAATCTTCTGGGCCAGAATATTTTACATATTATGCGTAAGCATTTGTTTACAAACACTTGTAATTTGTCGATATCCTTTTTGTTGAACATCCATGTTTCACTTCCATACAGCAGTATGGATTTTATACATGAGTTGAATATCCTAAGTTTTGTTTTTCTTGAGAATTGTGATGACTTCCATACTTTGTACAGTCTGCTGAATGATGACCTAGCTTTGCCGAGTCTACAATTGATGTCTTCAGTTGTTCCGCCATTTACTGATACGTAGCTGCCCATATAACAGAACTCTTGCATGTTTTCGATGTTTGTTTCATTAATTCTTAAGTTTTTTCGACTGTTTATACGCATGCTCTTTGTTTTCTTTATATTAATTTTTAGGCCAATTTCTTCCGCATACGTGTTTAAGTCATTCAATTTGTTCTGCATATCACTGTGCGAGTGAGCCATCAATACTATATCATCAGCGTAGTCCAAATCATCCAGTCTTTGCATTAGCAACCATCTTATGCCTCTTGGTCTGCTACTTGCTTTCTTAAGTACTTCATCCAGTACTGTGATGAACAGCAATGGTGATAAGGCATAACCCTGTTTAACTCCGTTCTGAAGTTTTGAAAGCTTCGCTGGTCTGTCCTTGATGTGCAACAACACTCTCCGCATCTTTGTATAACGCCTTTATTATTCTGATTATCTTGCTTAGGATTCCCTTGTTGTGTAATGCTTCCCATATTGCTTTTCGTCTTAGTATGTCAAATGCTCTTTCGAAGTCCACGAATACCATATATAGAGATTAGTTCCACTCGATCCATTGTTCTATTATTAACCGCACTGTGTTTGATTGGTCAGTGCAACTTCTATTTGGTCTGAAACCCACTTGCTCATCCCTTAGTTGTCTGTCAATTGGTTCTTGTATTCGGGTTAGTAATATCAACGTTAGTATTTTATTCACAATGATATTCCTCGCCAGTTTCCACACTCTTTATAATCACCTTTCTTCGGAAGTTTTATTACGATTCCTTTCTTGCACGCATTTGGTACTTCTTCATCTGTCCATACTTGATTAAGTAATGGACTAAGCGTGTTTGCTGCTATATTCGTATCAGTTTTGAGTAGTTCAGCGGGTATCCCATCCGACCCAGCAGCTTTGTTGTTCTTAAGTTTCTTTATGGCTGTTGAAATTTCTCTAATTTGTCTTTTCTAGCGGATTTCTTTACTTCTTTTGCTATGCGTGCGTAGTTTCTTCTTGTTTCTATGATGTTACCATTATTGTTGTTCGTGGCGTTGATTATTTGTTTCAATTTTCTTCGCTCTTCAATTTTACTCCATGTTTCATCTGATACCCATATTTTTCTTGTATGTTTTACTACTCCTAGAACATCTTCACCAACCGATCTGTATATTTGTGTGAATTCGTCGAGGTTGGTTACATTTTGTATTGCTGCGTCAATTTTTGATACAAATTCCCTCTTTGTAACTTGGTGCTGCAATTTATAATCATTTCATGGAAATTTCTTGTTTGTACTACGTCGTCTACTTTGTACTGCTT
Organism: Rhamphomyia laevipes; assembly: GCA_963920725.1. NCBI lineage: Eukaryota > Metazoa > Arthropoda > Insecta > Diptera > Empididae > Rhamphomyia > Rhamphomyia laevipes. The sequence continues at coordinate 97,044,208 of OY987255.1, read as the reverse complement.
ATATCTTAATTCTTATGTCTGCAGTAACCAACTCATGATCGCTTGATATATCTGCTCCTCTTCTTGTTCTTACGTCCAGCGATGAACCTATCCATTTTTTACTGAAGCATATGTGATCTATTTGGTTTTTGCTGTAACCCGGTGCTGTCCAAGTATATTTGTGGATATTCTTATGCGGGAAGAGGGTTCCGCCTATAGCTAAGCTGTATGTTTGGCAGATGTCGACAAGCCTTCCCCGTTGTTATTGCGAGTTGTTCGCAAACCGTGAGTTCCCATTATCTGCTGTAGGCCGGTGTTGTTATTACCTACTTTGGCATTAAAATCTCCCATTAGTATTTTGATATCTCCATGCGGTATATCATTTAATGTTCTAGTTAATTGTGAGTAGAAGTCATCTTTTGCTTGATCATCTGCAAGTTCTGTGGGGGCGTAACACTGTATCATTGTTATTTTCTTTATCTTACTATTAAATCTAGCGGTTATAATTCTATCTGATACAGGTTTCCAATCAAGTAAAGACCTTCTTGATTTTCTGCTCATTAGTATTCCTACCACGCTTTCTCCTCTGTTATCCTTCCCGGAGTATATTAGAGTGTTGTTATTTGTGGTTAATAGTTCGCTATTGTTGTTTCATCGCTAATGCCAAGTATATCTATTTTGTATTTATGAAATTCATTTTCTACTTGCATTAGCCTTGATGTTTCCATTAAAGTTCTTACATTCCATTGTCAATTAAGTCGGTAACTTTCAAAGCTTACGGACGTGTTTTTTTTTTCACTTTAAATAATTATTAATTTTTATTAAGTTTGCAATTTTTTTTACATACAAAATTTCTTTAATTTTGCTCATTTAACAAAAAATTCATAATTAATATAAATAATCAAATAAAAAATTAATAAAAAAAAAAAAATAATAAAAACAAATAACATTTTTTTGTTTTTGTTTTAGTGTGTTGTGAAATTTAATTCTCTTGTGCAGTAACAATAACTTATTGCAAAGTGCATTTACCTTGTGCTTATCACCTAAATTTTTCACAAATTAAATTAACAATTTTTGTGTTGTGCAATTTAATTTTAATACACTTTTATTTTTGTTGGAACAGTGCATTTACCTTGACAGTATATATATACGAGTATATATTTTTACAATGAATAAATGTAGTAGTGTTAATTGCTTGATCGAAGATTCTTCTTCGTTACATGAGCTAATTGCCTGCGGTGGAATTTGTTCTAACTTTTATCACATGCAGTGTATTGGCATTTCGAAATCAGCATTAAAACATTGGAAAGAATTTACTAAATTCTTTAGTTTTTATTGTACTGAATGTCAGACCATAAAACTGTCGCATGTTATGTTAGCGAATAAAACAAATAATGATTATCTTAAGTCAATTACTGACTATTGCTTTCATTAAAAAATCTGTTCATAATAATGAAAACAAAATGCGCAGAAAAATTTACAGATATTCAACAACACATGGATGATTTAAGCTCTAATATTATTGGTATTGATAATAAATGTGACTTATAAGTAAATAATTGTAGTCTTGTTTCCAATAATATACTTAAATTGCTTGCTACCATTGATTCTGCTTAAGCAACTGGCATGAAAAGTGATGATTTGGTAGCTAATAAATTGAACTTTCAATTGGATTCTTTACATTCTTCAATAAAAAAGTTAAAAATTTCATTTGAGAGTGATTCACAGAACGTCCAGTCACTAATTGATAAAACTCAACATCAAAACTTAGAGAATTTCAGTTCACTTTTCAATCAATTGACGATACTAAGGGATGATAACTGCATTGATGATATCAGGTTTCGCTGGGTAGATTTTTATGATGAATTTTCTACATCAAAGGTAACTCTTAATAACATCATAGAGGAATTAAAAATTTTAAGCAGTATACCTAATTTTAAAGCAGCAACGCAGAATGATAAGTTAAAAGATATTCCGATTTTTCATGAATGAAATCAAAAATCAATTTATGACGAATTGAATATTAATAACAATATTAATGATAATAATAATATTGATAGTAATAATAATAGTTATAATAATAATGATAGTAGTAGTAGCACTATTATTTCAATATTTGTTAAAGGAGCACCAGCAAATGCGGACGAACAATGGTTAAAGGACTTCATTTCTAAAACATTCATGATAACTGATGTTCAATGTAAGAAAGTCTCACCTCGCTATCTTCAAAATAAGAAACTAGCATTTTCAAGTTTCAAGGTAGATGTTGCAGAGCATGCTGCGTGTGCGTTAATAGATAATAAATTATTATGGGGTAATATTAATGCATTCAGTTCTTTATGGGTGGATAACATTAAAAATACAAAACAAAATATTAAGCAAATTAATAACAAAAACATTAGTAATAATGGTACTAATAATAGAATCAATAATAATAACAATAATACTAACAAAATCAAAAACCTAAGTAAAAATAAAAATATTAATAATAACAATAAATAAATAACAATAATAAAAACAAAAAATATTATTAAAAATAATAAAATTTATAGCAAAAATAATAACAACAGCAATAATAATAATATTAGTAATAAAAAAATTAAAAGTAAAAGGAATATTAAAGGTAATAAAAATAATACTAAAATTATAAGTAAGAAATATAAAAGTAATGATGGAAGAAATATCAATCATTCAGACTTACAAAGTAATAGTAATTACGATAATATCAGCCAAAGTTGCAAATGTACTTGTAATGCAAGTAAATACTCGAACTTTATTCAAGGTCCGACGTTTAGAGCTGGTTCATTACCTGTTTTTAGTGTTCCCAGTGATAGCATATTCAATTCTAATATTACTAATCCAATCCAGAATAACATGCCAACTAATAGCAACAATAATAACAATGTCACAAATAGTATTCCCGTTAACAATACTAATAATGATGACTTATCCAATACTAATACTTCCATTAATAAAAGTAATACTTCCTTTATTAATCCTTTACTTCCACCGATTTCCAGGCTTACAAAAAATGCGGTTTTAGAAGGTGATAGTTTATATGTCCTTGGTCGCCTTAGAGACAATAAAATTTTTGAGAATGTTAGATTATATTTAGCTTATTTACATGATCAGGACGATTTGATCTGTATTGATGGTAAAACTAAAACTAACATTAAAATTTTAATTGAACAAGAAGGACTACCATCAGATCCGAAGGAACTTCGAATGATATTTGACAGATATCATGAAAATTTTAATGTTTCCTCTGAAAAAGTTTCAATGGATTTAAAAACCTTTCGTAGTTTTGTTGAAAATAAAAGAATTGACTATATGCAAAGAATTAGAGAAAATAACAATAGGTATTTTCGATCATAGGCCTTCTAACATTATAAATAACAACATTGATTCTAATATACTTAAGTCTAATAATTCAAATTTAATTTCAATAAAAAAATCAAACTTGACTGACTTAAATATTTATTATCAGAATGTTAGGGGCCTACGCACAAAAACCAAATCTGTGCTTTCTCATTCTCTTTCTATGAAAGAAGAAGAGTATGCTCTTACTGAAACGTGGTTAACTTCTTCAATTAATAGTCTTGAAGTATTTGATAAATCATTTATTGTTTTCAGAAAAGATAGATACAATTCCCAAAACTTATTAAGCGCTGTCAATACTGCGAAAGGGGGAGGTGTTTTAGTCGCTATTAAATCGAAATTTAATGTTTCTGAAATTTTAATCCCTAATTCTGAGTCATTAGAAATAGTAGGTGTAGAAGTAAATCTACAATCAAAAAAACTCATAATTATTAGTTATTATATTCCACCTAATTCTAATTTAGAGGTATATTCTAACTTTAATAAGGCGACTGATTCAATTACATCGGAACTAAGTTCTTCTTATGAATTGATTATTTGCGGTGACTTCAATCTACCAAACATAACTTGGTTACCACATGATGAAGAACCATTTTTAACTCCGCGCAATTTATCTAATGAAATTGAATATTCATTTTGTGATAATTTGGCTGCAAATTATATGCAACAAATTTCAAATATCAAAAATTTTCAATCAAAACAGTTAGATCTTATTTTTACATCGGATTGGGATAATATTATATTAACGCAGTTTGTATCAACGCTAGTCAATATTGACCAATTTAATTTTAATAAAACTGACTTTCAAGAGTTGAATGCCTATCTACATTCCTTTGACTTTAATACATTAAATGATAATGTAGATTATAATGAAGTCATTGAGAATTTTTATAATATTATCTTACATGGTTTTAATTTATTTGTTCCAAAATCCATCGTTAAAGGGATTGATAATAGTCCCCCGTGGTTAACTCATGAAATAAAAAAACTAAGAAATATTAAAAATAAAGCTTGGCGTAAATATCTCAATTCCAAAAATAACATAGATTATATTAATTTTACTAATTTGTTTAATATTTTTAAACAAAAGGTTGACCAATCATATAATAGTTATGTAGACGATATGTCTTTTAAACTTGTAGATAACCCAAAAGCTTTCTGGAACTTTGTGAACTCAAAAAGAAAGTCTGACCAATTTCCAACTTTTATGAGTTTTAATGGGAATTTAAGTAACGACCCAGCAGTTATCTCTAATTATTTTAGAGAACATTTTTCAGACTGTTATTTGGGTAATAATTTTAAAATTAATGAGTCTCATTTTCACCACCTTGAAAACTCACCAAAGACCACTCTTCAGGATATTATTTTTGATGAAATACTCACTAAGTCCTATTTAGACAAACTTGGTAATAATGCATCTCCCGGACCAGATGGAATACCAGAGATTATTTTAAAAAATTGTTCCAGTTCATTAACTTTGCCTTTAACTATTTTGTTTAAACGCTCATTAGCTACTGGGATTTTTCGTTATTTATGGAAAAAATCTTATATTAAGCCAATTCATAAAAAGGGGTCAAAAAAAGATGTTTTGAATTATCGCCCAATAGCTAAATTATCTTGTACACCAATACTTTTTGAGTTAATGGTTTTTGATAACATTTATGATCATTGTCTTAGCTTCTTAGTTGCAAATCAACATGGTTTTCTGAAAAGTAGATCAACAGTAACTAATTTGGTTGAGTCAACATCAATATTTATTAATAACATGGAAGCTGGTTATCAAACTGATGTGTTATTTAGTGATCTAAGTAAGGCATTTGACCTTTTGCCTCACAGTGTAATATTGTTTAAACTTAGGAAATTAGGATTTCCTAAATACTTTTTAAAATAGAACTTATAGTATTTTGTTTAAATCTATAGTAACTTCAGCATTTGAAGCCAACTCAGGGGTACCTCAAGGTAGCCATCTTGGTCCGTTGTTATTTATCATCTCAATAAATGATGTGGTCTCATTAATGAAAAATAGCAATATAAGTATTTATGCAGATGATATGAAAATTTATAGAAAAATAACTTCTATGTCGGATTCAATATCTCTTCAAGAAGATATGAATCGTTTTTCGACATGGTGTACTTCAAACTGCCTTAAACTTAATGTCGGAAAATGTGCTATGATGACTTTTTCGCGTAAAAAAACACCAATTCAATTTAATTACAAATTAAATAATGAAACGGTACCAATTGTTGAGCCATTTAGGGATTGAGGTATTTATTTGGACCAAAATCTAAATTTTAAGTTACATTTTAACTACATAATTAATAAATCAAATTCAATGTTAGGATTTATAAAAAGATGGTCTAAGGAATTTTCAGATCCTTATATTTTAAAATCACTCTACACGTGTCTTGTCCGCCCAAATTTGGAGTATGCCAGCCAAGTTTGGAATCCACACTTTGATATACATATTCGCAGGATAGAAGGAATTCAAAGAAATTTTATTAGATTTGCATTTCGCCAATTTCATTGGATTAATCCTTTGATATTACCTCCTTATGTAGACAGGATTAAGCTCATAAACATGCAGACTTTGGAAAAAAGACGGGAAATGGATGATGTAGTTTTTTAAATGAAATTATTAATTCAAATATTGATTCTTCGTTTATACTAAATAAAATTGAATTTAATCATGACAATAGGTTTAGGTCGCCTAATTTATTCAATTTAAAATTTCACAGAACAAGGTATGGGATGTTTGAACCCATCAATAGGTTATTAATTCTTGGTAATAAGTACCAAAATTATATTAGAATCTCAACATCTAAAAATAACCTAAAAAAATAAATACTTAATGATTGATATTTTTTTAACTGTATGTTTGTATTGTTTAATAATAAATTAAATATAATTTTTATTTATTGACAAAATTTGATTTAAATAATTAAATTGATATATTTAACTAATATTTTTAGTATTAATTTTAATTTATATAAATTTTTTTTTTCATTCAAAATATAATTTATTATTGTTAATTTATTAAATTAATAATTTTTGTTTTTTGAATTTAAATAATGTAATTAAATATATGTATTGTAAACTGTTTGAACTAAGCAAATAAATAAATATTATCCTTGAAAATATTAAATATTATCCTTGTCCAATTCGTGTACTATTTCGTAAGCCAAAGGTCGTCAACGTTCAGATCAAACCGGTCCTTTCTGTGTTTGAAGTTTCGGTAATCATTTTTTAATTCGCCATGTAGATGATTAGTCTGCAGTGGAATATCCTAGGTGAAAATCATCTATAGCTATGTACATAGATGATTTTCCCGTGAAATAGTCGCGGATTTGAACCGCGGACTCCACCGGTGGTACTAAACTGCTCAACCCGCTGACGATTGAGCTACCGATGGGCAATGTGTGCATATTTTAGAGCTAAAATAAAAATTTTAATCTATAATATTTTACTATCAAATCCATCTTCATTAATATATTTCAATATTAAATTCACATAAATAAATTTATTGTAACCCATTACTTGCTTAATCATAAGCTACACCTTGACCTGACATTAATTTTTATTAAAACGATAACCCATTAAGACTAAGGTTTTTCCACGTCATATTTTTTGATGCTATTGATGCTTTTAAAGAACTGTATGTAGATTTATGTGATTTTTTTGCATTAAATCTTGAAATATTTAATCTTGAAATCTGTTTGAAGATTTTTTGGTTTTCTTCCGACGTTGAAAATTGTATCCATTGCATTAGTTATTTCTTTACAAGTTCTGCTTTTAACTGGAATTGCCCAAGCAAATTTTGAAAATGTATCAATTACTGTTAAAAGATATCGGTAGTTTTTATAAGATTTCGCATATGCACCTATTTCAAATAAATCAGCTTGCCAAATATCATCAAAAACTTTAATAATAACGCGTCATCTGCCAAAGTTTTTTCGAGCTGGTCTATGTAATTCATTGACAACATCATTCTTACTCATTTTGATGGAAATTATTATTACAGTATTAGTTTTTAGATATTTATATTTAACATTCATTCTTACTTTGGCTCAGTATTTATTTTAAAAGCTTTAGTAATAATTGTTTTGTTTTCATCCTATTTGCATCAGATATTGTTTTTATATGGTAAGATATAAAAGTTTCAAATGTTTCATGTTTTGCTAACAAAGCTTTTGTTTTGTAATATATCTATTACAAGCTTAATCTTTTTCTCAATTATATCGTCAGTATAGTCTTTTGTTGCAGCATCATTTTTGTGAATTGGCTGATGAAGATTAACAATTGGCTTATTTTGAAGATTATAATAATTTTTCTCATCTATTATAAATCCATATCTATAAGGTCCTGCTGGTCCAATAGGTTCAATAGGTCCAACAGGTCCCACCAGTCCTTGTAAACGTTTTCTAATGGGAGGACCAGTATGACCAAACTTATATATATAGGCATATTTACAAATTATGTGATTTCTTATATTATTCCCTTTTATTGTATAATATTAGCCTCTCAACTCATCTAAAGTAGTAATAATTTCATTATTGTAATTATAATAACCAGCTTTTTGATAGCTTACTAACATCTGCAATCTATCAACTAGCTCATTTGAATCAACGCAGTAAACATAATCAACCTTTCATATAAAAACTTCCATCATAAGACCCTTACCTAATGCTGTTGATGGTGGTGATGATGATGAAGTCTTTCGAGTATTATACTGATGGGGAAATATTTTTTTAATTATTAAACTATATGTATTACCATTATTTCGTCGCATTTGCTGATTTGAATTGTAGTTACGCCTATGTGCATTCGTTTTTATTAATATTTTTTTATATGTTTTTAGTTGTATCTGGATTTTTCATAAATATTAACTCTAGCAATCCAATTGTGCTTTTATAAGAATTTTTATCAATAATTATTTCATTCATTTTTACTTCTATTTGCTTATTACCAACTTTCCATTCAGCAGAACTTTGATCAAAATATGGACCAAAAGTTGTATCAAATTTTTTCGGTATCGTATAGAAGAAGTAGATTCAAATAATTTAGTATATTTTGATATAGTATGAGGTTTTTCAATTTAATGTTTTTAAGGTGTTGTGGTTAATAAATGTTTTTATGCAAATTTTTCATGCGGCCCACTCATTATTAATTGAAAATATATCAAGCTCGTTAAGAAAAAAGAAAATTTATTTTGATATTTTATTTATTTTTTGTTGGAAGCAGATGAGAATTTTAATTTTTAAAATTCGGAATATTATGTTGCAATTTTAAGTTACTCTTGTTTACGGGGTGTAAAATTTCATTCTGCATTTCCTTCTGGTTGATTGAATTTCATTACTCACTGGGTTATCTTTGTTTTGCTTACTGGAATATCTGTCATATTTATACATTTCTGACATTCATTTTCATTTGTGTTGGAATTTTTTTTAAAATGTTTAAAATTTAAAATTCTGTGATGATTTAGGTTAGGAGAAATTTAAATTAATATAAAATTTGATATAATTATTAAAAACTTTATATTTATCCCTAGAAATAATAATGATAAATAGAAAAAGAAAAATCGATAGCGAAGCTAGGATTTTTAATACTAAAATAATAAAGCTTTGTGTCTGATTTGTAAATCAACAGTAGCTGTTTTCAAAGAAAATACTGTAAAACGACATTATCAAACCATACATAGTGAATATGATCGTTATGAAGGTAATATAAGGAAAACAGAAGTTCATAAATTAATGTTCTCTCACAGAACAATAAAATTGTTTAAAAACATTTTATCATCAAAATGAGACGAGTGTCCGTGTTAGTTACAAAATTAGTTACCTAATTGCAAAAGCTGGAAAGCCATTTACGGATGGTGTATTTTTAAAAATTTGTATTGGACAAATTGTGGACGAAATCTGTCCAGAAAAAAAAAATGTTTATGAATATTTCTTTATCAGCGCGAACTATTAAGAGTCGTATAGAACATATAGGAAATGATCTTTTACAAATATTAAAAAAAAAATCAATAGAATTCCAGTCTTTTTCTATCGCGTTGGATGAGAGTTGTGATATGAGAGATACTGCACAACTTTTAATATTCATTCGTGGTATCACTGAAAATTTTTTTGTATGCGAAGAATTAGCTGGACTTTGTAGTTTAAAAGGAACAACTACAGCACAGGATATATTCCTAAAAGTGAAGGAAACAATTGATTGTATGGGATTAAACTGGAGAAACTTAAGAGGTATAACTACAGATGGAGCAAGGAATATGAGTGGTAATAAAGAAGGTGTTTCTGCTTGCATTTCAAAAAAGTGGTAAAATCAGGTGGTTTAGCTCCATTTGTCTTTCATTGCATAATTCATCAACATGCGTTATGCACGAAAATCTTGAAAATAAGCACTGTTATGGATGTAGTCGTAAAAATAGTGAACTTTATAAAGAGACAGAGTTTAAATCACCGACAATTTCAAGAATTTTCGTCTGAAATCGAATCTGAATATGGTGATGTTATTTACTATACTGAAGTAAGATGGCTTAGTAAAGGTAATGTACTCAAAAGATTTTTTCATTTAAGAGAAGCAATTTCAATATTTTTAATCGAAAAAGAAAAGGAAATAGTTGAACTATCAAATCCAAACTGGCTTTTAGATTTAGCATTTTTAATTGATATTACAAGCTTGATGAATGAACTGAATTTGAGGCTTCAAGGCAATGGACTATTGTTTCACGAAGCATTTTCAAATATCAAATTATTCGAAATGAAATTAGAATTGATTAAAAATAACATAACACAAGAGCAATTACATAATTTACCATTCTGTGAGATAATTTTGAAGGAGTATGCAGATTCTGGGCTGTCGGTGAGTAAATATAGAGATCATGTTGAGAAACTGCAAATTGAATTTTCTAAAAGATTTACTGATTTTCACGACCACTCGAAGCAAATTCAACTATTTCAAAATCCATTTATAATTGAAATAACTGACGTAACTCCTAGTTTGCAAATGGAAGTAATTGACCTTAAAACGAATGATATGTTGAAATCATCATTTCAAACAAAAGACATAATAATATTTTATACAGATCTTCCAGCATCTGCTTTTCCTCGTTTAAAAACAATTGCTTCTGAATTTATAAGCCTCTTTGCTAGCACCTACATCTGCGAGCAAACATTTTCGAGGATGAAATATATAAAAAACAAATATCGTACAAAAATGACAGATGAACATTTACATGCCGTGTTACGAACAGCTACCTCAAGTTTTGATGTCGATTTTAATAATTTGGTTAAACAAGGATTGAGTCAATTTCATTCATCTCATTGACAGTATTATATTATAAATTACAGACTAAAAAAATAATTTCAATATTTTTATTTTGTTTATTTTTATTTTATTTTGTTTATTTTTATTTTTCTAAATTATAATTTTGTTGAGTTTTCTTTTGTTTAATTTTTTCTTAATTGTCTGAAAGTTTTGTTAAGTTTTATATTTTTATTATCGTTTTGTTTAATTTTAACTTGAATTAAAAATTATAATTTCGTTAATTAACTTTTACTTTTTATAATAATAAATATTAAAAAAAAAATCTTATTTTTCTTATTTGTTTTCTTTTTATTATTCTGAGAGCTGACGGACGATCATGAAAAATAAATTTATTTTTAAGATTTCTCTTCCCACCCCTACTAAAAAACACCAGCTGTAGAAATTTTTGATATTTGAAATTGACGTTTCTCTTCAAAAAAAAACGTTCAGACAAGACTTTTCTGATATAAACTAAAACTTAACAACCCATATATTTTTTAAAAAAAATTAGTCTAAAAATTTTTTAGTTACTGGCCCGTTCATATTTATAAAATTGTTTTTTGGCCCTTTTCAAGATAAGTTTGCCGACCGCTGATCTACACTATCATCATCATTATCATCAGAATTAATTTTGTTTTATTGTCTTATACTAGAAACATTCATCATAAAATCTTGATTTATTTTCTTTTTTAATTACACTAAATGATTTTCCTTGTTTTATTTAAGGATAAATTGATTTTTGTTCAATTGCTTTTGCAACGTTTTTGAGTGGTAATGTAATTGGTTTAAAATGTTCTTCTAATACATGTTCTGCTGCCATCGTACCAGTTTTTAAAACTCGATATTTTCTTTATACTGCTATATCAAGCAAACTGCTGGTACTGCTATATCAATAAAAGCTTTGCAATCAGTTATAACTTTCAACTTTTGACCAAGTAAATATGATCTTCATTTTTTAACAGCTTGTACGATAGCCATAGCTTCTAATTCGTATAAGTGATACTTTTGTTCGCCATCAGTTATTTTTGTACTCATATACTCTACCGGATAAAGTTAACCGTTTTCGGATTTTTTTTTGAAACATGACCGCAGCGTAACCATACTTTAAAGCATCAGTATGAATTTCTGGACATGCACCATATTTAAACAACTGAAACACGGGTTTTTTGGCCAATTCAGATTTTAATTCTGTAAAAGCACGTAATTGTTCCGGACCAAATATTAATGGAACATCTATTTTCAATAGATTGGATAACTATTTGGCTTTTACCGCCAAATTAGGAATGAATTTTCGAAAATAGGATGCTAGTCCTAAAAAGCTTTGAATCTGTTTGACGTTTTTATAAGGTGTCGGATAATTTATTACGGCTTTAATCTTTTCTGTACCGAACAAATCCATTTTCAACCGTGTGGACAAGAAAATTTATTTTACTTTTACCGTGATCTTGAGCAACTCTCAAAACCTTTTTTAAATCTATAAGTCCTTGCTCTTCCGATTTTGATGGGGTAATTAAATCATCCATATAAGTTATTACAACTTAAGGTTGAATTCTAGTAAATCTGACGGATGGAATAAAATCGCTAATTTCGTAAATTCCCATTGTAAAGTTTTGTTAATTTAATGGAGGTTTATTTTGATCCCACGGGTTTTTTAGTAAAAATATTTTTAGCTATTGATTAGCTTAAATTTTAGCTTGAGTACGGTTCCCTTCATCCATCCATCCATCCATCCATTCCTATTCGATAGATAAACTATTATGATACTACTATATTGCTTAAATATCAGTGCACTTTTATTTTATTATTCGATAAATTTTAGAATTATTAATTCGAAATTTTTTAGAATTATTAATTTATTAAAATAATAAAGTGATTCATTTCAAAATGACGGTAATGATGACGAGTTTTTATATTTTGTTTTAAGAATTTTGCTATCTAAATGCTATAAATTTTATCCGCATAACATTTTGATATCAAATTTTTAATGAATGATCATTTTTAAAATATGCGCGCAAGAAGCATAAATCGTGCTTCTGTTACTGAGATTGGACCTAACTTTTGTGCTAATGAGTAAACGAGTTCAGCAGCAGAGAACCACGTTCTGACACTATCTACACTCTAGTATAAGCAAATTATACTAAGAAAATGAAATTATTCAAAAATCATAGATTATTTAGAACATAATTTTTTTTTCTAAATACATTAGTCTAGCAATGAACATGAAATTTTTTTCATGGCTTATAAGAATTTTTTTTCTTCTGGTAATGATTATCCACATGAATAAATATTGACTTTTAATTCCATAGCTTATTATAAGGAATTTTTGTTTCATGCCATACTATAATTTTTTTTTACCGAATTTAGCGGTAATGAGCGATAAAATTATCGGTATAAAAATAATGCTTTTTTAGTAAACCGGTATTGCAATCCCTAGTCATGAATGACCTCATCGAACTCACGAGGCAGGGATACCTCGTCGTATGCTACGCAGACAACCTGGTCATTCTCGTCACAAACAAATTTGAATCAGAACTCTCTGTGCTAATGCAACCTGCACTGAATATTGTTAGCCAATGGGCAGACAATTGTGGGCTAAACATTAACCCGTTAAAAACCGATATCTGTTTATTCTCATTGAGAAGGAAAAGTCAACTAGTGAGTCTTCCCGTTATAAAAGGCACCCGGCTAGCACTTAAAACTAGTGTTAAGTATCTGGGCGTTATTTAAAACAAACAATTCAACTGGAGACCGCACCTAGAAGAACGAGCTAAAAAAGCCTATAGGATTTTTGGTATGTGTTGGGGCGCGATGGGAAAGAAATGGGGACTACAACCGGATATGATTCGCTGGATCTACATAAGTGTCGTGCGCCCTACTCTTTCTTATGTATCTCTCATCTGGTGGAAGGCGATTGAGAAACTCTCCAATCTTAAGTTGTTGGAAAACGTTCAACGTTCTTGTTGCCTCAGTATTACGGGCGCAATTAGGACAGGATCAATAACAGCACTGGAAACTATTACGGCTATCCACCCAAATGCGATCCACATTAAAAAAGTTGCTGCGGGGGCTGCATTGACACTTCACTTAAACCAGACATGGACTCATGCGGACTCTACTGTTCCTCATAAATTTATCCTGAGATTTGTAAAATCCATCATACCCAAGTTTTACAAACTCTAATATAATTGTCCTGTTGCTAGGTCCCATACTTTTCATTCCCCAGGTTCCATTTTTTATGTTATCAATTTGGCATACCAATATACCTGAGTTGCATAAAAATTTGAAATTTAGGAAATCTTGCGATTATTCTGGTACCGAATTTGTTATTTATTTTTTTGATATCCACAATTTTATAGATTTTGTTTAATACCATATCCGATGGCTTTTTTGTAATAATTTCTTTATATTTATATGATTTGTTTATAGAATTTATAAAGTTTTCAGCCATTATGTTGTATTATGTTATATTATATATTTTACTATTACACTGTTAAATGTTCACTTGGAATTGATAAATATAATTGAAAAACTTCTACTTTTATAAACCCAGGACATGAAAAATTAGTAATTTTTAAATTTTGTGAAGTCTAATAAAATATTGTAATTTTTTGTTCTAATATAAACAAAAACATATTTTCTAAGCCTGCATCCTGAATTATTGATTATAATATAACCTTGTGCAAAGTCACACAAAAGAAAATAATAATTTTTATTTAAACAAAATAAACTAATAAGGTTTTACTTCTACTTTTTTACACCCATCAGGATATGAAAAAAGAATACTTTTATTTTGTTAAGTCTAATAAAATATTGGAATTTTTTGTTCTAATATAAACAAAAACATATTTTATTAGCTTGCATCCTGAACTAGTGACTATAATTTAACCTTGTGCATGTGCAAATTATATTTTGAAGTTCTTGTTTCATAAAAAAAAAAAAATAACTAAATAATTATTAAAACTCCGATTTACTAAACTTTATTTTTATATTTTTATTATCAATAAGTAAATGTATTAAATTTTATTATACAAAATTAATCTTATTTCTAACTTTATAATTTTGTTATTTTATAATTTTTAAGATATTAATTTAAACTGATAATTTGAACTGGACGATTTCAGAACTGGAGTAAGACTGATTTATAAAATTTATTTTACTAATTATGAAAGCTACTAATCACGTTGCTTAGGAATTTCAATGCTGAACAAATAAGTTCGTTTGTACTTATTTGTTTGCTTGTATTTTTATTTTCTCACATAATTTTAATTTCTTAGAATTTCAACAAATAGAATTTAGCAAAAATATTCATATTACAACTTATTAAAATTTATTACAATTTGACAAAAATATTCATATTACAATTTATTAAAATTTAAATATCAAATTTAAAGTAATATGTTATTCACAAAATTATAGTATAATTTTCTGTGGGAATAAAGTAAATGCAAAATTTATGTAATGTGATCTTATTTATTTATACAGCTAATGGTGGGATATGTTAGTCCCCCATCGTTAAGTTGGGAACTCCCCTGAGTTACCATTTCAAATTCTTTTACAGGTTTTTCTTCATTTAATTCATCAATACTTTCATTATTTTTCGTATTTTTACGAAAAAAAATCTTTTTAACAATTTTCATTAACTTAAATATAAAATATGTAAGAACTAAAATTATTACAATTGAGCTTAAAGAATATGTTAAAGTTGAATGGTTTTGTATTTTTGATTTCATTACGTTAATCGTTTTTAAATTTTCAATTTGGTTTGTATGAATTTCGTCAATATTAGCCGAAAAATTTATATTATTAATTTTGAGATAGTTTGGCATTATTAGATGATTAGTAATGGTTTTTTCAAAACTATTAAATATAAAATCATTCAATATTATTGAACAGTTATCAAAGATTACAATATTATTTTTATTTAAAATATATTCAATATTATTACAATTATTTTTTAATGATATATTCTTTGCATTTTTTATTAAAATAATATTATTGGAAATTTCAATTAATTCTGTTTTTACATTTTTTATTCTAGTACAATTATTATAATTTTCAAAAAATAAATTCTTAATACATCCATTCATTTTTCGTAACTTTTGTATATTATTTTTGTTTTCATCTAAATATATTTCATTTTTGTATTTTAAAACATTAGTAGTCTCAATGTTTACTTCTTCATATTCATTATTAGGTATTGATGTAATTTTTAATCTAATAGCAGATTCACTGGAAAAATTTGGGATTAGGATGAGAAATATAATATGGGATTCAAAACCTATAAGTGAGCTTTTTATTTCTTTATATTTAGTAATATCGACGTTATATTCATCTATTTCTTCGTTTGTAAGAATGGAATTAATCATAATTCCATTTTTAGAAAAAAGTATGTTTCCGCGAATTTTATCTATTTCTGAATTTAGTAGATTAATATCATGTAAAAAGGATAAAAATTGAATATTTTTATAGAATTTACTGAATTTAGTATTAGATTCGTTTGAAAAGGTTTCATAATCTTTTATCCGTTTTTGAAGGATATTTAAATTTTCTTGCAATTGATTATTTATTTTTATTTGTTTATTTAAGTTTCCTACAATTTGTTCATTAGTTATCTCAATGTCATTTAAGTGATTCATTATATCTGTTTTATCATCTTCATCTAAATTTCCGAAAATATATTTTATAACTTTACCTCCAATATTCATTAGAGCTCTTTTACTTCTATGAGGTATAAGGGTTTTAATGTTGTGATTTGCTTTATCTATTTCAACACTTAATTGTTGGATTATAGAAGAATCAGATTCGGACGAAAAAGTATTATTTATATTCAATTTAATTTGATTTAATGTTGTTTCTAATTCACGGATATTGATTAAATGAAGGATTTTAGAATAATTTTGTATGATGTAAGTTTCATCTTCCTTTATTATTTGAAATCCGCCTTGAGTTTCAAGTTTATGAACAGACAATGCTGCTAGCGTTGAATTGATAATATTAAAAATTACACTTAACAATAATATTTTACTAAGCTGAGAGTATCGGTTCTGTTGACATTGAATCCGGCTGTTGCGAGTTGACTTCATTCCGAGCAGTGAAGTTACCTGGAGAGAATTTAAAATTTCTTTTAGTTCTACTAGGATGTATATTTCTATTTAACCTATCCTTAATTTTATTGTCAGAGGTTTTAACTTTTATTTGGATGTATTTCTTTTTATGTTTATATCTCGCTGCCTCGGGATTTTGTATAACTATTTCATCTTTAATTTCAGGTTCGAATTTCTTCCGATTTTTATTTAATTTATTAATTTGATTTAATTTCTTTTTTTCTATTTTGTTTTTAATTTTTTCTAAATCAGGGACTTTATTTAGGATAAAATCGATCGGTTTAGTTTCAGTAACTGAATGGATCGAGTTATTGTAGTTTGTTGCAGCAAAGAGGATTTTATCAAAAGGATTTAGTTTTGAATTTTGAGCATCTAAAATTCTTAATTGTTCGTTAAGGGTACCATGAACGCGTTCGATTATGCCATTCCCCGTATGGCTCCTAGGAGAAGTGAAATGTACTTCTATAAGTTCTTCTCTCAAAAAATCTTTAATATTAAGGTTGTCAAATTGGTTATCGAAAATGATTTTTCGAGGTTTTCCAAAAATTGAAAATCTTTGCTTTAATGCTTCAATAATAGTAATAGCGTTTCTATCATTTAATTTCTGTACCAACAAGTGTTTTGTAAATTTGTCGATAGTGGTAAGAAAAACATTTTTAAAACAGAAGAATGTATCACCATGAACAATATCATTAGGACTATTTGGATTTTCCGAAATTTCGAATTTATATTTGGTGGGGTTACGATCATATTTGGAGAGATTGCAGATTTCGCAATTATTTATATATTTATGGAATAATTCTTTAAATTTTGGAAAGAAATAGGTATCTTTAGCTTGAGCGTAATTTTCAACAATTCCCCTATGATTGGTATCATCATGAATTTTTTTTATAATTTTAATAGCTTCGTTTTCATTTGGGATATCTAGAGCCTTTTTGGTACATTTGATAAATTTTATTTTTCTATCATTAGAAAATAGTGCTAAAAGTTTTATTTGTAATATATTAAATTTATGATCTTCTAACTTAGAAAAAATACCGGTAATCCCTTTTCTTATATATCTTCTTAAAACATCATTGAGATAGTTTTCATCCTGAAGATCGTTTTCAGAAATATAAATTTTTCTAAACTTTGTATAGGTTATTTCGAATTCTTTTGATTTTGTTTTAACTAAGTATAACTGAGTGAAATATTTATTGACAATGGACTCCGAAATTGGAATGTGGTCGTTTTGATTTTCGAACCCACTATGAATGGTAGCTCTATTAGAATCATTATCATTACTTTCTAAAACATTAATTTCGTTTTGTTCGGAATTAAGTCGACTTAAAAAATCTGCGACATTATTCTCTTTACCCTTCACATATTCTATATCGAATTCGTACTCATTTAATTTTATACGCCATCTCTGTAATTTAGAGTTTGGTTCTTTTAGTGAATGCAACCAGACTAGTGGACGATGATCAGTTTTAATTAGGAATTTGGAACCATATAAATATGGCCGAAAATATTTTGTGGCCCAAACAATGGCCAAAAGCTCTTTTTCTATAGTTGAGTAGTTACGTTCATGTTCATTCAACGTTCTACTTGCGTAGCAGATTGGATGATTGTCTTGTGCAAGAACTGCACCAATGGCAAAATTAGACGCATCCGTAGTTAATTCAAATTTTTTCTTGAAATTAGGATAGATTAATATTGGATGTGAAGTAATTAAATTTTTTAATTTTTCGAAAGATTCCTTATAAAGTGGATCATTTATATTTAATTTTTTATCTTTTTTCAAGTATTGCGTCATAGGCTGGGCAACTCTAGCGTAATCTTTAATAAATTTACGGTAGTAACCCGTTATACCGAGAAAGCTTTTAA
The DNA here is from genome assembly GCA_963920725.1 of Rhamphomyia laevipes. Classification (NCBI taxonomy): domain Eukaryota; kingdom Metazoa; phylum Arthropoda; class Insecta; order Diptera; family Empididae; genus Rhamphomyia; species Rhamphomyia laevipes. Next base: position 97,025,575 of record OY987255.1, on the reverse strand, counting down.
TTTGTTTCGCCGTTTTAGGTAAATTTATTTTTTGGATTACTTCAATTTTTTTTTTGTTCGGTTTTATACCATTAGGTGTTAGAATATGACCTAGATATTCTGTTTCAGTAGCAAAAAATTTGCATTTGTCTATTTGTATTTTTAGGCCAAATTCTCTTAATTTCGCTAAAACTTTATTAATAGACTCGATATGTTCTTGAATAGACGTAGAGAATATTAATATGTCATCAAGATAGACGACACAAATTTTACCTATCAAATCTCGGAGGACGTAATTCATTGCTCGCTGAAAAGTCGCTGGCGCGTTTTTTAAGCCAAAGGGCATTCGAACGAACTCAAAATGTCCTTGAGATGTAGAAAATGCTGTTTTTGATCTATCTTTCTCGTCGACCAATATCTGGTGAAAACCCTTAGCCAGATCAAGGGTGGAAAAGTATTGAGCTTTCCCCAATTTGTCGAACAACGATTCAATATTAGGGATCGGAAATTTATCGTCGACAGTGATTTCATTTAGTTTGCGGTAGTCTATCACTATTCGCCATTTTCGTTTGCCAGAATAATCCAGTTTTTTGGGTACTACCCAAACTGGGCTATTATACGGACTATTGGAATGTTGGATTATATTTTGCTCCAACATTTCATTCATCTGCCGATCAACTTCCTCATCGTGAATTCGAGGGAAGCGATAAATTTTATTATATATTGGTTGGCTCGATTTGGTTATTATTTGATGCGTTACTCCTTTCATAGAAGTAAGGGCGTCACCCTCTTTATAAAATAGGTCATTATTTTTTGATAAAATTCTTCGTAATTGGAAAATTTCTTCAGGATTCATTTTATCACTTCTAAGTTTTTGAAAAATTTCATTATTATTTATTTCTAATTTATCCAATTGGTGTATTTCTGAGAATGGACAACTGTCATTCAATTTAATTTTACGACCATTGACCTCAATATGATTATTGAGTAAGTCAATAATAGCACCAATTGGTTTTAAAATATTTTGACCAATTATAGCATCGAATTTTTTATTTTTTAATTGTACAACTTTCCAAGACATAGTGGAATTTTCATTAAATTCCGTAGGTAATTTGGTAATCATTTCTTCATTTATGATTTGGTTACCAGAAATGGTTCTTAATTCGATTGGTCTTTTAAGTTTAGTATATTTATTATTTGAAAAGATATTATAATTTATTATTGAAGTTGCTGAGCCAGTATCAATTAAACAGTTCAGCTTTTTATTTTCTATCGTAAGAGTTACTACGGGTAATGCCGGACTGAAGGGTCCAGCCGAAAATTTTCCGCGATTTCGGAATTATGATCAACGTCCATCGGTAAAGGACGGTTAAAGTTCTCACGACTACCATTATTAAAATTGCCAGAGGGATTTCCATTTCGGAAATTTCTGTAATTTTGATTTCCATATTGGTTATTGTTATTACGACTACCAGAGAAATTTTTATTTTGAAAATTTCCGGAATTTTGATTTTTGTAATAATTATTGTTATAATTTTTATTGAAATTATTTTGATATCTAGAATGATTTTTAGCAAAATTATTTTGAAAATTTTTATTTTGATTATATGATTTTATTTTACTTTCAGAGAAAGTTGGGTTTTGATTTCTAGAATCATGAGAGGAAATTCCAGTTTCTACTAATGCTTGATATGCTTCTTCTAATGATTTTATATCTTTTGTTCGAAGAAACATTGAGTCTACTCTATTTAATTTATTTAAAAATTTTTCTAAAATAGATAGTTCGTTATTTTTAGGGTTAAATTCAGTAGGCTTTTCTTCATCCAGTTCAAATTTTAAATTTAATTTATCTAATATTTTAATTAAAGATTGATACAAATGACTTACATTTTTAGAGTTGACCTGGTCTGCTTCTTCTTTCAGGTGAAGATAACTTGTGGTGACTCCAAATGATAATTTAAGTTGTTTTTTAATTTTGGCCCAGTTGCTATCTTGAATTCTTCGAATCGAAGCTGCTGCAGGACCCTGTATTTTTGATAGTAATATTCTATACAAATATGCTTTACCAGCTTCTTCGCTGACCATTGAAGTTAACGCTTCTACGTCGGTGATAAATGATTTTAGGTTATAAGCATCATTACCGTCAAATATTGGTGTTGCACGAGCTTCTTTAATTAAATCTTGATACGATATGGTATTTGCCATTTTATTAGTTGATTATATTTATCAATATTTTTATCAGATAAATAAATTACGAGTTTGTTAAAAATTGTAAATTTATACAAAATAATATTTTGTTTAGTTTTATTTAGTTCGGATAAGTTTTATAATTTGTTTTTTTTTTTTTTTTTTTTTATTTATTTTAATTTGTTCTTTGATACCGGTTGTCACACTTTAGAAAAAGGTTCTTTGTGGTAAAAACTTTTTTATAACTTTAACTGTTTATTCTTCTAGTTAATTTATTAGAAGATAATTTATTTGTTATTAATTGTTATTTATTAATATTATAATATTATATAGTTTCTTTTTGAACGGTCACGGCAGCCTCACCATAACAGTTGAAATAAAGTGGCTTGTTACGTTCAAAATGGATAACTATTTTTTTATTATATTATTTTATTTTTATTACCACAAAGCCGGTATCCTACCGACTGCGCCAATTATATTTTGAAGTTCTTGTTTCATAAAAAAAAAAAAATAACTAAATAATTATTAAAACTCCGATTTACTAAACTTTATTTTTATATTTTTATTATCAATAAGTAAATGTATTAAATTTTATTATACAAAATTAATCTTATTTCTAACTTTATAATTTTGTTATTTTATAATTTTTAAGATATTAATTTAAACTGCTAATTTGAACTGGACGATTTCAGAACTGGAGTAAGACTGATTTATAAAATTTATTTTACTAATTATGAAAGCTACTAATCACGTTGCTTAGGAATTTCAATGCTGAACAAATAAGTTCGTTTGTACTTATTTGTTTGCTTGTATTTTTATTTTCTCACATAATTTTAATTTCTTAGAATTTCAACAAATAGAATTTAGCAAAAATATTCATATTACAACTTATTAAAATTTATTACAATTTGACAAAAATATTCATATTACAATTTATTAAAATTTAAATATCAAATTTAAAGTAATATGTTATTCACAAAATTATAGTATAATTTTGTGTGGGAATAAAGTAAATGCAAAATTTATGTAATGTGATCTTATTTATTTATACAGCTAATGGTGGGATATGTTAGTTGCATAGCCAGCGAATATATTTTATTATAAGTTCTTTACCCAGGACATTAAAAAAAATCTTTTTATTATTTTCTTAAGTCTAATAAAATATTGTGATTTTTTGTTTTATTCTAAGCTGCAGAAAGGGTATTATGTAGATAAAGATATTTTCATCATATAACTGATTTTGTAAATAATTAATGTGCGAAAAATAAAAGATAAAATTGAAATTTGTATTATTTTTTTTATTTACTAATGTTTTTAAAAATTTAATAAATACATTTTTAATGTGTTATTTTATAATGACCCCAGGGTATGGTATCATGTGAATTATTTAAAAGTTTTCTTTTGTCGTCATATGGAGTTAAATAAATTTTGTTTTGTTTTAATGAATAGAATAAATGATTTCTTGATGTTATAGTATTTTGGGTGCAAGTTAAAGTTTTTTGTAAAAGGAAGCAATCTAGTTAGTCATCAAATGTAATTTTATTTTTAATAACAGCAGTCTTAACTCCTTTAGCTTTTTTGAATGCATCAACGACATTAATAGAATACATCTTTGATCTCAATCCACTGAATTCAGTCATTATTTGTCCATTATTTTCATCTTTCATTAGACCTGGTTTCTTTTTGTTGACTAAATTTAATCCATATTTATTATTTTCAGGATAATCACTTGTATCGAATGAAAATCATAAACACATGTTTAAGATATGTCTAATATACTAAAGCCAATATGAATAGGTTTATTCATATAGATTTCAGTCTTTTTTAACTCTACTAAATTTTCATCAAAAATTCTGGAACTATGAAAACTAGGTTTTGCTATTAATGCGTTTGCTCCATATCGTCCATTCCATTTGTTTATGAATTTAATTGTTCTATAGTTACGAACATTCTCCATAGATTTACCAAATATTGCATTTATCATTATTTATACACTTTTTTTTCAAAATAATTTATTTATTTTTTGCGCATTTCAGTATTCAGATCAATATAACTTTTTATTCAGGGACTTTGTTTAAATTTTAAAATACTATGTATTTTTCTCACACAAGTCCATTTTCTAAAGCCTGCTGTAAATTTCTATAATGAATTACATAGTTTTTTTTTCACAATTAAAAGTTGTTAATAATTTTTCCGTTTTACTATTGGGAGCACTTAAATGTTCTACGCAAAAAGGTAAATTACTATGATTATCATGAATTTCTTGAGGATAATCAAGATCTACTTCTGCAATATATCCAACAGATGAAACATCATTAATTTGAGTAACATCAAAGCCAGTGATTTCAGTATCATTGAACCACTTGAAATCACTAATTGGTAAATATTGTGAAATAGCCCAACCATATAAATTGTTAACATCATAATACATTAAATAGATACTTTCAGCCTCAAAATCATATGTAGACATATATTTATTATTGGCTTTACTATATCTGTTAAATAATTAATATTATAAAAATATAATAATTTTGAAATAATATAATAATACCTATTAGAACATTGGCTTAAGCCACCTCGAATTTTTCTTTCAATAAATAAAAGCATATCGATGTCAGTAAGAAGATTTAATGTACCTCCAGAGTATTTTAACATACAATCCCATGTAAATCCTGGTAGTGTATGATAATTAGCAGGATCTAATCCGTATGTTGTAATACAATTATTGCGAAAATATTCAAACACATCCGCCAGTAACAAAATAACTGTTTTCATATAAATATCTGAATATTCACCCAAATTTTTAATTTTAAAAGTTTTCCAAACTTTTTGAGCGTAATTGTAAACGTTATCTGATATATTACAATCATTTAACTTATTATAGAAATCGGTCTTGCTTGATAAATTAGTTACATCTAATTTCTTTCAAGCATTAATAAAATCATCAAAAACCCTTTTGCTGTTATTAAATTAAACTCTTCATCGTTTAGATTTAATCATTCGTTTCGTGTTATTAATTCCTCATTTAATGCTAAATATTTGGCTAGTTTAGCCAGTGAAGCTGACATAAATCTAAATGAATCAGATAAGTTATGAAAAACTACTGGTATATCTCTTGAAAACCGATATTGCTGATTACATACTGAATGGGTTGCACCTCTATATTTACCAGTTAAATGACAATGATCCTTAACGCGAACATCACTTTCATCAAAATGCTATTTCATAAGTGGAATTTCCTCATAATCATTATCATCATAATCATCATGATCGTCATCATCATAATCATTTTCAATATTATAATATTCTTGAACTAATAATAAATTTATATGTCTATTATTTACTTTTGATTTTGTTAATCTGAGTGGTACTACCTTAAAACGATTTTCTGCAACTTTTTTCAATATGAATACATTAACAGATATATTATTTAGATCTTCAATTCGCGTAATTTGATTTATATTAGTAGTGCATTTATATACGTTCTGGGACAAAGGAAATGAGCAAAAATAATGAGCAAAATATTGAAAATAAATTCTATACTGCATACAAATAAATGAGTATTTAAAGAATTTTTGCACATTAATTATTAAGTAATTTTTTTACCTTAATGAAATTTGACACCGCTTTAATTTAATTAAAAATATTTATACTTAATTATAATTCCATTTTTTTTTCTACTTCCGGTCAAGAATAATATGTAACATGATCTAAATTAATTTAGTTTTCCAAAAGTATCGACAATTTTAAGGGTCAATCAATTAATCCGGATGCAGGTGCATTAATATTGTTTTTTCACACGTTTAAAATTTAGCATAACCAGCTAATTAATTTTTTATCTGATTTAATGCAATAAAAATAATTATTTTTTTCTAATCAATATTTGTATAATTAAAAATTCTGACAATTAAGCAATTTCGACAAATATTCAAACTCGATTAATTTCATCAAAAATTATTATTACCCGAAAAATAATATCATATTGCAAATGTTCTAAAGAAAAATAATCATGTTTGAACATGTCTTTTGAAAAAATGCTATTAAAGGAAAAAGCATATCATATTTCAATAAATTTAATTATAAAAATATTATTTTGCCCAATTTAATATGTCAATTCGGCAATTAATAATTCATTATTAATAAATTAATTTCAGATTTTCCCACGGTTGATTTGTATAAAATGGTGATCAATAGCTAAAATAAATTAGTTGTATTCCCAACTTCAAACTATAATATAATTTTTTCGAGTTGATATTTTAATTTGTTATAAAATGAAAGGTTTTATTTGTGAATTTTGTGCCATGTGTTTTTCCAGAAATTTTAATTTAAAACGGCACATTGCAGTCATCCATCGCGGCCGGCAAAATAGTGCATCAATTTCTGACATTGTTAAAGAACAAAGAGCTTTACAATGTGAAATTTCCGGTAAAAGACGTTGCGAGAAATGCAATGTTGAAGTTGAGGTTAAAAAATGGAATCAGCACATCCGAAAAAATGAGCGTAAGGCAGCTGTTGGTGAAACGGTTGGTAAAAACTTGAAGATGCTAAAAAATGCATTCGGCGGTTCTATAAGAAGCTATGCATTGCAAACTGAAAATGAAGGTATATTAGATATACAAAAATTTCTCACCGATATCAAGAATGATGTATTATCGCTAATTTTTAATATACTTAATGAACATCAATCGATAAAATTTAATTTGGAACTCTTTGCCGAATATTTGAAAATTAATAAAAGCAACAATGAATCTGAAGAAAACTGGTCAATAGAAATGAAATCATTTATTGCGAAAAACCAGATTCAAAGAGAAGAATATGAATTTGGTAAAATTTATAGAGAAATGGTCCAAGAGATTGTCACCAAATCGGAGGAGTTTCAAGAACGTGATTCCGGATAGTCATTAATAAGAATTTCTCATTTAGAAGTAAATTAAAATTTTAATATAGAAGTAAACACAAATAAATATAAACCTATAAAAGGGGCAAGTTTCATTGACTTTCCCGATTTTATAAAGAATAAAAAAGCTTGTATTAATGTGCAAAATGAGGATAATTTTTGCTTTAAATGGGCCATAATATCAGCGGTTTTTTTTAATCTCGATAAAAATGATAGACCTAATCGTACTACTTCATATCGTATCGAAGATATATCAAATTCACAAATAAAAATTGAAAAGGAAAATGCTTTGGTAAAAGAACTAAATTTTGGTGATATTTGTTTCCCCATCAAACTTAAAGATATAAAAATATTTGAAAAATTAAATCAATTAATAAGTGTTAATGTTTTCGGATATGAGGAAAAACCAGGCAATAAATTTGATATAACAGGACCATTTTATTGTACAAAAGAAGAAAAATCATTCCATATCAATCTTCTGATTATAGAAAAAGATCAACGCTCTCATTTTGTATGGATAAAAAGTTTATCAAGACTTTTGCGAAGTCAATTAACTAGTTTTAGGGCAACGCTTTTTTTTGTAACGCTTGTCTCCACCATTTTAATAATGAACGCGCATATACAATTCATAAAGAAGAATGCGGAAAAGTTGTATCAAAATTACCTAAATTGGAAGATGCATTTATCGAGTTTAAAAATTATGAAAGAGCCCAAATTGCACCTTTCGCATATTATGCAGATTTCGAATCAGTGCTAGAACCAATATCTAAATGCGGCCAGAATCCCGAGAATTCGTCAACAACAAATATTAATTTACACAAACCATGTGCATACGGATTTTATCGGAAAAGTTCTTTTGATGAGAATGAAAATAAATTTATTTCATATACAGGTAAAGATATATATACATTGCTCAAAAAGTTTTATATCGAAATACTAATTTATATTTTTTTTTGTTTAGGTGAAGATTGTGCAGACAAATTTATATCGGATTTAATAGAAGACACTAAAGCAATTTATCAAAAATTTTATCAAAACCCGAAGAAAATGAGTCTTCTACAAGCTGCAGAACAAAATAATTTTTCAACGAATAATATTTGCCACATATGTAAGCGTATAATTTTAAGTTCTAGAGATAAGGTCATAGGTCATTGGTCCTTCGAACCGGAAAAAAAATATATACAACTTTTTTTGGGAAATCATCATCACGTGGCCCCAAGCGCGTGAAGAAAATCATCTCCACGAGGCCCTAAGCGCGTGGAATATAAATTCATCAACTTTTTAACCAAAAGTATAATAGAACTTCAACAACACCACGAGGCCCTATGCGCGTGGTAATCACCATCATCGAGAACATCTAAGTAGTATAGATATAGGCATTCTAGGCCAAAAAAAAAAAGCCTATAGGCATTCTAGGCCAACGACAAAATCATCCAAAATATTTTTTCTACATACAAAATTTATATACATTACTGTAATATAAAAATTTTGTATGAAAAAAAGTCCAACAACAAAATCAACAGAACTTACACAGAGCGACAAAAAAACTTATTGCACACACAAAATTTTTACATATTCCTTTAATACAAAAATTTTACTATACAAAATGAGTATAGGTTGTTCATATATGCATTTTTCCACATAGTGACAAATACAAAATGCGCATAAATTTTTTCGATACAATATAAAAATTTTGTATGAAAAAAATAAAATTAAAATTTCATATACAAATATGTATTATCATATAATTTATTCAACATGAACTTGAAATTGAATAACTTTTAGTACAATAGAGAAAAACAAAGCAAAGAAAAAATATTATGAGTTGATAATGAAAAAAATTCCAAAGATAGGGTGACCATAAGTCCTTTCGGTTTATTGGACATAAGAAAAAATGTATGAATTTTATCATTTCTATATTTATGTGTGTAGAAATGTTAAAATTCATACAGAGAAATAATCTGAAAATTATAACATAAAAAAATAAAAACAGAATGCATTTTCGATGTATTTTAAAGTTTATAATTTTATTTTAATAATAAAGGTAAAAAGCTTATAATAAAAAAGATGCAAAATTTAAACGTAGTATATAAAAAAGTTTTTAAAAAAATATTAATTAAGTAAAAGTAAGTATAAAAAAATGTAAATATATAAAAAACGTTTTAAAAAATAATAATTAAATATAATTAAGTATAAAAAAAACAAAATAAAATTTTAGGTTGACCACCAGTCGTCCTACTTTACCGGTGGAATCATCTAAAAAATATACGGAAAAAAAATAAAAACAAAAATTCGAATAAAAGTAAAAACCATATTTATTTCTACATAAAATATTACAAAAAAGCGAACTACATAAAGTATTACAAAAAAGAGAACTACAAGAAAACTATAAAGTATTACAAGAAAAACTAAAATATAACTACATAAATGCATCAAAAAAAAATAATAGTAAAAGATATTTAAATGATAAAATTTTTATATCGTTTAGGGGTTAACTTTAAAGTGTCCACTAAACTCACCATCTAGGCCGCCGCCACTGCCCGATATATCTTGATCAGACTGAAAAAAAAGCAAAAATTCAATAAATTTAAGAATTAGTATAAATTTAAAGTTAATATTTACCTCATTTCTTGATGTTTTATACGACGTGCGGTGATAATTCACACGCACGTTTAGCGGACGCTCAGTCTGTGGCGGTATTAAATTGTCTTCCCGCATTAAATTGTTGAAAATAACTTCTTTATTGAATGTAGCATGACCAACTATATGGCTATTAAAGGTCATGCTACTATTACCAAAGTTTAAGACAAATGATGTTTCACCCCCTTCTTTAAGGGGCATACCGGTAATTGAGATAACCATAAGAACACCCAAAAATAAAATGAACATTGTAGAATTCATATTAACACTTAATTTTTTTTAAAAAAGCCCAAATATAAGTGTATGATAAAAAAAAGTTTTAAATTTCACTAGTTTTAAGTTTTAAATTTGTTATATTAATTTTTATACAAATCACTCAATATTTATTTTCACAATTTCACAAGTTTCAAATAATATTTTCACTAAATATTTTTTTAGAATATATATTTTTTTCAGAATATATATTTATACTTTTTTAATTTTTTTTTTTTTCAAAGACAGTTGACCGTTTATACAGAAGACTTTTTAAAGACTAAAAATGCAGTACAAAAATGCATTAAAATATAAGTATCTGTAATCTAATATTTTTTGAAAACTATAAATAATTATTTTAAAAAATGCAATTTTGTAATAATTGATTGCACATGATCTAAAAAAACAAAAATCAGCAAAAACTATAATAAAAATTTAATTTTGAAATTTTATTTAGTATATTAGCCTTTTTATATATTTTACAATAATAACAAAGTTGAAATAAAATATTATTGTAATAATTGATTGCACATGATCTAAAAAAACAAAAATCAGCAAAAACTATAATAAAAATTTAATTTTGAAATTTTATTTAGTATATTAGCCTTTTTATATATTTTACAATAATAACAAAGTTGAAATAAAATATTATTGTAATTTTTAGAAAAAAATATGTAGGTTATATAGTACAATATTATTTATTTCCGCGTTATCAAAACAAATCAATAAATACTAAGTATTATTTTTCAAATTAAGTTAAATAATGTAAATGAGAACAAAAATTAAGTCTATATAGATGTGAAATTGAATTAAAAATATAAATTTAAAAATTAACAATAATAAAAATTTATATTTTCTTATATTACATATGAATAAATCGAAACAATTTATTTATTTTTAAAATTATTTATTGTAATTATCGTTTCAACAAATCTATTTACTATTTGCGAAACTGTTACATTTGGTGCAGGATTAAAGCTCAAGTTTTCTGTTTGTTGAGATAATATCCTGTATATATTTTGCTGTTGATTGTTGGTTATAGTTTCATAATCATCAGTTGATGTTATCATCAGTTGATGTCTTGATGTTCTTAAGTCCAACGGTTTATTATCTTTTGCTTCTTCATCTGTTGTTAAATCGATCACGTCCTCCTGAGTTAAGTGAATAATTACATCTTGACTTGAATTTTCATCGAGAGTCAAGTCAAATGTTAGTATCTTATTTTGACCACTTAAAGGCATTTTGATAATACTGATCCAAAATAGTATAATGCACTTGTTTTTATATATCCAAAATATGAAAGTATAAAGGTTATTATGTCAATAACCAAAATATTATTAATGCTTTGACATTTTTTCTTTACTAGATTATTACTTTGTACTTTTATTTAATATTACAATACAAGAACGCCAATGTTTAAAATGATGTTTATTTTAATTAATTAATATTACAAGTAAATTTTTTTGAAATTAATTAAATTTAATTAGTTGCGGAAAGACTTAATTGCATTATACTTTGTATGCAGCATTTAAAAATATATATCAATTTATTTCATTTATTTATTACATCAATTTATGCGACGTAATTTACAATATATCAATTAGGATTAAGTAAAATTCATGTTTTGTTAAAGGTTATGTTTATGTATAAAAATTTACATAAAGTAATCTATTTTATAGTTTAAATTTAAATTACTTTATAGTTTTTTTAAAAGATAACTACTAAATAATAAATTTAATCTGAAAATTAATTATATGAATCAGAAATTTAACAAATATTCCAAGTCAATTAAAATTTTTCAAAATAAATATTCTCACAGTTATTAATATTTTTATCACAAAGAACTATAATCTAGATATTTTTTTTTGCATTGGCGTCTTGAATTACTTAAAAAATAATTTATAGTTTATTGTTTATATATACCGTATATAATAAAAGTATTTTTATGTAAAATATTTTTAATTACAAGGGAGCAAAAAAGTGAAAGGATAAATTTAGGAGCATTTTTCGTAAATTTTTTTGTATAAATAACCGCAGATTATTTGTATTGTTCACAGTTCAAATTTAAAACTATTTTATTAAACATCCTTTTAAATATAAAAAAAATGGATCAGAAGTAAGTAACAATGTTGAACACATGTAACAATACTTTTGAAAATAAAGTCCTCAAAACATCAGAACTTGAAATAAATAAAACTTACAAAATTGAAAATTTATCAGTAAAAAACGTACAATTTAAAAATGTGTTGAATAAAAGTGTTCTGGCAGAATTAGAAGGAGGATTAAAATATTGGTTACCTACAAAATTTAATCCTATAATTGCAGAAATAAAAAATAAAGCTTTGTTCAATTTTTCTTTGTGCGAATGAAAATTCATAATGTGGGTTGCTTATGCGGCACAAAATTGGGTGCGGGCCGTAGATTTAAAAACTTGCATTGATCGGTTAGAAGAAGAATTTGAATGTTACAAATTTGAACTTGAATTAAATTTGAATAAAGTGTATTGCGAATTAGAAATAGAAAGGTTAAATAATCGTATAAATGATTATCAGAGCGGTCTTAATTTAATTAATCAATATAAAAATAAAGAACTAAACATTAAAGATTTTTTTAAATTAATGGTTCGCATAAAGTTTATAAGCGGGTTTTTAGAAAATTTCAAACAGTTTGTGCCAAAAGAAATATATGATAAATGTATTAATATTGACAATAATTAACAATGTTTTTATGTGAAAAATGTGGTCTTAAATTTAGTAAATCGAAAACATTTGAAAATCATATATATAAATGTGAAAAAAATGATAAAATTAAAATTATAAAAAAAGAAAAACTATTTTTGTGTGAGAAATGTGGTAAAAAATTTTTAACATTAAAAAATTTGAATAAGCACGCAATTGTTCATCATTTGGATAATGCAAATGTATCATCGATTCCTAGGGCAACAACATCTGCTCTAGGAACAACGTTTATCAAACCAAATCTGAAATTTTGCGAGGATTGTAAGCAAAATGTTGAAGAATCAAAATGGTCATCACATTTGAAAACAAATTTGCATAAAAAAAATACTACGGTAATATTAAATGACGTTGTAAAATATATAAAATCTTGTTTCAAAAATAGAATTATTACATATTCTATAGAAAATGAACAAGAAGAAAATTTAGATATAAGTAACTTTTTTAAAATAAATAATAATAAGATTATAGAATTATTAAAAAATTGTTTAAATGAGCACAAAGCTTTTAAATATAATTTAGATTTATATTCAGAATATATAAAACCCCAAACTATAATAAAAGAAGAAGAGTTTAATTTGGATATAAAAATCCTTTAATTCTCAAATGGTCTTAGTAGAAAATGAACAAAATATAATAGACTCATTAGATTCATTGTATAGTCTTATTGCATCTAAAACAGATGAATTTCAGGAAAAAGATTCTGGATGGTCATTAATACGAATTGATCACCTTGAAATTAATATTAATAAATATTGCCCAATTCGAGGTTCAACTTATATAAAGTTACGAAAAATAATCGAATTAAAAAAAGCATGCATAAATATTAAAAATAATGATATTTACTGTTTTAAATGGTGCATAATTGCTGCTTTACAATCGGAAACACAACATTCTTATAGAACAACTATATATAAAGTACCCAATATAGAAGCGTCTGAAATTAATTTTGAAAATATTATTCTTAAATTTTCAGGGTTAGAATTTCCGCTTAAACTTAAAGACATTGCAGAATTTGAAGTTTTAAATACTGAAATAAGTTGCAATGTTTATGGGTTTGAAATTATAAATCAACAATTGCAAATTGTTGGACCTTTCTACCATACCAAGAATAATAACAAAAAATATCATATTAATTTACTTTTATTACAAGAAAACGAAACTTATCACTATGTTTTAATAAAAAATTTATCTAGGCTTATGCGTTCGCAGATAACTAAATCTCATGGTGCAATACATATGTGTTCGAGTTGTTTACAACATTTTCATTCTGATGAACAACTAAAACAACATGTTCCGTATTGTAATAAAATAGTTGTTAAAATGCCTGAAAATGAAGATAAATATTTAAAGTTCAAGAATATTAGCTTACAAGCAACTGTTCCATTTGTTATATATGGAGATTCAGAATCAATGTTGCAGTCTTATGGCACTTGTATTCCAAGTCCAAAACAATCATCGACTACTAATATTCAAAAACATATACTGGTTGCATTTGCCTATTATATAAGTTGTTCATTTGATACTAGCCTAAATAAATATCTTGTGTTTACTGGAGAAAATTGCGCTAAAGATTTTATTATATCTTTAGCAAACGAATGTAAAGAATTATATTTAAAATATTTTTTAAAACCTAAACCAATGAATACTTTAACAAATAACGAAAATATAAGACATTTTAGTATTCGCAATTGTCACATTTGTAAAAAACAATTAGACTTTATGGACAGAGTTCGAGATCACTGTCATTTTACCGGTAAATATCGTGGTCCGGCACATTCAATTTGTAACTTGAATTATAGAGATTGTAATTTTTTTCCAATTTTTTTTCATAATTTTTAAAAATATGATTGTCATCTTTTTTTTAAAGAACTAAATGAAATACCTGGACCAATTAATGTTATACCCATTAACAAAGAAATATATATATCTCTTAACAAACGAATTTATGTAGGTGAAGGGATATTTTTTAACATGAGATTTTTAGACTTTTATCGTTTTATGGCTACAAGTTTAGAAAAATTAGCTGAAAATTTAGATTCAGATAGTTTTATAAATACTAAAAAAACTTTACAGACGATATTCAATTTGAGTTAGCAAAACGAAAAGGAATTTTTCCTTATAATTATTTGGACAGTTGGATAAAATTAAAAGAGACTTGTTTACCACCACAAAATATTTTTTTTAACAATTTAACAAATACCGCTTGTACAGACAGTGACTATGAGCATGCTTTATGCGTTTGGCAAACATTTAATTGTAGAAATTTAGAAGATTATTTAAATTTGTATTTGAAAATTGATGTTTTGATATTAGCAGACGTTTATGAAAATTTTAGAAAAACTTGTAAACAAATATACGATTTAGATAGCGCACAACTTTATACTACTCATGGACTAGCTTGGCAGGCTATGCTAAAATTTACCAAAATTGAGTTAGAATTATTAACAGATTCAGATATGTATAATTTTATTACAAATGGTATTCGAGGACGTATAAGTCAATGTTCTTTACGAAATACAGTTGCTAATAATAAATATATGGGAGATCAATATAAACCTGAAGAGCCAAGTACATTTTTAATGTATTATGACTGCAATAATTTGTATGCATATGCATTAAAAGAATGTTTACCTTACAGGGATTTTAAATGGATAGATAATCCTGACAGTATCAAAAGTACAATTGCAAACATTGAAGACGATGCTGAAATAGGGTATATTCTTGAGGTTGATTTGGATTATCCATTTCATTTACATGACAAACATAACGATTTACCTTTTTGCGCTGAAAATAAATTAACCCCAAATTGTAAAAATAAAAAATTAATATTGGACTTACATGATAAGAAAAATTACATTATACATTATAGAAATTTAAAACAATGTTTAAAAAATGGTTTGCAATTAAAAAAAATTCATAGGGGTATACAATTTAAACAAAAAGCTTTTATGAGAAATTTCATTGATATGAATACAAAGTATCGTTCAGAGGCAAAAAATGAATTTGAAAAAATGTTTTTCAAAGACATAAATAATAGTCTTTTTGGTAAATCAATAGAGGATGTTTTTAAACGTAAAACTATAAAAATTGCAACTGAATGGGAAAGTAAGGGAAGACATTTAGGCGCAAGAGCTTTAATAGCAAAACCTAATTTTCATAGTTGTTCTCACTTTACAGAAAATTTAGCTGCTATTCAGCTAAATAAAGACATTTTATCATTAAACAAACCAGTTTACTTAGGCTTTACAGTTTGATAATAGTTTAATTTGCCATGCAGCATACCCGGACTTTAATTATATTATAAAAACCTTCCAGACTGGATTTATTCCGCCAGAAGCGTTTACTTACCTGGATAGCCACAAATTTATTCAAAGTGACAATAATAATGTACCAATAATTTATCATATATATAGAAGAAGCACAGATAAGGTTATTAATTATGAACCAAACATCAGCACAAATAATTTAGATTTTAATTGGAGATACAATATGGAACTACCTATAAAAGATATAAAAAATTGCTTGAACAGAGATAAATTCTGGTGGCTAAGTTAAGTGCATAACAAATATTGTTAGTAATAATGTCAGAGAGAAAAAAAAAAGCTATTTGAGTTATAGTTTCCTAGCTGTAGTTATAGTTTCCTAGTTGTAGTTTATTTAATTAAGTTAGGTTTATGTTTAGGATAGTTAGTGAGTAAGCTTTAGAATAAGAGTTATAAAAATATAAATATTAAAGGCGGTTTTTATTTGCCGTTTCCGCTTTAAAAAAAAATATCTATATATATAATGTAGTAATAAAACTACTTAAAAATATAAAAAAAGAAAGAATGTTAAATGCAAATTAAAATCAGGTAAAATAATAATTTAGAGTATTCTTAGACGAATCATTAAGTTATGTATAAGTAAATAAGTAATTATCATTTTTTTGAATTTTTTGTATGATATTAATTATATATTATTATGTAAATATGGCTAAAACAATAAATATATATATATAAAAAAAAAAAAGGCTTTACAGTTTTAGACGTATCCAAATTACTAATGTATGATTTTCATTACAGCTATACAAAGGTCAAATTTGGAACTAAAGTTGATATTAACTATATGGATACGGATAGTTTTGTTTACACTATTAAAACTGATGACTTTTATAATGACATTAAAGACGATTTACTCGATAAATTTGATACGTCAAATTATGAAAAGGACAATCTTTTTAATTTTCCGTTGGTGAATAAAAAAAAAGTCGGTTTCTTTAAAGACGAAAATGAAGGTAAAATTATGAGAGAATTTATTGGTTTACGTTCTAAAGTCTACATGATTGATGTAATTGATAAAAATCTGATAAAAAAAGCTAAAGATATAACAAAAAGCGCTATAAACAGTATATCATTGAATAATTTTAAAAATTGTTTGCTATACAAAAAATTATATTATAGAAATATGAATGTTATAAGATCAAAATTGCACAACATATATACACAAAAATTAAATAAATTAGTTTTATGTTCTAGTGATACTAAACGATATACATTTTAGAAGATAATATTAATACTTTGGCTTGGGGTCATTATAAAATAGGTTTAACAGATATATTTAATTCTGATGAAGAATTTTAGTTTGTAAAAATAGTATATAAGTAAAAATTTTATTTTTATTTTAACATAATTTTTATAATTATAATAATAATGAATCAAAAAAAATAGTCGTCAATGAAATACACAAAAATGTAAGAAGAAAATTTGTGCGTCGACGATACGTACAAAAAGGTATTAACGATGTTTGGCAAATTGATTTAGCTGATATGTCAGCAATAAAAAAATATAATAATAATTACAAATATATTCTCGTTGCAATTGATATTTTTTCAAAATTTTTATACGTAAAACCATTAAAAACAAAAACCGGTGTCGAAACTACTCAAGCGTTAGCTGATATATTTATTGAAAATAAAGCAACACCAAAAAATATTCATTCTGATATGGGAACTGAATTTTTTAATACACATTTCAAGCATCTGATGCAGAAACGCAACATCAATCATTATACAAGTTTTACTATAATAAAAGCTGGAATTGCTGAACGTGTAATAAGAACTTTGAAAAGCAAACTATATAAAATGTTTAGTTTAAATGGCAACTATAATTGGATTGATTTTTTGAACAAAATTGTTTTAGAGTACAACAATACATATCATCGTACTATAAAAATGAAACCTTCAAAAGTTGATAAAAAACATGAAAAACTGCTTCTAGAAACAGTTTATAATAGACCCAAAGTTTTTCGAAAAGGTAAATTTAAAGTGGGAGCATACGTCAGAATATCAAAATATAAAGGTAAATTTGACAAAGGTTATTTACCAAATTGGTCAACAGAAATTTTCAAGGTTGACAAAGTTCATTTAACTAACCCCGTAACATATACATTGGAGGACTATAAAAATCAAATCATCAAAGGAGGATTTTATGAATTTGAATTGCAAAAAGTTGGAAAGAAAGACGTGTATTTAGTTGAAAAAATTATTCGAAAAAGAGGGAATATGGTTTATGTGAAATGGCTTGGTTTTGATGAGAGTCATAATTCCTGGATACAGAAGAGCGAGTTAATAAAATAAAGGTACTATTTTTATAAAATAAATACTTTTGTAATTCTAAAAATTAATTCAGTTATACTTGAAATTTAGAAATGGATTCAACAAGTATTCAAAGAGACAACCTATTTCTTGCTTACCATTACTTTCTCAACAATGAGCACACTGCAAAGATTTCATCAGGCATTAACCCGTCTACATTTCAAACCAACATTGTTATAGACAAAGCTGGCAAATCACCGATGATCTTCACATACTGTTTATGGAATTGTTTCATCGAAAACATTGCTAATGCAGCGGAAATTGAAAATATGAATTTTATGTTAAGTAATAACGAATGGAAAAAATTGTATGAAATAAAAGATTTTATAACTTCATATTCTTATTCGCATTATATTTGCGAACCTTATATTAAAGATTATGTACACAAATATTTTCAAAAATGTAATCAATTAAATGTATGTAAATTAAACGCTAATGATTTTTTTTTTGCCAAATTTTACGGCATTGTTTAACTTTTCAAAACTATTTGTAGAAATACCATTATTTTGTAGCGATGTAAATTTATTAAATAAAGAAATATATGTATAAAGTAAAAAAATTTTTTTTTTTTTTTAAATTAATTTTTATATATATATATACGGTACTTTACGATAAAAGGTCAAGTAGCGATCAGTTATTAAACCAGTTATACTTTAGCTTCTTTAGTAGCGTCATCAGCAATTATGAATAATATTGCAATTGTAGATTTTCAATTTGTTGTCGGAAATTTTAGACAATATTTTGTAAAGGAAATGGTGATTTTGGAACAAGGATCATTGATTCCGAAGGTTTTTTTCTTTAAGCCTCCGTATCCAAGGGAAGATTTAGATTATGACTCCATAAAGCAGAATAACTATATTGTAGCAAATATTAATAATTTGGAATGGAATTCTGGAGAATTTGATTACAATTACATCGCTACTGCAATAAAAACTTTAGGATTGTACTCAAAAGTTTACGTTAAAGGTCTGCAAAAGAAAGATGTCATTCTAAAATATTTAGCAGTTTCATCATCAACAATAATTGTAAATTTGAGTTGCATTCCAAAGTTAGATGACTTGTACAATTATACTTCATCTTGCGAAATTCACACCAAGAATACTAACAATAAGAATATGAAATGTGCAGTAAAAAATTGTTTTAATATTTATATGTATCTTTTAAAAAATAATAAAATCGACTTTTAAAAAAATATATATACTTTATTGTTATTAATAAAAGAAAAATTTTACATTTTTTTTATAGAAAAATATTCTTAACTAATCTTAAAATTAATTTATCATTGTTTTCAAAGTTTTTTGCACTAAACATATTTAAAAATTCCTGCATTGATACTCCTCTACTGCGAAAATAAACATAAACACAACAGTAATGCCCGCACACATCAGAATTGTCATTTTGTAAGCGCTTTTGGTTTCTTACAAAACACCTTTGTTCATTATTGTTAACGCGGCCCGCTAAGCCCCTTGTGCTGCCCCCAAATAATTTGCGCCTTTCAGAATTTTCATTGATTTTTTCAATTATGTTTGTTGTTATTGTCTGATTGCCATATGAATCGAAATATTCTACACAACCATACTTTGGGAAATATAATACGAACCAATGCAAACCTGGTTTAGTATCAGGATCAGAATTGACAATTATGAAAATAGGTTTTTTCACAAATCGCTTTGGTATACGATTGAAAGCATATACACCTTTAAAATAGTTTTTAGTGTATTTATTCTTCTGAAGAATTTCTGTAATCTGTTGCGTATTCATGTTGCTCTGTTAGATTCGAAATATCGTAAATTTTCGAATTGCATTTTACATATTGAGTTAAAAACTCTTTTTTGTCTTTTCCATTGATCAATATAATATCGAATTTGTTTAATTTTTTGTTTAAACTTTCGGTGATATTGTCATTGTATAAATTGCCATTTGTAACATAATTTTGTGTTTCTGCTGGTGTTGCTGTTTTTGTAGTTGGATATAAATATTTATATTCGTAATGTACTGCGTTATTTGATTCTTCTATACCGGCAATGGTAACTTTACGTCCAAAGTGAATAAGCTTATCACGAACGAATGATACGTCCACCAAGGCATATGAGGGTGCTCTATTAGGCATTATGTGTGTAGTATCTCGTACCGCATTCGCTTGCGTAATAAAACTTATTACTTTTTACAACGCTATTTATAAATTTGTGTAAATATTTCGATTTTTATCAATTTCTAATGACGTATCAAACTCTCCGTATACAATACATGTTATTGTTGATGATAATGCAGAACTTAATTTTGCTTCAATTCTCACCGTACCTTGATTTAACAGGCATTGACATGTTTCATTGCCTGAACCATCAGCAGATAAATCAAAAGCTAATATTGTATAACCTTTGCCAAAAAGTTCTTTTGTTATTTGATGACCCTTATCAGAATGGTGAATACCAGTACCTCTAAACAATGTTAAATAAGCTCTAGTATTACAACAAAGTGATGAAAAATCTGTTTCAATTAGCGAGTTCGGTATTTGTACACCATTCACATACAGCTGAAATTGTGATAAATTATTATGATCAAAAAGATAAGGATTTTTTGAACGTTTTCCAATAAAACTCTCATTGTTTGTCATACAAAATAATAATAAATACATTGTCTAACTGCCCAATAAATACATTGTCTAGTGAAATGTTTGCAGTGTTTGCTGGTATTGTAAATGTCTTTAATTCGCCTCTTTTGTAGTGATATTTTGCATTGGTTTTTGAAAGAATAGTATTATGAGCCAACAAAATATTAGGGTTGACTGTTACATGTTTCATGTATAGTGAGGCTTCATGAATTTTTAAATAACTGTCTTCCGTATCAGAACAAAATAAATAAAAATCTGGTTTTTCTAATGTTAATGAAACTCTCACATCAACATTGTTTAAAAGTAGAGTAGGCGTGTTGAAAAAATCTACATGTAATTTTCCCATTAGCTCTACAATATTAGAATTATTGTACTTTTTTGTCTTGCTTTGGAACCAATGTTATTGTAATCATGAACATTTGGTTTATCCATTTCCCACCCCCCACCTTCCAAATGAGTGTTGCCAGCATCGTTTCCATAACTTAATAAAGAAACTAAATATGTTTTGTAATGGTAAAACGAATCGGATGATGTTACATTCTTGCCATTTAATGTAACATTTACTTGTTTAATCATTGAATGTAATAAATTATTTACCACACTTGGTTGTGGTATCGGTTTTTGATCAGCTCCTGTACCCGTTTTATCATTATTCCATTTTGAACCATCACTTTTTAATACTTGAACTTTAAATTTAATATAAGTTGAAGCCAAATCTCTGTATGTATCGCCATGACCGAGTGAGACAAATTCGATTGTAGAAGGTGATGCATCTAAAGAGGCTAACGGATTATAGACGACCTCCTCTGATCGTAAAATGCTTGTTTGTATAGGTGGTGTTGCAAAAAGGTCAACCTCGGATTTCATGCATTCTACAATAGTCATTTTTAATTAAAAATATCTAAAATACGTGATTTTTTAATTTTTCCAACTCTTTGTATTCTACGCCTTTTACCAATTGAATGTAATTTTGGTTTTACTCGTCTTTTTATACTTTTACGTTTTTTTGTTAATTGTTTCAATTTTTTACTACGTTTTCTTTTTCTACCACTACCGTACATTGAATGCAATTGGTTTATTGCTGAAGTTCTTAAATTTTGTAAACCTGCCTTGGCTTGATCCTGAAATACTTCTTTTGGGTTTGCTCCCGATGCTATATCAGACAAAATATTGGAACAAGTTTTTAAAGCCTCGTCTTTTATTAAATTTAAACCTGTAACCAATGCAGGTTTTAGATAACGAAATAAACTTGCAAATAAATTTCCAAGACCGCGCCCTCGTTGTATTCTTGGATATGATTGTAATAGCGGCCCTATTTCATTTATATTACCACCGGCTTGCGATTGGTAGTATTTAATGTATTCACTATGCATGTTTAGTTAAAACGACATTTTATTATGATATGTTTTTATTTATATAGCTTTTGAAATTTTTTTAAAATGTAATACAATTTTTGTTGGATTGTAATTTGACACAAAATTTATGTTTTTACCATACTGATCGGAAATATTAAAGGCAATAGTTTCAAAAATCTTTTTTTCTACTGGTACGTATTGTACATTTTTAAATTCCATATTCTTTTGCTTTCTACAGTTATCAATATTTATTGCGCGCAAAGCACGTATTTTATTATTCCCAAAAATTTCTGGTTGAATTATGTCAGTATACACCATTACCATTCCACTGTTTTCATCATTATATGTTTCAACTGCGCGATTGTATAATTGTACTATTGTTTTTCTGTAGTTAATAATATTCTGCTTTTGTTGGAAGAGTTCTTTTATTAAAGTAGGTATAGTATATTCAGTATTTTGTTTTAAAAAGAAACTCTCTTGGTCAAAAGATCTTGATATTCGTATTAATTTTAGTTGGTTTGCTGGTGTAACAGGTTTGTAATCAACCTTATAAGCTGCGTCATCTGATAGAGTGACTAACAATTCATTATAAAATTCTTTTAAAACTTCAGCCCTAGTAAACCCTTGAGATGGTGTTATATTGTTAATAAGTGTAGGTAATAAATTTATTTTCCAATCATCAAATCTAAATTGAGATTTTTCTTCTGGGTAAAATGTATAACCCATGCGTTTTATTATTTTTATCTTATTTGTGCCAGAGCCTACCCAAACTTCATTTTCTCCCAATGAGATAACAGCAGCTGTTTTTTTATCATAAATATCAGTTTGTAGGTAGTCGTTAGTTGTATGTACACGCTGTCTTGTATTTATAGGCGATTTCTTAGGCGATTGTGTAGGAAGTGCAACCGTAATAATATCGCCTGTATCCGTATCATACATTCTCACATTTGCATTTGAAGATAATCTTCTGGTTAAACGCTCATCGGGTAATGTCTGTGTAAAAGCAAGGTCAGCAGCATCGTCGTCATCCATTTCAAAATCCATTTCTATATCATCGTCATCATATTGTGTCTGATGCTGTTTCTGTTGGTGTTCGTGTTGCTGTTGCTGTTGTTGTTGTTCTTTTACGGGATCGAAGTTAAAAACCTCATCATCAAACTCTTGCTGCTTAATGTTATTAAAATCTATTTGTTGTATTTCAGAGTCGTATTGAGTTTCTTTGTCTTTCAATATTTTAAATTTTGTTTGCGTTTCGACATTTCTACCTGAGTTAAACTTATTTTTATATTCTGTAGGTGACAACAAAGCTGTTCTTTTTAGATTATTATATTTTACTAAATTTTGCCTTAACATGTACCATTTCTGAATTGGATTTAATTTTTTATTATGTAAAAGTTTTTCCATATTTTGATTTTAAATATGTAAATTCTTTTCATCATTTAATAACTTTTTGAATTTTAAAAACACTTCGGGTGGTATAACAATCATACGCTGCATATTATTCATTTTTTGATTGATAATCACCTATTAATTTACCAATAATTCCAGATAACACCGTTCCTATTAACACTGGTAAAAATCCTCCTTTCTGAATAAGTATTCGACGTTTTGCTTTCAGAGTTTTATTGGTACTGGTTAGACACCGTATTGCGTTTTTATGTTTTTTTAAAAATGATAAGGCTTTTTTTGAAACTTTATTATTTCCGTTTAAAGTATTTATTGCAATTTCAATTAAAGTTTTTATAACATCGTCATCACAAGTCCTTAATACACTATTACGAAATTTTTTATTTGAATCTTTTAAAAGATGTAATATATGTCGGTTTTTCCTCAATCGTTTCATATTTTTCACAGTATACTTTGTTATTTAAATCATTCGGTGTGCAGTAGCAAATACAATAATCTGTTTCGAATATATTATTTCGTATGCGGTATAATTCACTGACGTTTTGCGTCAGGTCCAACACAATATAACCATGTGGGCATGATGTAGCCTCATTATATACTCTTACAAATTCTTGCGTTTTTTCTGGAAAAATTTGTCTTGCTAGGGGCATGATCTGTGATTTGTCACGGGGATTCTTAAATAATACTAAATATTTAGCATTTAATGAAATGTCGCGACAATATTTACCCTGATGGAAAATATTTTGTATCAATAAAATAATTGATAAATTTTTATGATGTGATCCTTTTGTAAATAATTCACATACTTGTTTATTATAAATCTCAAGCATTAAATCATCTAATACAATTAAGATGTTATCTCCATTTTCGTTATGTATTTGCTCGGGTATATTATTTGAAAATTCAATATTTTCAAAAGGTAAATTCCTCGGAACAGCATTCAATTCAGGGTTACACCAAATTATTTTAGTTATGTTGGGCTGAATTAATTCATGGTGTCTGCGAATTATATTACACACAAAAGTTGTTTTTCCACACCCTGAAGGTCCTGCTATAATCATGGTAAACGGATGTATAAATGGAATCATGTTTTTATAAATTCAAATTTTCTATTTGTGTTAATAACGTTCTATACAGGTTTTTGAAATATTCTATAATATCTAAAGCGTCCTTATATCTAAAAGTTATCGAAACACAGCTGCATGTATCAGGTCCAGATTTTGCGTTATTGTCTGACCAGATACAACTTTTATAATGTTCTCCAAATTTTGATTTAATAACACCGCTTTGTATTAAAGAATTTAATTTCACGACAAAATTTTCTAATTTTGTTAAATTATACTCATCTAACAAATCTTTATATTTTTCTAAAAAATTAGTAACTGTTTCTATATGCTCAGTTGTTAACAGCATTTTATAAACTAAAGTAGAACTTTATAAATCATACATATTTATTAAATACTAAACGCTATAAGAAGAAATAAAGTTATTAAAATTGCGTGGCGAAAATTTTTGGTTTACAAACATACATATGGATTTACAAACATACCTGGTTTGAGTCTACACTAACAGAAAGTAATTTTATTTTGATACATGACGATATTATTATTACTTAACAATTAAATATTTATACTGTCAAGTTCATTGCTTTAAAATAAATAATAAACAATTTGCGCGATCTCGAAAAATAACATAATAATCATTTGCATGTGCATTCTTCTGTACTTTTCAGATTTTTTTTTCAGTTTTAGCTTTTTTTAGATTACAAATATGTATATATTTTTTACAATCAAATTTAATTTTTTTTTTTTAAATGATCAAAATTTATCTTTAAAATTTAATAATAAATTTATCCTAAGACATAATCGAATTTCAGAAATGAAAATTATACATAAATTATGTATAAAACTTTCAATTTATATTGAAAAATATTTCATGAGTGCAGCCCCCGGATAATGTAACTAGCAAACAAGAAGAATAAAAAACATACTCTTGCTGTTGCTGTAATTCAAGATCAATGCACAATAAATTTTACTGAATAAATAAAAGTATAATTTTTTGTATGCAAATTGTATTCAGGAAATTAAAATGCATTTAATTTAAAAGTTAAAAAGGTCAAGTTCAAAAAAATTATTATATATGCGAATAAGATAATTGTAAAACAAAAAAAAAATCGAAATTTTGTTGTTGCTGCAATTATCATTTTATATATGAAAAAATATGAAATATATTAAATATATTTCATATATTAAATAAATTTTTACATCGACATTTTTGTATGGGAAAATACATAGGGATTCTAGATCAGTTGAAAGTAGAGTTGATCTAGAACCCCTATATTTATACTAGAAAAATTTATTAAATTTCTGCTTTATTAATTTAATTATCTGTTTAAATTTATTATTTACTACTTAAAAATCATTTTTTAAAAAACATAAAGTAATATCACATAATTTGTAAATCATGCATGACCTATGAAATAAATTATCAACAAAGTAATTTGCATATAAAGTATAATGCAATTAATAAAAAACGTAATTCATAATGCGAAGAAGATAATGCGACAATAATATTATTACTTACCAAAAAATTATATTATGTCAAGTTCAAAATACAAAATAAACAATATGCGCGACCACCTGAAAATGCGAATAAGATAATTGGCAAACAAAAAAATTAATGCATATAAATTTTGTATGTAGAAAAAATATTTTGGATGATTTTGTCGTTGGCCTAGAATGCCTATAGGCTTTTTTTTGGCCTAGAATGCCTATATCTATACTACTCATCTAATCATCATCAAAAATAGTTCGTTCATAATCATCAAAATTCATTCATCATCAACAAAATCGCTCGTTCATCATATCATCATCAAGATCATCTATTCTCATCTTCATCAAAGCTCATTCATCATATTTTAAATTATCAAAAATATTTTTCTCAAGTAAGTGAAAATTAAATTATAGTGCAAAAAAAAAAAATATATATCACCAAAAAATAAAAATTACCCCAAATATCTGTAAAAAGAAAATAATAAAAAAAAAATTACATTGACAAAAAAAAATATTTGCATTTCATTTCATTTTTTTCTCGGTTTTTTCGATACATTATATGGTTTGTGCATTACGATTATTAGAATTGTACAGGTGTTTTAAATTATATTTCTTGTCATCTTCCGCTTAATAAGGAAACATAAAATATATTTAGTTTTTTGTAGGTTGAATGAACCGTAAAAATTCTTTTTAATTTTTTTTTGATAATAGTAGTATATTCGATAATTTTTCTCCTATTGCAAAATCTTGGAAATATCCGATAAGAATTATTTAATTTTGCATTGTAATATATCGAATATTTGATGATAATAATAAAAAATTATAATATTGGTGAAATTATTGTTCTAATATATTTTTCTTTCGTGATATTATATTTTTAATACACGACCCTAGTACATACAAAATTATTCCGATTGTGTCATTTTGTATGATATTTTTTGATCTAATAATAATTTGTTAGGCGTCGTCAATATAAAATTATATATATATATATAAACAAAATTAGTTTTCAACTAAGGAAAATTTCTAGAAATAAAAAAAAAATTTGCTTTACAAATTTGTTTCAAATTTTTTATCTCTAAATTTTTTCCCGTGGTACTTACATTTTTTTTAGTACACGGCCCAGAACATACAAAAGTATTCCGTTCATACATTTTGTATTTTATTTGCAAATAGTAATTCGTTGGGAATTACCTATATAAAAATTACCTATATAAAAATTACCTATATAAAAATTACCTATATAACAATTATCTATATAAAAAATTATATAGACACATATCAAAAAATTAGTTGTTCAACTAATGAAAATTATCTCGAATATATTTATAAATATACCCTCGTACTTGAAATCTTAAAAAAAATAAATAAATTGGTACAAAAATACAACCAAAGAAAAAATTAAATTTTAATAGAGGTTGATACCAATTGAGGGTGCACGTTTAAAAAAAAATTTAAAGCAAAGAAAAAGAGCTTTATTTGGATTTTATTTGTTCAGCTTTAATACGAAAGCAAATTTTAAATTTTTTTACGGTGGAACATATTATTACAAGTATACCTGTGCATATTTAACATTTGTACAGAAAAATTTGGGAAAATTATTTATTATTGACGCTATTCAATTGTAAATCGAAATTTTAATTGGTGGAATTTTTTTAAATTAAATTATCGGGCAAATTACAAAGTTTTTCTTCAGAAACGGTGTAATAAGTGTTTGAAAATCATAAAAATAAATATAAAATTATTTTTTCATACAGCTTTTTATTCAAATTCAGATATTTTTAGTTAATTTACAAATTAATTTTTCGTTTTTTATTGGGTTTTTTATCAAACGCCGATATTATTGTACCAGCGATCTGAATTTTTAACACTTCGTGGTAAAATTATTTAGAAAAAATAATAATTTTTAAATATAAATATTGTTTATTAAGTTGCCGTGTTCTTTTTCTATTTTCAAATTTTGTGTTTACGCCACATATTGCCGGTAATTTGGTGTGCTTTTTAAAATATTTTTTTTAGTGGTCAATAATAATTTTTTTTTTTCGAATTGCACATTAAAGAAAATCTTTTTTTGTTTGATTTAAATATTTTTCTTGGTTGTTAGATATTACAATTTAACATAACTTTTTCTTTTGCTGAAAATTATATTTAAACAAGTAGTGCAAAATGGAGGAATACCATACATTCTTAATTGCATTCACTACCTTTCAAGATATTTCAAGCCATATTCCCACAGATTTAAGCCTATTATCACACGGGACTCTGTTAGCTAAAAAATCAATAACTTCCTAAGATTGGGATGACTTACGATCATCATACCAATTATTTCAAAGGGCAGCAATGCTCACGACCATTCAAGCCGAACCAAAACTTGAAACTTGGAAATCCGAAGCCAAGAAAAAATTCTATACGGCTCAAGATTCATTCATGAAATTTTTAGCTAACGTTGAGGATCAAATCTTAAATGCAACAATAAAAAGCGAACCCAATTCACCAGGTGTTTCTACAAATCCGAATATCAGTAATTCGGACCAAATTAGAGTACCGCCAATTGATATTGATGATTTTTACGGTACATACGAGACTTGGCCCTCATTTAGGGATATGTTTTCAGCAATTTTCATAAAGTCGTCAAATCTGTCAGATGTTCAAAAACTACAATCATCTGCGCAGAAAAACAAAACATGACGCAGCTCGAATAGTTCACAAATTCCCAGTCGAATCAAAAAAAATTTCATTAGCCTGGAAATCTTTAGAGCAGCAATATGAAAATAAAAGGATATTAGTCAATCTGCATATATAAAAAGTTTACTTGACCTTTCGCCTATCTCCTCAGAATCTATTTCAACGCTAAAAAACCGATACGAAACTGTTAATGATGCGTTAGCAGCGCTATCATCTTACGATATACAAATTTTCCATTGGGACCCGTTAATTGTTTACTTAGTTTCGCAGAATTTACCTGTTGAAACAAGGGGTCTTTTCGAACAAACTCTTTGGCATTAGACCGTCAAGCAGTTATCATCGTAAGAATTCAGCGTTGCAGTTTTTTTTAATATCAAGTGTAAATTTTTTTATCATACAGAAAAGACCATATCGTCATTAAATATCAAATTTAAATTTAATCAATCTAAACTTAATCATTTTGTATTAAATTTAAAATATTAAGAACATTAAGTAATAATAGATATTTTTTTTAATTGTTAAATTAGTAGACATTTATATTTGAAAAAGTGATTTAATAAAATTGTTAAGAATTGTGAATATAAAAACACAGAACAATATTCTTTTATTTCGTTGTGTACGGGCATATGGGGTCGCTTTTCCGCGAAAAGCAGATTAAAAAATTTAGATCTGTGGTGACAACCTAAGGTTGATTAAAAATTAATTAAAAAACCGCTAGTGAACTCCCAGTTCCTCCTGTCCGGAACATTGTCATTTTTCGGGAAAATTTAGAGGTCCAGCGCATAACTCATGCAATTTATCATATAGGGTACAAAACTTCTTTCCGGTTTTTTTTCATAATCTATGATTCACATTTGTTCTTCGTAGCTCTTAGCAAACAAATTTCGAGAATAGACATTATTCCTCAAACTAAAGAACGGTATATATCATTTTCGGTAAGAATTCCCTTGGATAGCAAACATAGCTATATTATAAGATTTTTAGATTCAACGCGTTTTATGCCTGAGAGTCTAGACACTCTGTCAAAAGATTTATACGACTCGGACTTTATAACAACAAAATCGGTTATAAAAGACACGGAAAAAATTAATTTGCTAAGCAAAAAAATAATATTCCCGTACGAGTACGTTACTTCTTTTGACGTATTAAATGAGGAAAAATTGCCGTCCATTAATGTGTTTAATAACAAATTAAATGACAAATCATGTACTTCAGAAGAATATGCAATAGCTCAATGGTTTTGGGAAAAATTCGATTGTAGAAATATTAGAGAATATATGATGACATATCTTAAAAACGATGTGCTACTCTTCACCGATATTTTCGAATGTTTCAGGCGCACCTGTCTAGAAAATTATGAGTTAGATCCGTGTCATTATTACACAGCTCCAGGTCTTTCGTGGGATGCTATGTTAAAACTAACCGGAATGAAATTAGAGCTCCTTACCGACATTAATATGCTAAACTTTTTTAAAAAAGGGATACGCGGGGGTTTAACTCAATGCTCTCTTAGACATTCTAGAGCTAATAATCAGCATATGGGCGAATGGGATCGTAGCAAAAAAAGTAAATATATGACATATCTAGATGCTAATAATTTGTATGGGTGGGATATGTCTCAACCTCTACCTTATGGAGGATTTGTATGGATAGAAAATGCTAATGAAGTTTTGCTTACAAAAATAAATAGTCTCCCACATGAATGTGATGAAGGATATATTTTAGAAGTGGATCTCGAATATCCTGAAAATCTTCACGATTACCATAATGATTTGCCTTTCGCTCCAAAAAATCAGTGCATTAAAAATAAAACTCCTAAATTAATCGCTGATTTAAATAAAAAATAAAAATACATTATCGATTATAGAGTTCTTCAACAATGTATAAAAAACGGGTTAAAATTAGTATATATTCATAGAGCTTTAAAGTACAATCAATCACGCTGGTTGGAAAAATATATAGCCATAAATACCGCATTTAGAACTGCTTCAAAAACCGTTTTCAAGAAAAAAAAATTCAAACGTATGAATAACGCAATTTATGGTAAAACTATGGAGAATGTTGTGAACGAGTAGATGTAAAAATCGTAACTGATTGGGAAAATGGAAATGGTAGAAGCATTAATGCGCTTTCTTTAATAGCTAAATCGAATTTTCATAGCGTTGCAATTTTCTCTGAAAATATAACTGCTATCCAATTAAAAAAATCGCGAATCATTTACAATAAACCTATATATATATTGTCTTCACCGTTCTAGAGTTGTCGAAACTTAAAATGTATGATTTTCATTATTCTTACATGAAACCGAAATTCGGGGAAAATATTACTATAAACTATATGGATACCGATTCATTTATATATACTATTTTTACGGAAAATTTATATGCTGATTTTCTTGACGATATTAGAGAAGATGATCCATTAAAACTTAAGTTTGATACGTCTGATTACCCTCCAAATAATAGATTCGGCATTCCGCTAAAAAATAAAAAAATTATAGGTCTCATGAAAGACGAAAACAATGGAGAAATAATGACTGAATTTATTGGGCTTAGAAGTAAGGTATATTTTATTGAAACAGCCGATAACGATCAAACAAAAAAAGTTAAAGGTATAAAACGAAATGTTGTTGATAAATTAACTAAAAATAATGTTCTTGATTGTTTATATAAACAAAAAATCTTTTACGGGGATATGATGGTTTTAAGATCTAAACTTCATAACATATACACCCAAAATTTAAATAAAATAGCTTTGAGTTCTTCTGATGATAAACTGTATATTAGGGAAGACGGTATTAGTACCTATGCATGGGGACGCTATCGAATTGACTTGGAAAAATTTTCTGCTAATGACTTTGAAATATTGTAATCCGATTATTTTTAAATTAAATATAAAAAATTTATGTAAAAAAATCAAAATTAAAAATAAGAAAATAAAAATAAATAGTGTAAACTTAATTTAAGAAATTTATGAGAAAAAATTTAAATAAAACATTTCTGTATTGTTATTTTAAAATATGTTTTTTATTTATCCATGAATTATAGTTATCATCAAAACCTAACCATTTAACAAGAACTTCATTTTTCTTGCGTTTAAGAATTTTTTCTATAAAATATGCATCGCTGTGTTTGACATTCTGCAATTCTGATTCATAAAATCTTCCAGATATAATTTCATCGTTGAAATCTTTTAATAAATATGTAACTGGATAAGTATTTCTTATTTTATAAATTTTAAAAATTTCAGTTGACCAGTTTGGTTCATAGCCTTTAGTAAATATTCCTTTATACTTTGTAATTCTAACAAAATCGTTTATATTAAATTTTCCATTAGAAAATACTTTAGGATAATTATAAATTGTTTTTAATAAATGTTTTTTGTTTTTTAAAGTCACATTTACAGGTTTTTCTTTTATCGTGCTATGTTTTGTATTATTATATTTTTCAACTAACTCATCTAAAAATATCGTCCATTTATAGTTTCCATTAAAGCTAAACATTTTCCACATTTTATTTTTTAGCGTTCGATTAAATCTTTCGCATATTGAAGCTTTCAAATCGGTGAAAGTATGGTAGTGGTTAATTTTATTTTTATTCATAAGCTCTTTAAATTTGGAATTGAAAATTCTTTGCCTTCGTCGGAGTGTATGTTTTTCGGCATTCTTTTTGATTTATCAAAAATTGTTTTCATGGCTTCGGTAACATCAGTTCCATTTTTCGATTTCACAGGCATAGCAAAGGCATATTTGGAAAAAATATCAATCACTGTGAGCAAATACTTGTAATTATTATTGAATTTAGCATACGGCATTTCCACCAAGTCGATTTGCCATGTGTCATCTAGGCCTTTTTGAATTACTCTTCTGCGTACAAATTTTTTTCTTGCTTGTTTATGCAATTCATTTACTATATCTAATTTACTCATCTCTCGGCAATATAAAGAGCTACAAAAGTTGTTTGATTAATGAAAATATGTTATCCGTCTTTAATTTTTTTTTCATAACTGTCGGAATTTCATAACAAAGACGCATATAGTCAGCCATTTCTATTTCATCATATTGCTTAAACGGCACGTCTTTTAATTCTAGTTTCACCTTGCCGAGTTTTACACAATTTGGTATATAAACATTATAGTAGTATTCGCGGATCGCATTTCTTCTTAAAGAGCTGCATAAAAATTGTGAAATAAATGGTGAAATTATACATAAATCAGTCCATTCTTTATTGCATAACTCTATCTTTTCTACTTTGCTTTTTTTATGCTGAATACTTAAACAAACTTTATCAGGGTCAGTTCTCCATTTAAATTCGTAATTAAAATTGTTTTCATCGACTATATCTAGACGCTCCTTATTTTCCGCTGTTCCATCTAATTTAAGACTCACTATATTTTTATACATATTTAACTTGCTCCAACTAGAATAGTTAAATCCTACATGATGTGAACCATCGTGAATCCAAAGAAACGGCTCAAAATTGTATAAAGGCGAATATCCCAGTCTCAGTTTTATGTTATTAATATTATATGAAATATCCATAAGTAAATTCAAACTCTTATAATATGACTTTCACTTATCCATATTTTTTTTAGCTTTTTTAATTAATTTCGATTTTGACAATACCATTTTAAATTAATTTTTTAAATCTTTCCAGTTTAAGACTCTACAAAAAACTAAACTTTATTTTAAGCTGCGTCTTTTTTTGTAGAATCGCTAAAACTTTGATTGTAAATAAAAATATGAAAGTATTTGTGAGAATAAAAACTATCATTCTTTAAAATTGTCAACTTATGCGGCATTACTTTTAGCGAATTAAGCGGCGCTACTTTTAACTTTGAATGCGATTACTTTTAAACGTCTAAAAATAATGGCATTACTTTTAGTGAACTACTTTTGACTTTGAATGCGATTACTTTTAAACGTCTGCTTTTGACTTTGTATGCGATTATTTTTAAACGTCTGCTTTTGACTTTGTATGCGATTACTTTTAAACGTCTGCTTTTGACTTTGAATGCGATTATTTTTAAACGTTTGCTTTTGACTTTGTATGCGATTACTTTTAAACGTCTGCTTTTGACTTTGTATGCGATTACTTTTAAACGTCTGCTTTTGACTTTGTATGCGATTATTTTTAAACGTCTGCTTTTGACTTTGTATCCGATTACTTTTAAACGTCTGCTTTTGACTGTGTATGCGATTACTTTTAAACGTTTGCTTTTGACTTTGTATGCGATTACTTTTAAACGTTTGCTTTTGACTTTGTATGCGATTACTTTTAAACGCTTAAAAATCATGGGATTGCTTTTAGTGAATTAAGCGGCGCTACTTTTGACGTTTAATGGGATTACTTTTAAACGTTTAAAAATTATGCGATTGCTTTTAGTGAATTACTTAGAGCTACTTTCGACTTTTCATGGGATTACTTTTAAACGTCTGCCCCATAAAAATCATGACATTAAAGAAGAGACGGTCGTGAGTCAAGGGTGCGATTTTAAAAATGTGTTTTCAATTTGTGCATCCATTTACTATGATAATAAGTGGACCTTCTAGTTGCGGGAAAACGACCTTTTTGGAAAAACTAATTTTAAATAAGGAGTTTTTAATAGAAAATACACCTAGTAAAGTAATTTGGTGTTTTGCTGAAAGTAATTCAGTGCCGAATATTTCAAATGTTCAATTTCATAAAGGTGTGCCAGAACATTTTGAAAATTTTGAAAATGAGCCTGTTTTAATAATTTTAGATGATCTGATGATGGAAGGTTTTAATAAGCAAATATGCGAGCTATTTACAAAAGTCTCTCATCACCGAAATTTATCAATAGTGATAGTAACTCAAAATATTTTTCATAAAGCTTCACATTCTAGAGATATATCATTAAATGCCAAACATTTAGCCAGACAAATATACCCTCAAGATTCGAAAGATTTGTTGAGAATATATAAAGAGGTAACTGAAAAACCTCATGGTTATTTATTAATCGACCTTACTCAGAATATAAACGATTGTCTTAGAGTCCGATCGGAAATTTTTAATAAAGATTTTTGTTGTTGTTTTTGCGTTATAAATCAAAATGACGAAAAACTTCAAGTTGAAAAGATTGGCGGACAACAAGCATTTATTATACGTGCTACAGAAAGCTAAACCTAAATTTAGAAAGGCTATTTTACAAAATGCAAATACTGACGCAATTAAAGCTTTAATAGAAATAGTATACAATACATTAAATGGAAATAATAAAATTAATGAAAAAGATAAAAAATATTTCGGAAAGTATAAAAAGGAAATGCGATGCTTATCATGTCCAAAGCGAAGTTTAAAGAAAACTTCTAATTCAAAAAGGCGGATTTTTACCAACTCTTTTAGCAACCATTTTTTCGGGAATAATCGGTAAAATTATCTAAAATGCATAGTAATAAAATGACTAAAATGCTGCTAATATTTCCTAATGCTTATAATCGTATAAAGACTTGCTTACAAGAAAATCCTGAAGCTGAAATCATTTCTAATAAATTATTGCCTATTATTTATAATAATGAAAAAAGCGATCAACAATAATGGATAGAGCTACGTCAAAATCTTTTGAAATGATCTACTTTGAGAAGAAGGGGTGAAGCGAATAAAGATATGAGTAGTTGTTGGGCCACCTTGTGCTGGGAACCAAATCCTGTTTGTGTGCACTCATGTGTCACTAATTTGTGCGTTCGTGTGCATAATTGTGCACTCATGTGTCACTAATATGTGAATTCGTGTGTGCATAATTGGTTAATGATGTGTGCATTATTAATTAATCATAATTGGTTAATCATGCGGTTAATTGGTGTTAAGTAGTCACTGATTGATTGATCGTTTTGCGCAATCTCCTTTACTTCCGACGCAGGTGCGAAGTTGTTGACACTTTGTATTATGATCTTGTGAAATCATATGTTTTATTGTTTATATGCAAAAACAAGATATATCTTTATTGTTATTGACCTTTTGTATTTTCTTGTTTCTGATCTTGTAAAACGATAATATTAATTAACTCTATATATATATATATATATATATGATCTTGTGAAATCATATGTTTTATTGTTTATATGCAAGAACAAGATTTATCTTTAATGTTTTTGATCTTTTGTATTTTATTGTTTTGTTAATGTGTGTGTGTGTGTGTTATATATTAACTACAAAACTATTTTTGTATTCAGTATATAAAATGCTACTGTCTACAGAGGACAAAGAAGTGATTTCTATTTTTTTAAAAGAATATAAATTTTGTCTTGATAAAAATAATATAAATAAATTAGAAAATCTTGAGGAAAAACTAAAATTGTTAATTAATTCAGGTGTAGAAAAATCACAATTTGGAGAACATTATAAATGTTGTATATGGTCAAATAATAATGCAGAATGTGGACCAGATACATGTACCTGTGTATCAGTAACATTCCAATACAGAGAAGCTTTAAAAATAATACAAAATTTTAAAAATATTTACGAAAAACTAGTTAAGAAATTTGAAAATTTTAAAATATAAACATGTTACCATTTATACATCCATTTGCTATGATAATAGCAGGTCCTTCAGGGTGTGGAAAACCAACTTTTGTTTGTAATATAATCAGGAAGCATAAGACGTTAATTCAGCCAAACATAACTAAAATAATTTGGTGCAACCCTGAATTGACTGCTGTACCAAGGAATTTACCTTTTGATAATATTGATTTTTTAAATAATATACCTGAAGAAATAAATAACGAAAACGACGATAACATTTTAATTGTATTAGATGATTAAATGCTTGAGACATATAATAAACAAGTCTGCTTATTTTTTTTATAGATCTGCACTTATTAAAAACATACTTAATATAATTACTTATTTTCAAAATTGTAGTGGATTTCTTTCGCAACAAAGTAATAAAATTATAATTGAAAGGATAACTTGTATTTATTTAATTTACACTTTGTTGATTTCAATTAATCCTCATGTCATCTTGTTTATTAATATATTCTTACTTATGTGTTTTTTAATGTTTTTTGCAAAACAAAAAAATAATGATATGTGGTTTGCATCACAAACAAACAAATTAAAAAAAATTACAACCATAAGTAAATATGTTTTGTTGAAATCAATACTTACTTAATTTTTTTTAAAAAAAAACCGCACCTATTTTGCATCAAAATAAAAAATAATATTCGTAAATTTTAATTACTTTATTATACTAATAATATTCAGAAATTTTAATACTATAATACAATTTATTATAAAATACTTGGGTTATAGCCAGCCATAAGGCACTGAATCAAAATTGTCTAAAAATTTGCGTTTTGTTGATGATGGCTTGTATATTTTCGTTTCGGGAACAGAAATTACCTGGTGATCTTTTGTACGTCGTATATTTTTCGAAAAAATTGAAATTGGTCCAGAGTCAGCGTCGTTCTCTTGTAGAATCATTTGTTTTATGCTGTCGAAATTTATTATATTTGCGTTTTTGTAATTTAAGCAAATACCTTTAACTTTGCAACGAGTTTGCAAATTGTTCTTTGTTGTACTAAAAACTTGATACGCATAATTTTTTGGGCCACCGCAGACAAATTCAGTTATATAGCTTCCGACACCAAATTGCCCTTCTAATTCATCAGTCATACAGCCAATGAAGTCACTTGTTGGTGGATCGTATTCATCTTTCCGACTTATGTATATTACAGAGTCTGTATCATAATACAGAACTCTGTTATCAAGTTTCTCCAAATACTCGTACAGTTTGAGACGAGCCTGAGCAGTTGTATATGATGCAATGCATACATTTACAGTTGAAAGTGGTGTGCATGCCTCTTCTGCATACTCCCAGTTTACAACTAATGTTTCTTCATTAATTGGTAAAATGTGATTTACACTAATAGACGCATCTGTTATCAGTTCATATAAAACAGCAGGTTTATTTACTATAGTAGTTTTTGGTTGATTTTCTCTTTGACCAAATTTACCCCAGAAAGAGTTTAGCATTAATTTGGCCAAAGATCTTAAACCAGTATTTTTAATAATATCGCCGTATTCAAGCTGTATATTTTCATTCTTTAAAATTCCAACAATATATTGTTCTTGTTGTGAACGCGTTTCACACCATGTAGGAAAACCACTGGCAGATTGTTTCATTTTCAAAAATTTGTTCATCATTTCTGTAAATAAACCAGAAATATTTGAAACTTTATCATATTGGGCAATTTCATATTCCCATATTTCAATTATTTCTAAAATTTTGTATCCTTTTTCTATTGCCTTGACCACTTCATCAAATATCCATGTTCCAGTTAAAGCTTTTTCATTGTCCCTATGACAACACTCTGACTGACATAAATTTTTCGAGCATGTACGGCACAGTGTAAACATTAATTTATTGTTTTGTTTGATCGGTAGAACAGGGTGATACAAATTTTGTGGAGGAAGTATTTTACATTTTATCAATCCATTTTTGATTTTTAAATCAACCTGTTGGCATAGCTGATCACCTACATATATTTTAGGGTGGCCGATCGGAAATTTTCCATATTTACAGACCCATGGATAAAGTGAACATACATCAATATATTTAATTTTCTCGTCTTGTTCACATTTATAATACGTTCTTGTATTACCTGTTCTACCACCAAAAAATGAATCTCGAGTGTTTTCATATCGAAGCTCAAATGTTTCAGCAGATTGATTAGATATCGGCTTGTCTCTATTGTGTTTTATACAAACAGGATGACCATGATAAAAACAACCAATGAAATTCAAAAATTTGTTTTGTTTCAACACAATATCCATCTACCATTACACCATTTACAATGGCTTCTTTTTGTTTTGCTGCAAACTGTATATTAATTTTTCTCTTTTTTTCTTCATACAATAGCCATTGTGTAGCTATTTTTGACTGTCTGTCTCTATTTCTATAGCCGCCCATTGGTATAATTGCAATTGTGTTGGCTTGTAAAAAATTTCGTCTAAAAACTAAATTACACGCCGAAGCTATTGTTGTCGCCTCTGTAAATGGACAAACATTACATTCTGCAAGCATTAGTTTTCTAAATTTTAAACAGGCCTCTGTTAAAATATTGACATCACTCGCACAATAGTTTTCAATTTTTTTCTGTAAATTGAATTCCTGGTTTTTATTGAAATTATGCCATTTTAAAAAAGCTTCGCGTTCATCTGCTTTCATTTCGTCACAGCCATAGAATTCTGTAGATGGTAGGCATCCAATATAATTTTTATTTTCTAGTGTATTGAAAAAATGTGGAAAATACCCTTTTTTAAATGTGTCTGGCAAATCAAAAGCTTTTGGCAATTTAGAAAGAGCCATAGGGAAATAATTTATAGAATCTATAAATTTTATGTTCTGTATTTTCATCATAATAATTTTTGTACCCTGCATAATTAAATCGGGTGTAAAATCGGATTTTATAAGTATATAATTCAATATAAACTGATGGTCAAACGATTTACCATTATGCGCAATTACTATGATATTTTTAAATTTTTTCCTCAGTGTCAATAGGTTTTGGAGGAATAGATCTATTACATTTTCATTGTATATAGTCTGTCTAAAACCACAATTTTGA
This sequence comes from Rhamphomyia laevipes, assembly GCA_963920725.1. NCBI lineage: Eukaryota > Metazoa > Arthropoda > Insecta > Diptera > Empididae > Rhamphomyia > Rhamphomyia laevipes. Next base: position 96,986,052 of record OY987255.1, on the reverse strand, counting down.
CAAAAGACCAAATTATTTTCCTCAATACAGATTTCAAAACATTTATTAAATATACACAAATTTGGTTCGTGTAAATTAATTACTGTATTTGGTGATTTTTCTGCAATAATTTTTTCCTGCCGGGTCTCCAAATCATAAAAAATAAATAATTTATTTTTAAGACTGGATGTACTTGTGTTTTGTTGTATGAAGCATAAATGATCCTGAGCAGCAAATTTTGTACAAATTGTACAGAAATATTCACCACAAATGTGTATTCTGTCTGTACGGGTAGTTTTCAAACAGCTAAGACACCTTTTGATGTAGGCACAGATATTAGTCTTTTCAGATCCAAATATAGTCAAATGGTTATTATAACAACTCTGACCTCTAAATAATCTGTTGCAATTTGTGCATGGTATTTCAGGCACAGTTTCTTTTTTACAGTTTGGTGATTTTTGGCAGCAAGGACATTTTCCTTCACAGTAATGCGAGTTTTTGTTATTGTACGGAATATGGCATGTCTGACAAAAATATCGACAACAGAAAGCTGCCGTTAATGAAGATATCACATTATAATGATTTTTGTGATATAGCAAATTTAAATTTTTACCATCTGTTTTGCCATCATAAATAACATCTCTGCCTTTTGTACCATATTTGTATACAACAATATTGTAGTTTTCACCAAAATGTTGTTGAAACTGTTGAAGTTCTGAAGTACCAGCCCCCTCCGTTGGTATGTTTATTTTTGTTGTCTGTAGTAAATTCATAGCTCTAATAGTTTGAATCTTATGTGCATCTTTCAAAATATGTTTATTTTTGTAAACAGCATCATTTTCTACCACGGCTATAGCTACAACCAAAGCTCTAGGCAGACAAATATAATCTTTATTTTTAATTGTTAGTATCCCTTTCCGCTTAGCACTCTCCTCATCAAAAGAGTTATAATTCTTGCCACGTCCTCTACCTATTGGTATTCTAACAGATGTTATTTGCATGCAGAAATTGTCTGTGCTGAGACCTTCGGAATTGCTTTGATAAATTTTTGATATAAGGTCCCAGACTTCGTCTATGCTAATTAAAGATGCTGGTTTAAAATTAATCCATCCAGGAGAGCGTTCTAATGTACTGTTATCACAAAATGTGATTCCTACCTGATCGGTAGGTAATAGTCCATCTGATATATATTGAATAATTTCTTCTACAGCCTTTTTAATCCACCCTGTAGGTTCCTCATTTTCCGGCACTTCTTTAATCGAAAATTCTACGCGACGTCCGCGTAAATTAAAACGTTTCACTAACGTTACTGCTTCGCTTAAAATATTGAAACCCGACATATTGAATAGTTAAATTGGAACTAAACATAATATAGATATTTATTTAACCTTTATATCTAGAAATAAAAAGCATTGCATACTAAAATTCATTTGTATATTTTCCCCAGTTATACATTAATATTTATCTTTTGATTTTATAAAATATATTTTTTATTTATCCAAGAGTTATGTGTACTATCAAAACCAAGCCACTTAACAAGTACTTTGTCACCCCTTTGCTGCACTATTTTTTCAACTAGATATGAGTCTGAATTTTTTGTTTTTTGCATTTCATATTCGTAAAAACCACCCATTATCGGTTGTTCTTTATAATCAATTAGAGAATATGTTGTGGGGTTTGTAAAATTAACTTTTGATATTTTGAAAATTTCAGTAGACCAGCTTGGCTCATATCCTTTTTGAAAAGTACCTTTGGTTTTACTGATGCGCACAAAATCATTTACCTTAAATTTGGCTTTATTATATAATTTAGGTCTATTGTAAATTGTTGATAATAAATGTTTTTCGTTTTTCTTTGTTACCTGATAAGGTTTCATTTTTATAGTACGATGCCAATTATAATTATATTTTTTTATTAAATCATTTATAATTAAAATCCAATTGTAATTACCATTTAAACTAAATTGCTTCCACATATTATTTTTTAATGTGCGATTAAAACGCTCACAAATGGAGGCTTTAAGTTTTGTGTATGTGTGATAGTGATTTATTTTATTGGTTTTCATTAAGTTTTGAAAGTTATTATTAAAAAATTCTTTTCCTTGATCAGAATGAATATTTTTTGGAATTTTTTTACTTTTATTAAAAATATTCTTCATAGCGTTTGTCACATCTATTCCATTTTTAGACTTAACCGGTTCTGCATATTATGCTTATATGCTTATTAAGCATATTTTGAAAAAATATCAATAACAGTAAGAAGATATTTAAAACCTTGATTAAATTTTGCCAATGGAAGCATTTCTACTAAGTCAATCTGCCAAGTGTCATTTACTCCTTTCTGTTTAACTTGTCGTCGTTTGAAATTTTTCCTTGCCGCTCTATGCAGCTCATCTACAATTGACTTTTTACTCATACCTTAGGCTTCTAACTAACTTATTAACGTGATTACAATTAGTTTTATAACTTCTCTCAAAGTATAAAGTTTGATTTTATGAAAATGCAGAAAAAAATAATATTTGTTGATTTTCAATTTGTGATTGGTAATGGAAGACAGCATTTCATAAAGGAAATGGCTACATTAAAACAAGGATCTTTATTATCGGAATTTTATATATTTAAACCTCCATATCCTAAGGAGGAGCTAAACAAAGAAACTTTGCAACAAAATGACTATAATAGGGAAAATATAAACGGTCTAGAATGGGAAAATGGTGTTATCGAATACAACAGTTTACCATTTATATTTAAAAGTCTTGAACAGTACACAATTTTTGTAAAAGGTAAACAAAAAAAAGATATACTTAACAAATATCTATCAAACACAACAACAACAACAATTGTGGATTTAAATAATACGATACCTAGATTGATAGAACTACGAAATTACGGGGTATATTGTACGATACACTCTACAGAGCATCAAAATTCAAAAAAATGTGCTTTAAAAAACTGTTTTAATATGTATATGTATATGTTAAAATATAATAAAATTGATTTCTAAAAAATATTGTTTTATTTTTCAAAAGACATTTTGTTTAGTTATATTTGTATTGTCAAAATGGAAACACATATCTCCAGAGATACCTGTAATTTGCTTCTTGCCTATCATTATTTTTTGAACGAAGATCACACAGCAAAAATTTCATCTGGTTTTCACCCCGATACATTAAAACCGATAGTGGTAATATCAAAATTTGGTAAAACCCCAATGAAATTTAGTTATAGTCTTTGGATTATGTTTGTGCAAAACATATGCAGTGAAGATGAAGCTCATAATCTATCATTTTTATTGGACAACGAAGAATGGAAAGAGGTCATTAACATTAGGGATTTCATAACAAGCTATGCATATTTTAATTATATAAACGAGATATATATAAAAGATTATGTATACGAATATTACAAAATTTGTAAAACTTATAATGTGAAAAGATTAACACAGGAGCATTTTTTTTTACCAAAATTCAATAAATCGTTTAATTTTTCAAAACTATTTGTAGAAATACCATTGTTAATTGCTGAAAAAAAATAAAAAACATAAATAAAAAATATATTTGATTTTTCTTTATTTTTTATTGGTTTTTAAACAAAATTACAGATTGTTTACTTATTATTGTAGAATTGAACATTTAAAAAAATTTCATGGAACATTTTTATAATTAATTTATCATTGTAAATTAAATTCTTAGAACTAAATTTTTTTAAAAAGCTTTGCATTGAAAGTCCTCTGCAACGGAAATACAAAAAAACACAGCAATAATATCCACATACATCTGAACTGCTTGATTGTAATCGTTTTTTATTTTTTATAAAACATTTTTGTCTGGAATTTTGATTGATTTTTTCTATAATATTTGTTTTTATTGTTTGATCTCCAAAAGAATCGAAATATTCGGCACATCCTTTTTTTGGAAAATGTATTACAAACCAATGTAAACCAGGTTCAGTGTCTGGATCTGAATTAACAACAAAACAAAATGGTTTCTTTTTTATCTGTTTGGGGATACGATTAAAAGCATAAACGCCCCTAAAACAATTTTTTGTGTACTTATTCTTCTGAAGAATTCTTACAAGCTGTTGTGTATTCATGCTGTTCTGTAATATTTGAAATATCGTATATTTTTGATTTACACTTTATGTATTGAGATAAGAAGTCTTTTTTCTCTTTTCCGTTAACCAAAACGACAGGAAATTTGTTTAACTTTTTGCTTAGATTTTGTGTAATATTTTCATTGTACAAGTTTCCATTTGTGGCACAGTTTTGTTCTTCTGCTGTTAGTTTAGCGGTTGGGTATACATATTTGTATTCGTAATGTACTGTTTTATTGGATTCTTCAATTCCTGCAATGGTAACTTTACGCCCAAAATGAATAAATTTATCACGAACGAATGAAACGTCTACCAATGCATATGACATTACTCGGTTATTATTATTATTTGACATTTTTGTACAGTTGTATCATGTACGACCTTCACTTGTATAATAAAAATTATTACATAATGTAGCAATATTTATAAATTTGTATAGACATTTATATTTTTATCAATTTCTAGTGAAGCATCAAACTCTCCATAAACAATACATGTCAGTGTTGATGATAGTGAAGAGCTTAATTTTGCTTCAATTCTCACTATACCTTGATTCAACAGGTTTTGACATGTTTCATTACCTGATCCATCAGCTGATAAATCAAAAGCTAATACTGTGTATCCCTTTGAAAAATATTCTCTTGTGATCTGATGACCTCTATCGGAATGATGTATTCCTGTACCCTTGAATAATGTTAAATATGCTCTGGTATTACAAAAGCTCTCAGAGAAATTTGTTTCAATTGGCGAATTAGGTACTTGTACACCGTTTACATATAATTGAAATTGTGATAAATTATTGTGATCAAAATGATATGGATTTTTTGATCGTTTTCCATTAAAATTCTCATTATTTACCATACAAAATGTATTAGGTAGTTGACCAATAAATACATTATCCAATGAAATGTTTGAAGTATTTGCTTGTATTGTAAATGTTTTTAATTCTCCTCTTTTGTAATGGTATTTTGCATTCGCTTTTGCAAGAATAGTGTTGTGAACCAATAAAATATTAGGGTTAACTGTAACATGTTTCATGTATAGTGTTGCTTCATGAATTTTTAAATAGCTTTCATCCGTATCAGCGCAAAATAAATAAAATTCTGGTTTTTCCAGTGTTAACGAAATTCTCACATCAGCATTGTTTAAAAGCAAAGTAGGCGTGTTAAAAAAATCCACATGTAATTTTCCCATTAGCTCAACAGTAGAAGAGTTTTTGTACTGTTTTTGCCTTATTTTGGAACCTTCGTTATTAATATAATGAACATTTGGTTTATCTAACTCCCAACCGGATCCTTCCAAATGTGTTGAGCTAGCATCTTTTCCATAGCTTACCAGAGATATTAAATAACTTTTATAATTATAAAAAGAATCAGAAGGTGTTACATTTTTCCCATTTAATGTTACATTTACTTGTTTAATCCTTGAATGTAACAAATTATTTACTACACTAGGCTGTGGTATTGACTTTTTATCAACACCTGATCCTGTTGTATCGGCATAACTCCATTTTGTTCCATCTTGTTTTAATATTTGAACTTTAAATTTAATATATGTTGATGCTAAATCTCTGTATGTATCACCATTACCAAGTGAGACAAATTCTATTGTAGAAGGTGAGGCCTCTAATGAGGCTAATGGATTGTAGACTACTTCATCAGTTCGTAAAATACTCGTCTGTATTGGTGGTGTTGTGAAAAGATCTAACTCTGATTTCATGCATTCTACAATAACCATTTTTAATTAAAAATATCTAGAATACGTGATTTTTTATTTCCTGCTCTCCGCCTATTTCTACTGATTGAATATAGTTTCGGTTTTACACGTCTTTTTATAGCTTTACGTCTTCTTTTTCCTTGCATCATTTTTTTACTACTTCTTTTTCTCTTTCTACCACTACCATACATTGAATGCAATTGGTTAACTGCTGAAGTTCTTAAATTTTTTATGCCTGCTTTAGCTTGTTCCTCAAATACTTCTTTTGGATTTGACCCTGAGGCTATATCGTACAAAATATTAGAGCCAGTTTTCAATGCTTCGTCTTTTAGTAAATTAAAACCAGTAGCCAATGCCGGTTTTAAAAAACGAAATAAACCTCCAAATAAATTACCTAAACCACGCCCTCGCTGGATAGTTGGATATGCCTGTAAAAGTGGTCCTATTTCATTTATATTACCACCAGCTTGTGATGAATAATACTTAATGTATTCACGATGCATGTTTAAGTAAAACGATAAAGCTTTATGTGTTGTTTTTATTTATATACTTTTTTTTATTAAATTCTCTAAAAATGTAGTACAATTTTTGTCGGATAATAGTTTGGTACAAAATCAATTTTTTTACCATACTGAACGGAAATATTAATGGCAATAGTTTCAAAAATCTTCTTTTCCAATAGAACGTATTGTATATTTTTAAATTCTATATTATTTTGTCTTCTACAGTTATCAATATTTATTGCACGCAACGCTCGTATATTATTATTTCCAAAAATTTCTGGCTGAATAATATCACTATATACTAGTAACATACCACTTTTTTCATCTTTTATTTGTTTAAACGTACGTTCAAAAAAGTCTATTATTGTTTTTTTGTATTCAATAATATTTTTTTTTGCTGGAAAAGCTCTTTTATTAATTCTGGTATAGTATATTCAACATCTGGTTTTAAATATAAACTGTCTTCGTTAAAAGTTTTTGATATACGTATAAATTTTAGGCTATTTGCTTCCGAAACAGGTTTATATTCACTCTTATAGGTCTCATCGTTCGATAGAGTGACTAACAGTTCATTATAAAACTCATGTACTACTTCGGTACGTGTACACGTTCCTAAGGGTGTAATGTTGTTAATAAGTGTAGGTAAAAAATTTCGTTTCCAATCATCATGCATAAATTTGGCACTATCTTCATGGTAAAATGTATATCCCAGACGTCTTTTAACAAGTTGTTTATTTCTACCTACTAAAACTGAATGAACCCCCAACGCAATAGTAGCTGATTTTTGTTTTTCATATATATCAGTTTGTAGGTAGTCATTAACAAAAATTTCCGAAAGACCAACTTGCAAATCGGCTTTAGTTAAATCTAAATGTGTTGGTATTCTATTTTCAAAAGTTGCCAGAGTATTATCGGGAAAAAACTTTACTGAATCATTACTAAACAATGTAATATAGAAATTATCTCGTGAATTCATAATTGCAATTGGTAAATTTAACCTTTTAACGCTTATTTATAGCTTTGTATCAGTTATTTGTAGTTTTCCCAGAGAGGAGGGGTGCCGTGTAGTTTATATTGCTTGGGTGTGTGCGGTGGAGTGCCAGGTGTTGCTGGTTTCCTTTTTTTAATATTTTTTTCTGCAGGATATCTTGACAAAATACTTTTTCTTAACAATGAACCACTTGCTTGTGCATGTTGTCTTGTATTTATAGGTGACAAAATACTTTGGTTAAAAAATGAACTATTTGAATTTGTACGTTTTCTTGTAGGAGATTTTTCTGGTAATGCTACTGTAATAATACCACCTGTATTTGTGTTATACATTCTTACATTGGAATTAGAAGAAGACAATCTTCTAGTTAAACGCTCTTCAGGTAATGTCTTCTGCAAAGCAATTTCGGCAGCTTTATCATCATCAAATTCCATATCTATATCTTCATCACTAATCTGTTCTCTATATTGCGAGATTTGTTGATTTTGTTCTTTTACTGGATGAAAATGAAAAACATTATCATCATCATCATCAATTATTTGCTGTTGTTTAAAATTGTTAAAATCTCTTTGTTGTTGCATTTCATTATTGTATTGGGTTTCCTTGTCTTTCAATATTTTATATTTTGTTTGAGTTTCTGCATTTTTACCTGTACTAGTAGTAAAATTACTTCTTTTTACATGCTCATTAGGTAATTGTGAAGCTGTTCTTCTTTGATTACTATATTTTACTAAATTCTGTCTTAACATATACCATTTTTGAATTGGATTTAAACTTTTATTATGTAATAGTTTTTCCATGTTTTTATTTAGAATATTTAAGTTTTTTTCATCGTCCAATAATTTTTTAAATTTTGAAAATAATTCAGGTGGTATAACAATCATACGCTGCAAATTATTCATTTTTTTGATTGGTAATCACTTATTAATTTTCCTATGAGTCCTGATAATACAGTACCAATCAAAACAGGTAAAAAACCACCTTTTTGTATAAGTATTCGTCGTTTTGCTTTCAAGGTTTTTTTAGTACTGGCTAGACAACGTAGCGTGTTTTTATGTTTTTTTAAAAGCGATACTATTTTTTTTGGTACTTTATTATTACCATTTAAAGTATTTATTGCAATTTCAATTAAAGTCTTTATAACATCATCATAACATGTTTGTAATATACTATTGCGAAGTTTTTTATTTGGTTTTTTTAAAAGATGTAATATATGTCGGTTTCTCCTCAATCGTTTCATATTTCTCACAATAAACTTTATTATTTAAATCATTTGGTGAGCAGTAGCAAACACAATAACCTGTTTCAAATATAGTATGCGAAATAATTCAGAGCCTTTTTGTGTTAAGTCTAGGATGATATAACCATGAGGGCATGATGTAGCCTCGTTATATACTCTTACAAATTCACGGGTTCTTTCTGGAAAAATCTGTGTCGCTAAAGGCATGATTTGTGACTTGTCATGGGGATTTTTGAATAAAACCAAATATTTAGCATTTAATGATATGTCGCGACAGTATTTACCCTGATGAAAAATATTTTGTATTAATAATATAATTGATAAATTTTTATGGTGTGATCCCTTTGTAAACAACTCACAGACTTGTTTATTATATGTCTCAAGCATTAAATCATCTAATACAATTAAAATGTTATCGTCATTTTCGTTATTTATTTCTTCAGGTATATTATTTAAAAAATCAATATTATCAAAAGGTAAATTCCTTGGTACAGCAGTCAATTCAGGGTTGCACCAAATTATTTTAGTTATGTTTGGCTGAATTAACGTCTTATGCTTCCTGAGTATATTACAAACAAAAGTTGTTTTTCCACACCCTGAAGGACCTGCTATTATCATAGCAAATGGATGTATAAATGGTAACATGTTTATATTTTAAAATTTTAAAATTTCTTAACTAGTTTTTCGTAAATATTTTTAAAATTTTGTATTATTTTTAAAGCTTCTCTGTATTGGAATGTTACTGATACACAGGTACATGTATCTGGTCCACATTCTGCATTATTATTTGACCATATACAACATTTATAATGTTCTCCAAATTGTGATTTTTCTACACCTGAATTAATTAACAATTTTAGTTTTTCCTCAAGATTTTCTAATTTATTTATATTATTTTTATCAAGACAAAATTTATATTCTTTTAAAAAAATAGAAATCACTTCTTTGTCCTCTGTAGACAGTAGCATTTTATATACTGAATACAAAAATAGTTTTGTAGTTAATATATAACACACACACACACACACACACATTAACAAAACAATAAAATACAAAAGATCAAAAACATTAAAGATAAATCTTGTTCTTGCATATAAACAATAAAACATATGATTTCACAAGATCATATATATATATATATATATATATATATATATATATATATATATATAGAGTTAATTAATATTATCGTTTTTACAAGATCAGAAACAAGAAAATACAAAAGGTCAATAACAATAAAGATATATCTTGTTTTTGCATATAAACAATAAAACATATGATTTCACAAGATCATAATACAAAGTGTCAACAACTTCGCACCTGCGTCGGAAGTAAAGGAGATTGCGCAAAACGATCAATCAATCAGTGACTACTTAACACCAATTAACCGCATGATTAACCAATTATGATTAATTAATTATGCACACATCATTAACCAATTATGCACACACGAATTCACACATTAGTGACACATGAGTGCACAATTATGCACACGAACGCACAAATTAGTGACACATGAGTGCACACAAACAGGATTTGGTTCCCAGCACAAGGTGGCCCAACAACTACTGATATGAACCATGAAACTAAAAATTGGAAAGACAACTCTTCTTAAACTAAGTTTATATTTAAAAATGTATTTTCATCGCAAACTGTTCCAGAAAAACAGGAAATGTTAAATGAAAGTATGAAGGAAACATATTTTGAAGATGAAAATTTTTCAGATAATCATGAACGCTTCAAAACTCCCAAGGCACCGAGAAAAAAAAATAGGCATGTTTTAGATGATACTATCGAGCCTAAAAAAAAGAGCGAAAGCATGATGATATGAAAATTATAGAAAAAGATGGGTCAGTTTATACTATTCTATGTGACGATAATAAAAAAATTGATGATGCAGAATTACGTGAAATGATTAAAAAAGCAGAACATGAATATAAAGCTGAGGAAACTAGGGAAACGCGTATAACTCGTTCTCGTTCTAAATCTAAAAAACAAACGGGAAATAATATTTTTTCATGGTGTAAGATTAAATAATTTTATATGTGGACATGTATATATGAAAAAATAAATGTTGTAAATAATAAAAATGTATATACAAAAGAATTTACTTTGCTTTATTTTATAATTATATTACCACTTGTATACATCATGTCGGACACGGACTTTTTTGTTACAGTTTTTAGTAATAACTCTCTCAATATTTACTCGAATAATGTACAATCTAAGTTTACAAATTCTCTGCAAAAATGTTTGAAGCTTACAGGCGATTGGGTTGTTGGCATTTCGGAAATTTTTTTAAATGAGCTCAATATGGATTCAAATTTTTCCAGATAAACAATTATCGCGTCTGATCCGGCAAGTGTCTCACCTTCTAAACATTTCTTTATGAATACGCAAGCGCGATCGCAAAATAGGATAGTAAAAATAAGGAAATAAACAAAGAAACTGAAGGCCTCATTATAAATAATTTTCAGATACTTGAAATGATATTTCCTCTCATAGGCTCAATTGAAAGCTTAACAAATCATTTAAAAATAAAAAAAGAAAAACATAATGTGGTTGGTCATATTTTCGTTTATAGCGATATTATAAAACCTAGATTATTTGGCAGTCAATTTATAAGATGTTTACGAGTCCTGCCAGTCAATGGGTCGCAACAGCATATTAAATTTGATAGAATCGAGTACTCGCCAATAGAAATTTCTTCTATTCCAAGTATTTCATTATTGATAGCAGATGACTTGGGTAGAAAAGTCGATTTCAAAGCTAGTTCGACGCCGATATTTTGCACATTACATTTTAAGAAATTAGGAACTATATAAATAAAATGCCCGCTTAAAATTTCTTCATTCTGTACTCAACCATGGAAAAAGTATACACAAATTATTATATGAGCCAAATTGGTGGCGGCACGCATGACATAGGAGATGTGTACGCTATCCCGAGAGTTATCCAGTCGGGTAGAGGGAGTGTCGGAGCTTTTTTCTCGGGAATTTTTAAATATTTGAAACCATTGTGGCAATCGGGGATCTCAGCATTAAAAAATCAAGCAATTAAATCGGGAAAGGCTGTTTTAGAAGATATTGGTAGTAGACCCATAACTGAAATTTTAAAACATCAAAGTGTTGCAGCTGTAAATGAACTGAAAGAAAAAGGTATAAGAAAGCTTAAAAATATGGCGCAGTTGGGGTCCGGATTACGTATAAAAAAGAAAACTTTGAAAGCTAAAACCCAGTCTTTGAATAGCAGCAAAGGAAGACATATATCAAAATTAAAAAAATTTCTAAAAAATCGTAATAAATCAGACATATTTACAAACTAAAAATAGATAAATATGGCAGCACATGTAGAATGCATGAAAAGCGAATTGGACCTATTTTCGCCATTACCTATTCAATTTAGTGTTTTACGTTGTGAAGAAGTTCCTTTTAGCCCCATTGCATCTTTAGATAATGCCAGTTCTATCGAATTTGTATCTTTGGGAAATGGCGAAACTTATAGAGATATTTCAAATATACATTTAAGAATGGTTCTACAAATTAAAGGGGGAAATGAATCGAAGTCGGCTGATCCAAAATCGATTACCCCAAAAGTGCACGTTGTAAATAATATTTTGCATTCGCTTATCTGAAATTGCATCGTATCTTTAAATAATATGTCAGTATCACAATCGGATAATAATTACCATTACAGAGTATACATAGAAACACTACTTTTAAATTATCGATCTGATGCATCACAAACTCATCTCGAGTCCTCTGGATGGTTTTTAGATACGGGAAAAGTTAATTCTATTATAGATAAGGAAAATCCTGGATTAGATAAAAGAAGAGAATTATTTAAAGAAGGCAATAAAGTCGAGCTTATGGGCAAATTTCATGCGGATATCTATTAAATAATGTTACTTTAAATCTAGAAAAACCTGATATTTGCAAAATGGAGGCTGCGACTGGTGAATCATCAATAAAAATTCTTGAAGCAACTTTTACATGAATCATATAACTCTGAATACCGATATTTTACTAGCGCATCACAAAGTTTTACAAATTAGAAATGCGATTTATCCGTACAAGCGAGTCGAAGTAAAATCTTTTACTTTACATCCAGGAAGTCATTCATTAGCGCTTGATAATGTAGTTATTGGCCAGTTGCCTAATTTATTAATATTTTGCATGGTTTCTAATAAAGCTTATTCTGGTGAAAAAGCACAAAATCCATTTAATTTTCAACATTACAAGTTGCAACGGTTTAACTTGGCTGTAAATGGAGTTCACATACCTTCTCAGCCTCTGGAATTTGATTATAGTAATAGTAAAAATATTATTAGTACTAGAGGCTATCACACAATATTCAGAGGTACTGGAATTCATTATGATGATAGAAGCCATCAAATTAGCAAAAAGTTGTTTGATAATGGTAATTTTTTGCTTGCATTCGATCTTACTTCAGACCATTCAAACAATTCACACTGCTCGAGTTTATTAAATCAGGGCACTGTGAAAATAGAAGGACGTTTCCATAGCGCTTTACAAGAGGCCGTAACATGTCTTGTATATTGCGAATATGATGCAATTTTCGAAATAGATCAATATAGGAACATTCATCAAAGGTTATAAAGAACTGTTTTCCTCACACATCAATCAATATGATGGATACTTTAGAACTCGCCCGTGCTCTTCTAAAAAATCGATGCACCAAGAAATATTTTCAAGGAGTTTTTCCGGCTGATCAATTACCTCTAAAAATAAGAAAAAACCGGTTTTAATAATTGCAAATACAGATCCGGCATCAAAACCTGGCATGCATTGGGTCGCTTTTTATTTTAATTCAAAAGGAACAGCAGAATATTTCGATTCATTGGGAGAGATGCCATCAAATCAGCAATTTTTAGAATTTTTGAAAAACAACAGTAAAACATTTTCAGGAAGCTCGAAAAGATTGCAGGGGTTTTTTTCAACAACGTGCGGAAATTATTGTGCTGTATATTTATGCTATAAAGCAAAACAAAAAAAACTTAAAGAGTTTTTAAATGAATTTTCGAGTAATTTGGAAAAAAATGATAAGAAGATTTTACAATTATATAAAAAATTATTTAAATATAATCAGAATGGAGGAAGAAAATTTATTATATCAAATCAAATATGTAAACCTTGTAAATAAATAACCTTTTTTGTAAAAATAATAGAACCATGTTTTTTATTTGTATAATAATAATTTTTATTTTCTAGCTTTTTTACTTTACAATTTATTTTCATTCATTACTTATTCGGTTTTTCAATAAAATCAAAAATAGCCATATTTTTTTTGTCTGGAATTCTACCTTTAAAAATCATATTATATTTATGCGAGTTTAATGATTCGAGTTCTACGTGGCTTTTTGCAATTTTCATCATTCGATCTGGTAAAAAATCTACATATGCTGGCCAGTTTCTTGATCTTCTAAATTAACTATTAACTTTACGCCAATCTTGGTCTCCTTAAAAACGAAGTCAACCACTGCATATTCTTTGTCTACAATAAGTTCATCTACTGCTGCAGTAGATGAACTAAGTACTGCTAGAGCTTCGTTATCTGCTCCTGCTGCCGAGTTTTGAAACTATTCCATAATATTTGCCATTTTATTAATTTTAAAACAATTAAACTTAAACTTTGGAGCGTTTTAGAAATACTAATAATTATTTCGTATTTTATATTCTATTTATATAATTTCTTCCAAACGACATGTTCAAACATGATTTTTATTCTAGCAATTATTACTTTTGTAATATGATATTATTTTTCCGGTAATAATAATTGTTAATAAAATTAATCGAAATTGCGTAATTGACAGAATTTATTAGCTGGTTATGCTAAATTTTAAACGTGTGAAAAAACAATATTAATGCACCTGCACCCGGATTAATTCATTGACCCTTAAAATTGTCAATACTTTTGGAAAAGTAAATTAATTTAGATCATGTTACATATTATTCTTGACCGGAAGTTGAAAAAAAAAATGGAATTATAATTAAGTATAAATATTTTTAATTAAATTGAAGCGGTGTCAAATTTCATTAAGGTAAAAAATTACTTAATAATTAATGTGCAAAAATTCTTTAAATACTCATTTATTTGTATGCAGTATAGAATTTATTTTCAATATTTTGCTCATTATTTTTGGTCATTTCCTTTGTCCCAGAACGTATATAAATGCACTACTTATATTAACTGGAAACTTTATTCCAGCGAAATTTAATACTGTTGATACTGTTGAATAATGTGGATAGGAACTAGTTCTATAGCTATTACTTGTTGCTGGATATAAAGCTGATGTAATTGCCCAAGCGAAGCACCTATCATCATTATTTTTAATATTTTATTTATGCATGCTTTTTTGCGTTGAATTGTATTAGGAATTTTAATATATGTTGATCCAATCAGTCTGTTGCAATCATTCATATTTATAGCTAAATAAATAATTGATGAAAGAGTCCACCCACTATCTCTTTCTTGAAACTCGTCAAGTTCTTTCAAAATACTTTCCAAAATGTTTTTCTTAAACCAATTCTCATAGTTGTCAAAGAGTTCAATTTTTTTATTTGATGTAGACAAAAATTTATCTTTAGTTATTACCTCATCACCCGATTTAATTAAAAACTCACAACATAATGTTGCGTTAATTTTTAAACATAATTGATCTGATTCTTTAATACATGTTTTAACATTATTTTTAAATCCTGTGGAAGCATCAATTAAACATTTTCTAGGATCTTTGTAATCAAAATTAACTATTATAGCTGTTTTTATTCGGTTTTCAAAAGCACTATCAACATATTCCCATTTTACTTTTACAACATAATTAGCAACAACACTACATGCACCCTTTACACTAAATAACTGTTTTTCTAATATACATTTAATACTTTTCAATCGTTCAATTTGATATTCAAAATGTTTTTTATTACCATTATAGTTTGTTTGTTTTATTGATTCACGTATTTCTTTTATATAATTATTAATTTCAATAATTTTGTCTATAGATTCATCAATAGGTAAATTGTTTAAACTTATACTAGAAATAATTTTTTTGAATACATCATCATATTTTTTGTTTTTATATAATAGGCTGTTCTTCATCCCCAACATCACTAACAAATTTATTTTTATTAAAGATTATTCACTCAAAGCGTATTTTTGTAAACTAATTCTTTTACTAATAAATATCCTATATTTATACAAAAAATTAAGCAAAGTAAAATTATGAGATCAATATCTTAAAATTTTTGTTTTTTTCTTGTTTTTTTTTTAATTTTGATTTAGTATGGAAACTTAATTTTTAAAAAACAGTAAAACAAGTGTTTATTTATGATAACACTTAAATATTATTAACAACAAAAAACCGAAAATAAAATTATTAAATTAATTCATATCCCATGAACTCGCTAGAAATTTTTAATAAAAGATATGTATTTTTTTATTACTCACATTATTTTACTTAAAAGTATTATTAATATATTCCAAATTTTTTTTGTATAGATGAACATTTTGTAAAACAACATCCTCGGCCTTCTTTGTGTTGAAGACATGATGATGTGTTAGTAGAAAACTTATTCATTAAAACTTTTAGATTGGGACAAACCATAATCTTCTAAATCCTGTATACAATAGGTGTCCATATATCCAATTAAACCATTAATTCAAGAGATTTTTTGAGCGCCTTTAAGATATATATTCATGTTTGATAAATTGGTTTCCATATTATTAATTACATCAATCAATTTGCTTGTACCAGTATTCCAATGTATGCCGTGATGATTGTGATATAGCCAAGAATTTTGAATTTGTTGATCAAGAGTTTTTGAAATGCAAACGATTTTTCAATAATATAATGTTTACATTCAAATGGTGATTCATTGTTTAGTATTGCCATTTCCTTTAAAATGATTTTTTTATTTTTACCAAGGAAACCTTTTAAATCATCTAACTCATTTATGTTAGTTTTTTAACTTCACTAGTCAGCGAATTGTATTCAACTATTCTATCATGAATTAATAAGCAAAAAGCTGTTGTTTTTTGGGAATATTTACAGAAGTTTTAAGCTCGATCCTTATATCAACAGCCCTGCTTTAATTAATACGTTTTGATGTAAACAATCTATCACAAGAAATTCTTGATTACCAAGTAATGGTTTACTAACTTTATTATAATAAGATTGTTGAAATTTAGCATACATAAGTAATGTATTTATATACGTTCTAGTGCAAAGGAAATGTGCAAATAAAATATACAAAATACTGAAAATAAATTCTATGCTGCATACAAATTAATGAGTATTTTCAGCATTTGAAGAGTATGCTAAAAAAGCTGTAAATATCGAACTGTCTCAAAAAGCGTCAAAATTAATTATTAAGTAATTTTCACCTTAATGAAATTCTACACCGTTATATATAATGAATATTGTAATCAGAAAAGTATAATGTATATAAGCCTTAAGGTGCAGTATGGCAGTTCCTAAATAATTAGTATTGCCATTGGTAGTGGCCGTGTTAACTAATGATTTTGAAGTTGAATGACGTTCGTTCATTCTGTTGACACCGGCGTTAGAGTTACGAGTAAGTCATTGTAAAAAGTGCATGAAGCACTTTCCGGAAATATATTTTATATCCCTTAATATCCACAAAATCACTGAGTTTTATTTGCATATGCCAAGGAATTTGGAAACTGGATAAAGTCAACCTAAGGTAATAAATAGTATTTGGTCTGGTGAGCGGAAACACAACATTGGCGACGAGGATTTATTTACGATCACGTGTCTTTTGGTTTCAAAAAAAAAATGCCAAATTTAGTCGGCCACATTGAGCCATTTGTAAATGGTGGTAACTTTAGAGCCTATGAGGATAGCCTCCGTCAGTTTATTTTAATAAATGACGTGCAAGATGAAGGTTTAACACCTCTTTTCATTACAATTTGTGGCGCGGAAATTCAATAATTATTAATGTCGTTAACTGTTCCAGATTTACCTAGTTCAAAAAGATTTGAAGATTTAGTTAGTTTACTACGAAATCATTTTGCCCCCAAAGAAAATGAAAGAGCGGAACGCTACAATTAAAACAAGAAGAAGGGGAACCAATTAATGATTTCATTGTTCGTCTAAAGTCATTTGCACAAAATTGTCGCTATGGCGATATCATACCGGATACAGAAACAGCCGCAGTACGAAAGTATAAATTAAAAATATTAGATGATGTACTGAGCGATCGTTTTATCATGGGTCTTAGAAGTGAAAAAATACAGCAATCATTATTAAATGAAGACAATTTAACATTCGAAGAGTATGCTAAAAAATCTGTAAATATGGAACTGTCTCAAAAAGCGTCAAAATCAATATGTGCAACCCCAACAAGCCGTTTTTCAACAAAAAAGTTACAGGCACTATAAAAAAAATCAAGGTCAACGTCAGTCAAGTCAACGATACAACACAACTCAAAATACGTTACAAAAAAGTCAGTCATTTAACAAAAAAAGTGAAGATACAACAGCTGGTAATACGTCACAAAAAAGATGTTTACGTTGTGGAATTGATCACAACATAGAAAATTGTCCAGCAAAGAAATTTAATTGGGAGTGTTTCAACTGTCACAAACCAGGTCACACAACAAAATGTTGTCGTCAGAATAAAAGTGTCAATTCTATAAAAAAAATAAACAATAGCGATATTGCAAAACCACTAGAGTGTTCGTTGGAAGTCAATGAAGTTCCTACAAAATTTGAAGTCGATAGTGGTGCATCAGTGACAATTTTGTCAGAAGATGAGTATAAGTTAAAATTTTCAAAATTTAAATTAGAAAAATCATGTAATAATTTATGTACGGTTTTAGGTGATAAAATTATTGAATTAGGGTCTTTTAAAGTTCAAGTGGATACTGGAAATGGATGTTATGATGGTTTAGAGTTAATTATTGTCAAAGGTAGCTGGCCAAAAACAGGGTTAATAGGCAGGAATTGGATGGATATAATATTTCCTAACTGGAGAACGAATTATACAAATACATTTACCTGTAAGTCAAATAAATTAATTGATAGTCAAATAAGTGGTATAAATACTAGTATGTTGAATGAAATTAAACAAAATTTTCCGAAAATTGTGTCGGGTAGTAATAGTGAACCCATAAATGGATTCACTGCTAATTTAGTTTTGAAAGAAAATCAAAGTCCAATTTTTCATGGTGCGTATAGTGTTCCATTTAAACTAAGAGATAAAGTAGAAAAAGAATTAAATAGGTTAGTGCATGAATTTTTTTTAGTTCCAGTTAAATTCAGTCGTTGGGCTACTCCAATCGTTGTAGTACCAAAGAGTAATATACGAATTTGTATGGATTGTAAAGTCACAATCAATAAATGTATTCAATTCGAACATTGTCCGTTACCAAAAATAGATGATATTTTTGCAAATTTAGCAAATTGTAATTATTTTTGTGTGTTGGATTTACGAATTGTTAGTCATTAATACACACAAAGGTCTATTTGAGTATAAACGTTTACCATTTGGAGTGTCAAGTGCTCCCTCCATTTTTCAAAGTATAATGGATCAAATTTTACTTGATATACTTCAAGTATTCTGTTACTTAGAAAGATGATATTATAATTGGTGGTAAAGCTATTGAAGAATGTCGTAAAAAATTGTTTATGTTTATTGTATTATCTCGATTAAATAACCATAATATAAAGATTAATCTAGAAAACTCGTCCTTTTTAGTAGAATCTGTACAATATTTGGGACACATAATTTCAAAAGCTGGCCTAAGTCCAAATAAAAAAAAAGTAGAAGCATTATTAAATGCTCCGGCACCAAAATATGTCAAGCAATTACAATCATATTTAGGGTTAATCAATTTTTATTCAAAATTTATTCCGAATTTATCGTCAAAGTTAATAACGTTATATGATTTGTTAAATATTAAAGAATTTAACTGGACTGACAAGTGTCAAAAAGTTTTCGACAATAGTAAGTTACTATTGTCAGATAAAAAGGTTTTAGAGCTTTATGATCCAAAAAAGCCAATTATTGTGGCTACTGATGCCTCACCTTACGGTGTGGGTGCAGTATTGTTACATAAAGTTAATGGGGTAGAAAAGCCTGTCATTTTTGTGTCTAGTACACTAAATGAAGCGGAGCGTAATTACTCACAATTACATCGGGAAGCTCTAGCTATTGTCTTTGCTATGAAATAATTTCATAATTATTTATATGGTCAAAAATTAACATTATGTACCGGCCATCAGGCTTTAAAAGAAATCTTTAGTACAAAATAAGGTAATTCGACTGCAAAGATGGAGTATAATTTTGTCCATGTATAGTTATGATATTGTTTATCGTAAAGCGAAATTTTTAGCTCATGCAGATGCATTATCTAGATTAACTTTAAATAAAAGTACAAATATTGAGACAATTAATATAAATTATTTCTCTAATAAAGACACACCGATCGTTAATATGTCTTTAATAAGTAATCACATTGAACATGATGATGAATTGACTGAAATTGTTAAAATTTTAAATAAAAAATATTGGCCTGAAAATAGTTCCAAAAAATTAGAACCATATAAAAAAAATTATACCAGTTTGTCAATGGACAAAAAATGTATTTTTTATGGTAATCGTCTAATTGTGCCTTCATGTTTAAGAAGGTCGTGTCTAAAATTGTTACACATAAACCATTTCGGTATGGTAAGAATAAAAATGTTAGCTCGTTCATATGTGTGGTGGCCATCAATTGATGGAGATATTCAAAATTTTGTAAAGGAATGTGTACCTTGTGGCGTAACTGCCAATGTAAAAAAAGAAATCGTTGAAACTAAATGGCCTAGTGATCAATATCCTTACGAGCGCGTTCATGTAGATTTCTTTTATTTTCAAGGAAAACATTTTTTGATTTTAGTTGATTCCTTTAGCAAATATAAGAATATAGAATTTATGAAATATACATACACTAAAAATACTATAAATGCATTATGTAGAAAATTTGATATTTTTGGTTATCCATCTACATTAGTATCGGATAATGGTCCTCCATTTAATTCTTATGAATTTAAAAAGTTTTTTAAAAACAAAAATATCTTTGTCATGAATTCACCAGCATACCATACTCAATCAAATGGACTTGCCAAAAAAGATTTCAAGATTCAAAAAACATTTTAGTAAAATTTTGTTTAGATAAAAATAGTAATATACCACTTGAAAAGAAAATTGAAAAATATTTATACAATGATATCCATATACCGTCTACATCCACATCCAAATGTCCAGTTGAACTAGTTTTTGCATATAAACCAAAATCTTAATTAGATAATATTAATGAAAAATTTAAAGAAAACTTAGATTTCAGTAAAACACATTGTATTAAATTTAATAATTTCAATAATAATAATGAAAAATTAAAAAACAATTTAGCACTTAATAATAAATATTGTAAAAATAAAAAACAAGGAAAATTAGAAGTTAAAAATGAATTAAATATTAAAAAAAATTAAAAAAACAAATAAAGTTAAAGAAGGAGATATTGTACTATATCGAAATCATCTAAAACATTTTATTCGCTGGATCCCAGCTCAAATAATGAAAAATTGTAGTTTATTAACTTATTTAATTAAAGTAAATGGTGTAACTAGATTGGTACATGAAAATCAATTAAAATATTCTTCTTTAAATAATAAAATATTTGTATCTGATATTAACATAAAAGAATTGGAAAAGTTAAAAAGCTTAGAAAACACAAATATTGAAGTGATAAACAAAGATTTATGTAAAAAATTTAATGAAAACAAAAATGATAATTTTGCGAGTCCTAACGACGATAACAAATTAAATTCTGAATTACGTCGTTCAAAACGGACAACAAAACACCAGAAAGATTTTGTTTTCATAAAAATTTAAAACAAATCAAAATTTTAAAGAAATAGAAATGTGAAATAATAAAAATTAAAAAAAAAAAAAAAATTAAAGAAATAGAAATTTGATATAATAAAAATGTGAATAAATAATAATTTGAAAAAATAAGAAATTTTTTTATAAATATGTACGAGTATATAAAAAAACTGTAATTTTAAATAATTTTTTTTAAGAGGAGGAGAGTGTTATACATATATAATGAATATTGTAATCAGAAAAGTATAATGTACATAAGCCTTAAGGTGCAGTATGGCAGTTCCTAAATAATTAGTATTGCCATTGGTAGTGGCCGTGTAAACTAATGATTTTAAAGTTGAATGACGTTCGTTCATTCTGTTGACACCGGCGTTAGAGTTAAGTCATTGTAAAAAGTGCATGAAGCACTTTCCGGAAATATATTTTATATCCCTTAATATCCACAAAATCACTGAGTTTTATTTGCATATGCCAAGGAATTTGGAAACTGGATAAAGTCAACCTAAGGTAATAGAATCCGGGATTGGGATTCTACAGGGTAGGCTTTATGTCGCAACTGTCGAAGTTCCTAAAACGCCGATGGCTGCATGGCTAACGGGATGGTTAGTCGTTAGTAAGCGGACTCCAGATACCTGTCGCCCTCTGGTTTGAATTCTAGACTTCCTGTGGTAATGCGGGGCTCTGCCACAGGTGACCTCTTTTCCCTAGCTACTCGTGGGAATTATATGAATCCAAGTAAAAAAGAAAAAAAGAGATATATGCTGCTCCAAGTGCATCAACAACGCAAGGGACAAAGGTTACTGAACCTAGTCTTTCTGATTCAGCAGAGGCCGTAATAAGTCCTCCAGCATCAGAATATGAATCGCCGCTTTCAGATGAGGAAGTAATGCCTCCCCTTTCTATAGGAGAAGTGGCTAATCTGGAAGAGATTACCAGCAAGCTCAGTATAGCAGATGCTGAAAAGCGCATCCGTATGACTGGCGCTGCTAAAAAACGTTTTAAATGGCTCGTTGCGCATGGCCATCAACCTGCTGAGGCTAGAACATTGGCCTTAAAACCTATAGAGCCTAAAAAAGCTACTAAAAGGTCCAGGTCAGATGGCAGCACACCAGAAGCTACCGAGAAAAGGATAAAAGGTCCTTCAGGGGTTGCTTCTATAGTGGTCAAAACAGCAACTACTTCCACTATTAACCCAGTTAAAGGTAACAACACCGTACCTACTGGTGGTTGTAAGTTAAGCTATAAAGCTGTGGTTGAAGGGGTAAGACTGGGCATCTTATCCAAAAACCATCCGGAGGAACTCCTGACTACTGAGCAAATGAGTGCCATTCAGGAATCCATCATGGATAAAATCATTGAGCAAAAGGATGCGGTTACAAAACCGAAGTTCCTAGGCTCAACTTTTAAGCCAGGATGGATAGTTCTGAACAAAGAAACAGCCGATTGGGTTGTCAGCACAGTTCCCGGATTAAAGCCATGGGAGAAGGCACAACTGATAGCGGTTGAAGAGGAAAAGATCCCCAAATCGCAGGTATTGGTTGCTTTCTTCCCAGCATGCGCAGATACAACCAATGAGCGCATTTTGGGCATCGTCCAGGGGCAAAATGATGGCCTCAATACCGATAGATGGTGGGTTTTAAGAAGGGAGGCACACAACACCGCAGCCCAGTTAACGCTCTCCATTGATCATCAGTCCGTGGAGCAGCTGAAGAAGACCAATTTTAAAATTGATTTTAGATTTGGTTTCATTCAGCTTAGGTTGAAAAATGCTCCACAAACGGTTGCAGCCACTGGCGAATCCAAGAGTGTGGAGTCTGCGGTGAACAGAGATCTCGCAAGTAGCTTAACAGCTTCGGCCACAAGGACTCTTCACCAAAGGCCAGCACATCCAAGGAAGCCAGTGGGACTATAGCAACCAGCTTGACCGCCCAAAACCTAAGAAGTACGGGTTTAAAAAACCCGCAGGTAATAACACCAAAACCAGCTTCAAGAAAGGTTCTGAGAAGACCTCGGTCAAGAGGCTGAAGTTCAAAAAATCATAATGGATACTAGTCGTATTGACTGTATCCAAATAAATCTTCACCATGCAAAAGCAGCATCGGCCGAGCTTAGCAGAAGATTTATTTTAAAACAAATGGACATAGCGCTCATTCAAGAGCCTTGGGTCCTAAGAGGCCGAATTATGGGTCTACCATCACAATCATGTAAGTTAATATAATTTAATCAACATGAAAATCCAAGAGCAGCAATTCTGCTCGGTAATAAATTAAATTTTCTTCCTATTTCAGAGTTCATTACTAGGGACTTGGTTGCGGTACTTGTTGAGGTGCCGATGGAAAGGGGTAAACAAGAGGTCATCTGGGCCTCGGCTTATTTCCCTGGAGAGTCGGATGAAGCACCTCCCGATGAAGTCATCAGACTAGTCGAGTATTGCAAACGAAATGGTAAGCAATTTATCATCAGCTACGATGCCAACGCGCACCACATTGTATGGGGCAGCAATGATACCAACAAAAGGGGTGAGTGTCTTCTTGATTTTCTAATTTCTAATAACATAGATATTATAAATAGAGGCAACAAGCCAACTTTTATAAATTCGATTAGGCAAGAGGTCCTTGATTTAACCTTGGCCAGTCCTTTTATAACACCTCGGCTGATTAACTGGCATGTCTCCGATGAACCTTCTATGTCGGATCACCAACATATTAGTTTTAGTTTCGAAGGCATGTACCAGCAAACAGTCACAAACAGGGTTCCTAAACTTACAGACTGGGTGTCCTTCAGGGACCACATTGTGTCTGAGATTAGTCCCCTGAATAAAAATATAGAGTCCATCTCGGACCTTGAACAAGTAGCTTCTGGGCTACAATCCCTTCTTACCACTGCGAATGAAAATGCCTGTCCTATTAAACAAAAGGCTACAAACAGAAATGTGCCTTGGTGGAATAAGGAGTTAAGCAGGCTCCGATCTAGGGTTAGAAAACTCTTTAACGGTGCTAAACGTACCAATGAGTGGAGTGCTTACCAGCGCGCCCTGACGGAATACAATATTGAAGTTCGTAAATCCAAGAGAAAGTCATGGTGAGAGTTCTGTGAAGGGATAAATAATGTTCCAACAGCAGCTCGCCTTCAGAAAGCCTTATCAAAGGATCATACGAATGGCATCAGCCTTCTTGAAAAAGGAGACGGAAGCTACACTAAGAGTCGTACAGAAACGATTGAGTTGCTTTTGTCAACTCACTTTCCAGACTCTATTAACTCAAATGATGGTAGTTACCGAGAGTCTGCAGCAGTATATGCTACAAACACTAGGCCTAGCAATCGGGTCAAAAGTCTTTCGGGAAGACTGTTCACACCCAATCGGATTAGATGGGCTATCAACTCGTTTAAACCGTTTAAATCACCAGGGGCGGACGGTATTTTTCCGGCCCTCTTACAGAAAGGGCTAGAGGAAATATTACCAGTGCTAGTACAAATTTTTAGAGCTACCTACGTCTTTCAATATATACCTACTACTTGGAGGATGGTTAACGTGGTGTTTATACCAAAGGCTGGAGGGCGCCCTAGTGCCCAGCCTAAATCATATCGCCCGATTAGCCTAATGTCCTTTCTAGTAAAAACAATGGAAAAAGTCATTGACTTACATATAAGGGAAACGGCCCTTAGATTGGCACCCCTAAACAAGAACCAGTTCGCATACTAGGCTGGCAAGTCTACGGTGACTGCTCTACATACCCTTGTCAATAGGGTTGAAAAGTCAATTGCGGTGAAAGAAATCGCCCTTTGTGCCTTTCTAGACATAGAGGGAGCTTTCGACAATACCACCTATGATTCCATAGAAAGAGCGGCAGCGCGTAAAGGGGTTGATACTCCTACGATTGGCTATATTAGGGCCATGCTTGAGTGCCGCACTATTACTGCAAAAATAGGAGAAGATTCGACCACGGTAAAAGCCATCAAAGGGTGCCCTCAGGGAGGGGTTTTATCACCACTGCTATGGTCTTTAGTGATTGATGATCTCTTGGACAAATTGTCTAATTTGGGCTTTGATGTACAGGGTTACGCTGATGATCTTGTTATAATGGTCAGAGGGAAGCATGATGTAACTATATCAGAGCTTATGCAAAGGGCCCTAAACATAGTGCACAAATGGTGCCTCGATGAAGGGCTTAGCGTAAATCCAAATAAAACAATAGTAATACCATTTACTAAAAGAAGGAAGATGAATCTCATATCTCCCAAGTTAGATGGTATCACTATTGAGTTCTCGGAAGAAGTCAAATATCTAAGAGTAATGCTAGATAGAAAACTAACCTGGAATTCACACATTAACAAAACAGTCGCGAAAGCCACTAGGGCTCTATGGGCGTGCAACTGTCTTATAGGTAAAACATGCGGGATGAAACCTAAAATGATCTACTGGTCATATAGTGCTATCATCAGACCCATCATCACGTATGCGTCGCTGGTATGGTGGCCGAAAACCACTCAGAAATCCGTCCAAACTCTGCTACAAAAAGTACAACGTCTGGCGTGTCTCTGTATAACCGGTGCAATGAAAACTTGTCCCGCGGCTGCTATGGAAGCCCTGCTAGACCTTACTCCACTGCATTTGCAGATCAAAAAAGAGGCTCTTCTAGGCGCACTACGACTGCAGCGGACTATCGATATTAAATCGGGTAACCTTATTGGACATCTACACATATTGTCAGAATTTCAAAAGTCTCAAGAGACTATGAACATATCTGACTTTATGGAAAAAAGTCTAAACTTTGACAAACCCTTCAAGGTGGTCATTCCGGACCGCAGTACATGGAGCTCTGGGGGGCCCATACTAGATAGGGGATCAATGGTTTGGTACACAGATGGATCCAAAACAAATGATGGAGTTGGAGCGGGCGTTTTCGGACCTCGCTTCCGTCTCTCTAAATCCTTAGGAACATCGCCAACGATCTTCCAAGCGGAAACACATGCGATAGAGCTTACCGCTAAAGAATGCATTAATAAATCGGAAAGTCTGATGATAGTGACTGTCGGTTCTGTTCGGTTGATGATGAATCTGCGGAACACATTCTCTGCGATTGCGAGGGTATAGCCCGGAAAAGGCTGACATACCTGGGTAAGGGATCTCTGAGCCCTCTTGAATTCAGGGGTTTGGCCGTCAGAAAAACCCTCCGCTTCTATAGAAGCCTGGGTATTTACTGACCAATTTATCAGTAGGGTATGCACAATAGATCTCTCTAGGTCGCAGTGCTGGGAGGCGGCAGCTCGTACTGCTGCCTTAACGACACCTTTCTATCTAATCTAATCTAAGGTAATAAATAATATTTGGTCTGGTGAGCGGAAACACAACAGAAACCGCTTTAATTTAATTTAAAAAAAATATTCTTGATTATAATTGCAATTTTTTACTCTACTTCGGGCCAAGAATAATAAATGTAACATGTTCTAAATTAATTTACTTTTCCAAAATTTTTAGAATTTTAAGAGCCAATGAAATAATCCGGATGCACGTGCATTAATATTGTTTTTTCTCACGCTTAAAATTAAGCATATTCACCCAAATTCACAATAATTCTTAAATAAATGTAAAAAAATATAAAAATAAAAATAAAAATTAAAAATTAAAATTATAAAAATTAAATAAAAATAAAAATAAAATAATTAATAATTCAAATTTAAATAAAAAGTATAAAAAATAATAATTTAGTTAGATAATTAAAATTCAATTTTTTATGTGTGGGTATAAGCCTCAATCAACTGTTTCCATTTGTTTCTGTCCTTTGCGTCTGAATACCAATTTTTATTTGATGCTAATATATCATCTCGCCATCTTTTACTTTGTCAACCAACTTTACGGTGTCCTTCTATCGGTATCCACTCTGTGCTGATTTTTGTCCATCTTTCATCGTTTAAACGTACTATGTGGCCAGCCCAATTCCATTTTAATTGCCTTGCATGTTCCATGACATGTTTAATACGAGTTCTCGATCGGATATTGG
The DNA here is from genome assembly GCA_963920725.1 of Rhamphomyia laevipes. Classification (NCBI taxonomy): domain Eukaryota; kingdom Metazoa; phylum Arthropoda; class Insecta; order Diptera; family Empididae; genus Rhamphomyia; species Rhamphomyia laevipes. The sequence continues at coordinate 96,958,623 of OY987255.1, read as the reverse complement.
AATTTCTAATTCTATCTGTTCGTCTAATGTTTAAAAGTGAACGTTCCATTGATCTTTGTGTTACTTTTAATTTGTGACTGGTATTTACCGTATTGCACCACGTTTGTGCACCATAAGTCAATACAGGCAGAATAGCTGACTCGAAGAGATATTTTTTTGTTTTTGTTAATAATTTCTATTATTAACATTTATAGACTATTTGTTAATAATTTCGTTTTCGATTTATTCATTTCGAGACCAATTTGTTTACTTTCATCATTTAATTGTTGTATCATTTTCTGTAACATTTCTGGCGAATCGCTTATTAATTCTATATCGTCCGCAAATCTTAAATTACTTAGGTACGATCCGTTGATGTTAATTCCTGTTTCGTTTCAATCAAGTTTTCTAAATATTTGTTCTAATACCGCAGAAAAAAGAGACGGGGATAGTGGATCTCCTTGCTTTCCACCTCTTTTAATTGGGAAATATTCACTTTTTTATCAGTTATGACGCGAGATAAGCTATTATCGTAAATTCATTTTATTATGCGGATCCATTTTAATTCAACACCTTGTTCATATAGCGCTTTTCAAATAAAATTATATTCTATAGAATCAAATGCTTTCGAATAATCAATAAAAGCTAGATTTTTGTATTTAATTGATATTCTTGACATTTTTCTATCAGTTGATTGGTTGTATGTAAATGATTTATTGTAGAATAGCCTTTTCTGAATCCCGCCTGTTCTTTTGGTTGATTTTCATCAAGAATATTTGATATTCTTTTTAGTACGCATTTAGCAAAAATTTTGTATACTGTAGATATCAAACTAATTGGGCGATAGTTATTAATGACATTTCTGTCGCCTTTTTTATATAGAAGTAAAATATTTGATGTTGTACATTGCTGTGGAATATTTTCTTTGTCTACAATTTCGTTAAAAAGTTTTTGGAGTGTTTCGGCGATGGAATCTATACCAATCTCTAACGTTTCTGGGAATATGTTGTCACTGCCTGCACTTTTACCATTCTTCAAATCATCAATAGCTTTTATAATTTCTTATTTTAGGAACGACGGTGTAAGTTGTGATTGGTTGATTGAAAATGTTGATGTAATTATTTGTTCTGGAGTGATATTTGATGTATATAAGTTTTTATAGAATGAATAAGCTACTTCATTTATTTCAAATCTGTTGTTAGTAATTTTTCCATTTTTCGTTATACAAGGTATTAAATGTTTATCCGGTGTTAAATAAAATTTAGCTTTTTTTATTGATTTTGATGATTCCATAATAATATTAATATTTTTATCGTTAAATTGTTTAATTTCTAATCTCGTTTGCTTTTTAATATGTTTTTTCAATTCTTTTAGTTCGTTTTCTTCAGCTACAGAAGGTGATGATAGATTTCGTAATAATTCTCGTTTTTTGATTAGTTCTAAGGTGTTTTTTGATAATGTATTTTCTTTTCTTATTGTTTTTAAAATATGATTTATAGATGCAGTTTTTAAAATTTGTTCGAATATATCATATTTTTCTTGAACAGACAAATTTTCAGAAATATTTTGACTGATTTTTTCATTGAGCTCTTGATTATAACTAAGTTTTACATCTTCTGGAATAAATTTAGGAATTGATATTTTATTTGAGCGTAGTGACCTAGTTTTATTGTTGATTTTTATTTTGCATCTCAAAAAACAATGATCAGAGTCATATTCAAAATTATTGACAATATCAACATCCATTAAAATTTTTGGTTTCTTTGTTATAATGAATTCAATTTGATTTTTTACATTTTTATCTGCCGGGGATTGCCAAGTCCATTTACGGTTTTGAGTTTTTTTAAATATAGTGTTTCCAACTGAGAATTTATGTTGCCATAACCATTGCACCAGCCTTTCACCTCTTTTGTGTCTAACACCATATCCAAACAAACCTATAATTTGTGATTCCCCTAATCTTTGAACACCAATTTTACTGTTGAAGTCGCCAATTGTCAACATTAGCTCACATCTGAAATGATCGATTACTTTATCAAGTTTTTCAATATCTTCATGGCTTGCTTTTTCTGTTGGTGCATATACTTGTATAATAGACATTACAGTGTTACCAATTTTTATTTTTAGGCCAATAAATCTTTCACCATATGATTTAATTTCTAATATATTGTTTTTCCATTTTTTATTTATTAAAAATCCTACTCCATAGAGACCTTTTGTTTCGCCGACATAAGCTAGAAAAGAGCCATCAGGTTTTTCAACTATTTTATCACTTAGTCTTCTGACTTCAGATAAACCAACTATATCCCAATTAATTTTGCAGAGAGCATTTTCTAGTTCAGGCATTTTTTCATCAGTTCTTAATGTTCTAGTATTAAAAGTTGCTATATTTATTATATTTTCATTTATCTCCGATGCTGTATTACTTACAACATCATTATTTGAGGGGTTTTGGCCACGGGGGCCAGCCTGCTTGGAAGATTGTTTTTAGTATTATAAATTTTATATAATTTTTCTTCTTTAAAGTGTTCGTTAAATCTATTCGTTGTCCTAATTCGTTCCATGTTGTTGCCGTTTAAAGTAGTTGTGTTAAATTGATTTTGTTTTAAGTTTTTGTTTGTTTTGGTTTGAAAATAAGAAATTTATCTAATGAAGGATTTTGAGTAATCTTTAATGGAGTTGGTTTCTGTTGAGACATAGGACTATTGCTAGAGTGTTTTTGTTTTGTTGATTCAGTTAATTTAATAACTTTATTGATTTGTCCTTTCCTCAAGAACACTTCTTCTTCGTTAGACCTCAGTCTTTTTCTTTTATTTTCTACTTCAGCAGTATCTATATTGTCTATTTCGGTATCTGATATCTGTTGATTATTAATTAAAATAGTGTCATATTTAATACGAGCATTTATATTTTTGATTTTTAAAGCTTCCACTTTTAGTTTCAACACTTTACGTTTTTCTAGAATATCTTTCGGAAAATCATCTGTTATATTAATTATATGTTATTTTTATCTATTTTATTTTTATTTGCTAGAATTAATGCCTTTTTCCTATGTGTTGTAAGTCCAAGTAGTATTGCTCTTACTTTATCATCAGTTTTCTTTCCTAGACGGTAAAGTGAGTCGATTTCTTCAATAGATATTTGAATATTAAGTTGTATTCTAAGAAATGAAAGAATAAATTGTTCAAGTTCTGAAATATCGCTCTCTTCTTCTTTAACATTGAAGATGATTATGTTACGTTTTCTATTTAAATTTTCTAACACTTTTATTCGTTTTTCTTAGTTTTATATTTCCTGAGGATATGCTTTCTTATTTATTTTTGTTTTTGTATTTAAATTTGGTATAAATTCGAAAATTAGTTGTTGTAATTGTATTTTTATAATAAATTGATGATAATAAATTTTATTCCTAAAAATATGCAATTTTTATTTGTGTTTTCGATTTATAAGTTATAACAGAGACAATATAGAGATGTAGGATATAGAACAAAAAATCGTATGAATTTTAAAAAATATAGCTTTTCTAATAACCAGCTAACCTGGTTATTAGAAAGCTATATTTTCAAAAACACTTTTACAATGACCAGTTTGTTCTTTTCAATAACCAACCAAGAGATTTGTATTTGCTGGTTTTGCTTTATTGTTGTTTTAATGATATTGAAAACAGCTTTTCTCTTGTTAAAAAATATTGGTATTTCTATTGTATAATATTATAACTCTATTTGTTTAAGGTGTGTTATGATTATCAGACTTTTCTGAAAACAATTGATATGAGTTTTTTTATATGTTCAAAAAGTTTGATGAAAAATGTTATGAAAATGCATACCTTCAGCTTGTTCATACGAAATAGCGTGCGATTATTTTTTTTACCTTCACAGACTGTACTATTTTAAATCAGACAAAGGACCACTTATTTTTTTAATAAAAAAGTCTGATAATGTAAACCCCCTTTTACATCTGTCTATGCATTATTCATTGATTGAGAATACAGATTTTCACATATATATTTAATGAACATTGTCAATTTTATGTTTGTATTACATATAAAATATTTTGCATTATGTATGTGAATGTCAAAAATTGACATCGTGTGCCATGCATGCAATTTACTTATAGTTTTCTTGTTTTTTCTATTTTTTTCCTTCTCATGACTTTTTACAAGGAGGGGGCAAGGAAGTAGCAAGGAGGCGGGGGCAGGAAATAAATATTTGTATTTTTAAAAAATTTGAAAACTCTTTCTGTAAAATTTCTTTACCTTTTTTGGATTTTATGGGTTGTATAGTTTATTTTTAGCTAATGTGCTAAATTCTGTCTGTTTGTTCTAAAAGTCTTTCTCTTTAAGTATATTAAATATGAATTTATAAACACGAATAGTTAAAGTTTTTTGCTTAAAAAAATCTATGCAACCCATTAAATGATGCAAAAAAGTTTTAAAAAATAGTTGACGTATTTTACGACATTAATAATGTATTTTTTTATATCATCCGAAATTTTGATTGAAACTGCTAACCCAAAATTTTATTGGGACAAACTAAATTAAAATCTATAATATGTACCAAATGGGAACGTTCTTTTTAAATTTTAATATTCCCTGACCTTAAAAATGCCCAGAAAAAAATTTCAACTTAACTCATATTTTTAGAGTTCAAGTCCAACGCAACATACATCGAACTCCAAATATAGTAAAATATTTTTTTAAAAAAATTCTAAAACTGAAATTCAAATATTATTTTTCTGTTTTCTGTCTAAAAAAAATGAAAATTCTGTTCCCTCTGTCTCTCTCAACCCTCAACTACCAGCTTCTAAATAAATATTTTTGATTTCGCTGAGAGAATTTTTTTCTTTTATTTTTATATTCTCTAACAAATTTTTAAAAAAATGCTTTTTTAAATTTCATAATTGAAAAAAAAGCTTTCATAATTTGTTGAAAAATCCATCCTATATTACGCGGTTTTAGAACACTATCCTACATCTTATAGTGATTGTCTTTGGTTATAATAAACTTAGAAAGCTCATCCAACTAATGGTAAGACTAATAATGCTGAATAATTATTGTTTATTATTTTTGTTGTTATGACAAGTAAATGATGATTTGGCGATTTTAAGTTTTCAATAAATTAAGATATTTTATATTATATATGTTTTCGGATTATTATTTGTAGAATGTATTAAAAATGTTAATCCTGCGTATTATTTATACGACGTTATTAAATTTATGTTGTACTAACCTTTTTCCGTTAGAACGTTTTCATTTTCTCTCTGTATTATCTATAATTATTGCAAGTTCAAGAAATTTCAATTTTTGATGTTGAATGATCGATCTTGTCAAAAACTTAATTGTTTTTTAAAATTTTATATTCAAGCACTTGGTGGATATTATGTAAAAATACAGACGATTTTATACACTCTAATCTTGTTGAATTTTTAAGTTTTTTCTATCTTTTATTCGTTTTTATATTTAAATAATTTTATTTTTCACGGAGGTAAATGTAAACACAACTACTAATCAACACAACCAGCAATGGATATAATTAGATTTTTTAAATCAATATTTGCATAATTAAAAATTCTGTCAATTAAGCAATTTCGATTAATTTTATTAAAAATTATGATTACCGGAAAAATAATATCATATTACAAAAGTAATAATTGCCAGAATAAAAATCATGTTTGAACATGTCGTTTGGAAAAACTGATATAAATAGAATATAAAATTCTAAATAATTATTAGTATTTCTAAAACGCTCCAACGTTTAAATTTAATTGTTTTAAAATTAATAAAATGGCAAATATTATGGAAAAGTTTCAAAACTCGGCAGCAGGAGCAGATAATGAAGCTCTAGCAGTAGATGAACTTATTGTAGACAAAGAATATGCAGTGGTTGACTTCGCTTGGAGTAAAGTAAATAGTTAATTAAGAAGATACTGGACAGCGTATGTGGATTTTTTACCAGACCGAATGATTAATATTGTAAAAAGTGACGTAGAACTCGAATCATTAAATGGTCATAAATATAATATGATTTTTAAAGGTAGAATTCCAGACAAAAAAATATGGCTATTTTTGATTTTATTGAAAAAACCGAATAAGTAATGAATGAAAATAAATTGTAAAGTAAAAAAGCTAGAAAATAAAAATTATTATTATACAAATAAAAAACATGGTTCTATTATTTTTACAAAAAGTTTATTTATTTACAAGGTTTACATATTTGATTTGATATAATAAATTTTCTTCCTCCATTCTGATTATATTTAAATAATTTTTTATATAACGGGTGGTCAACGAATCGTGCTACAATTAAAAAGTACCATAACTTCGTTTCTATTTTTAATTTTTTTAAATTTATTTTTTCTATTAGTTGAGTGATCTTTAAAATTTACGAAAATGGAAAATTGGGATGACGAAAGCGGAATTTGGATAGTGCGTGAGTACCATCGCCTGGAGTCTATAATTGCTGTACAGAGAGCCTTTAGGCAACAGTTTCGTCGTACTCCACCAAGCAGATGGACTATAAATCGGCTTGTTCAAAGTTTTAATGAACGTGGGACAGTCCAAAGAAGGCCCTACCACAGAAATCCAACAGTTAGGACAGAGGCAACGATAGCAGCTGTAGCTGTTGCTATACAAAATAATCCCGGTACTTCAACAAGAAAGCTGGCAGCTGAACAAAATATTTCCAGAGGTTCATTAAACACCATATTGCATAATGATTTACATTTATTTGCTTATAAAATCCAATTAATAAGCAAACTAAACCCAACGGACTTGCCCATCCGTTTACAGTTTTGTCAAAAGGTCCTTCAACTTGTGGAAGAAGACAATAGCTTCATAAACAACCTTTTTATGTCTGATGAAGCCCATTTTGACCTAAACGGAAATGTAAATAAACAAAATTGCCGTATATGGGCCACTAACAACCCGCAATACCTTCACGAAGTGAAATTGCTTGCAGAGCGTGTTACAGTATGGTGTGCGGTGTCGTCACGATGTATTGTCGGGCCGTATTTTTTTGAAGAAAACAATCGCACAGTTACTGTAAATGGTGAGCGGTATTTATCAATGTTGGAAGAATTTTTCTTTACAGAACTGCGCAGGAGACGAATACCATTTAATTCAGTGTGGTTCCAGCAAGATGGGGCTTCATCTCACATCTCCAGAGATGTAATGGCCACGCTGAAACGGAAATTTCCAAAAAATTGATATCACGTAACCATACATTTCTTTGGCCACCAAGATCACCAGATCTTACTGCACCAGATTATTTTTTATGGGGATACACCAAGCAAGAGGTGTATAAAAGCAAGCCAACTAATATTGCAGAGCTAAAACAAGCGATTACCACAATTATTAGGGCTATTCCACGTGCTACTCTACAAGCAGTTATGAATAACTTTGTTTTAAGATGTAGAGAGTGCGTAAATGAGCGTGGAGGGCATTTAAAATCAATAGTTTTCAAAAAATGATATAAAACAAAAAAATTATAATAAAATTTTCTATTAAACAAAAATTAAATAAACATAATACATAAATTTGAAAAAAAGTTATTCGAGTTTCTCTTGGTAGCATAATTCATTGACCACCCTTTATTTGTAAAATCTTCTTATATTTTTTTAAAAACTCTTAAAGGTTTTTTGTTTTGCTTTATAAAATAAATATACAGCACAATAATTTCCGCAAGTTGTTGAAAAAAACTCCTGCAATCTTTTCGAGCTTCCTGAAAATGTTTTACTGTTGTTTTTCAAAAATTCTAAAAATTGCTGATTTGATGGCATCTCTCCCAATGAATCGAAATATTCTGCTGTTCCTTTTGAATTAAAATAAAAAGCGACCCAATGCATGCCAGGTTTTGACGCCGGATCTGTATTTGCAATTATTAAAGCCGGTTTTTTTCTTGTTTTTAGCGGCAATTGATCGATCAGCTGGAAAAACTCCTTGAAAATATTTTTTGGTTCATCGATTTTTTAGAAGAGCACGGGTGAGTTCTAAAGTATCCATCATATTGATTGATGTGTGAAGAAAACAGTTCTTTATAACCTTTGATGAATGTTCCTATTTTGATCTATTTCGAGAATTGCATCATATTCGCAATATACAAGACATGTTACGGCCTCTTGCAAAGCGCTATGGAAACGTCCTTCTATTTTCACAGTGCCCTGATTTAATAAACTCGAACAGTGTGAATTGTTTGAATGGTCTGAAGTAAGATCGAATGCACGCAAAAACTGACGATTATCAAACAACTTTTTGCTAATTTGATGACTTCTATCAACATAATGAATTCCAGTACCTCTGAATATTGTGTGATAGCCTCTAGTACTAATAATATTTTTATTATTACTATAATCAAATTCCAGAGGCTGAGAAGGTATGTGAACTCCATTAACAGCCCAGTTAAACCGTTGCAACTTGTGATGTTGAAAATTAAATGGATTTTCTGCTTTTTCACCAGAATAAGCTTTATTAGAAACAATGCAAAATATTAATAAATTTGGCAAGTGGCCAATAACTACATTATCAAGCGCTAATGAATGACTTCCGGGATGTAAAGTAAAAGATTCTACTTCGACTCGCTTGTACAGATAAATCGCATTTCTAGTTTGCAAAACTTTGTGATGCGCTAGTAAAATATCGGTATTCAGAGTTATATGATTCATGTAAAAGTTGCTTCAAGAATTTTTATTGATGATTCACCAGTCGCAGCCTCCATTATGCAAAAATCAGGTTTTTTTAGATTTAAAGCAACTTTCAAATCGACATTATTTAATAAATATTTTGGCTGATTAAATATATCCGCATGAATTTTGCGCATAAGCTCGACTTTTGCGCATAAGCCTTCTTTAAATAATTTCATTAAGGTGAAAATTACTTAATAATTAATGTGCAAAAATGCTGAAAATACTCATTAATTTGTATGCAGCATGGAATTTATTTCCAATATTTAGCACATTTCCCTTGCGCTAGCACGTATATAAATACACTACTTACATATCATACAGCATTGCATATTGACCTTTGTTAAAATCTATGTTTAAATTATCATATGGAAAAACTTCAGAATTCAAAAACACCTTGAAATCGACAATGTTGCAATGATCAAAATAGCTATTATCTTAACTCAAATGATTTTGTCTGTCTGTTTGCAGTGCAAAAATAACATAACGTGGTTTTTCGATTTGACTTGTAGTTTTCACATTCCATACATGACATGTGGTCTGAGGTAAAATTGGGTATTCATACATATCCCAACTACAAAAGCTCACTTTTATTGATATACCTCTGTCAATAAACTTCAATAATGATACAAGTATGTGTGGAACCTTCCATTGCATTTCGAATATTTCAGGTCTAACTTCTTCATCTGCTCCTGTACTTATAATTGTATTATTATCATCTCTAGCTCTGGTAATAATAAGTTCATGTTTAGCATTAACCATGATCTTTTTATAATCTTCAGCAAATCTTAATAAAAGTTTTAATGGCACACAAAAGTTAAAATGTTCTTTATGTAATAAACTACTGCTTACAGTATTCCATCAAGAATTTAATGCCATTTTACTTTCATCTGCATTAAAGAAAATATAGTTTTTTAATGTTGATGTGCATCCAAGTTTTCGAGTTCTATTAATTTCTATACCATTTATTTCATACCGAATCTCATCAAATAGATATGCAGCTACGTTATTAACTAAGTGAACAGATTTTGAAACCAAATCGGCTTCATATAAAAGTGTTCCTTCAATATACAAGAAACTTTCACTTGGTAAAATATTCAGATTTTGATGTTGAATTAATATTTGAATGACATCATTGTTTTTAAAAGATTGTTGAAATGGTGAAAAAGTATGATATTAAATTTTTGAAATACTTTCATCATAGTTAATGTATTTAGAAATATCTAATATTTCATTCATTTTTTTTAATTTAATCCAATAGACTTTAAGAAATTCTTATTAGCTGGTGTCAAGAGTTTTTTAAGCTTTCCACCTTTTTTTGGTGTTAACCTGTTCACTACTTTTGATGAATTGATATTTATTTCACTTTTTTCGGATATTTATTGATATTATAGAGAAGCACCTCAAGGTTTTAAATGTAGTCGAATAGTTATTGTTTCGTCTCTAAAATTTATCAGGTTATTGTCTTGGTCAACAAGCCTTAGTGTGATTGAACTTATCCATTGGTATTCACTGGTAAATAGATTACATTATTTCTAGGAATTTCTTTTATTTTATAGCCTGGACTAACTTCTGGGCAAAATTGGTGTAATGTGTGTACTTGTTTATTATTCATATATGACCGCCGTATGATCTTGAACTGAACATGACATTCGATATATTTACTGATAGATCTGATGAATGCCATTCAGGTTAAATTTCGTTTACTGAAACCAAGAAGTTTTCCCACCGAACTTGAAGTATCAAAGTAAATATCTTTAGTACATATTATTTCACATTTCATTGTATTATTGTTGGCAATTATTTGAATATCTTCTGCCTCATCATATAATAAATCAAGAGCATTTTGTAAATATGTAGCTATATCATCAATTTCATATATGCCTATAGGTATTGCAATTATTTTGTCATCTATTTGTAATATATTGTTATGAATATCAATATTGTGTATGGGTATGGAATTATAAGCAACTAATTCAACAAGTCCGCAAACATAGTCACCAGCACCACTTAATTCTAAAGGTGGAAAATAATCTGTAGTTATAACAGATTTATTACCGGTAAATGTCTATGTGAATGACATTATTAACAAAAAACCAATGAGCTTATTTATTTTAAACATTTCTTTTTATTTATTTTCAAAAACTGAAATAATTATTATTAAGTTGATTTAAGAAAGCTAGACATAAATGACCACATATTATTGTATTATAATTTTGATATGTGTTGTAGTTATACTGCAAATTATAACCTAAATATTTAATTAATTCAATAGGTGGTTGCAAGTTTCCAAGCTATCAAAATATGTTACAACTTACAACATTTTTATTTTTATTGTATGGTACCCAATGAGTACCAGAACCCGATGAGTTATCCAAATTAACAATACCACTCTCTTTATTTAGAGCTTTTTCAGGTAAACTCTTTCGAATAAATACCCCTCGATAATGTTGTATAAATTTTGCATACTTATGTAAATCAATTTCACTTAAGGGCCTCCTGGGTAGGATTTCTATTAGTTTTTTGGCTGTGGATTTAAATACAACCCTAAACCTGTTTTATAAGGTTTGAGATATAAGCCTTTACCCATAGCAATACTTTCCATTATTTGATTATGACGTTTATTCTCAATTAATTCTTGTTTTTCATTCTTGACATCGTTTATTGCTTTAACTATACCAGTAACACCACTAGACAATGCTCCAACAGCTAATAAACCTGCAAAAAGGGGTACTAGTAATGGTATGACTCCACCAGTTTTAGGTGCTGAAATAATTCTAGGTGATACAGCTTTTTTGCGCTTAATCACATTTTTCACTACATGAAGTGCCAATTTTATAGCATCATTATTATTACTGGGTTTTCGTAATTTTATAACATCTTTAGCATCTTTTACGGCTTTTTAAAATAACTTTATAGTTGTTTTAATTTTATTAAATTTCCTATGTCTTTTTATGCCCATTCATAATTTAATTTTAGCTTTCATAGCGTTTGTTACTAATAAAGCGTTCGCTCGTACTAAGAAATTAGAATCTTTAGCAATTACACGTTTCCAAGCTTTTTCTGCTAAAACTTTGTCAGCAATGTGTCGATCTTCAGTATTTTTAAATTTCGTATATTCTATATCGTGTTCTTTACAAGCTGTATCTAATGGGTTTATTCCAGGATCACCTCTGTCTAATCGTTTTTCTAATTTCGTACCAGATTCACAATATTGATAACCGCCTGGTAAATGTAATTCAACTGGCAACTTATTTATAATTTTATTCAGAATACCTTCTCCTTTAAAAGCTTTCTCATGACTGTCATAAATTTATTATAATCAATCATTATAAAGCAATCAATTTATTTATTTATTATGACTGATAAATTTTTCGTTTTACCATTGCAATATATAAATTTAAGACTGATGAAAATTTACCAGTAGTCAAGATGAAATTCATAAAACAACACTTAACTTTAAATGTAAATAATTTAGATATCAAAATCAAAGCAAACGGCTGTAAACAAAAAAAAACATGGCGAATTACTACCAAATAGTATACGATGTTTAATAGTGGGTCCATCTAATTGTGGAAAAACAAATGTTATATTAAGCTTATTAGAAAAACCCAATGGATTAAAGTTTGAAAACATTTACGTATATTCTAAATATCTACACCAACCAAAATATGAGTTCCTTAATCAAGTTATGACAACTATACCAGAACTGGGGTACTACACTTATTCTAACAATAGTGATATTATTCCACCTGAAAAAGCAAAATCACATTCTATATTTATTTTCGATGATGTAGCATGTGATAAACAGAAAAATATTCGAAAGTATTTTTGTATGGGTCGTCATAATAATATTGAAAGCTTTTACTTATGTCTCTTATACACTTATACCAAAACATCTCATTCGCGATAATGCAAACTTTTTAATAATTTTCAAGCATAATGCAAACTTTTTAATAATTTTCAAGCAGGATGATATGAATCTAAGACATATTTATACAGATCATGTTAGCAATGATATGACATTCGCACAATTTCATGAAATGTGTCTTAAATGTTGGAATGAAAAATACGGTTTTTTAGTTTTAGATAGGGATAGTTAAAAGTAAGATGGTGGTTATCTTAGAGGGTTTGATGAATTTTGTTATATAGATTAATAATATAACAGATAGAAACAGAACAGTTTAATAGCTCAACCAATCAACAGGTAAACAGCATAATAGCTTAACAGCTTAACAACTCAATAGCTCAACCACTCAATGGCTAAACAGCTTAACAGCTCAACATCTAAACAGATTAATTAAATATAATATACATTTTCAAATATGAACGAGAAAATTATAAAAGATATTATTAGGACTAGTAAAGCGGTAAAAAATAAATATTGATCTTTAAAATCTGGTCAAATGGAAGCAGAACATGTCTTAGAAGAACATTTTAAGCCAATTACATTACCACTCAAAAATGTAGCAAAAGGATTTTTGATAGCAAAAATCAATTTATCCTGAAATAAAACAAGAAAAATCATTTGGTGTAATTAAAATAGAAAAGAAATCAAGATTTTATGATGATGTTTCTAGTATAAGACAATCAAACAAAACTGATTCTGATGATGATAGTGTAGGTGAATCAAATACTTTATATCAAACATATACCCTAAAAAAATTTCATCAAAACTTTTATTAACCCCAACACCTATAAAAGATATAATTGAGAAACCTAAATCAAAATAATACAAAATATTTGAATCTACTTCTTCTATACCAACAAATTTTGATACAACTTTTGGTCCATATTTCGATCAAAGATCTGCTGAAAGGAAAATTGGTAATAAACAAATACAGGGTGTCCGCCGGGAAGGTATACTACTTTGTTTGTTTATAATTTTTGATTAAATGAAACAGAATGGATCTTATATTGATAAATGTTTTATTTAATGTCGGCAATTATGTATGGAATACAATATCCGATAAATGTCCGCCTCTGTTAGCCTCACAAATGCACATGTTTCATTATATTCTCACACATTTCACGCGGTATTTCATTAATTTCATCACGAATATTTTGTTTGAGTTGCTCAAGCGTTTCTGGTTTGTTTGCATAAGCCTTGCTTTTTAGATATCCCCACAAAAAGAAGTCCGGAGCAGTTAAATCAGGCGACCGTGGAGGCCAATCAACATCACCATTTTTTGAAATAACTTGTTGTGGAAAGAGGTCTCGCAGTAATTCCATTGTAATCCTGGCTGTATGCGATGTGGCACCGTCTTGTTCATACCACATGTTAATCAAGCCCAAAGCATGCAGTTGTGGCGTTAAAAAGTTTTCAATCATATCAAGATATCGCTCCCCATTCACAGTTACCGTTACGCCGTTTTGATTTTCAAAGAAGTAAGGTCCAATGATTCCTCCTGACCAAATTGCACACCAGACTGTCACTTTTAATGGATGTAAAGGTGACGACTAATGAATAATTTGAGGGTTTTCCATTGCCCAGAACCGACTATTCTGTTTATTCACATATCCATTTAAATGAAAATGTGCCTAGTCACTCATTATGATTTTTTCATGAAAATCGGGGTTGTCATGGGCGAGCTGTAACATCCTATTGGCATATGTACGGCGGCTTAAATGGTCTTTTGGAAGAAGCTCTTGTGTCAACTGAATCTTAAATGGAAACAAATGCAAATCCTTGTGCAAAATTGTGGCCAAACTTGTTCTTTGAAGACCAAGCTCCTGAGGACGGCGTCGAATTGAGGTTGATGGATTGTTTTGAACACTTTCTTGAGCAGCAGTAATGTTTTCAGCCGATCTTGCAGTACGTTGTGGCCCATGCTTGGGCCTATCACTTACAGACCCTCTTTCTTCGAAATCATTCACTACACGATAAATAGTGCGTTTTGTTGGCACGTTGTTTCTCCCAAAAATTTCACGTAACTTTTTCATCGTCACAGTAATCGATGATTCATTTTGATAAAATGTTTTAACGATTAAAACACGTTGGTTTATCGAATATTTTTCCATAATAAGTTTGCCACGTGTGTACTTCACGACTGCCAAATATGAACTGTCAAGACTAACATTTACCACAATGGCGGCAAAACAAAGTACTATACCTTCCCGGCGGATACCCTGTACAAGTAAAACAAAATTAAATAATTATTGATGAAAGTTCATATATTAGTTCAATTGGATTGCAAGAGTTAATATTTATGAAAAATCCAGATCCAACTAAAAAAGCTGCTAACTAGGGGGAGCAGATAACTCGTAGTATGTTTAACAGCGATTTATGTCAAAAAGTTTTTTATAATTAACATTATCTTTGTAAGAAACAGTGCTTTGTTGAAAATTGCTCATCTTTATTATTTATTGATTTAAAAATTAATAATTTTATATTTTTATTTATTTAATAATAAATAATATCATTAAAATAACTATAATAAGTATAAATATGCGTAATCACGAATCCAACCTGTGTACAAAATTTCATTGAAATTGGATAATATTTACCATATAATCTAGTACATATGAAATATTAATCGGAAATTTTAACATGGACCCTCTCAGAGTAGTAACTTCTACCTTAGTCTACACATGCATAATAACGAATCCAACCTGTGTACAAAATTTCATTGAAATTGGATAATATTTACCATACGATCTTAGAACAAATGAAACATTCATCAGAAATTTTAGCATGGACCCCTCAAGCTACTAACTTCTACCTTAGTCTACACGTGCGCAATTAGGAATCCAACCTGTGTACAAAATTTCATTGAAATTGAATAATATTTACCATATGCTCTAGAGCATATGAAATTTTAATCGGAAATTTTAGTATGGACCCTCTGAAGGTATTAACTTCTATCATGGCCAACACATGCATAATCAGAAGGTCTACCTTTGTACCAAATTTCATTAAAATCAGATAATAATTACATGCTATAAAACACGTAATTATATAAAATTCGGAAACTAAAACTGTTTTCTAGGAACCCCCTGAGGGTCTCCAACTTTCAAGAGAGCCAACTAGATCACAAAATTAGCCTATATATAAAATATCTTTGAAATCGGTTAACAATTACTATATGCTGTAAAACATATGAAGAAAAAAAAAATTTAAAATGAAATCGGAAATTTAATATGGACCCCCTGATCCTACTAACCTGTAATTTGGTCAACCTATGCAGAATCATGAACTCAACCTGTGTACCAAATTTCATTGAAATCGGATAATAATTACACGCTGTAGAACATAAAGCAAATATTCATTGGAAACTAAGTTGCTCATATATTAGTTTCCCATGAACGTACTATACCTACCTACTACAAATTTGTGGAGTATCAAATAGATAACTAAATGAAACTGTGTATTCAATATTATTGAAATTGGGTGATAGGTACTGTAGATATAGAGAGTTAAACTTATGAAAAGTAATTACGGATTTTTACATGGACCCACTGAAGTATCGACTTTAAATTTTACAGGCACCAAGTATATACGGAAACTATCATGTTTCAAAATTTATGCTAATTAGATAAAAATTACTATATCCTCTAGAGCATACGAAATTTTAATCGGAAATTTTACCATGACCCCCTGAAGTTACAGACCTGTATCTAGGTAGGCTTGTGGACAATCATGATGGCAACCTATGTTTTAAATTTCATCCAAATCTGAGACATGAAATTTTTTTTTACATTTTTCCGTAGAACAAAAACACATAGGTTTCCACATAAATGGGGAAATCTAACATGGTCCCACTGAAATGATCCATCTCATCTTAAAACACCGGGGTGAAATCTGTTAGAGCCTGTGTGCCAAATTTCATTAAAATCGGACGAGCGGCTCTAGAAAATGTTGTTGCGCACATAAAAAGCGTACTTTTTAATTTTTTTTTCATATGTTCTATAGTAATCCAGTGGGTACATGTTAAAATGTCCAATTATATTTCATAAGTTCAATACTCTACATCATACAGTAATTGGCACCCAATTACAATTATATTTCAAACACAGGTTGACTTTGTGACCTACTTATTGCTCCAAAAATTTGTATCAAGTAACTTCATTGTGTTCATGGGAAACTAATATATGAGCAACTTAGTTTCCAATGAATATTTCATATGTTCTACACCATTATAGTAATTATTGTCAGTTTTCAATTAAATTTGGTACATAGGTTGGATTCGTGATTACGCATGTGTAGACTATTGTAGACGTTAGTAGCTGTAGGCGGTCCATGCCAAAATTTCCGATTAATATTTCATATGTTCTAGAACATATGGTAAATATTATTTAATTTCAATGAACCTTTGTACACGGGTTGGATTCGTGATTACGCATGTGTAGACGAAGGTAGAACTTACTAGTCTGAGGGGGTCCATGCTAAAATTTCCGATTAATATTTCATATGTACTAGATTATATGGTAAATATTATCACAGGTTGGATTCGTGATTACGCATGTGTAGACTAAGGTAGAATTTACTAGTCTGAAGCACTGTTTGTTACAAAGGTAATGTTAGTTTCAAAAAATTTTGGACATAAATCGCTGTTAAACATACTACGAGTTATCGGCTCCCCCTAGTTAGCAGCTTTTTTTTTGCTTTTTCGGACTCCCCGACCTCGGAAACGACTAGAAACAATTTTTGAGTGAACTTTTTTTTCGACCATCAAACACATCACCAGTGCTCATAGTATTTCATACTACTCGTAATATACTAATGAAGACTTAAACATATATAAAAAAAATACTAACAGAAACCAATGCACATAGGCGTGAATATGATTCAAATCAACAAATCCGAGGAAATTGAAGTAATAAATATAATTTAATATTTCCACATCGAAAGCCATCATCATCATCAATAGCATCAGGCAAGGGCCTTATGATGAAAGTTTTAAAATAAAGCTTGATTATGTTTACTGGGATGATCCAAATGAGCTAGTTGATAGATTGCAGTTGTTAGTAGGTTCTCAAAAGGCTGGTCATAATAATCATCATAATAACGAAATTCTTTGACGGAGAGAAATCGCCATTCATAATTTATGAATAACAGATACGTAATTTATGAATTTGCATTATTTTTCATATGAACAATAACTATGAATCTTGAGTTATATACACAAGTTATAATTATTCTTCATTGATTATGAATAAAAATTTATGAATACTTATGCATATTTTATGAAGAGCTTTCATACTTTTTATAAATTTAAAAAAAAAAGTAGATTTTCGCAATCTACATTTCATGATTAAAAAGGAATAGCTTATGGATAGTTAAAAAATAGTAAATTGAGATTATTTTATGCAAATAAATTTCGATTTGCACGGAAATATAACTCCTAAAAAAATATAATGGTTATTACAGCAGCATTTCTACTCCACGATCAATAAGAATCTGTTTAATTATATATCATGCCTCTTATTTATGACCACCAAATATATTTTCACTTTTAGGGCAATATCCTCCGCAGGGACGGAGAGACCCAACAATGAAAATGTCATAAGTCATAAGATGTCACATTTATCTAAAATCTAATTGCTGTCCAAATTTTAATTTTATAGCCAAA
This sequence comes from Rhamphomyia laevipes, assembly GCA_963920725.1. Classification (NCBI taxonomy): domain Eukaryota; kingdom Metazoa; phylum Arthropoda; class Insecta; order Diptera; family Empididae; genus Rhamphomyia; species Rhamphomyia laevipes. The sequence goes on along the minus strand of OY987255.1, from coordinate 96,940,396 downwards.
TTTGTTAAATTTTTTTCCCTAAAATCGTGCTTTAAATTTCTTATAACTTTGTTTAGAAAATCATATATTGTTAACATTTATTTTTATTTTAAATATTTTAAACACCTTTATTTACGAACTTGAATCTTGTACAGTAAATAGATATTTAAAAATGAATATTACATACATTCATTTTAGGCATTTTAGATTTTAGCCGCATCCCGCGGAGATATGAGACATCATACTTAAAAATATATCAATTTCAATTGTCCAATGCTACTAACTAAGTGAACAATGGTACCCTCTTGATATTTGGAGATGTTATAGATTTTGGAAAAATAGTTCAAAATAAAATGCCTGGTGCAACCTCGTTCGCATTGAACATGCTAGAAAATGTATTGAGCTTTATGGTTTAGTTAGTATTAGGGTTCCCAACCGTCCTTTTTTGGGAAGGACAGTACTTCTTTTTCAAAAATTGTCCTTTCCACTTTCTGGGAGCTAAAATGTCCTTTCTTTTCTCCAATATCCTTTATTTATTTTTTAGAATTATTCATTTTAATTTTAAATTATTATTATTATATTTAATTCACACAATACCATTAACCTAATCGAAATTAAATTACATTAAGACAAATAGAACGCAGCCGTTTTAATTTCGTACATTTTCTTTACATTGCGTTTATGTCTATTGTGTTTGTGCTTTAATATGACAGAGATGCCTCTTTCATGTCAGGCAAATGTCATTAAATTTTAAACAGTTATTTTGCTATGCAGATCTTCTGTATTTTCTGACCGCGTTTTTCAGTAATGGGAATAAAATGGACAGAGGAGCGAAATAGATATCTGATAACTTGAATTGAAGAAAACTGTGACGAATTTTATAATATAGCAATGAGAGACAAACAGTTGCTAAAATGTGTAAAAAGAAAGAAAAATATAAATTTTATAATTTTAGAGGGTAATTTGGATTTAATTTTTTTGATCGCACTAATGTATTTATATTATTTTTGTTATTTTACTAGAACTGGTATATTTTGTTTTGTTTTAATGCTATAATATAATATGCAATAAATATAAACATTTTTTTTTTTTACTAAATGTCCTTTGTTCACAAAAGCAATTTTTAGTATTCATAAATTATGATTAATCCTCAGAAATTTTTAATTTTATGATCGAATTCCTATTTAGGTATACATAACTTATTACTATTACGCACACAAACTCAAATTTGTAAGTAGCGGTCATAAATTATGCTAAAAACGCAGAAACTTTCAACTGATGCGCAAGATCTTTATTCACTAATAATTATGACACAAAACGGAACAATTATTTTCCGGACTATATTATTATATGTATATCCAAGATTACAATTGAAAATAATATACTCGTAGTCCTATAATATTAAATTCAATTTTTCTGTTCCGACATTTTTAAAACATTTACAAAGCAACACTTAACTACCACAAAAACAACAAAAAGCATTTTTTTGTTATTATTTTCTGACATTTCGCAGCGGAAAACGCACATGTTGCGGGAAAAACCTTCTCGGTAGAATAATAAAAACCACACAGAAAAAACCCAGTAAAACCACGCGTTAAATCGAATTAGTGTTCATTCCCATAAACCGCCATGTTATAAGCGCGTTTTTCAGCTTAAAATATGTAATTTTTTAAGACTTATTTATAAAATATATCCATTTTGACAGTAAAATTTAAATTAATGATTCAAATAGCTTTTCGAAATTAGTTTAATATAAAGCTGATTTTAACGGGACACAGATATCAGAATTTCAGTGTTGCCCATAAGTACGGAGTTGTCTAGAGCTACGTCTAAAGAAAGAAGAAAGTTATACTTTATGTTAAAATCAAAATTCGTGATTTTACATACAAAATTCGTATGTTCTAGAACATATGAAATATTAATCGGAAATTTTAGCATGGACCCCCTAGAGCTACTAACGTCTACATTAGGCTACACATGCAATTTAATTGAAAACTGATAATAATTACTATATGGTGTAGAACATATGAAATATTCTTTGGAAACTAAAGTTGCTCATATATTAGTTTCGCATGAACACAATGAAGCTACTTGATACAAATTTTTGGAGCAATAAGTAGGTAACAAAGTCAACCTGTGTTTGAAATATAATTGTAATTGGGTGCCAATTACTGCAGATATAGAGAGTTGAACTTATGAAAAGTAATTATGGATTTTTACATGGACCCACTGAACTATCGAATTTTCGAGATATTTTCTAAGTCTCATTTTAAAATGCATACCCATTTTGCAGCGTAATCTATTAAGATTCTTAAAAAAAATCAGGCAAAAGTTACTTATATTTTCCCGTTGCATCAGAATATGTAATACAATGTGGTGGTTCCCATTTGAAATTCCAAAGTTGCCCCGCCACAGCTCCAGGGGGTGGTGGGGCGGTATAAAATTTACAGGCTTCGATTTTCCCTAAAAAGTATGATGACTTTATTTATACTTTTTTTTGATAAGATACGTATTTCGCGATGTATTGCGATGTCTAGACTTAAATGGACCACCCGCTATAACTTAAATTTTATTTTGGTTGCACTTAGACAGCTTTTATTATGTTTTTAATATTAATTATTATTACATTTAATTAATATTTTCTGAGATAAGTAAGTTATTTAATTTCAAATAAAAAAAATTTAAATTAGGTGGGATACATGAAGAAATTCAATTTGACGAACTAGATATCGGTGAACTTTCTGGAGATGATTTAGAGTTTATGACATTACTCCTAAACTATAAAATGGAAGCATATTTCAGTTATTTAAAAGGTTGTCTCTGCCTTACAATTTTTTATAATATTTTTATTACTGAATTTGCTTTTAGATAATTATATAACATTGGATTCTTTGAAGTATTTGCAAGAGTCAGATATCAGAGAAATATTTGGAAAAGAATTAGGTAAAAGAGCCAAATTCCGCGTTTTAATAAATGAGTGGAGATTGTCTAATGTAAGTACAAAATATCAATTGAATTATATTCCGAAACGTTAAATATCTTCTTGAATCAGAATATACCACCGATATCATGCTCTGCTCATCATCCACATAATGTTCCAACGACATCAAATTCAGAGTCACCCAGTACAAGTGCAATTATATATACCACACCAGTCGCATCGCAGGAAAATAACTATGTCTTTTTAAGTTACATAAAAACAATTATTTTAAATTTTTGTAATAAGTATTTCTTATCAGAATATGGAAAAATATTTAGAAAGTAAGAACGGGATAATGTTGTCAAAAAACTATAACGAATTTAAAAAATTTAACACCAAAGAAAAAGATCTATTAGCTACCACCATAATACGTGAGCATATCGAAAAAAATATTTTCATGCAAATACATATGTATGAAAAAATCGCTGATGAAATTGTGAAGAGGTTTCCAAACGAAACAAAGGTTTGTTTAATATATTTTTTAAGGAAAATTTAAAAAAAAAAAAATATTTTATTTCCCTCAAATTTAGAAATACCACTTTTCCCGTTATCCAAAACCAACAGGAAAGCTTTACAATAAATACCGGGCAATGTCAACTACATTTAGGAAGTCAGGATTTTTCACGGCAAGTGTGAGAAATGTAAGAAGAACTAGTAAAAAGCCATATTTATCAGCTATGGCATTATTTTACATGAAGATATTTATAAAAGCGGGACAAATTATTAATCATATTTATTTTATAGGAGAAACTAGTATTTGGACCACTGATCTACCCTAATATTATACAATAAAAGGAAATATTTTAAAGAAATCACATCATTTGCAAATATGCCTATGGATAAGTTTGGTCGTACCGGTCATCCAGTCAGAAAACTTTTACGAGGACTAATGGGACCTATTAAACCAACAGGACCTGTTGGGCCGACAGGATCTATTGGACCAGAAGGATCTGTCGGTTCTACAGGACCTTATGGAATAGGATTTATTTTGGATGAGAAAAATGATTATGACATCCAAAATAAACTAATTGTTAATCTTCATCAACCTGTTCAGATAAATGACATTGTAACAAAAGTCTATAATGATGATTGAATTGAGAAAAAGGTTAAGCTTGTATTGGATGTTTTACAAAAAGAACAAAAAACTTTGTTGAAAAAATATGAAACATTTGAAACTTTTGTATTTAACCATATAAAAACAATATCAGATGAAAAAAGGGTTGATAAAAATAATACAATTGTTACTAAACCTTTTAAAGTTAATACTGATCCACAGTATGAGTGAATGCAAAATATATGTACATATATATAAATAAAAACTAATAGTATAATAAACATTTTACATCAAAATGAGTAAGAAGGATGTTGTCGATGAATTACATAGACCAGCTCGAAAAAACTTTCGCAGACGACATGTTATTATTAAAGGTTTTGATGATCTTTGGCAAGCTGATTTAGTTGAAATAGGTGCATATGAGAAATCTAATAAAAATCATCGATATCTTTTAGCAGTAATATACATTTTCTAAATTTGGCTGGCCAATTATAATTAAAAACAAAACCAGTAAAAAAGTAACTAAAGCAATGGATACACTTTTCAAAGTCGGAAGAAAACCAAAAAATCTTCAAACAAATGATGGAACCGCATTCTTTAATATTTCAAGATTTAATGGAAAAAAATCACATAGATCACTATTCTACATACAGTTCTTTAAAAGCATCAAAAAATATGATGTGGAAAACTTTAGTCTTGGTCATATAAATGGATTCATATATTAAAACAATTAATTAATGAATATACATAATCATAAAAAACATCGCACAATAAAAATGCTACCACATGATGTTACAAAACAAAATTCTAAATATTTCTCTCAACTGTGTATTCACATATAAAACAATTTGCCGACGGCAAATATAACATTGGTGTTAATGTGCGCATAAATAAATACAAATATCTCTTTGAAAAGGGTTACACACCAAATTGGACAACAGAAATTTTTAAAATACGGAAAATTCAAAATACAAACCCCATAACATACTTACTTGAAGATTTTCAAGGTCAACCTGTTCAACGAACATTCTATGAACTAGAACTAAATAAAGTAAAACATAATAATATATATCTGATTGCGAAAATTTTAAAAACGAATAAAGATAAGTATTTGTAAAATGGTTTGGTTTTTCAAGTCAACATAACTATAAATAAAAATGAAATTCTAAAATAAAAAAAAAATAAGTCTTTTATTTAATAAAATTTACAATTTCAAGTAATACTCATTGCAAACGTTTGTTTAATTGTTGTTGTGGTTGTGTTCGTTGATGTTGTTTCAGTTGATGTTTCTTCAGTTGGTGTTGTTGTTAACCAGATATCCATTAGTTCCAATGTATTATTTAACTCATCAATATCCATTTTATTAATTACTTCAGTTGTTTCATCTACCTTTGCATTAGTCATTAATTTACAGACAGCTTCAACAGCTACTCAGTTAATTCAGCATTTGTTTGTGGTTTTACAGTTCGCACGTGTTCATTATGATTATTATATGAATTAATAATATTGATTATTTCAAAATACCTAATTCTCATCATTATGCAATCACATTTCAATGGATCTTTATTGCACATACAATTACTACAATTAATATCAAAGTGTGGGAATCGTAATATGAAATCAAATATTATTTGTTTATAAGAATTTTCTAGTAAATTATAATTAGTAAATTATAATTAAGTTCTTTATTTCCAACATATTTAACAAGTTGATTTCATAAATTAGAATAAGTTTAATTATTATTTAGATAATCTCGCATATAATTTCATAAGTTTATGACAATAATCGGCACTATTATAAGTCAACATACAAATTGGGTGATGGTGATCATGAATTGAGTATTCCGTTTCATCATTCACTAATCTTATCAATATTTTTTGATAATTTTCAAAATGTTCTCTATGCTCATAAATTAAAAAATCTTCATTTTCGTTTAAATAATTTGTAATTTTTATTAATTGTTTATTAAAATTAATGTATCTACAACAATATCAAATACACTGATCGTTTTAAGATCCTCCCACGTCATCCTACAAAGTTAAACTAAATATTATATGCATATATTCAGGTGCTCTTAAAACACCTCAAAAAAAAATCATCTCGCTTTCAAGACACCACACAACAATTCCCACCAATTACAGCGGGGCTTCTTCTTACGGATTGTCCGCCAAATACAGCCGGGCTTCGGGCATATGCATAAATTATATATTTATACATACATTCAGGCGCAAATCACCACAACAATTTCAACCAATTACAGCCGGGCTTCTTCTCGCAGATGCCGCCACCAATAACAGCCGGGCTTTAGGCATTACAGCCGGGATTCAAACTGAATTATATGTTTATGCATATATTCAGGCGCTTTCAAAACACCAAACAAAAATTCTCACAGATGGCGCCAACAATTACGCAGCCCAGGCAGATGGGCTTCAGGGGTGTGAGCTAGCTCTCTCTTAGGTACAAGTAAAAATTGTTATATACCATTAACCACCCAAATAGCGCCACCGTCCTTTTAAAAGCCATCTCAAATACGCAATTAAAATGTTTATTTTGTTAGAGTATTTTAGTTAGAAGTATTTTAAGAATACGCTTATTTTTTATTCATTTTTACAAAAAAAAAACTTTTTCGCTATGTGGGTTAAATGCTACATGCATACAACCCTTATTCGAATTATACCTTATAATGCGTAATTTGATTTCGATATTTAAGAGACCCATACATACAGAACAAATTGACATTTAATCAAAGTTTAAGTGACCCATATATACAACGCATATTCTAATTCAACGATGGTGAACCTATGAACCGTGGGTCACACCATAACCTACGCAATTGTTTTAAGTGACCCACAGTTGTTTTGTAAAACTTACGAAATTTTGTTCAAAAACAACTTTTTTTTGCGTAAAATTACACTATTTACCATCCAATTTTGTGAAAATAAAACTAGTGTGTTAGGATGATAAAAACCATCGGCTGACATTAATTGAGAAACTATATCCGAACCCATGGACCGCATAATAGTCCCACAAATGGTATTTTTTGAAAAATAAACTAGAAATAAATGAAAATATAAGTAATATACACTGCTCTTTTCCATAATTCATTTAGATTTTTCATTTCATTTTAGATTTTTTTTTTTTATTTAAAAATTAAATACTTTCTTTAATTTTATAATCTTAGTTATTTTTATTTAATCAAAGTTTAAGTGACACATATATACTCTTTTCCACTGCTATTTTCCATAATTAGGTATACTTCATTTTAGATTTTTTTTTTTTTTTATTTAAAAATTGAATACTTCCTTTAATTTTATAATTTTTTTTATTTTTATTTTATAATTAACTAAATAAATACATTTATTTTCTCCTAATTTTTTTAAATTTTATATGTAATTATGATACATAATCCAAAAAAATGATGTTACAGTTTAATATATAAATGCTACATATGCTTGTTGAATACTGATACATCTAATACAAATCCGAACCAATCGATAAAATGTTGTGCTACATATGCATTTCTTGCAATTTTGTTTCTTAAATTTAAAGAAAACTATTGATTCTTTTTAAAAGAAATTTGTTTTTTCAGCAAATGTTACCAATAGTTTTTAAAATATGTAAAAAAAAATTATTAAAATTTATTAAACCTCTAATTTATAGCTCCCTAAATTTAAATCGTTAATAACTCCGTTTCATGTTTTATTGGATGTATCACTTAAATACTGAGGTGACGATATATACATTTTTTCCATACTCACGCTCATAAATCAACTTTTAACCGATAAGACAAATATTTATCACATTTATAACTATAATTAGCAGACCCCTAAAATATTGCGAAAATCCAGTAGAATTGAAAATATAAAATAAAATTATTTTTAAAATTGAAATTCAAGAAATTTCCGGTACGCATACTTTCATAATTTATATATTTTATGTTTATCATGAATATGATAATTTATATACACATTTACTATTACACAATACTCATTTCATTAGATTCTGTTATTGTAATCAATCAAAAGATGGTTTGATAATAATGCTTATATTTCCTAAACTACTGGTCGGAAAATACCCCTTACACGGACTTTTTTGTAGGGAATTAAACTAACTTTATAAATATATATATAAAAAATAGGTCATCGCTGAAAAAATGGAAATATTTACTTTAGAAGATGAAGTAAATTTTATATGCAAAATATTCATATATTCCATATATATGGATTTTTGCTTTGAATATTGAGCATAAAAAATATTGGAAAGCTTTTTGATTTGAAATTTACTCAATGTGAAAGCTTTTTAATTTGAAAGAAACTCAATTCTTAAGCTTTTCTGAAGCCTTAGCTAAACACGTGGTTTCTGGGGTACTACAAATTGAAATATTTTAAATATTTTAAAGAGGTATATAACTTGATTACTCTGGATATATTTGCTTTTTGCTTTCGTCTTTTCTTTTTATTATTATTCTCTTTTGTTCTTATTTTCGTGTGCAATAATTTATAACAATTACAACTGCTTTTATCGTATTTCCTTATCTTTGTGTTTTCTTGTTTTCTTTTACTCGTGTTTTCGTGTGCAATATACAAATCAAATATAATGCTTCTGCTTCTTGTTTTCGTGTGTGATATATTGCTCACTTGATATTTTAGTGTTCGTGTGCAACATACAATATATTGCTGACTTTATTTTTGTTATTGTAGTCGTGTCGTTTTTGATTTATTTTTCTTACGTGTCGTGTATATAAAACTATTTTATATATTGATACGTGTGTGTAATTCCAATTTTAGAAAACACCAATATGACAAAAAAAAACCATGTTCGGGAAGAAGCGTGAGAAATATAATATTTTTTTTTTATTAGTATTAATGGCATCGCTTCTTTTGTTTTTCAAATTTAACGGTTTTTCAAATTTTCCACTGTATTATCTTTAAGCATTTTTTTCTTTAATAGTTTACCGATTTACTGTACTTTTTTTCATAATTTTCTTTTTTCGCTTTAAATGCTTTTAACTTTAGAACTTTATGTCTCATTATTTTTAGTTAAATATAAATTATATTTTCTTTAATTTTTCAGTTTATAAATCGCGATTTTTAACCATTTTTTTAAATTTAATTTTCACTATTTCTTTTCCTTTAATCCCGGTTGAGCCCCCATTTTTGGGATCAACTTAAATAAAAACAATTATTTTTATTATAATGTAATATATTTTATTATTATTATATTATTATTTTAATTTGATTACAAAAAGAAATAGTTATTTTTTATCAAAATTAATAAGTTAAATAAATTGACCATCGCACATCACACTCCGTTTACAATTCTAACCAGTGTGTTTTTCAGCAAAACTAATTAATTCTAATTTCATGGCGCTGAATTTGAAAGTGGAGGGGATAAGACAATAGATGTTAAATGTAAATGTATGTGGAATATTTATCCCACACTTATATTGTTTCGTGAGAAAAGCTTGAAGAAAAATCTTTACCACCTCAAACGGAATTTTTTAATCGCACGCAAGATTTAATTTGTTCGGATGAAGAATATAAACACGCTCAAAATGTTTGAAATGCTTTCGATTATCAATCGTTGTAGGATTATTTAGAACTTTTTCTCCAAACTGACGTTATTTTGTTGGCTGAAATTTTTGAAAGCTTTCGGAATATTTGTAGGAAAATTTATAACTTAGACCCCGCACATTTTTACACTTCTCCGGGTCTATCATGGCAAGCAATGTTGAAGTATACAAATATAGAATTAGATTTATTAACGGATATAGATATGCTTAAATTTTTTCAAAGGGGTATTCACGGAGGTATCTGTCAATGCTCCAACAGATATTCTAAAGCAACGATCTCGAATTACAAAACCAATATTTATTTTATTGTGATGCAAACAACTTATACGGTTGGGCTATGTCACATTATCAACCCTGCAAAGACTTGGAATGGGTTGAAAATCCATCTGACATTGATGTGTTTAGCATATCAGACACTGCAGAGATGGGGCATACTTTAGAAGTTGACTTAGAATATCCACAAGATATTCATGATAAACATAATGATTTACCATTTTGCACCGAAAGAAAAATACCACCAAATGGAAAATGTTGCCAACTTTTAACAGACTTGACTGAAAAGAAATCAAATATAATACATAATCGTGCTTTAAAACAATGCTTACAGAACGGTCTAATATTACGTCGTATATATACACCGTGCAATCCAGTTTAAACAATCCAATTTATTGCAAAAATATATTGACCTTAATACAAAGCATATAACTCTTCCCAAAACTGAGTCTGACTGATTTCTTCAAATTAATGAATAATGCAGCCTATTATACAATGGAAAATATAGAAAAAAATGCGACTTGTTAAAATAGCTACATCATCGGCAAGTGAGGGGAAGCGTTAAGGTGGAAGAGCTTTAATTGCAAAACCTAATTTTCATAGCATTGCTCAATATACACATGATCTTACTGCTATTCAATTATCCCCAATGCATATTTTATATGACAAAAATATATATTAATATATTGCGCTTAAAAAATTGCCCTTGGTATAAAATAATTATCGTTTGGAATCTCCCACGTCACAAAACTATAAAATAATAATGGCCGCTTAGAATACCCTACTACATATAAAAAAAATCATCTGCTCTACTACTACACCCAAGCGAAAAAAAAATTTCATATAACAATAATATTCATAACAAAACTCTAAATTCCAAAAAAAAAATATTTTAATATTTCACTGATAAAAACACGAAACCACAAAAAAAATCACAAATTTTTACAAAATCATATCAAACCTCAATTTTTTGTATGAAACCTCAATTTTGTATAGGAACCGCAAATTTTGTATGGAACCGCAAACAAAAATTGGTCCTGAAACGCCATATTTACCTACTTACCTTGCTCTATACTATACCTGTGTACCAAATTTAATTGAAATCGGATTATAATTACATACTCTAGAACATAAAGCAAATATTTTTCGGGAACTAAGTTACTCATATATTAGTTTGCCATGAACCTACCTATTAAACCTACCAAATAAAAATTACACGAGTACCAACTAGATAACTAAATGAAACAGTATATGCAATATCATTGAAATTGTGTGAAAATTACTGTATAAAATAGAGCGTTGAAGTTATGAAAAGTAATTACGGGTTTTGAAATGGACCCACTGATCTACAAACTTTAAATTTAAGAGGTTTAAGAAACTATCATATGTACCAAATTTTGTGCTAATTAGATAATAATTACTATATGCTCCAGAGCATACGAAATTTTAATCGGGAATTTTACCATAGACCCCTTAAAGCTACAGAGCTTTACCTAGGTACGCTTGTGCACAATCATGATACCAACCTATGAACCAAATTTCATCCAAATCTCACAAATGAATTTTTATTGAAATTTTTCAGTAGAAGAAAAACACCGAGGTTCGTTCCCACATAAACGGGTAAATCTAACTTGGTCCCACTAAAAGTATCGATCATATCTTGTACGGGCATCAGAGACTGTGTGCCAAATACCATTAAAATCAGACGAGCGGTTCTAGAACATAAAATATGTACGCGTACCCCGGACACTTTTTGAATTTTTAGTATCCCCTACCTCCAAAACGCCTAGAAAAAAATTTCGATCGAAGTTTTTGTTTGGCCATTAAACCCATAGTTTGACCATTAGACTTCATAGTTATTCCATAACTACTCGTAAAATATACAAAAAGAACAAGAACAACAGGCAGACATTTTAAGACATAGCATCACCTCAAATACCACGATCAGAGACGTCAATAATATCAAGAAATCTTAACAATATCAACAAATCCAATTAACTCCACTAACCACCAGGTATCAAACCCTCACATCCAAATCCCACTTGTCCCTCAGCAATCATACAAAACAATAACTAAAACTACTAAAAACAACCATCAATTTTCACCACTCACACATAATGCACCGTGTCCACATAAATCGGGTTTGATTTAAGCTTTTGTAGTTTAATTTGAATAATAACTCAATTTTATTAAATACACAAAATGTAAAAAAATTTTTTTTTTTACCACATAATATTATTTTGTTTAGTAAAAATTAAAATTTTTATTTTCAATCAGTGGTTGTGGTACTTCGTTAAGCTACCTAAAAAATAAAAGCTTCTAACTAGGGGGAGCAGATAACTCGTAGTATGTTGTTTAACAGCGATTTATGTCCAACAGTTTTTTGTAATTAACATTATCTTTGTAACAAACAGTGCTTTCTTCAAAATTGCTCATCTTTATTATTTATTTATTTTTATATTTTCATTTCTTTAATAATAAATAATATTATTAAAATAACTGTTCGAGATAGCAACCGGCTCTTGTATTAAATTTAGGAAATATTATACAAAATGCTTAATTCTCATTTATTTTCTTAAATTTTATATTAAATCTTTTATTCTCAAGCAAATGTATATAATTATCAGTTAACTTAATGTATCTCTCATTTTTATATTTAATATTTTCGAAATAGCTGTAATTAAAGCTTTTTAATGTTAAATTTTTAATTTATAAATTCAATATTTTTCTGTAATCAAAATTATTAGTAAAAGAGATCATTAAAGTGTAAAGTCGCATATACGCCCATATTAAATCGAAAAAAAAAAGTATTTTTTTATAATTTTAAAATTCAAGTTCCAACCTAAAATAATATTGATTCGGAAAATCATTAAATTAGTGTTTATCCCGGAACATTTGGTCCTTCGAAACCACAAAATCCTGAAAGCAGGAAATTCAATATTCAACAGAAATTGGATATATTTTGCGTTTTTCAACTTTTGGATAGCAGGAAAAAAAAATCTTTTTTCATCATCATATATACGTCATCACAGAATATATACGTCATCACAGTGATAACAGAGTTTTGTACAACGGTTTTTACATCAGTTTTTTACATCAATAATCAAGGAAAATAAAAAGGTCAGGTATTTTATATTATTATAATTTGATTAAGGAAAGTGCAATTTTTTCATTAAAAATCCAAAAAATGTATGCCCTGAAAAATTTAAAATTCTAGCGGAAGTGTTTTTTTTTTTGTCATAATTAAAATAGTTAAAGCGGTAAAGACGCAAAGTGTAAAAAACGTTAATTGCGGTGAAATTGAACAAAAATCTTAAATCTATTATTTCGTGATAAATTTTTGTTCTTATATAAAAAATAAAATAATCAAATTTTTGATAAAAAATTGATGATGTTCGTGTATTAATTTTAAATTCAATTTACTCAAATATATTTATTTTTCGTAATTTTTAAGTTGGATTTAATTTGGAAAAGTGATGAATATGTTTTTTTTTTTTATGAAATTCTGAAATTAAAAAGTGTAATATTTAGAAAGATTTCGGTTTTTTAATTTTGACGGTGGTACAAATTTTGTTGAAAATCATCGCCGGAAAATTTTATACATAACCCTCGTCATATTAAAATTGAATTTATAGTGTGTGTGTATAAAACATATACAAAATATTTTTTTTGCTATTCATTTCATCGCGCTCTTTTTGTTATGATTTAATTTTTGCCTCATATAGTTAATATTTTTTTTATATATCGTATAGGCGACATTTGGTTTTTATTAAAATTACATTTTAATAAAAATATTTATATTTTAAAAATATACACTCGTATAATTTATATATTAAAACTGTGCCCTGCAGTTTAATAAATTTTATTTATTAATTAGATAATTTCGTGAAAAATTTATTCCCAATTAATAAATCCCGATATCAGTATATTGATCCGACATCAGTACATATATCATTTTTAGATTTGCACTAGACTGTGTTGTACAAGTTTATAAAACTGTGCAAGCTTACGTTAGTACGAATTTTTTACTCAGTTCATAAAATTTTAATTAAAACTATGCAAGCTTACGTTAGTACGATTTTTTTTACTCAGTTCATAAAATTTTAATTTTCGTACACTGTGGAAAATATATGTATATAAATTTTTTTTTTCGTGATTTTATATAGAAAAATTCTATAAATTTATATGGTATACGCATTAATTTAGTTTTTCAAATTTTTTGTGAATTTATCAAGAAGAATTCCAGAAATTTATATTGTGTATAGAATTGATTTATTTTTTAAATTTTTTTTATTTTATCAAGAAAAATTATATATACATATTACATACATATATGCAATTTTTTTTTTTTTTTCCAAAATCGTAAATTTTATTTGATTGCGTTTTTGAATTAATATATGTACATATATATTTTTTTACATTTATTAAATATATTTTTATTTTTTTATATTGCCAATATATTGTTTTTATTAAATATATTATTTTTATTATATTTTATTTACTATATATGATATATTTCGTAATTATTGGATTGATCCTTGAAGTTATTTAGTAATATTCTTTAAATTACCCTGAAATTATTGGTTGATTTTTATTTTAAATTGCGGGAAATTATTTAGTGATTTTTTTTTGTTTAATTCATTGCCATATATAAAAAGTTACAATTCATATTTGTTATTTAGTACTCATTGCACTAGTGGTAGCTCAAAATAACACTAAGCTGAAAAATACGTAATTATTTTTATCTTTGATCAAAATTCTAATTCATTTTTGTTGAAGAAATGGCAGAATATAATGTATTTCTGGTTGCACTCGCAACGTTTCAAGACGCGATTAGCGAACAATCATCTGATTTCAGTCGCCTCTCATATGAAGCGATACTAACGCAGAAGACTATAATAACAAATGATTGGAATGAAGTTAAAAATTCACATCAAGCATTTCAGTTAGCGGCGTTGAACATAACCTTGCAAACAGACCCAAAAATAGATACATATAAAGCAGATGTGAAGAAGAAATTCACAAAAGCCAAAGATTCATTTACAAAATTTTTAACAAAGTTTGAAGATCATTTATTGCTTTTGGTCCCTAAAAAAGAAAATTCCTCACAAAATATCCCAATTCAACCAACTAGTAATAATGTAGAACAGATTAAGGTACCACCTATAGATATAGATGATTTTCATGGCACGTATGAATCATGGCCCTCATTTCGTGATATGTTCTCGGCAATTTTCAAAAATTCTCCAAATCTTTCCGACGTTCAGAAACTGCATCATCTGCGGCGGAAAACAAAGCAGGATGCAGCACGAATCGTTCATAAATTCCCTGTAGAACATAAACATTTTGATTTGGCATGGAAAGCTTTAGAATTACAATACGAAAATAAAAGATTATTAGTGAAAATTCATATTAAGCACTTACTTAATATAACCCCAGTTTCGTCCGAATCAGTAGACGGAATTAAAAAATTATATGAAAGTGTAAACGATGCTATAGATGCTTTAAAATCTTACGATATTGACGTCTCACATTGGGACCCCCTTAAAGTTTATATAGTCTCTCAAAATTTACCCGCAGATACTAGAAGTTTATTTGAACAAAGTTTAACCAATCCCCGAGAAATACCAAAATGGTTAGTAATGGAGAAATACCAAAATGGTTAGGTGATGGA
The DNA here is from genome assembly GCA_963920725.1 of Rhamphomyia laevipes. Lineage (NCBI taxonomy): Eukaryota > Metazoa > Arthropoda > Insecta > Diptera > Empididae > Rhamphomyia > Rhamphomyia laevipes. Next base: position 96,924,864 of record OY987255.1, on the reverse strand, counting down.
AAAATTTCTAAATCAAAACCAAATTTAGTTTTGAAAAATCAGAAAGCTAACACAGTTCATGTTTTTAACACTACTTCTAAAACTAATTCAAATTTTCTCTGTCCTATTTGTAAAGGAAAACATTTCATTCGCCAATGCTCGAAATTTTTAGAAACACCTGTTAAGGAACGTCAGAAAATAATCAGACAAAATAATTTATGTGTAAATTGTTTTGCGTCGTCTCACTCAATTCAAAACTGTTTGAGTAAATTTAATTATTCTCATTGTGGCCGACGCCATCATACGTTACTCCATATGGCCTCCACAAAACCCAAGGAATCAAATCCAAATCATTAGAAATGCGGATGGAACATATACGGTTCAATTCCCATTTAAATCCAATTTCCCAGAACACATATTTTTAGGTTCCTCCAGGAACATTGCTTTGAAACAATTTTTTAGTTTGGAGAAATCCCTCCAAAAGAAACAAGATGTGAAACAACAAGTCATCATATATACGTCATCACAGAATATATACGTCATCACAGTGATAACAGAGTTTTGTACAACGGTTTTTACATCAGTTTTTTACATCAATAATCAAGAAAAATAAAAAGGTCAGGTGTTTTATATTATTATAATTTGATTAAGGAAAGTGCAATTTTTTCATTAAAAATCCAAAAAATTTATGCCCTGAAAAATTTAAAATTCTAGCGGAAGTGTTTTTTTTTGTCATAATTAAAATAGTTAAAGCGGTAAGGACGCAAAGTGTAAAAAACGTTAATTGCGGTGAAATTGAACAAAAATCTTAAATCTATTATTTCGTGATAAATTTTTGTTCTTATATAAAAAATAAAATAATCAAAATTTTGATAAAAAATTGATGATGTTCGTGTATTAATTTTAAATTCAATTTGCTCAAATATATTTAATTCAAATATATTTATTTTTCGTAATTTTTAAATTGGATTTAATTTGGAAAAGTGATGAATTTGTTTTTTTTTTATGAAATTCTGAAATTAAAAAGTGTAATATTTAGAAAGATTTCGGTTTTTTCATTTTTACGGTGGTACAAATTTTGTTGAAAATCATCGCCGGAAAATTTTATACATAACCCTCGTCATATTAAAATTGAATTTATAGTGTGTGTGTATAAAACATATACAAAATATTTTTTTTGCTATTCATTTCATCGCGCTCTTTTTGTTATGATTTAATTTTTGCCTCATATAGTTAATATTTTTTTTATATATCGTATAGGCGACATTTGGTTTTTATTAAAATTACATTTTAATAAAAATATTTATATTTTAAAAATATACACTCGTATAATTTATATATTAAAACTGTGCCCTGCAGTTTAATAAATTTTATTTATTAATTAGATAATTTCGTGAAAAATTTATTCCCAATTAATAAATCCCGATATCAGTATATTGATCCGACATCAGTACATTATCATTTTTAGATTTGCACTAGAATGTGTTGTACAAGTTTATAAAACTGTGCAAGCTTACGTTAGTACGAATTTTTTACTCAGTTCATAAAATTTTAATTAAAACTGTGCAAGCTTACGTTAGTACGATTTTTTTTACTCAGTTCATAAAATTTTAATTTTCGTACACTGTGGAAAATATATGTATATAAATTTTTTTTTTTCGTGATTTTATATAGAAAAATTCTATAAATTTATATGGTATACGCATAAATTTAGTTTTTCAAATTTTTTGTGAATTTATCAAGAAGAATTCCAGAAATTTATATTGTGTATAGAATTGATTTATTTTTTAAATTTTTTTTATTTTATCAAGAAAAATTATATATACATATTACATACATATGCAATTTTTTTTTTTTTTTCCAAAATCGTAAATTTTATTTGATTGCGTTTTTGAATTAATATACATATATATTTTTTTACATTTATTAAATATATTTTTATTTTTTTATATTGCCAATATATTGTTTTTATTAAATATATTATTTTTATTATATTTTATTTACTATATATTATATATTTCGTAATTATTGGATTGATCCTTGAAGTTATTTAGTAATATTCTTTAAATTACCCTGAAATTATTGGTTGATTTTTTTTTTTAAATTGCGGGAAATTATTTGGTGAATATTTTTTGTTTAATTCATTGCCATATATAAAAAGTTACAATTCATATTTGTTATTTAGTACTCATTGCACTAGTGGTAGCTCAAAATAACACTAAGCTGAAAAATACGTACTTATTTTTATCTTTGATCAAAATTCTAATTCATTTCTGTTGAAGAAATGGCAGAATATAATGTATTTCTGGTTGCATTCGCAACTTTTCAAGACGCGATTAGCGAACAATCATCTGATTTCAGTCGCCTCTCACATGGAGCGATACTAACGCAGAAGACTATAATAACAAATGATTGGAATGAAATTAAAAATTCACATCAAGCATTTCAGTTAGCGGCGTTGAACATAAACAGACCCAAAAATAGATACATATAAAGCAGATGTGAAGAAGAAATTCACAAAAGCCAAAGATTCATTTACAAAATTTTTAACAAAGTTTGAAGATCATTTATTGCTTTTGGTCCCTAAAAAAGAAAATTCCTCACAAAATATCCCAATTCAACCAACTAGTAATAATGTAGAACAGATTAAGGTACCACCTATAGATATAGATGATTTTCATGGCACGTATGAATCATGGCCCTCATTTCGTGATATGTTCTCGGCAATTTTCAAAAATTCTCCAAATCTTTCCGACGTTCAGAAACTGCATCATCTGCGGCGGAAAACAAAGCAGGATGCAGCACGAATCGTTCATAAATTCCCTGTAGAACATAAATATTTTGATTTGGCATGGAAAGCTTTAGAATTACAATACGAAAATAAAAGATTATTAGTGAATATTCATATTAAGTACTTACTTAATATAACCCCAGTTTCGTCCGAATCAGTAGACGGAATTAAAAAATTATATGAAAGTGTAAACGATGCTATAGATGCTTTAAAATCTTACGATATTGACGTCTCACATTGGGACCCCCTTATAGTTTATATAGTCTCTCAAAATTTACCCGCAGATACTAGAAGTTTATTTAAACGAAGTTTAACCAATCCCCGAGAAATACCAACATGGTTAGTAATGGAACAATTTATTAAATCACGTGTGCTTACTTTAGAATCCATAGGTGATGGATAAATTTCTAAATCAAAACCAAATTTAGTTTTGAAAAATCAGAAAGCTAACACAGTTCATGTTTTTAACACTACTTCTAAAACTAATTCAAATTTTCTCTGTCCTATTTGTAAAGGAAAACATTTCATTCGCCAATGTTCGAAATTTTTAGAAACACCTGTTAAGGAACGTCAGAAAATAATCACACAAAATAATTTATGTGTAAATTGTTTTGAGTCGTCTCACTTAATTCAAAACTGTTTGAGTAAATTTAATTGTTCTCATTGTGGCCGACGCCATCATACGTTACTCCATATGGCCTCCACAAAACCCAAGGAATCAAATCCAAATCATGCTGGCTTATCGCCACATACCCCAAGCTTTTCAGCCAACTCGACCGTGGTTCAACCTCCTGCTCCCACGATATCTCATGCTTATCATACTGCGAACCATGCTTACAGCGTAGCATTACCCAATAAATCAGTTATTTTAGCTACCGCTCTGGTAAAAATAATTAGTGATAACTGCACTCAAATAGTTAGAGCCCTTGTGGATCCAGGGTCAGAAATTACATTTTTATCTGAATCCGCACTTCAACGTCTCCGAATACCCTCAACGCTGCTGCCACACGAATTGTAGGTATGAATTCGGCGGAAGGTGGTCTAGTTCAAAAAAGATGTTCATTCATCATTTCGTCATTTATTGACCCGAAGGTACAAATAAAAGCCGATAGTTTAGTACTTCCTAAATAAACCGGAATTTTACCGAAACAACATATTGACAGTGCGTCAATCGATGAAATACTCGCCCTGCCATTAGCTGATAATACCCTGAATAGGCCAGGAAAAGCAGAGTTAGTTATTGGCGCAGATTTATATTCCCAGATACTATTAACCGGTATCAATAAATATAATCATTTTGTAGCGCAAAATTCAGTCTTCGGCTGGTTAGTATCAGGAGTCGCTACAACCCATATTAGTTCACATAAAAATTACAGCTTTTCTAATGAAATCGAACTAGACAAACAAATTGAGAAATTCTGGGAAACAGAAGAAATCTTAGATTCAAAACCTCTGTCCTGGGAAGATCACTATTGTGAAAAGCTGTATAATGAAACCACGTATAGAAATGCGGATGGAACATATACGGTTCAACTCCCATTTAAATCCAATTTCCCAGAACACATATTTTTAGGTTCCTCCAGGAACATTGCTTTGAAACAATTTTTTAGTTTGGAGAAATCCCTCCAAAAGAAACAAGATGTGAAATCAATCTATGATGAAGTGGTTGAAGAATATCTCGGCATATGTCTCCCATAGATTCTGTAGAGAAATGTAATATCGATCTCCCCTACAAATGCGATAGTTTCTATTTACCACACCACGGCGTTGTAAATCCAGAAAGTTTAACGACAAAATTACGAGTTGTATTCAACGCATCCTCTCCATCTGTTAACGGTTTCAGTCTCAATGATTTGTTATATACCGGCCCCACTTTACAAAAAGATTTAATGATACTTATTCTCCGGTGGCGAAAATATCCTTTCGTTTATACAGCAGATATCATGAAAATGTATCGTCAAATTCGTATCAATCCCAAGCATGCTGATTATCAGCGAATATTATTTCGTAAGTCTCCTAACGATCTAGTGTGCGTTTAACGTTTAGAGACTGTTACATTGGGCGTTAACTGCGCCCCCTATTTAGCCATACGCACCCTTATTAAGTTGGCCGATGATGAGGCACATAATTTCGCATCGGCTGCTGAAGTTCTGAAAAACGACTTCTAAGTGGATGACGTCTTGTCTGGTGGTTATGATATCCACTCAGTTATCGAAATACAAAGACAGCTGATGATTAGTCTTTTAAAATCTGGTGGGTTTGCTTTGAAAAAATGGTCTGCTAATAATGCTGAACTCTTACAACCAATACCAGTGGAAGAATTTTTGTCTTTAAATTGTGACAATACAATTAAAGCTCTAGGGATTTATTGGAAAAATAGTGAAAATATCTTTACATTTAAATTTCAGAAGTTTTCTAATAGTCCACCTTTTACAAAACGTAAAATCTTTTCAAATATTGCGAAATTATTTGACCCAGCTGGATGGTTGTCACCAGTAGTCATCATCGCAAAAATTATACTCCAAAATATTTGGAAAGATAAAACGGATTGGGACGAAGTTGTTAACTCTATCAGATTATCTGAATGGAATACTTTCTATTTGGATTTGCCTAATATAACTCAAATTAAAATACCACGTTGGCTCAATTATCATCCCACATACGAAGTACAATATCATAGTTTCTGTGATGCGTCACAGTCAGCGATAGCTGCGGCGATATACTTACGTGCTGTTGACTCGAATGGACAGGTCTCCACGAATTTAGTGTCTTCCAAAACTAAAGTAGCTCCTGTAAAAACCATCTCCATACCTCGACTTGAGCTCAGCGGTGCTGTTTTACTCGCTAAATTACTCAAATCTATCATGGATGGATTACAACTTGAAAATTATAAGTTTTTCTTATGGACAGATTCAACGATCGTCCTCGCGTGGCTCAAAAAATCACCTGCAAAATGGAAAACCTTTATAGCAAATAGGGTTACCAAAGTTCTAAATGCCGTAGTTGATGTTCAATGGCGACATATTCGTTCAGAACATAATCCAGCGGACTTGGCCTCAGAGAATTCTGGATTCCACGAATACAAAATGTAATTCGTAGCCATATTTACAATTGTACTACTTGTGTCATACAACGAAAACAAACTAAAAATCAGATTATGAGTGCGTTACCTCGTGAACGGGTACGTTTAGAAAGTCCGTTTGCATTTAGAAATAATGTCGGTCTTGATTTTGCTGGACCCATAACTATCAAAAATCGAAAAGGTCGTTTTTATCCATCTCAAACTTCAAAAGGTTATGTTTGTTTATTTGTCTGATTTAATAATAATAATAGTCAAGCAGGTTAGAAGTGTTTGTTAATTGTGCGGAGAAAATAAATTAAATTAAAGATAAAAAGATAATAGAAAAGTGAAAATTGTGAACACATTTTATCAGATTCTAATTCAGATCATATTTATATTAAATATATGTAAGTACAATATTGGTAAAGTTAAAAAACTAAAAGAAATAAAAAAAATAAAAATAATAAAGAAATTATTTAAAACAAACTTTGGAAAGTCCAAAGTCCAATATTGAAACTATCAGCTTTGTTTACATAAATTATTGAACCAATGTCAAATGTCAAATACATCAAATATAATTACAATTAATAAAGAATCCAAATATCAAAAGCTCACTTTCACTATTATTATCTATTTTCTATTTGTGGTATATATCAACATTATTTCAACATAAGCGCCATCTAAAAATAAAACTATCTAAAAATAATTCCAAAACAATTAATAAATCAATTTGCATATATACAGGCGGAAGTATGTTAATCGTTTTTTTTCAATATAAAAAATATCTTCTATTAAAATATAATATCTTTTAAATAAACATGACAGAACAAGTAATTCTAAATGCTATTGCAAATTTGAAAGATGAATTAAAAAAAGATATCGAATCGATCAATGATAATTTAAACAATAAGTTTGACTCAGTAAATCTAGAACTGCAAGAAATCAAATGTAAACAATCAGAACTAGAATCGAGAATTATAAAAAACGAAAAAGATGCTAGAAAACGTAATATCCTAATACATAATTTTCAAGAATCAGAAACGTCAGATCTCGATCTTGTAGCAGAAATTCTCGATCTTATTAACCAAACTCTGAACGTTCCACTAGTAGGAAATGAAATAGATTTTGTATATAGATTAGGTAAAAAAGGAAATAAAATCAGACCTATATTACTAGGAATAACTACACTAAGAAAAAAAGACTTAATTATGAAAAATAAATATAACTTGAAAGATCTACCACACAAAATCTTTATTTCAAATGATTTACCAAAGGAAATCGCACAACATAACAAAAAAATAAGAAATACGTTAAATGAACTTAAAAAAGAAGGAATAGAAGTTAAATACGAAAAAGGAAAAATAATAGCAGAGAATAAAGTACTTTCAGATGAAATGATAGATCAAATAAATAATAAGGTTGTTGATAAGAAAAAACGTTTAAGATCTGATGACGACGAAACATCGATTAATAATAACATACCATCGAAAAGAATAGATACATCAGGAAATAAATCAACAAAAACTAGTTTTATTAACATAAAAAGTAATGAAAAAATGAAAAAGGGAAAATAACATTAGCCAATTACTTAGAAGCAAATATAATTAATAATGAAAGTAATACTGAAGAAAGAAATTAACAATTAACAAGCAAATTTACATCAACTATACATAACAATCAACAAGACCAGGCAATGACAACGATAAAGAATACGAATAATACGATAAATGATACAATCTCCTCAATACGGCTGGCCCCCGTGAGGTTATATGGCCAAAACCCCCCAAGTCTCAATAAAAGAGATGAAAAATTCATATATATTGATAAATACAAACATAAAGATAAGAAAAATAAAGATAAGAAAAATAAAGCTAAGAAAAATAATCATATACATTTATGCACATTCAATGTAAGAACATTGATTAGCGAAGAGAAAATGTCAGAACTAGAAAACGCATTAAAAGAAATAAAATGGGACATTATTGGTTTAGCAGAAACAAGAATCTATGGATCACGAATTTTAGAAAAAAAAGATGGTAATATATTTGCATACGTAGGTGAAACAAAAGGCTTATATGGTGTTGGTTTACTAATTAAAAAAAATCTTAAAGAAAACATTAAACAGATACACCTTATAAGTGAAAGAATAATAGCATGTGAGTTAGAATGTAATAAAACTAGAATCGCTATTATACAAGTATATGCTCCCACTGAAAATGCAAGTGATGAAATGTTAGAAAATTTCTACACAAAATTAAATGAAACAATTATGAGGTTAAAAACTAAAATTATATATGTTATAGGCGATTTTAATGCAAAAGTGGGATGTAGAAGAGACGGAGAAGAAAAAATAATGGGTGATCATAGCTACGGTACTAGAAATTCAAGAGGTAATAAATTAATAACATGGATGTGGCAAAATGGTTTTGTGATCTCCAATACACTTTTTCAAAAAAATAAAAAAATGAAATGGACATGGATTTCCCCAGATGGCAAAACAAAAAATGAAATCGATTATATAATTACCAACAACAAAAAAACAATTAAAGATACTTCTATACTAAATAAATTTAAATTCGAAAGCGACCATAGATTAGTTAGAGCCAAATTATTAATAAATCACAATACCAAAAATCATCATAAATCTACACAAAATCAGGATATACCAAAAATTCTAGCAAGTGAAGATATATGCAAATTTAAATATGAACTGAAAGAAAAATGTAACATAAACAGATTAAAAAATATAGTTGGTATACAAGAAAAATATAATGAATTAGAAAAAAATATCGTAGATGCTGCAAAAAATTCTATAATGAAGAATATAAACAATAAAGTGGACAAAATTTCCAATAATACTAAGGTACTAATAAATAAAAGAGAAGCTTTAAGACATAAAAAAACTTTAGATATTAACGAAAAACTCCAAATAAAAGATTTAAGGAAGGAAATAAAGAAATCTTTTAAAAAAGACATAAAAGACTACGATGAGCGCATCATAAAAGCAATAATAGAGGAAGAAAAATCAATAAAAAAAGTCAAAGAACACTTCAGAGAAGGGAAAGATTGGATAATAAACATGAAACACAATAATAAGATTACGCATTACAGAACAGATATCAACGAAGCAGCTACAAATTTCTTTAAAAATTTATATACATCAAGCAGTCAAGATGAAAATATGGTTGTTTTAAATGATATTTTAGAAACAAATAATCAAGATAGTTTCCTACCATTTATATACTCCGAAATTGAACAAGCTATTATCGAATTAAAAAATGGGAAATGCTTTGGTAATGATAAAATAAAATCAGAAATGCTAAAACTTGCTAGACAAGAACTAATAGAACCACTAACATATTTATTTAATGAAATAATGGTGCATGAAATAATTCCAATACAATGGAAAGAATCAAAAATCATCCTGATTCATAAAAAAGGAGATAAATCGAACCTTAACAATTACAGACCTATAAGCATCTTATCAAAAATATATTCCGTGTTCTCAAAATGCTTACTTAAAAGAATAAAAAATACGCTCAACTTCAATCAACCTATAGAACAAGCTGGCTTTCGCTCCGGATATTCGACAATAGACCATATTCACGCCGTAAATCAACTCTACGAGAAAGTAACTGAATTCCAGAAATCTTTATATGTTGCATATGTAGATTTTTGTAAAGCCTTTGATACAATAGAACACATAGAAATTTGGAAAGCACTAAAAAATCAGGGAATATCTAAAAAATACATATCAATAATTATGAAAATATATGAAAATTGCACCTCAAAGATATCAACAGAGTTTTCAGGTGAAAGTTTTAATATAAAAAGAGGAGTAAGACAAGGTGATCCTCTTTCACCTGCTCTATTTTCTGCGGTCCTTGAACAAGTTTTTAGAAAGGTTGATTTAGAAGATATAGGCATAAATATAAATGGCGATAAACTAAACAATCTGAGATTTGCAGACGACGTAACATTATTTAGTAAAACATCGAAAGAAATGGAATCGTCAATAAAAAAGTTAGCTCAAGAATGTCAAAAAGTCGGATTAGAGATGAATCAAACAAAAACAAAAATAATGACCAACGCAACACAAGATAAAATAAAGTTACAAAATACAAATCTGGAATATTGTGAAGACTACATATACTTAGGTCAACTTATGTCTTTTACAAAAAAAATCTAAAAAGAAATAGATAGAAGAATAACAAATAGCTGGAAACAGTTCTGGAATTTAAAGAAGATTATGTGTTCTAAAATCACCTCTAACAATAGAAAACTTCTATATGATATGGCTATACTACCAGTCATGGCATATGGTTCACAAACGTGGAATATGTCTTATAAATTAAACAGCAAACTGCAAGTCAATCAAAGAGCCATGGAAAGATCACTTCTAAAAATCTCTAGAACACAACATATAACAAATGAACAAATAAGAAACATAACAAATTTCCGGGATGTGATACCAACTGCAAAAACATTAAAATGGCAATGGGCTGGTCATGTTACTCGTTTAAACGACAACAGATGGACCAAAAGACTGACAGAATGGATACCTAGAGATGGTACGAGACGGGTAGGACGACAAGTGAAAAGATGGAGATGTGACTTAACAAAATTTACAAATAATTGGGAACATGAAGCGTACGATAGAAACAACTGGAAAATCTTGGGGGAGGCTTATGCCCATAGTATTTGATGAAAATTTGCTAAAAATTAATTTATTTATTACGTAATACATATAATAATCATAAAATCAAAATGAAATAGTAAAAATTAAAATTAAATTTAAATTTATAAACATTTAATTATTAATGTAAAATTGTTTGATATAATACATACAATAATATAAAATTATTTCTTTAGATACTAAGTTTAAATGAATTATAAGTAGCATGTAAAACTGGGTGAATAAAAGCTAATAAGAATAATAATAATAATAATAATTCGTCTGTTTTTCCACGAAAGCCGTGCACTTGGAAGCTGTGAGTGATCTCACCTCCGCCTCTTTTCTAGCTGCTGTTGATAGATTTGTCTCTAGACGGGGCCTATAGTCAAATTAATATTCTGACAATGGCACTAATTTTGTCGGGGCAGATCGACTATTAAAAGTCGAATATAAAAAACCATTTCAAACTGGAAGTGATCATACAGCACAAATCTATTCTACTCATGGTCTCACTTGGCATTTTATTCCTCCTGGAACACCCCATTATGGTGGCTTGTGGGAAGCAGGTGTTAAGTCTGTCAAACATCATCTTCGTCGTGTAACCAAATCATATATTTTTACCTTTGAAGAATTATCTACGATACTTGCAAAAATTGAAGCATGTTTAAACTCTAGACCTCTCACACCTATTAGTAACAACCCAACTGATCCAATTTGCCTTACTCCTGGACATTTTCTTATTGGAGATAGTTTATTATCTACCCCAGAATCTGATTTAACGGAACCACCAACGAATTCCTTAAAAAGATGGCAATTAATGCAACAAATCCAACAAATAATTTGTCGACGTTGGAAAGAAGAATACATTTCTCAATTACATCAACAACCTAAGTGGCGAACTTGCAAAGAAAACGTTAAAATCGGTGATATGGTTGTCCTTGTCCTTAAACACAAAAATGTACCTCCTACCGAATGGCGGTTAGGGAGAGTTACTCTAATTCATCCGGGTAAAGATCAAAAGGTTAGAATAGCGACAATTAAAACTCAGTTGGGAGACGTCGTACGTCATGTTGTCAAACTTTGCGTTCTGCCAATGGAGTCATCTTTACTCCACACACAATAATTCATTTTTTTAGTCATTAATAGTTCTAATATATACGCATGAACTATATTTCAAATTTATCATTTTTTATTTTTATATTTTTTATATGAATGATTTATATTTTATTCTTCAATTTAATAAAAGAAACAATATTTATATTCAGTATCATATTATAAGCAAATTTGAAAACATTTACAAGTTAAATATTATTTAATACATAATTTTAATAATATCATATATCGTTTGAATTACGTGAATTTCATCAATTAACTCGAACATTTGATCTTCAACAAGCCCGATTTATTTCATATACATATTTATATACATATTTTATATTTTTTCCCAATTTCGCAATTATGTTTCACAATAATTTAATATATATTCAATTTATCAAAATAAATCACGCTAATCACGCTTGTTTATTTTTAGAAACACTTATGCTAAAACACCTCATTGTTTCCTGTTCCCGAGCATTACCCCACATCCTTATTAATCCTGTTCATCGCACTACAAGCTAACCTGAGATTTATAATCAACACTACACACCAACCTGAGATTTATAACAAATATTCATAAGCGATTACATCAGCGAGGTGAGGCGCTTTATAACCTCAGAGTATAGCTCTACAATGGAGGAGGAAATGCCTACATTGAAAAATCTGCGTTGTGTTACATCATCATCAAGTTATTTGCGGAATATCAACTGATCTCGAACAGTAGACTTACAGCTCAAAAATGTTCGAGATAGCAACCGGCTCTTGTATTAAATTTAGGAAAGATTATACAAAATGCTTAATTCTCTTTTATTTTCTTAAATTTTATATTAAATCTTTTATTCTCAAGCAAATGTATATAATTATCAGTTAACTTAATTTATCCCTCATTTTTATATTTAATATTTTCGAAATAGCTGTAATTAAAGCTTTTTAATGTTAAATTTTTAATTTATAAATTCAATATTTTTCTGTAATAAAAATTATTAGTAAAAGAGATCATTAAAGTGTAAAGTCGCATATACGCGCATATTAAATCGAAAACAAAAAAAAAGGATTTTTTTTATAATTTTTAAATTGAACCCTCAAGTTCCAACCTAAAATAATATTGATTCGGAAAATCATTAAATTAGTGTTTATCCCGGAACAATAACTATGTAAATAAGTATAAATATGCGTAATCACGAATCCAACCTGTGTACAAAATTTCATTGAAATTGGATAATATTTACCATATGTTCTAGAACATATGAAATATTAATCGAAAATTTTAGCATGGACCGCCTCAGGCTACTAACTTCTACCTTAATCGACACATGCGTAATCACAAATCCCACCAGTGTACAAAATTTAATTGATATTGAATAATATTTACCATATGTTCTAGAACATATGAAATATTAATCGGAAATTTAAGCATGGACCCCCTCAGGCTACTAACTTCTACCTTAGTCTACACATGCGTAATCACGAATCCAACCTGTGTACAAAATTTCATTGAAATTGAATAATATTTACCATATGTTCTAGAACATATGAAATATTAATCGGAAATTTTAGCATGGACCCCCTAGAGCTACTAACGTCTACATTAGGCTACACATGTGTAATCACGAATCCAACCTATGTACCAAATTTTATTGCAAACTGATAATAATTACTATATGGTGTAGAACATATGAAATATTCTTTGGAAACTAAGTTGCTCATATATTAGTTTCCCATAAATACAATAAAACTACCTGATACAAATTTTTGGAGCAATAAGTAGGTCACAAATTCAACCTGTGTTTGAAATATAATTGTAATTGGGTGCCAATTACTGTATGATGTAGAGTATTGAACTTGTGAAATATAATTGGACATTTTAACATGGACCCACTGGATTACCGACTTTAAACTTTGCAGATAGTAAGTACATAAGAAAGCTACTATGTGTGCCAAATTTCATTGAAATCAGATAATAAATACCATATGCTCTGTCTAGAGCATATGAAATTTTAATCGGAAATTTTAGTATGGACCCCCTGAAGGTATTAACTTCTATCATGGCCAACACATGCATAATCAGTAGGTCTACCTTTGTACCAAATTTCATAAAAATCAGATAATAATTACATGCTATAAAACACGTAATTATATAAAATTCGGAAACTAAAACTGTTTTCTAGGAACCCCCTGAAGGTCTCCAAATTTCAGGAGAGCCAACTAGATCACAAAATTAACCTATATATAAAATATCTTTGAAATCGGTTAACAATTACTATATGCTGTAGAACATATGAAAAAAAAAAAATTAATTCGGAAATTTAACATGGACTAACCTGTAATTAATGCTACTAACCTGTAATTTAGTCAACCTATGCAGAATCATGAACTCAAACTGTGTACCAAATTTCATTGAAATCGGATAATAATTACATTTGTGTAATAAATTTTAAAAATGTCTGTAATTAGATATCAATAAATAAATAAATAAACATAAAGCAAGTATTCTTCGGAAACTAAGTTGCTCATATATTAGTTTCCCATGAACGTACTATACCTACCTACTACAAATAGGTGGAGTATCAAATAGATAACTAAATGAAACTGTGTATTCAATATCATTGAAATTGGGTGAAAGGTACTGTAGATATAGAGTTAAACTTATGAAAAGTAATTACGGATTTTTACATGGACCCACTGAAGTATCGACTTTAAATTTTACAGGCACTAAGTACATACGGAAACTATCATATGTTTCAAAATTTATGCTAATTAGATAAAAATTACTATATGCTCTGTCTAGAGTATACGAAATTTTAATCGAAAATTTTACCATGGACCCGCTGAAGTTACAGACCTGTATCTTGGTAGGCTTGTGGACAATCATGATACCAACCTATGTTTTAAATTTCATCCAAATCTGAGACATGAAATTTTTTTTTACATTTTTCCGTAGAACAAAAACACGTAGGTTCCCACATAAATGGGGAAATCTAACATGGTCCCACTGAAAGGATCGATCTCATCTTGTACCGGCCCGAAGTCTGTTAGAGCCTGTGTGCCAAATTTCATTAAAATCGGACAATCGGTTCTGGGAGATGTTGCTGTGCACATAAAAAGCGTACGCGTACGCGTCCCCCGGACACTTTTTCTTTTGCATTTTCGGACTCCCCGACCTCGGAAACGCCTACAAAAAAATGTTGAGCGAACTTTTTTTTTTGACCATCCAACCCATCACCAGACTTCATAGTATTTCATACTACTCGTAAAATGAATTGATAAATTAAAAAAAAAAAAAAATTAAGAGAAAAGTACTGCAATTACTATTCCGTACGGACTACGGAGCAAATTCCGTAGACAAATCTTTGAAGAATAAGGTAATAACACAAAATTGTAAATAAAAGAATAATATTTGTTTTAGACTGGTACCGTTTAATATGAAAATTGTTTAATATGTGTTTAATAAGAAATTGTTTTTATATAATTTTTCTACGTAATGTTATGATTTTTTTCTCGAATAATATAAAATATTTTATAATAATAGTTAGAATACAAAAATGGATGTACAATCTGAAAAACACATTTCTTTTAATTAAAATTTTAACATAGAATTCTTTTTTTTACCTTAATCCGGCAATAGGTTTTGTAATAGTAAGGGTTTGCGTATTTTTTTTAATCTATCAGCTATAATTTTAGCCTCATGTTTATGAGCGACGTGATGCTAAAAATGTTGTTTTCTAGCCAAATGCAAGTTGAGTTTCTATGTGTCTATTGATTTTAAATAATTCTGGCGTTTTATAATCACATCTGGGACATTTGTACCATGTACAAGATTTTTTTATTTGGTTGAATTTGATGTTCTCTAACAGCCGGAAGCAAAACAGGATTAGCATTCAGATGAGTAGAATTTTGGTTAGTAGAATTTTTTTTAAATTAGTAGATTTTTGTTTAGTAATTGTAGTAGGGTTTTTAATAGCAATCTTAATAGCATAAATTTTGGAAGATATAAGTTTCGAAAAGACGGAGGCTCCGAATCAATGTGTTCTAATTCTACAAATTTTTTTTTAAATATATATAAAATTAAATATTACATTTGAATTTTCAAAAAGTAAAATTAAACTTACTAAAATATTTGTAGAAAGCCAAAGCTTTCGGAGTACAGGACACTGGCACTCTAGCAATCATACCACCAAGCCAAGTAATTGGGTTTATCACAGCTGGTCTACGATAAGGAATCGGACGATGACATTTCACCACATTTGAACTTAATATAACCGGAAGAATGGGTCGAATATACACCGGCGATAAACTCATTGTACTTTTCGACATTATTTTTAGTTATTTTAATTATTTTTAATTAGTAAAAAAAATCCGCGAGTTAACTTTATATGAATATTTTATTCACGTTTACGGAACTAAAATTTTATTCAAATATTCAATGCTGTTTCCACGCTTCGCATAAAGGGAAATAATATTCGTATTATATACGTTAAAATCGGTGATATGGTTGCCCTTGTCCTTAAACACGAAAATGTACCTCCTACCGAATGGCGGTTAGGGAGAGTTACTCTAATTCATCCGGGTAAAGATCAAAAGGTTAGAATAGCGACAATTAAAACTCAGTTCGGAGACGTCGTACGTCATGTTGTCAAACTTTGCGTTCTGCCAATGGAGTCATCTTTACTCCACACACAATAATTAATTTTTTTTAGTCATTAATAGTTCTAATATATACGCATGAACTATATTTCAAATTTATCATTTTTTATTTTTATATTTTTTATATGAATGATTTATATTTTATTCTTGAATTTAATAAAAGAAACAATATTTATATTCAGTATCATATTATAAGCAAATTTGAAAACATTTACAAGTTAAATCTTATTTAATACATAATTTTAATAATATCATATATCGTTTGAATTACGTGAATTTCATCAATTAACTCGAACATTTGATCTTCAACAAGCCCGATTTATTTCATATACATATTTATATACATATTTTATATTTTTTCCCAATTTCGCAATTATGTTTCACAATAATTTAATATATATTCAATTTATCAAAATAAATCACGCTAATCACGCTTGTTTATTTTTAGAAACACTTATGCTAAAACACCTCCTGTTCATCGCACTACAAGCTAACCTGAGATTTATAATCAACACTACACACCAACCTGAGATTTATAACAAATATTCATCAGCGATTACATCAGCGAGGTGAGGCGCTTTATAACCTCAGAGTATAGCTCTACAATGGAGGAGGAAATGCCTACATTGAAAAATCTGCGTTGTGTTACATCATCATCAAGTTATTTGCGGAATATCAACTGATCTAGAACAGTAGACTTACAGCTCAAGGAATGATCATTGGCGGCCCCAAAATGTTCGAGATAGCAACCGGCTCTTGTATTAAATTTAGGAAATATTATACAAAATGCTTAATTCTCATTTATTTTCTTAAATTTTATATTAAATCTTTTATTCTCAAGCAAATGTATATAATTATCAGTTAACTTAATTCATCCCTCATTTTTATATTTAATATTTTCGAAATAGCTGTAATTAACGCTTTTTAATGTTAAATTTTTAATTTATAAATTCAATATTTTTCTGTAATAAAAATTATTAGTAAAAGAGTTCATTAAAGTGTAAAGTCGCATATACGCACATATTAAATTGAAAAAAAAAAGTATTTTTTTATAATTTTTAAATTGAACCCTCAAGTTCCAACCTAAAATATTTCAAATATACGCGCATATTAAATCGAAAAAAAAAAAAAGTATTTTTTTATAATTTTTAAATTGAACCCTCAAGTTCCAACCTAAAATAATATTGATTCGGAAAATCATTAAATTAGTGTTTATCCCGGAACAATAACTAAATAAGTATAAATATGCGTAATCACGAATCCAAACTGTGTACAAAATTTCATTAAAATTGGATAATATTTACCATATGTTCTAGAACATATGAAATATTAATCGGAAATTTTAGCATGGACCCCCTCAGGCTACTAACTTCTACCTTAGTCTACACATGCGTAATCATGAATCCAACCTGTGTACAAAATTTCATTGAAATTGAATAATATTTATCTTATGTTCTAGAACATATGAAATATTAATCGGAAATTTTAGAATGGACCCCCTCAGGCTACTAACTTCTACCTTAGTCTACACATGCGTAATCACGAATCCAACCTGTGTACAAAATTTAATTGAAATTGAATAATATTTACCATATGTTCTAGAACATATGAAATATTAATCGGAAATTTAAGCATGGACCCCCTCAGGCTACTAACTTATACCTTAGTCTACACATGCGTAATCACGAATCCAACCTGTGTACAAAATTTCATTGAAATTGAATAATATTTACCATATGTTCTAGAACATATGAAATATTAATCGGAAATTTTAGCATGGACCCCCTAGAGCTACTAACGTCTACATTAGGCTACACATGCGTAATCACGAATCCAACCTATGTACCAAATTTTATTGCAAACTGATAATAATTACTATATGGTGTAGAACATATGAAATATTCTTTGGAAACTAATGTAGGGTACACCTAATTTTAGGAGTAATACTAGCTTGACTCCCTAGCTAGCCTACACTTAATGTTAAATTGTTCATTTAATAAAAAAAACACAATTATATTTTATTTAGTCCAATAATTATTTATTTTATTTATTATCAATTAATTTAACTATTTTACTTATTTATTAAATTATTTATTTATTTAACGAATTAATTTATCTTATTTAAAATTAAATATTTAACTATTTTTATATAATATAATTTTCACAATATTTAAATTTTATTTTACTGTCTCTGATTTGCGCACACACTTTACTAAAGATCGGAATCGAATGAAATTTTAAAATTGAGAATTACAAAACCTTTTTCATCGTTACTTTCTTGATTAATTGTTATCGTAGTAACAATTAATCAATATAAGGGTTTTGGTTCGTCAGTTGGTATCGTACGATTTTTAAATAAAAAATTGGAAAATAATCGTACGATTTATAATTATAAATTTAAGCAAATTATTGATTTTAAAATGTTAGTGTGCGTAGCGTCACTACATCACCCTCCTCCGAGTGAAATGTCATTGGTGAAATTATTTATTAAAACTGACTTTTCGTTCCTTATTTAAAAACTTTTTTGAATGTACGGCGGAAATACCATAAGCCGGTTTAAGCCTGTCTATCGATATTGACACGTCCTTATTTTTGATGGACAGTACGTAGAATTTACGTAGTCGACGTATGATGCGATACGGCCCGTCGTACGTAGGCGATAATGAAGGTTTAATTTTGTCATTTCGAACGAAAACGAACTCGCACGACGCTAAATTCTTCGGAATGAAAATATTGTTTTGTTCCGTTTGTCGTGTCGGAGTTGCAATTAAATTATTCATTGTCTCACGGAGTTTGGTGATGAGCGAGTTATGATCAATGGACTCTGTTTTTGTATTTACAAAAAATTCACCGGGTAATTTTAGAGTTTGACCATATACTAATTCTGCTGGCGAGCACTGGATGTCTTCTTTTACCGCGGCGCGAATGCCAAGAAGAATAATTGGTAACTCAACCGTCCAATTCTGACAATTACCCCTCGCTTTGAAGGTGTTTTTAAGTTGCCGATGGAATCGTTCCACTAACCCATTCGATTGAGGATGGTAAGGAGTTGTCCGTGTTCGAATCACACCCAGAAGCTTCGTTAACTCTTGGAACAATTTTGCTTCGAATTGGGTTCCTTGATCCGTGGTCATTGTTGCGGGAATTCCGAATCGCGAAATGTAGTTAGTCACGAACGATTTTGCGACTGTAACTGCGGTAATATCAGAAATAGCATACGCTTCTGGCCATCTTGTGAAACGATCGACAATTGTTAAAATGTATGAATTTCCATTGGATACTGGAAATGGACCTACCAGATCCATATGGATATGTTCAAAGCGTTCTGTTGGAACATTAAAAGTTCCGTGCGGTGATTTTGTATGACGTTGAATCTTGGACTTTTGACAAGAAATGCAATTCTTGGTCCAAAGATTCATGTCACGGTTTATATTTGGCCAAAAATACCTGGATGCAATCAATTTTCTGGTTGCACGGATCCCAGGATGTGCCAAGTTGTGTAAAGCATTGAAAACCGAACGACGTATAGAACTAGGAATGTACGGCCTATTATTTGCTGTCGACGTTTCACAATATAGCTCTAAATCGGGTAATTTAATAATCTCAAGTTTCCAAGATGATTTGGTTTTGTTATTCACTAAATCAATCAGTTCTTGGTCAGTTTTTTGAACTTGCGCGATTGTTTTTAAATCGAAATTATTAAAATCTACGGTAGAAATTTCCGAAAAACGCGACAGGCTATCTGCGACTACATTATCTTTACCGGCAATGTATCGAATGTCGGTCGAAAACTGCGCAATATAGTCGAGATGCCGTGTTTGTCGAGGATTTCTCTCGGTTTTTGAACATATTGCGTTGACCAACGGTTTATGGTCCGTAAAGATGGTGAATTCGCGACCTTCTACCGCGTATCGAAAGTGCTTGATGGACATGTAAATCGCAAGTAATTCGCGATCGAATGCCGAATATTTTTTTTCAGCTGGTGAGAGTTTTCTCGAAAAAAATGCTAGAGGTTGCCAGCCTTGTTTGGTGGCTTGTTGTAAAACCGCACCTAACGCGATGTCTGAAGCGTCGGTCGAAATTATGTATTTTCCGTTTGGTTGCGGGTGTGCTAGCATTGTTGCGTCGGCTAATGCGCTTTTTACGTTTTGGAATGCGACATTTAATTCCTCTGGCCACGTTAGATTTTTATTTTTTGATTTTGTTTTTAGAATTTCTGTTAAATAATTATAAATCGGAGTTAAAAGTTCTGCCAGTTTCGGAATGAACCTATGGTAATAATTAACCATGCCGATGAAACGTTGAATTTGCTTCACTGATTTTGGTATCGGGAAATCTTTGATACTTTTTACGCGCACTTCGGAAGGCGAAATACCTTCTGCGGTAATACGGTGGCTTAAAAAATCTAATTCGGTAACACCAAATACGCATTTCGACGGATTAATGGTAATTCCGTATTCCGACAAACGTGTAAATAATTGGCGGAGATGTTCTTTATGAGTACGTGGATCGGGTGATGAAATAAGTATGTCATCGATGTAGACGAAAATAAAATCTAATCCCCGACATACCTCATTCATAAAACGTTGGAATGTCTGAGCGGCATTGCGCAACCCGAAAGGCATCCGTTTGAACTCGAAAAGTCCAAATGGTGTTGTAATAGCCGTTTTGTGAACGTCGGGTTCTGAAACGGGAATTAAATGATACGCTCTGATTAGGTCGATTTTTGAAAAAATTTTGGAACCATTTAAGTGCATCGCAAAATTTTGAATATGCGGAATGGGGTACCGGTCGGGAATAGTGGCTGCGTTCAACCGACGGTAGTCACCACACGGTCGCCAATCCGTATTATTTTTCTTGCGTACCATATGTAACGGAGATGATACGTAAGACGACGATGGTTTGCATATTCCAATTTCGACCATTAAGTCGAACTCTTTTTTCGCGGCGTCGTGTCTAGCCGGATCTAATCGGCGGGGTTTTGAAAATGGAAGCTGTTCTTTAGTTACTATATGATGGACGACTGAATGACTTACTGTTTTAAAGTAATTCGGAGCTTGAGTCAGATCTGGAAATTCGGACAAAATTGCAGAATATTCATTTTGTAAATAGCAGAGCTTCGGCGTCGGCGTATTGGCCTTAATGGTAAGCGTGCTAATTGACAAACTCGTAAGTGGATCTATGATCTTTTTATTTTTAAGATCAACGATCAAACCATATTTTTTTAAAAAATCGGCTCCTATTATGGCTCTATCTATATCAGCTAAAAGAAATTCGTGTACGAAATTTCGTCTAAGTCCGAGGTTAAGCTTTAACATTTTTGTTCCGAATGTTTTTATAATGGTCCCGTTAGCAGCGGATAGTGAAACGTCGGAATGATTTTTAGATGATTTAGTTTTACATGGTAAAACTGATAAGTCAGCGCCCGTGTCAATTAGAAAAACTATATTATTTGAATTATCACGGACGAAAAGGCGGCTGTTAAAATTGGTTGCACCGTTAGCCGCAATATGTGGTGCACCAATTAGTTTGGATGACTGGTATCTTTTGGAGGGCATCGACATTTCGTGGCTTTATCTCCGAAACGTCTATGATACCAACACAATGTTTCTGAATTCGATTTAGCGGACGGAGATCGAAATCTCGAATGTCGGCTCGAGCTGCGTCGTCTCACCGAACTTCTTTCCCGTCTCGGTTTAAAATTGTTATTTGATACATCTAGTTTTGCGATCATTGCCTCGATCTTTGATAGCCGTGCGTTAATATCCGACGGATCGGTGTTACGCGTTGCGGAATCGCTTACTTTTGCGCTTGTTCCGGCGATTGAGAAAATGCTAGCGTTTTGTTGCGCTTCATATATTTTATCAGCGACTTCAGCTAATTCGTTCAGTGGTTTGTCGCCCACTGCTACTAACGCAACGTGTATTACTTGCGGTAGTTTCCGAAGCCAAAGATTCTTTATGATGGAATCGCTGAAGGTTTGACCTGCCATTTGTCTCATTGATCGTAGTAATTCGGATGGGTTTCGGTCGCCGATATCCGTTTTCGCGATTAACGATTCTAATCGTTTAGTTTCGGAAACCGAATGCCTTTTTATTAACACAGATTTTACGTTTTCGTAACGATCGTTGTCGGGTGGGTCGGACAATATGTCGATAATAGAATCACATGATTCGGGTGGTAACGCGGCAATAGTAAGGCAATATTTTGTGTCATCATTTCTAATGCGATAAGCCTGAAATTGCGCCTCGGCCTGAATAAACCATGTTGCCGGATTTGCGGGCCAAAACGGTGGTAATCTGACGCGTACTGAATCTATTTTTCCATCATTGACCGGATTCTGATTATCTTTGACGTTGTTCGGGTTTTCTGTTTTAGAATTAACGTTTTCAGGCTCCATGATATTATAAAATTGTTATAATTCAAAAAAAATTTAAAATAAAATATTTTGGAACAATTATCGTACTATGTGACGTATGTAGTGAATCACAACCCTAATTATATCCAAAAATGAATTGAAAAAAATGCAATAATTTTTGATTTTTAGAAAAAAAAAATTTAAAATATAAAATTTTGGTTTAAAATTAAAAAATCGTACGAAATTTTCGGACGGCCCCAAATATATTTAATTGAACAACCAAAAAGATAATGACGAGTAAAGATTTTGTAATTTGTATGTGTGTATGTGTGTGTGTGTAAAATAAAATTAAAATTGCGAGAGTGAAATGTTTATAATTACAAAATTTTTAATTTATTGATAATTTAATTCAATATAAATTATTAATTCGATAATTTTTAATATGCAATTTTGTATATAAATAAATTTGTATACTAAAAAAAATTTTTATCATATAAACTTATTGTAAATATGTACTAACAAAAATATATGTGATAGTATTTTTATTTATTTTTTTTTAAAAAAAATGTTTTTTTTATTTTATATAAAAAAAATTTATCAAAAATAATGTTTTATAGATTTAAAATTTGTATATGATATATACATATATATGGAATTTCTAATAATATATTTAATTTGTATATTCCTTTTAAAAAATTTAACACTTTTTTTACAAAAAAAAAATAAAGAAAAAATCGTTTTTAATGTAATTTAAATTTTTAAGTAGAATTCCAGATATATCAACTTATATTTGCAAATTTTAAATCTAATTTATTGACATATAATTTAATATGTGTATAATTTTATTGAATTGAATTTTTTCTAATTTAGACTTTGTACAAATAAAAAAAAAAAAATGTAATTCGCACCATATACAAATGTTTAAAATGTAATGTGATTTGTATATACTATATACCATATACAAATATATATATATAATATTATATTTTATATATAAAAATTAGAAAATTTTGAAATTCAAATTCTTAAATAATAGTAAAAATGTTACTTGGAAAATTATTTTTGATGATCGATGATATTGATGAATCGATGATGATGATGCTGGACTGCTGAATATGATGATGAAACTGATCTTGAATTAATGATGATAAAATTGATGAATCGATGATGCTGATGCTGATGACGTTGACTGAATTGATGATGATGACGTTGCTAGCAGAAATTGGCCAAGCGATTTTATGTGATTTTAGCAACGTTTTTTTAATTTTTCTTTTTGTTTTTAAATTTTCAGCAATTATATACGATTTATAGCAATTTTATTAATTATTATAACGATGGTTTTAGACCATGTGCTAATTTATATTGTTTGTTGGTTTTTATGTATAAATTAATTTATATGCAATTTTTATAGTCAATTTTTTATATATTTATATTAAAATTGTGATTTTTATTGCTTTTAGATATCAATCGCGTCACAGTTTTACCAAAATAATTGTAATTTTTGTGTTTCTTGTTTTTTTTATTTTAACAACTAATTTTAGGTTTTTATGAATAAACTGTACGTTTTTGTGATAATGTAATTGTAACTTTTTTGTGTTGTTTTTTTTATAACAACAAAAATATTAATTTTACTAATTATTCTTTAAAAACCGCACTCGGGGTCACCAATTGTAGGGTACACCTAATTTTAGGAGTAATACTAGCTTGACTCCCTAGCTAGCCTACACTTAATGTTAAATTGTTCATTTAATAAAAAAAACACAATTATATTTTATTTAGTCCAATAATTATTTATTTTATTTATTATCAATTAATTTAACTATTTTACTTATTTATTAAATTATTTATTTATTTAACGAATTAATTTATCTTATTTAAAATTAAATATTTAACTATTTTTATATAATATAATTTTCACAATATTTAAATTTTATTTTACTGTCTCTGATTTGCGCACACACTTTACTAAAGATCGGAATCGAATGAAATTTTAAAATTGAGAATTACAAAACCTTTTTCATCGTTACTTTCTTGATTAATTGTTATCGTAGTAACAATTAATCAATATAAGGGTTTTGGTTCGTCAGTTGGTATCGTACGATTTTTAAATAAAAAATTGGAAAATAATCGTACGATTTATAATTATAAATTTAAGCAAATTATTGATTTTAAAATGTTAGTGTGCGTAGCGTCACTACACTAAGTTGCTCATATATTAGTTTCCCATGAACACAATAAAACTACCTGATACAAATTTTTGGAGCAATAAGTAGGTCACAAATTCAACCTGTGTTTGAAATATAATTGTAATTGGGTGCCAATTACTGTATGATGTAGAGTATTGAACTTGTGAAATATAATTGGACATTTTAACATGGACCCACTGGATTACCGACTTTAAACTTTGCAGATAGTAAGTACATAAGAAAGCTACTATGTGTGCCAAATTTCATTGAAATCAGATAATAAATACCATATGCTCTGTCTAGAGCATATGAAATTTTAATCGGAAATTTTAGTATGGACCCCCTGAAGGTATTAACTTCTATCATGGCCAACACATGCATAATCAGTAGGTCTACCTTTGTACCAAATTTCATTAAAATCAGATAATAATTACATGCTATAAAACACGTAATTATATAAAATTCGGAAACTAAAACTGTTTTCTAGGAACCCCCTGAAGGTCTCCAAATTTCAGGAGAGCCAACTAGATCACAAAATTAACCTATATATAAAATATCATTGAAATCGGTTAACAATTACTATATGCTGTAGAACATATGAAAAAAAAAATGAAATCGGAAATTTAACATGGACTAACATGTAATTAATGCTACTAACCTGTAATTTGGTCAACCTATGCAGAATCATGAACTCAAACTGTGTACCAAATTTCATTGAAATCGGATAATAATTACACGCTGTAGAACATAAAGCAAATAATCTTCGGAAACTAAGTTGCTCATATATTAGTTTCCCATGAACGTACTATACCTACCTACTACAAATTTTTGGAGTATCAAATAGATAACTAAATGAAATTGTGTATTCAATATCATTGAAATTGGGTGATAGGTACTGTAGATATAGAGAGTTAAACTTATGAAAAGTAATTACGGATTTTTACATGGACCCACTGAAGTATCGACTTTAAATTTTACAGGCACCAAGTACATACGGAAACTATCATATGTTTCAAAATGTATGCTAATTAGATAAAAATAACTATATGCTCTAGAGTATACGAAATTTTAATCGGAAATTTTACCATGGACACGCTGAAGTTACAGACCTGTATCTTGGTAGGCTTGTGGACAATCATGATACCAACCTATGTTTTAAATTTCATCCAAATCTGAGACATGAAATTTTTTTTACATTTTTCCGTAGAACAAAAACACGTAGGTTCCCACATAAATGGGGAAATCTAACATGGTCCCACTGAAAGGATCGATCTCATCTTGCACCGGCCCGAAGTCTGTTAGAGCCTGTGTGCCAAATTTCATTAAAATCGGACAATCGGTTCTGGGAGATGTTGCTGTGCACATAAAAAGCGTACGCGTACGCGTCCCCCGGACACTTTTTCTTTTGCATTTTCGGACTCCCCGACCTCGGAAACGCCTACAAAAAAATGTTGAGCGAACTTTTTTTTTTGACCATCCAACCCATCACCAGACTTCATAGTATTTCATACTACTCGTAAAATGAATTGATAAATTAAAAAAAAAAAAAAATTAAGAGAAAAGTACTGCAATTACTATTTCGTACGTACTACGGAGCAAATTCCGTAGACAAATCTTTGAAGAATAAGGTAATAACACAAAATTGTAAATAAAAGAATAATATTTGTTTTAGACTGGTACCGTTTAATATGAAAATTGTTTAATATGTGTTTAATATGAAATTGTTTTTATATAATTTTTCTACGTAATGTTATCATTTTTTTCTCGAATAATATAAAATATTTTATAATAATAGTTAGAATACAAAAATGGATGTACAATCTGAAAAACACATTTCTTTTAATTAAAATTTTAACATAGAATTCTTTTTTTTACCTTAATCCGGCAATAGGTTTTGTAATAGTAAGGGTTTGCGTATTTTTTTTAATCTATCAGCTATAATTTTAGCCTAAGCTATAATTTTAGTTGAGTTTCTAAGTGTCTGTTGATTTTAAATAATTCTGGCGTTTTATAATCACATCTGGGACATTTGTACCATGTACAAGATTTTTTTATTTGGTTGAATTCGACGTTCTCTAACAGCCGGAAGCAAAACAGAATTAGCATTCTGATTAGTAGAATTTTGGTTAATAGATTTTTTTTTAAATTAGTAGATTTTTGTTTAGTAATTGTAGTAGGGTTTTTAATAGGAATCTTAATAGCATAAATTTTGGAAGATCGAAGTTTCGAAAAGACGGAGGGTCCGAATCAATGTGTTCTAATTCTACAATTATTTTTTTTAAATATATATAAAATTAAATATTACATTTGAATTTTCAAAAAGTAAAATTAAACTTACTAAAATATTTGTAGAAAGCCAAAGCTTTCGGAGTACAGGACACGCACTCTAGCAATCATACCACCAAGCCAAGTAATTGGGTATATCACAGCTGGTCTACGATAAGGAATCGGACGATGACATTTCACCACATTTGAACTTAATATAACCGGAAGAATGGGTCGAATATACAACGGCGATAAACTCATTGTACTTTTCGACATTATTTTTAGTTATTTTAATTATTTTTAATTAGTAAAAAAAATCCGCCATTTAACTTTATATGAATATTTTATTCACGTTTACGGAACTAAAATTTTATTCAAATATTCAATGCTGTTTCCAAGCTTCGCATAAAGGGAAATAATATTCATATTATATCATTTTTTTACCTAAACATACCAAATTTTTAAAAATTATATTTAATTTATATCACGGAAATGGGAGGTGTTGTGTAATAAGTTTTATCTATGTTTCCACTCACAAATTTGCTGAAATATTGTTGTTTACATTTCTAAATATAGTAAATATGACCTTAACAATAAAAAGATAAAAAGGCGCATCAGCAAATAGTTTAAGTTATATATGCTCCAAATATAAATATAACGATGAGCGCAAAATGTAAACGATAATATGAAATACGATAACATCATATTTATAAATAAAAAATGAAAAGAAAAGGTTAATGAACAAAAATACGTTCATGTATTGTATACATTATAATTCATACATTATAATGCACATGTTAATAACCTTTTCTTTGTGTACAAAAAATGTGTTGTATAAAAAAAGCAACGGCATTAACAATTTGGTAACTGAAACAATTATGCACAATACGGGTATCAATAATTTATTAATAATTAATTAACGTTAGTATTGATTTGCTGAAAGGGCATTTTTACGGTATATGAGTCGCAAAAATTTGACATACAATTCACTTTTAATTCTACATCAATCACATTCAATAAGTAATACACTTACTAGTAGACTAATTTCTAAATTAGAAGATTGTAATCTCAGATTTTAAAAGAAATAAAAGCTGAAAGTAAAACTAAAATTAAATAAACAGACATTCATTTAAAAGGGCCGCAGATTATTGAATATGATTGATCTAGAATTAAAAGTGAATAAAAGAAGAAATAAGAAAAAGTAGAGGTAAAGTATACACAACAAAAGGGATAACAGAATTTCAGGTTAATTTTAAAGTTACTTGTGATTATTTCGTGGAGCACTGTACAATGGTGATTATTTCGTGGTCGTTGCTTATAACAGTTCCTCTTCGGTTTCTCACATCAGACAGTGAACTTTTCTATCTTCTAATCATGCAGGTGTGATCAATCTTATCGCATGTGATGCCGCTTGTGGTCTTATTCCACAACCATGCGTTCTAATGATAGTTCGGAGGCCGGTGTTATCGCTTTCTAGTATTAAAATTACCCATGAGTATACCAATAGCTCCTTGTTACTTGTGGGTAGAATTCATCCTTCCTAGTGTCATTGGCTCTTTTGTTGGAGCACTGTACAATGGTATATATCTGACTTTACTCTTGAAACCAGCCATTATTACACGATCTGAAATAGGTTTCCACATTTGGAAAGAGTTCTTAATTTTTTTCGATATTATAATTCCAACTCCACTTTCACTAATATTTTCGTTTTCATCTGATGTTCTAATTCTACAAACCCTGATCCCTCACGAAGAGTTCGTGCATTCTATTGCACTATGCGCGTCCTTTTTCGTGTGGCAAAGGTTGTTACCCCAAGATCCAGTCCGTTTTCTATTATTGTTTCAGTTTCATCATTTTTATCTAGCTAAGTAGGTGATTGGTCTACTGTAACAGGTCCTAGGACAATGGGGCTGTCATATATAGCTCCTTAGAAAAAACGTCCGGAATCATTACAGAATCATCAAGGAATTGTTGTGAGGTGTCCAAGGAAGAGCTTTTTTGTGGTGATTAGTCTTTGCTGAATTAGTTCTGCTGTTGACTCCTAAATATTACTACTGATAGTTTGTTTTTTAGCAGAACTAATTATTGGGATTATAAAGGATGTATTTTTCTGGGTTAGGGAGTAACTTTTTTGGGTATTTATGAAGGAAGCATAATTTTTATAATTAAAAACTCACGAAAGTAATATATTTAGGATTACTGAAGAACTATGTCAAAGTGGGAATCGAACGCACGACCTCTGAATTGATAGGAAAGAACTATATATAATCAGCTACCGAGCTCTTACATTGTAGTCAATTATGAATTTAGTTTAATACTGCTGAAGCAAAGTTTTTAAATTACAAAGAAAATTATACAAAAATAGTTGTTAAAAAAATCAATATTCCAAATTTTTCCAAAAATATGAATTTCTTAATCATATGGAAATTATTTCTCAAAAACATGAATATCTTGTCAAATACTATCTGCCCCATGATTGTTTATTTAAATTGGATTTCTTATCTACAAGAAGTTGTTATGTTTTTTATGGCAGTTGCAAAAGTACATTCAATTTGTCGTTAAATGATGTTCTTATAATCGGACCTAACGTCCAAGACGATCTTGGGTCGTTTATAATTAGATATCGCTGCCACAAATATACAAATTTATATAAATAATTTCTTCGTTGGTTCATATTTTAAACTGAACACTATATAAACTTATAAAAATCTCTCAATTTTTCAAAAATATTCTCTGAGAATACGAAATTATCTAACAAAAGCTTGGTTCATAATTTTAAATGTACGTTTGAAAAATATTATATTAAACTATTATAGACATAGGTATAAGAAATTTTTTTGTTGGTTGGTTGTAACTGTTGCAAATTTAATATATAGATGCAGATAATATTTATTTTGTTGGTGTTGGGATATATTACTGTCGCATGTTCATACTTTTAACTGAACGTTAGGAAAATATTATATGAAAAAATTGTTGTTGGTTCGTTGTTACTGTAGGGAATTTATAAATGTATAAGAAAAACAATTTTCTTTTGTTGGTGTTGCGATATATTACTGTTGCATGTTCAGAATTTGAATTGAATGTTTGAAAAATATTATAAGGAAAGTTGAAAAAAAAATTATGTGTAAATAGTACATAGTACATCATTATATCATTTGTATGCAATACAATAAAATTAAAAACAATTTGGATTTGGAGACAAAGTATTAAAGATTTATTATTTTTTGCTCTATATTACATTGATTAATTTTTACTTCAATTATAAAATTGCAGTCGGTCAGTTACCTTAATTCCGTTAGTAACGAAAATCAAGGTCTTATTTATTTCGTTCAATTGTTAATTTAGTTATTAATTTGCTTAATGAAAATAATTGTTAATTAAGCATATTAATTTATTTTCAAATAATATTAATAACGCTTATTAATTTATTTTACCATATTCAATATTATAAATTAATGTAAGTAATACCCAAAATAATTACGCGTGTATTAAAACAGGCTCTAAATGTAATTCTGGCCAAATTTTTAAACATTTTTATAATTTATTTTAATTTTACAGGTCATTGCTGAAAAATCCAAGAGGCAAGTAGGACAAATTGTTTCGGGAGAAAGAGGAGAACTCGTTACTTTTTGTGGAATGATAGGGAATTCACCGCTACCAATCTATATTTTTCCGAGACTTCCCTATTTGAAAGTTTAGGCAAAAGTTCCAAAACTGGATGGATGACAGATGAGCTTTTTGCAATAGTTTTAATTCATATTCATTCAAATTCGTCAAAAGATAATCAAACGTATTCTATTATTGATGGACAATCACAACACATATTGCGCTTTGTCTGCCATTGAGTATGCAAGAAATAATGGAATCGATTTGCTTTCATTCCCCTTCATTGCGCGCATAAAGTTGGATGTTAGTATTTTTGGTTCTTTTAAAACTGTTCTTAAAGTAACATTTAATGATTTCATGATTTTTAATCCCGGAAAATTAATTACAATTTATGATATACTACAGCTGGCAAAGAAGGCTTATGAAAAATATTTTACACCTAGGAACATTTTAAATTCATTTAAAAAGCCAGGAATTTGGTTAGTTAATCAATTTGCTTTAACCGATTGAATATTGCTATTGAAACTAGTGATTGTGATTTCCCGAGCTTTTTTCATTCTCGAGATTCGGGAATTCCCGAATTAACCATTATTTTTTTTCTCGAGATTCGGGAATCCCTTTTTGAAAATCTCGAGAATCTCGAGATTCGGGATTCGGGATTCCAAAAAAAAAAAAAATAATCGAAGCAGAAAAAATTTAAGAAAATAAAAACGAAAAACATTGGTTTTTTTTATATTCCTAATTATATATTTCATATTCTATAACATTAACATTTTTATTAAAATAACTTTTTAACATACACAAATTGTTAATTGACTATTATTATTATTAACATAAGTTAACTACCTACGATTCGAGAATCCCGCAATTAAAATACCACATACCACCAGTCCAGAAATAAAAAAAAATGACCTAAACAAAGTAATGTAAATAAATGAATGCTTAAGTAAAAACCCATAATAAAATAATTATGAATAATACAAATATTTAAAAATAAGTTTACGCCTAGTTTACAAATATTATACCTACTTAATCTTAAATATCAAGAGATAAATTGTTAAAGGACTCATGTAAGAGTAAAATCAAAAGTCAATGCCATAAAATAATAACTTTAAATAAATATTTCATTGAAATAGTTTAAGTTATAAAAAAATAATTGTGGGTTAATTGTGTGTATTTTATAGATTCCCGTTCCCGAATCCCGAGTAATAATCCCGACGGGAATCGGGAATCCCGAAATTTAAGAATTTAAAATTCTCGAGAATCGGGAATGAAATTATCTCGGGAATTCCCGCGACGGGATTCTCGAGCACAATCACTAATTGAAACTGCGTCAATAACTGCTCAATAACATATCGATCATCATAATGAATTCATCTTCAAGTTAACAGTTGTAATCACAATAATGACCAGCTTCCACTTCCATCAACTTCAAACCAAACAAATGTGATGAGAAAACTCCAGAGATGAGAAAACCATTTCCCGAAGCTCCACCATGAACTAAAAAACTAAATGGACGCTAAAGGGAAAATCCGGATTTTTATAGATACGCCAGAAAAA
Source organism: Rhamphomyia laevipes (assembly GCA_963920725.1). Classification (NCBI taxonomy): domain Eukaryota; kingdom Metazoa; phylum Arthropoda; class Insecta; order Diptera; family Empididae; genus Rhamphomyia; species Rhamphomyia laevipes. The sequence continues at coordinate 96,892,641 of OY987255.1, read as the reverse complement.
AATAAAACAGCTAAATTGATGTTAAATATTTAAGAAAACACAATCAATATTATGTTTTTCCATTGATTGATGACATATATCATTAATCAATAGAATTGATATTGTTTCTAAATTAAAATCAGCAACAAATTATGCAGTACTAAGAATATTAATGTAGGTGTACCACAGGGATCAGTTTTGGGTTCAATTTTGTTTTTAATATTTATTAATTCTTTAGGCCGGATGACATTGTCTTGTAAATTGATATTTTTAGAAACAATCTATTTGGAGCGAGAGGTAAAATTTCTTATATTACAAAAATATATGAGTGCGAGTAGCATGCTATATTGTAAACACACCATTTCTGTAAAAAAAAAAATCCAAAAACACTAAAATATTTCCATGTCGCTAATGATTTGCCGCTGTGTAGTAGCAACAAAACCATTTCTGTCCAAAAATATCCAAAAAATTTTAGATTTTTTTTGACAAATCGAGCAATTTTTAGGTTTTATATATTTTTTTGGTTACTGTTTTGTGAAAATATAAAAATAAATATGATAGTTTTAATTGCGGTTACTAATTATTAAAATATTTTCTATTTTCTATATTTATAAATTTTTAAATTTAAATTTAAAAATTTTTATTTATTTATTTATATATATTTATTTTTTATTCATTTTATTGATGATTTATTCATATTTATTGATTATTTATTTAAATTTGTTGATTATTTATATATTTTTGTTTTTACATTAGTATTGTGTTTGCTTATTTATTTTAACGTTTTAATAATACCGTAGTTTAAATTAACATTTTAATTACATTAGGTATTTATATGTCGAACTCGTCAATTAGTTTTTTTTTCGATACCACCATTATGCTTTCTTTTGTGCATAATTCCTAACTTATTCTAAAAAAAAATTTGTTCTTCCTTTTTTTTCTAAATAACGAAATATAATTGGAATTCAACTCAAAAAACTTATTACTGTTAACATCAGAAAAATCCCTCTGATGAGTTATATAAGGAAATCCGTTAAAATGGTTGATGAGTCAACTTGTTTTCTCCCGCTGACGACTTAGCACAACGAAATGCTCATTATAGGAATAATTGTTAGAAGAGGGGTAAATTCTGATTTTATATTATGAGTAGAAAGAGTTATTGTTATATGTATAATAAGAAAGTATAGGAGTAATTTTAAATGCGTAGTTAAATTAGAATCAGGGACATGCGTGCACTGTGTAGTGTAGAGAATGAAAAGAAATAAATTTTAAGAAATTAGGTTTAGTTGAGTTGAGAAATGCAGTTTTGTTAAAGAGGGGTAAAAATTAGGTTTTGTTTTAACTAGTTTAAATAATTATTCGGATTTTTATAGCGAACAATTAAGTTGAGTAGTGGAGCTAAGTAATAGGGCGTCAGCGGGAGTTTACTAATAAATTTAAATAAAAGTAAAATAAATAATAGGAAAAAAAAACTTTGATAGAAATTATATATAGGTTAATAAATTCAGATGTGGGGTTGTAACTCTAGTGCGTGTTTTTTTTTAAAAAAAATAGTAATATTATATTGAAGAAAAAAAAACCATTTAATGACGATTAAGTGAATTATGAAGTTTATTAGAAATTAGAAATGAAATAAAAATTACAATAAACAGTGTCTAACTATAAAAAAATATAAGTGTAAATTAATAAATATATAAATTTCTTACTCTTTATTTTTAAAAAAAACAGGTAGATAATAATAAAACTGTATCAAAAATGTGTATGAATTTTGGTATAATTTGCATTTTATCATAAAAATTAATAAATAGAAAAAAAATAATAAATGTTCTAGAACAATAACGGTAAGTGAATTGCGAATTTAAAAATAGAAAAAATAAATAATAAATGTTCTAGAACAATAACGGTAAGTGCATTACGCATTTAAAAATACATAAAAATAAAGAAATAAAAAAATATTACACATACACAGATATACGAAACTTTATATGTGTATAGTGCAAATTTTAATAGGGGTATATACTATGAGAAAATATATATATGTATGGTGCAAATTTGTATAATAAAAATTTATGTGTGCTTAGAATAATAATTTTCTTGATTTCCAAAATTGAATAAAGAAAGAACGAAAAGTGATTCATCTCGGTTATTATAAATTTTAGTGACCGCTGAAAAAAGAAAATAGTTGATACATATAATATGCGTAGTTTTTTTTACATATAAAAAAATGCATGATAACTAAATCAATGTAAAATTATTGTGTAAATTTAGATGTGTGGATATTATTATTTCGATAATATTTTTTTTTTTTCGTTTGTTGTTTACAATAATTTTCAAATTAAATTTCATTAATGTGATGAAGATTGAAAAAAATAGAAAATGAGAAGTAATGATACATTTACACATATAAATTTATTATTGCAAATATGATAATAATTATATGTAATACAATACATGTGTATAAATTATAAAAGTGAAATAATAATATACGCATATATAGAATACAATACATGAATATAAACGTGTTACGTAAAAAAGAAAAAAAAATATATTGTGTAGTGTTTACTTTGAATAAAGTAAAGCATTTTTATGTTAGCCTAAAGATATATGTTAAATAAAATTTTACCATAAAAATTAATTTTATGATTTTGAAAAATAATATTGTGAATTTAGAAAAATAGTATTGTGAAGTATATGATATTATTAAAATACTAAAATAAATAGATATTATAAACAAGATATTGTGAATACATTGTTGAAAGATAATTAATAAGTAAATAAGTAAATAAAAAAAAAAAAATTAAGAGAAAAGTACTGCAATTACTATTTCGTACGTACTACGGAGCAAATTCCGTAGACAAATCTTTGAAGAATAAGGTAATAACACAAAATTGTAAATAAAAAAATAATATTTGTTTTAGACTGGTACCGTTTAATATGAAAATTGTTTAATATGTGTTTAATATGAAATTGTTTTTATATAATTTTTCTACGTAATGTTATCATTTTTTTCTCGAATAATATAAAATATTTTATAATAATAGTTAGAATACAAAAATGGATGTACAATCTGAAAAACACATTTCTTTTAATTAAAATTTTAACATAGAATTCTTTTTTTTACCTTAATCCGGCAATAGGTTTTGTAATAGTAAGGGTTTGCGTATTTTTTTTAATCTATCAGCTATAATTTTAGCCTAAGCTATAATTTTAGTTGAGTTTCTAAGTGTCTGTTGATTTTAAATAATTCTGGCGTTTTATAATCACATCTGGGACATTTGTACCATGTACAAGATTTTTTTATTTGGTTGAATTCGACGTTCTCTAACAGCCGGAAGCAAAACAGAATTAGCATTCTGATTAGTAGAATTTTGGTTAATAGATTTTTTTTTAAATTAGTAGATTTTTGTTTAGTAATTGTAGTAGGGTTTTTAATAGGAATCTTAATAGCATAAATTTTGGAAGATCGAAGTTTCGAAAAGACGGAGGGTCCGAATCAATGTGTTCTAATTCTACAATTATTTTTTTTAAATATATATAAAATTAAATATTACATTTGAATTTTCAAAAAGTAAAATTAAACTTACTAAAATATTTGTAGAAAGCCAAAGCTTTCGGAGTACAGGACACGCACTCTAGCAATCATACCACCAAGCCAAGTAATTGGGTATATCACAGCTGGTCTACGATAAGGAATCGGACGATGACATTTCACCACATTTGAACTTAATATAACCGGAAGAATGGGTCGAATATACAACGGCGATAAACTCATTGTACTTTTCGACATTATTTTTAGTTATTTTAATTATTTTTAATTAGTAAAAAAAATCCGCCATTTAACTTTATATGAATATTTTATTCACGTTTACGGAACTAAAATTTTATTCAAATATTCAATGCTGTTTCCACGCTTCGCATAAAGGGAAATAATATTCATATTATATCATTTTTTTACCTAAACATACCAAATTTTTAAAAATTATATTTAATTTATATCACGGAAATGGGAGGTGTTGTGTAATAAGTTTTATCTATGTTTCCACTCACAAATTTGCTGAAATATTGTTGTTTACATTTCTAAATATAGTAAATATGACCTTAACAATAAAAAGATAAAAAGGCGCATCAGCAAATAGTTTAAGTTATATATGCTCCAAATATAAATATAACGATGAGCGCAAAATGTAAACGATAATATGAAATACGATAACATCATATTTATAAATAAAAAATGAAAAGAAAAGGTTAATGAACAAAAATACATTCATGTATTGTATACATTATAATTCATACATTATAATGCACATGTTAATAACCTTTTCTTTGTGTACAAAAAATGTGTTGTATAAAAAAAGCAACGGCATTAACAATTTGGTAACTGAAACAATTATGCACAATACGGGTATCAATAATTTATTAATAATTAATTAACGTTAGTATTGATTTGCTGAAAGGGCATTTTTACGGTATATGAGTCGCAAAAATTTGACATACAATTCACTTTTAATTCTACATCAATCACATTCAATAAGTAATACACTTACTAGTAGACTAATTTCTAAATTAGAAGATTGTAATCTCAGATTTTAAAAGAAATAAAAGCTGAAAGTAAAACTAAAATTAAATAAACAGACATTCATTTAAAAGGGCCGCAGATTATTGAATATGATTGATCTAGAATTAAAAGTGAATAAAAGAAGAAATAAGAAAAAGTAGAGGTAAAGTATACACAACAAAAGGGATAACAGAATTTCAGGTTAATTTTAAAGTTACTTGTGATTATTTCGTGGAGCACTGTACAATGGTGATTATTTCGTGGTCGTTGCTTATAACAGTTCCTCTTCGGTTTCTCACATCAGACAGTGAACTTTTCTATCTTCTAATCATGCAGGTGTGATCAATCTTATCGCATGTGATGCCGCTTGTGGTCTTATTCCACAACCATGCGTTCTAATGATAGTTCGGAGGCCGGTGTTATCGCTTTCTAGTATTAAAATTACCCATGAGTATACCAATAGCTCCTTGTTACTTGTGGGTAGAATTCATCCTTCCTAGTGTCATTGGCTCTTTTGTTGGAGCACTGTACAATGGTATATATCTGACTTTACTCTTGAAACCAGCCATTATTACACGATCTGAAATAGGTTTCCACATTTGGAAAGAGTTCTTAATTTTTTTCGATATTATAATTCCAACTCCACTTTCACTAATATTTTCGTTTTCATCTGATGTTCTAATTCTACAAACCCTGATCCCTCACGAAGAGTTCGTGCATTCTATTGCACTATGCGCGTCCTTTTTCGTGTGGCAAAGGTTGTTACCCCAAGATCTAGTCCATTTTCTATTATTGTTTCAGTTTCATCATTTTTATCTAGCTAAGTAGGTGATTGGTCTACTGTAACAGGTCCTAGGACAATGGGGCTGTCATATATAGCTCCTTAGAAAAAACGTCCGGAATCATTACAGAATCATCAAGGAATTGTTGTGAGGTGTCCAAGGAAGAGCTTTTTTGTGGTGATTAGTCTTTGCTGAATTAGTTCTGCTGTTGACTCCTAAATATTACTACTGATAGTTTGTTTTTTAGCAGAACTAATTATTGGGATTATAAAGGATGTATTTTTCTGGGTTAGGGAGTAACTTTTTTGGGTATTTATGAAGGAAGCATAATTTTTATAATTAAAAACTCACGAAAGTAATATATTTAGGATTACTGAAGAACTATGTCAAAGTGGGAATCGAACGCACGACCTCTGAATTGATAGGAAAGAACTATATATAATCAGCTACCGAGCTCTTACATTGTAGTCAATTATGAATTTAGTTTAATACTGCTGAAGCAAAGTTTTTAAATTACAAAGAAAATTATACAAAAATAGTTGTTAAAAAAATCAATATTCCAAATTTTTCCAAAAATATGAATTTCTTAATCATATGGAAATTATTTCTCAAAAACATGAATATCTTGTCAAATACTATCTGCCCCATGATTGTTTATTTAAATTGGATTTCTTATCTACAAGAAGTTGTTATGTTTTTTATGGCAGTTGCAAAAGTACATTCAATTTGTCGTTAAATGATGTTCTTATAATCGGACCTAACGTCCAAGACGATCTTGGGTCGTTTATAATTAGATATCGCTGCCACAAATATACAAATTTATATAAATAATTTCTTCGTTGGTTCATATTTTAAACTAAACACTATATAAACTTATAAAAATCTCTCAATTTTTCAAAAATATTCTCTGAGAATACGAAATTATCTAACAAAAGCTTGGTTCATAATTTTAAATGTACGTTTGAAAAATATTATATTAAACTATTATAGACATAGGTATAAGAAATTTTTTTGTTGGTTGGTTGTAACTGTTGCAAATTTAATATATAGATGCAGATAATATTTATTTTGTTGGTGTTGGGATATATTACTGTCGCATGTTCATACTTTTAACTGAACGTTAGGAAAATATTATATGAAAAAATTGTTGTTGGTTCGTTGTTACTGTAGGGAATTTATAAATGTATAAGAAAAACAATTTTCTTTTGTTGGTGTTGCGATATATTACTGTTGCATGTTCAGAATTTGAATTGAATGTTTGAAAAATATTATAAGGAAAGTTGAAAAAAAAATTATGTGTAAATAGTACATAGTACATCATTATATCATTTGTATGCAATACAATAAAATTAAAAACAATTTGGATTTGGAGACAAAGTATTAAAGATTTATTATTTTTTGCTCTATATTACATTGATTAATTTTTACTTCAATTATAAAATTGCAGTCGGTCAGTTACCTTAATTCCGTTAGTAACGAAAATCAAGGTCTTATTTATTTCGTTCAATTGTTAATTTAGTTATTAATTTGCTTAATGAAAATAATTGTTAATTAAGCATATTAATTTATTTTCAAATAATATTAATAACGCTTATTAATTTATTTTACCATATTCAATATTATAAATTAATGTAAGTAATACCCAAAATAATTACGCGTGTATTAAAACAGGCTCTAAATGTAATTCTGGCCAAATTTTTAAACATTTTTATAATTTATTTTAATTTTACAGGTCATTGCTGAAAAATCCAAGAGGCAAGTAGGACAAATTGTTTCGGGAGAAAGAGGAGAACTCGTTACTTTTTGTGGAATGATAGGGAATTCACCGCTACCAATCTATATTTTTCCGAGACTTCCCTATTTGAAAGTTTAGGCAAAAGTTCCAAAACTGGATGGATGACAGATGAGCTTTTTGCAATAGTTTTAATTCATATTCATTCAAATTCGTCAAAAGATAATCAAACGTATTCTATTATTGATGGACAATCACAACACATATTGCGCTTTGTCTGCCATTGAGTATGCAAGAAATAATGGAATCGATTTGCTTTCATTCCCCTTCATTGCGCGCATAAAGTTGGATGTTAGTATTTTTGGTTCTTTTAAAACTGTTCTTAAAGTAACATTTAATGATTTCATGATTTTTAATCCCGGAAAATTAATTACAATTTATGATATACTACAGCTGGCAAAGAAGGCTTATGAAAAATATTTTACACCTAGGAACATTTTAAATTCATTTAAAAAGCCAGGAATTTGGCCAGTTAATCAATTTGCTTTAACCGATTGAATATTGCTATTGAAACTGCGTCAATAACTGCTCAATAACATATCGATCATCATAATGAATTCATCTTCAAGTTAACAGTTGTAATCACAATAATGACCAGCTTCCACTTCCATCAACTTCAAACCAAACAAATGTGATGAGAAAACTCCAGAGATGAGAAAACCATTTCCCGAAGCTCCACCATGAACTAAAAAACTAAATGGACGCTAAAGGGAAAATCCGGATTTTTATAGATACGCCAGAAAAAAATAAAACAGCTAAATTGATGTTAAATATTTAAGAAAACACAATCAATATTATGTTTTTCCATTGATTGATGACATATATCATTAATCAATAGAATTGATATTGTTTCTAAATTAAAATCAGCAACAAATTATGCAGTACTAAGAATATTAATGTAGGTGTACCACAGGGATCAGTTTTGGGTTCAATTTTGTTTTTAATATTTATTAATTCTTTAGGCCGGATGACATTGTCTTGTAAATTGATATTTTTAGAAACAATCTATTTGGAGCGAGAGGTAAAATTTCTTATATTACAAAAATATATGAGTGCGAGTAGCATGCTATATTGTAAACACACCATTTCTGTAAAAAAAAAAATCCAAAAACACTAACATATTTCCATGTCGCTAATGATTTGCCGCTGTGTAGTAGCAACAAAACCATTTCTGTCCAAAAATATCCAAAAAATTTTAGATTTTTTTTGACAAATCGAGCAATTTTTAGGTTTTATATATTTTTTTGGTTACTGTTTTGTGAAAATATAAAAATAAAAATGATAGTTTTAATTGCGGTTACTAATTATTAAAATATTTTCTATTTTCTATATTTATAAATTTTTAAATTTAAATTTAAAAATTTTTATTTATTTATTTATATATATTTATTTTTTATTCATTTTATTGATGATTTATTCATATTTATTGATTATTTATTTAAATTTGTTGATTATTTATATATTTTTGTTTTTACATTAGTATTGTGTTTGCTTATTTATTTTAACGTTTTAATAATACCGTAGTTTAAATTAACATTTTAATTACATTAGGTATTTATATGTCGAACTCGTCAATTAGTTTTTTTTTCGATACCACCATTATGCTTTCTTTTGTGCATAATTCCTAACTTATTCTAAAAAAAAATTTGTTCTTCCTTTTTTTTCTAAATAACGAAATATAATTGGAATTCAACTCAAAAAACTTATTACTGTTAACATCAGAAAAATCCCTCTGATGAGTTATATAAGGAAATCCGTTAAAATGGTTGATGAGTCAACTTGTTTTCTCCCGCTGACGACTTAGCACAACGAAATGCTCATTATAGGAATAATTGTTAGAAGAGGGGTAAATTCTGATTTTATATTATGAGTAGAAAGAGTTATTGTTATATGTATAATAAGAAAGTATAGGAGTAATTTTAAATGCGTAGTTAAATTAGAATCAGGGACATGCGTGCACTGTGTAGTGTAGAGAATGAAAAGAAATAAATTTTAAGAAATTAGGTTTAGTTGAGTTGAGAAATGCAGTTTTGTTAAAGAGGGGTAAAAATTAGGTTTTGTTTTAACTAGTTTAAATAATTATTCGGATTTTTATAGCGAACAATTAAGTTGAGTAGTGGAGCTAAGTAATAGGGCGTCAGCGGGAGTTTACTAATAAATTTAAATAAAAGTAAAATAAATAATAGGAAAAAAAAACTTTGATAGAAATTATATATAGGTTAATAAATTCAGATGTGGGGTTGTAACTCTAGTGCGTGTTTTTTTTTTAAAAAAATAGTAATATTAAATTGAAGGAAAAAAAACCATTTAATGACGATTAAGTGAATTATGAAGTTTATTAGAAATTAGAAATGAAATAAAAATTACAATAAACAGTGTCTAACTATAAAAAAATATAAGTGTAAATTAATAAATATATAAATTTCTTACTCTTTATTTTTAAAAAAAACAGGTAGATAATAATAAAACTGTATCAAAAATGTGTATGAATTTTGGTATAATTTGCATTTTATCATAAAAATTAATAAATAGAAAAAAAATAATAAATGTTCTAGAACAATAACGGTAAGTGAATTGCGAATTTAAAAATAGAAAAAATAAATAATAAATGTTCTAGAACAATAACGGTAAGTGCATTACGCATTTAAAAATACATAAAAATAAAGAAATAAAAAAATATTACACATACACAGATATACGAAACTTTATATGTGTATAGTGCAAATTTTAATAGGGGTATATACTATGAGAAAATATATATATGTATGGTGCAAATTTGTATAATAAAAATTTATGTGTGCTTAGAATAATAATTTTCTTGATTTCCAAAATTGAATAAAGAAAGAACGAAAAGTGATTCATCTCGGTTATTATAAATTTTAGTGACCGCTGAAAAAAGAAAATAGTTGATACATATAATATGCGTAGTTTTTTTTACATATAAAAAAATGCATGATAACTAAATCAATGTAAAATTATTGTGTAAATTTAGATGTGTGGATATTATTATTTCGATAATATTTTTTTTTTTTCGTTTGTTGTTTACAATAATTTTCAAATTAAATTTCATTAATGTGATGAAGATTGAAAAAAATAGAAAATGAGAAGTAATGATACATTTACACATATAAATTTATTATTGCAAATATGATAATAATTATATGTAATACAATACATGTGTATAAATTATAAAAGTGAAATAATAATATACGCATATATAGAATACAATACATGAATATAAACGTGTTACGTAAAAAAGAAAAAAAAATATATTGTGTAGTGTTTACTTTGAATAAAGTAAAGCATTTTTATGTTAGCCTAAAGATATATGTTAAATAAAATTTTACCATAAAAATTAATTTTATGATTTTGAAAAATAATATTGTGAATTTAGAAAAATAGTATTGTGAAGTATATGATATTATTAAAATACTAAAATAAATAGATATTATAAACAAGATATTGTGAATACATTGTTGAAAGATAATTAATAAGTAAATACCTTAAAATATAGTTTTCTTGTTTGAAATATCATTTGGTAAATATGGCTACAAATAGAATTACTGTTAAGGAATTGCGGCAGCAGTTAGAAGAAGCACAGCAAGAAATTCGTCGGTTAAACGATGAAAACGTTAATTTAAGGTTATAACAGAATGAAAGGGTATCGGATGCAATTCAAAGCGAACCGGTTACAAATCAAAACGAACAAATTGCAAATCAAAGCGAATGTAGGTCTATTGAAATTAAAGGTGTCGCTGGCTTCGAAGGAAACGTACAGGTTAGTGGAAATTCATTTAAAATGGGTATTCAGGAAGTTAGTGTTTTGATATCTGAATTTGACCCGCAAAAAAATAAAGCTTTATCTGCAATAACATGGCTTAATAATATTGGAAAGTTGAAAAGTAATTATGGCTGGGATGATAAATCCACTTTATTTTATGCATCATTGAGATTGTCAGGGCCGGCTCGTTTCTGGTTTGCTTCAACACAAAATCAAATGCAAACTTGGGAACTATTTAAGCGAGAAATGATAAAGAGTTTTTCCTCGATCTAATGATGATGGTGATACTTTACTTAAAATTATGAGTCGGAAAAGGCATAGAGAAGAATGCATAGAAAATTATTTTTATGAAATATTAAGTTTAGGGAAACAAATTAATTTATCAGATGAATCAATTACGCGGTTCATCATCTCAGGCCTTGACAATGATCATTTAAAAAGTTCGTTACTTACGACTAATTTTTCTGAACATAATGAACTGTTAATACAGATAAAAAAATTTGAGGACATGGAGATACAAATTAAAAACCGTAATAAAATATCGGACATTAGTAATAGATTTCATCGTTGGGATAATGATAATAATAAAAGACAGCGACAGTATGTACCATACCCGAATAATAGTAAATTTCGTAACTCAAATCAAAATCAAAATTATCAAACCCGAAATAATAGAAATTCAAAGAATAATAGAGTAATAGAAAGAAAATGTTTTATATGTTCTGATACCAGACATTTTGCAAATAATTGTCCCCGAAAATTACGTGTGTGTTTCAATTGTCATAAGGAAGGCCATTTGGCTAGAGATTGTAAAGAAAGCAAGATGGCATCTGTCGAAAATTTGCAGGAAAATTATCCGAAGGATGAATATCATACAAATGTAAAAGTTGGAAATGTTGAAATGATAGGTTTTATTGACTTAGGTAGTTGCTGTACTACTGTAAAAAAAGTATAGTAGAGAAAAATAAATGGTTAGTTGAACCATGCGATATGGTGTTAAAGGGATTTGGTGGTAGTCAGGTAAAGCCACTTGGAAAGATTAAAAATACGTTGAGAATTGCTGGAAATAATTTTGATATAGAATTAGTAGTTGTGGATGATTCTGTGCAAGATGTACCGATAATTGTAGGCAGAACAGTTATGGATAGGCCAGATGTAAAGTTAATAAAGAGTTTTGGGAAAATTGAAATACAAAAGTTAAAAATTATGACAATACAAAAAAAATTTAGAAGAATTGAGAAAACCGATTTGTGTATTAATAGAAATATAGATAGTAGTGTTGTAGAAGCTGTATTATGGCTATTAAATAAATACAGAGAAGCCTTTGCATTAAGATTAAATGAAGTAGAAAAAACTGATTTGGTTGACATGAATATTGAAATAAAGCAAAATAAGATTATTAATTATCGGCCATATAGGGTTGCATATGGGTTGAAGAAAGTTTTACAAGAAAATGTTAATGATTTGTTGCAATTAGGAATTATCCGTCATTCATCATCTGAGAATGCTAGTCCCGTATTACTAGTACCAAAAAAATGGCGAGCAGAGAATATGTGTAGATTTTAGAAGGTTAAATTCAATTTAAAAAAAAGAGAATTTCCCAGTACCCAATATTGAGGAAACTTTAAATTCATTATCCGGAAAAAAATATTTTACTTCACTTGATATGATGTCCGGTTATTACCAAATTCCTATTGCTGAACAATCAAAACATTTAACAGCTTTCGTTACTCCAGAAGGCCATTATGAATTTAACTGTATGCCATTTGGGCTTACTAACGTTCCTGCAGTATTTATGAAATTAATGAGGAAAATTCTTGATGAAATTAATATGGCAGATAATATTATTGTTTATATGGATGATGTTCTTATTGCGACAGAAACTTTAGATAAGCATTTAAAAACATTGGAAAAAATACTGCAAACATTCATAAAGGCAAAACTAACGCTTAACCTTAGTAAATGTGATTTTCTTCAAACTACAATTTCTTTTCTTGACCATGAAATATCTAGTGAAGGCATTAAGCCTGGTTCAACAAAAATAGCTTCCGTTAAAAATTTTAAAAGGCCTACGAATATTAAAGAAGTACGTCAATTTTTAGGCCTATGTGGTTATTTCCGCAGATTTGTAAGTCGGTTTTCAAATATAGCTCGACCTTTGTACAATCTACTTAAAAAAGAATCATTATTTATTTGGGATGATGAAAAACAAAATGTATTTGAAAAATTAATGGAAATTTTGCTAACAAGACCAGTGTTGGCGTTATATGATGTGAAACGACAACATGAACTACACACAGATGCTAGTAGTCATGGGTTAGCTGGTATCTTAATGCAAAAGGATGTTAATGGGAAAATTAATCCAGTATCGTATTTTAGTAGAGACACGACTGAAGCAGAGTCGCGTTACCACAGCTATGAATTAGAAGCACTAGCTGTTGTTGAAAGTTTGGAACGATTTCGTCATTACCTCTTAAATAAACACTTCAAAATTATTACAGATTGTAATTCTTTGCGTCTTACACAAGAAAAGAAAAACCTTATTCCAAGAATTGCGCGATGGTGCCTTAAGTTGTCAGAGTATGATTATGAGTTAGTTTATCGAAGTAGCAAACAAATGGCTCAAGTAGATATATTAAGCCGTACGCCTTATGAGTCAAGTACTGAAACCACAACCATTGCTGAAAAAATGTTAATAGTAGGTGTAGATAAATTTGATTGGCTAGCTAGTTTACAACAAAAGGATCCGTGGATTGTTGAAATTCGTGAAGTATTAGATGGTACTGAAAAAGATACAACTAAAAATAGGTTTACTAATTATACACTTAAAAATGGAAGAGTCTTTAAAGTAACAGATAATGGTGAAAGGTTTGTAGTGCCAAAGGGTGTTAAATGGCGTGTCATTAAAATGATTAATGATGAGATGGGTCATCCTGAAACTATTGAGTATATAAGAAAACATTTCTGGTTTCCTTCCTTGAAGCACGTCGTTCAAAAATATATTAGCAGCTGTGTTGATTATGTGTATAACCAACGAGGCAAGGATGAGACAAACTACCAACTGCACATTGTTAAAAGACAACCAATACCATTTTTCACTGTTCATTTGGATCATTTAGGACCATATAAAAGTACTTATATGTACTTTTACCAAGTTTTTGGTACTCAAAACAGTTAAAAATACTTCGACGTTACCAGTCTTGAAAATGTTAAACGAAATAACCCAATATTTTGGTATGTCTACTGTAATTATAACTGATCGAGGTACCGCTTTTATGGCAAAAGAGTTTCAAAAATTTTGTTATAATAAGTTAGTAAAGCATGTTGCCACCGCAGTTCATACTTCTAGAGCAAACGGACAGATTGAAAGATATTTTCGTACGATTACACCAGCAATAGCAGCTATGACAACGGATGCCGATGGTCGCGATTGGGATAAAAATCTAACAGCGATCCAATGGGGTTTGAACGGTTTTAAACAAACAACTACTGGTCAATCGCCGCAAGAGTTGCTAATGGGCTTTACTCCTAAAAGTATTCTACAAAATAAATTATTACTAGCTGTACATGAAAATGAAATAAATGAGAATTCAGAAGATGATATTCCTTTATCGGAATAACGGGAAATTGTTCATAAGAAAATGGAAGAAAAACAAATATAACATGCGGAAAAATTTAATAATAAAAATAAATCTCCGCAAAAATATAGTTGTGGTGATCTGGTTCTAATTAGACATCAAGGAGTTGCTACTGGACAGTCAAGAAAAGTGCAGCCCAGGTACAAAGGGCCGTAGCAAGTAAAAACTGTTTTGGAAAATGATCGGTATGTTATCACTGATGCAACAAATATCCAACTATCTCAAAAACCATATGAATCGGTTCATGCTTCAGACCGATTAAAGCCGTGGTGTAAACTACAAAATTTAGATTTTGATGATGTAGACATTGAAGATGAAATTGAAGATTCTAATATCGATTAATTTCAATTTATGTTGAATTTGTTTTGTGTTGAATTTGTTTTATGTTGAGTTTGTTTTAATTGATTTTTTTTTTTATTTTTTATTTTAATTGAATTATTGAATTTGATAATGATGAGGAATTTAGAGATGAATATTATGATGATGTATTTTTAATAATGATGAATGAATTGATTAAATTGCTTTTCTTTTGATAAAATTATTTTGTATATCATTTCAAGTATTTTAACATGGCATTGAGCAGAGTCAAAAATGTCATTCAAAATGTATATGTATGGTAACCAAATTTGCATTTTATCATAAAAATTAATAATAAAAAAAAAAAAATAAATGTTCTAGACTAGAACAATAACGGTAAGTGAATTGCGAATTTAAAAATAGAAAAAATAAATAATAAATGTTCTAGAACAATAACGGTAAGTGCATTACGCATTTAAAAATACATAAAAAAAAGAAATAAAAAAATATTACACATACACAGATATACGAAACTTTATATGTGTATAGTGCAAATTTTAATAGGGGTATATACTATGAGAAAATATATATATGTATGGTGCAAATTTGTATAATAAAAATTTATGTGTACTTAGAATAATAATTTTCTTGATTTCCAAAATTGAATAGAGAAAGAACGAAAAGTGATTCATCTCGGTTATTATAAATTTTAGTGACCGCTGAAAAAAGAAAATAGTTGATACATATAATATGCGTAGTTTTTTTTTACATATAAAAAAATGCATGTTAGTTATAATGAATTTAAAGTTTCCTCAATATTGGGTACTGGGAAAATTATTGTGTAAATTTAGATGTGTGGATATTATTATTTCGATAATAATTTTTTTTTTTTCGTTTGTTGTTTACAATAATTTTCAAATTAAATTTCATTAATGTGATGAAGATTGAAAAAAATAGAAAATGAGAAGTAATGATACATTTACACATATAAATTTATTATTGCAAATATGATAATAATTATATGTAATACAATACATGTGTATAAATTATAAAAGTGAAATAATAATATACGCATATATAGAATACAATACATGAATATAAACGTGTTACGTAAAAAAGAAAAAAAAATATATTGTGTAGTGTTTACTTTGAATAAAGTAAAGCATTTTTATGTTAGCCTAAAGATATATGTTAAATAAAATTTTACCATAAAAATTAATTTTATGATTTTGAAAAATAATATTGTGAATTTAGAAAAATAGTATTGTGAAGTATATGATATTATTAAAATACTAAAATAAATAGATATTATAAACAAGATATTGTGAATACATTGTTGAAAGATAATTAATAAGTAAATACCTTAAAATATAGTTTTCTTGTTTGAAATATCATTTGGTAAATATGGCTACAAATAGAATTACTGTTAAGGAATTGCGGCAGCAGTTAGAAGAAGCACAGCAAGAAATTCGTCGGTTAAACGATGAAAACGTTAATTTAAGGTTATAACAGAATGAAAGGGTATCGGATGCAATTCAAAGCGAACCGGTTACAAATCAAAACGAACAAATTGCAAATCAAAGCGAATGTAGGTCTATTAAAATTGAAGGTGTCGCTGGCTTCGAAGGAAACGTACAGGTTAGTGGAAATTCATTTAAAATGGGTATTCAGGAAGTTAGTGTTTTGATATCTGAATTTAACCCGCAAAAAAATAAAGCTTTATCTGCAATAACATGGCTTAATAATATTGGAAAGTTGAAAAGTAATTATGGCTGGGATGATAAATCCACTTTATTTTATGCATCATTGAGATTGTCAGGGCCGGCTCGTTTCTGGTTTGCTTCAACACAAAATCAAATGCAAACTTGGGAACTATTTAAGCGAGAAATGATAAAGAGTTTTTCCTCGATCTAATGATGATGGTGATACTTTACTTAAAATTATGAGTCGGAAAAGGCATAGAGAAGAATGCATAGAAAATTATTTTTATGAAATATTAAGTTTAGGGAAACAAATTAATTTATCAGATGAATCAATTACGCGGTTCATCATCTCAGGCCTTGACAATGATCATTTAAAAAGTTCGTTACTTACGACTAATTTTTCTGAACATAATGAACTGTTAATACAGATAAAAAAATTTGAGGACATGGAGATACAAATTAAAAACCGTAATAAAATATCGGACATTAGTAATAGATTTCATCGTCGGGATTATGATAATGATAAAAGACAGCGACAGTATGTACCATACCCGAATAATAGTAAATTTCGTAACTCAAATCAAAATCAAAATTATCAAACCCAAAATAATAGAAATTCAAAGAATAATAGAGTAATAGAAAGAAAATGTTTTATATGTTCTGATACCAGACATTTTGCAAATAATTGTCCCCGAAAATTACGTGTGTGTTTCAATTGTCATAAGGAAGGCCATTTGGCTAGAGATTGTAAAGAAAGCAAGATGGCATCTGTCGAAAATTTGCAGGAAAATTATCCGAAGGATGAATATCATACAAATGTAAAAGTTGGAAATGTTGAAATGATAGGTTTTATTGACTTAGGTAGTTGCTGTACTACTGTAAAAAAAGTATAGTAGAGAAAAATAAATGGTTAGTTGAACCATGCGATATGGTGTTAAAGGGATTTGGTGGTAGTCAGGTAAAGCCACTTGGAAAGATTAAAAATACGTTGAGAATTGCTGGAAATAATTTTGATATAGAATTAGTAGTTGTTGATGATTGTGTGCAAGATGTACCGATAATTGTAGGCAGAACAGTTATGGATAGGCCAGATGTAAAATTAATACAGAGTTTTGGGAAAATTGAAATACAAAAGTTAAAAATTATGACAATACAAGAAAAATTTAGAAGAATTGAGAAAACCGATTTTTGTATTAATAGAAATATAGATAGTAGTGTTGTAGAAGCTGTATTAGGGCTATTAAATAAATACAGAGAAGCCTTTGCATTAAGACCAAATAAAGTAGAAAAAACTGATTTGATTGACATGAATATTGAATTAAAGCAAAATAAGATTATTAATTATCGGCCATATAGGGTTGCATATGGGTTGAAGAAAGTTTTACAAGCAAATGTTAATGATTTGTTGCAATTAGGAGTTATCCGTCATTCATCATCTGAGTATGCTAGTCCCGTATTACTAGTACAAAAAAAAGAATGTGTGTAGATTTTAGAAGGTTAAATTCAATTTAAAAAAAGAGAATTTCCCAGTACCCAATATTGAGGAAACTTTAAATTCATTATCCGGAAAAAAATATTTTACTTCACTTGATATGATGTCCGGTTATTACCAAATTCCTATTGCTGAACAATCAAAACATTTAACAGCTTTCGTTACTCCAGAAGGCCATTATGAATTTAACTGTATGTCATTTGGGCTTACTAATGTTCCTGCAGTATTTATGAAATTAATGAGGAAAATTCGTGATGAAATTAATATGGCAGATAATATTATTGTTTATATGGATGATGTTCTTATTGCGACAGAAACTTTAGATAAGCATTTAAAAACATTGG
The DNA here is from genome assembly GCA_963920725.1 of Rhamphomyia laevipes. Classification (NCBI taxonomy): domain Eukaryota; kingdom Metazoa; phylum Arthropoda; class Insecta; order Diptera; family Empididae; genus Rhamphomyia; species Rhamphomyia laevipes. The sequence goes on along the minus strand of OY987255.1, from coordinate 96,874,278 downwards.
AAAAAATACTGCAAACATTCATAAAGGCAAAACTAACGCTTAACCTTAGTAAATGTGATTTTCTTCAAACTACAATTTCTTTTCTTGACCATGAAATATCTAGTGAAGGCATTAAGCCTGGTTCAACAAAAATAGCTTCCGTTGAAAATTTTAAAAGGCCTACGAATATTAAAGAAGTACGTCAATTTTTAGGCCTATGTGGTTATTTCCGCAGATTTGTAAGTGGGTTTTCAAATATAGCTCGACCTTTGTACAATCTACTTAAAAAAGAATCATTATTTATTTGGGATGATGAAAAAGAAAATGTATTTGAAAAATTAAAAGAAATTTTGGTAACAAGACCAGTGTTGGCGTTATATGATGTGAAACGACAACATGAACTACACACAGATGCTAGTAGTCATGGGTTAGCTGGTATGTTAATGGGAAAATTAATCCAGTATCGTATTTTAGTAGAGACACGACTGCAGCAGAGTCGCGTTACCACAGCTATGAATTAGAAGCACTAGCTGTTGTTGAAAGTTTGGAACGATTTCGTCATTACCTCTTAAATAAACACTTCAAAATTATTACAGATTGTAATTCTTTGCGATATACACAAGAAAAGAAAAACCTTATTCCAAGAATTGCGCGATGGTGGCTTAAGTTGTCAGAGTATGATTATGAGTTAGTTTATCGAAGTAGCAAACAAATAACTCATGTAGATATATTAAGCCGTACGCCTTATGAGTCAAGTACTGAAACCACAACCATTGCTGAAAAAATGTTAATAGTAGGTGTAGATAAATTTGATTGGCTAGCTAGTTTACAACAAAAGGATCCGTGGATTGTTGAGATTCGTGAAGTATTAGATGGTACTGAAAAAGATACAACTAAAAATAGGTTTACTAATTATACACTTAAAAATGGAAGAGTCTTTAAAGTAACAGATAATGGTGAAAGGTTTGTAGTGCCAAAGGGTGTTAAATGGCGTGTCATTAAAATGGTTAATGATGAGATGGGTCGTCCTGGAACTATTGAGTATATAAGAAAACATTTCTGGTTTCCTTCCTTGAAGCATGTCGTTCAAAAATATATTAGCAGCTGTGTTGATTGTGTGTATAACCAACGAGGCAAGGATGACACAAACTACCAACTGCACATTGTTAAAAGACAACCAATACCATTTTTCACTGTTCATTTGGATCATTTAGGACCATTTCTAAAAAGCAAGAGTGGAAACATGTATATCATAGGACTTATTTGTACTTTTACCAAGTTTTTGGTACTCAAAACAGTTAAAAATACTTCGACGTTACCAGTCTTGAAAATGTTAAACGAAATAACCCAATATTTTGGTATGTCTACTGTAATTATAACTGATCGAGGTACCGCTTTTATGGCAAAAGAGTTTCAAAAATTTTGTTATAATAATTTAGTAAAGCATGTTGCCACCACAGTTCAGACTTCTGGAGCAAACGGACAGATTGAAAGATATTTTCGTACGATTACACCAGCAATAGCAGCTATGACAACGGATGCCGATGGTCGCGATTGGGATAAAAATCTAACAGCGATCCAATGGGGTTTGAACAGTTTTAAACAAACAACTACTGGTCAATCGCCACAAGAGTTGCTAATGGGCTTTACTCCTAAAAGTATTCTACAAAATAAATTATTACTAGCTGTACAGGAAAATGAAATAAATGAGAATTCAGAAGATGATATTCCTTTATCGGAATAACGGGAAATTGTTCGTAAGAAAATGGAAGAAAAACAAATAAAACATGCGGAAAAATTTAATAATAAAAATAAATCTCCGCAAAAATATAGTTGTGGTGATCTGGTTCTAATTAGACATCAAGGAGTTGCTACTGGACAGTCAAGAAAAGTGCAGCCCAGGTACAAAGGGCCGTAGCAAGTAAAAACTGTTTTGGAAAATGATCGGTATGTTATCACTGATGCAACAAATATCCAACTATCTCAAAAACCATATGAATCGGTTCATGCTTCAGACCGATTAAAGCCGTGGTGTAAACTACAAAATTTAGATTTTGATGATGTAGACATTGAAGATGAAATTGAAGATTCTAATATCGATTAATTTCAATTTATGTTGAATTTGTTTTGTGTTGAATTTGTTTTATGTTGAGTTTGTTTTAATTGAATTATTTTTTTTATTTTTTATTTTAATTGAATTATTGAATTTGATAATGATGAGGAATTTATAGATGAATATTATGATGATGTATTTTTAATAATGATGAATGAATTGATTAAATTGCTTTTCTTTTGATAAAATTATTTTGTATATCATTTCAAGTATTTTAACATGGCATTGAGCAGAGTCAAAAATGTCATTCAAAATGTATATGTATGGTAACCAAAGGCTGATTCTGGTTATGGTGAGTTAGATGAACCAAAGGCTGATTCTGGTTCAGTATGGTAACCAAAGGCTGATTCTGATTATAGTAAATTAGATGGACTACAGGCTGAATCTGGTCGAGTAATATGTATCAACCAAAGGCTGTAACTGGTTGATTGAGTTATATTGATGATCATTGAAGTTGGTGAACACTGAGGTCAGTGTAATTGTAGATTGGCCGAACTGTTAACATCAGAAAAATCCATCTGATGAGTTATATAAGGAAATCCGTTAAAATGGTTGATGAGCCAACTTGTTTTCTCCCGCTGACGACTTAGCACAACGAAATGCTCATTATAGGAATAATTGTTAGAAGAGGGGTAAATTCTGATTTTATATTATGAGTAGAAAGAGTTATTGTTATATGTATAATAAGAAATTATAGGAGTAATTTTAAATGCGTAGTTAAATTAGAATCGGGGACATGCACGCACTGTGTAGTGTAGAGAATGAAAAGAAATAAATTTTAAGAAATTAGGTTTCGTTGAGTTGAGAAATGCAGTTTTGTTAAAGAGGGGTAAAAATTAGGTTTTGTTTTAAATAGTTTTATTATTATTATTCGGATTTTTATAGCGAACAGTTGAGTTGAATAGTGGAGCTAAGTAATAGGGCGTCAGTGGGAGTTGACTAATAAATTTAAATTAAAGTAAAATAAATAATAGAAAAAAAAACTTTGATAGAAATTATATATAGGTTAATAAATTCAGATGTGGGGTTGTAACTCTAGTGCGTTTTTTTTTTTTTAAATAGTAATATTATATTTAAAAAAAAAAACAATTTAATGACGATTATGTGAATTATGAAGTTCATTAGAAATTAGAAATGAAATAAAAATTACAATAAACAGTGTCTAACTATAAAAAAATATAAGTGTAAATTAATAAATATATAAATTTCTTTAGTTGCTATAAAATTTACAAAACAACATTTACTCAGAATACAAATGGTTTAAAATCATAATATTAACAATTTATTAAATATATTAATTTTGAAAAATATTAATAAAAATTACATTTATTTTAAAATTATTCTTTGTAATTCACAAGATTTTTATTTAATTAATTTAAAAAAAAATTATATTCTCGAAACTATTTTAATATCGTTTATTTATTTTACAAATATATCTGTTTTTTATTTAATTAGAAATTTAAAACTTTCCTTTAAATACACATAAGATAAATACATCTTAAATTATAAAACTAAATATTCTATAAAATAAAAAAACCAATTATGCATATTACTACATTTACTATTACAACCTATTTTACTGCACAAATATCTATATGGAATTAACTGAAAATCCACTAATTATAATTTTCCCTAAACGATAGCATTATGGGGGATACATAATCTTCAGTCGGAATTGTCGGTCGGGATACTGGAATTGGAGGGAGAGGGCTTTCGTCTGGGTGCCTATGTCGAGGTCGATATATCCATCGTTAAAGCTCTTTCTCCCAATTCGAGATCTTGTGGATCTGACACAGACCTTTCTCTATTTGCTTTTCTGGAAGCTCTCGGTCTTCGCTTGTCTTTTTCTGCGTCTTATTTGACATACTTTAGTTAGCCAGTAAATTAAAAGGCCAACAACTAATCCTCCCAACACAACAGAATTTGATGTTGAAACTATATGCAGTGAAAATATTTCCTCGTGCTATTCACGTGCCCGTTTAATCTGGTCCCAAAATTCCGGCAATGACTGACTTCTCTTTAAAAATTGGTTGTTTATTTTTTCGGGGCTCATTAATTTTATTATTCTCGAAACATTTTTTAATTTTAGTATTTCCAACCATGATTAGTTATCCACTTCTGATTTCAACTCTTGAAATTTAGAAAATTGAAATCTAGTATCAACTTCTATGTTTTTTTTTCTAGGCTTGATATGGTAATTCGAGATGTTCAAGTAAGAAAACACATTATTCTGATAAAATCAGAATTCCAGTGTTTTCTAACGTTACCTTATGCGTTTGACCACCACAGAGTCCTACTAAAATATTTTTATGCGCAAACATATACAGCCAATGGTTACCACTACCAGTTATCATTGGAACTATGTGGTTTTCAACCTGATTTAATAGGCACATAGTGTCTATTCCCTTTCCTAGTGATTTTTTTTAAAAAAAAATGGGATATTAGGCAACTCGCTGATGTGGATTTTAATATCTTTGGTTGTATATGCTGACAAATTGTTACAATATCGTTGTTATTATTACTAATCTCACAAGATGAAGTAATGTACTCTTCATGCGTATAATACACAAAATGTCCATGTGAACTATTGGCCAAATAGTTTCATTAGTTTCAATAGTCTCAAAATTATCAGGTCGTTATTATATATGCGGGGTATAGTATATACCATATTCATGGTATATTCATCCCTTTGGAGAACGGTGACCTGCATTTTAATTCCTAATCCCTCATTTGCATGACCTAAAGTTACTTGAGCTAATTGGTTAATTATTGCTGGTGAATAGAGCTGTGTATGTCCTGTTGCTTTTCTAATGTTTCGTACTAAATACGTTAGTTAGTAGTTCGGAGTCAATTACTATTATTTCTTACAATACTCCTTTGAAAACCCAAAAAGGGAAAAATTTGGCGATAAATAAACCTTAAATAATACTTATTGTATTTGCATTAAATCTTTGTGCAATCTTTAAGTACAATTAAAAATGCAAAATCTTCAATGCAAATTTCCCCTTATTAGTAATTTCAAACAATGAATACTATATAAGAAATTAGGTTATCAAGAATGTTTTTAATTCTGAAAGATAGCGTTATAGTTAATTATGAAAATACTGAAGTTATGTTATTAGAAATTTTTTATTTATATTTTAAAAACAAACTTGGTGTAGTAATCTTCTAACGAAATCTAATTTAATTAATAATTGTATGGTGTAGTAATCTTCTAACGAAAACTAATTTAATTAATAATTGTATGTAAAATTGTTAATTAGAATATAAAAGAAAACTAACCTTTTACTATAGTAAAAAATATAGTTCGGACAAAAAACTTCTTAATTTACCATTTATTCTAATTACGCTATTTAATTCATTAGGTACTTCCGAAGTGGTAAGGTCTTAACCAAGTTAAACTGAGTTTATGATTTTTTATTTAATTTTTTAGTAAAACTTACTAACTTTTCATTTAGGTCATAGTTTGGATTTATACTTACCTTTTTTAAGGTTATGTCGATCTAAACATCTAATAGTTTGCAATTTAAATTTTATTACGTTATGTTTGCATGATTGTATACAGGCTCAGCAGCTCGATTTATAAAATTAGGTAGTGCGTCACAAAATCCATACAGGACAAATACTGGTGAAAATGTTATACCTTCATGTGGTGTGTGGTTATGGATAAATACAGCTTCAGCTAACCATTCATCCCAGCTTCGCACATTTTTCTCGACTACCATCTTCAAATACTCAATTAAAGGACTATGCCGACGTTCCAGTGAACCATTCGATTGTGGATGATATGCCGTTGTTTCTTCCTTCCGAATTTTTAAAATTTTACATAAATTTTTAAAAATTTGGCTGGTAAAATTGGTTCCTTGGTCAGTAATCAGTTTTTTATTGTATAATTCAATATTTAATGATAATCTTCTTATAAAATGCGTGTGCTACTGTATTCGCATCCATATTTGGTATAACCATTGTATTTCTATTCCTTATAGTAGTATATAGTAGTTTTTTAATGCAATTGTATTTCTATTCATTCTGAAAGATTGTATTTCTTTCTACTCATATCACTTTTTTCATTCTGAAAGATTTTATTTTTCCAATTTAAAAAAAAACACTGTTACGTCATCTACATTCGTAAGTTACTATCTACCGTGTCACTACTATAAGGAATAGAAATACAATGGTATAACTACGCAATCTAACAATTTTGACAAGTCATCCAGAAAACTTAGAATATATTTGTTTCCATTGTGGGTGATTGGTAAAGGAATTGCAAGTATCCGTAGACTGTACTGAAAGCAGTTTTCTCTATCTGATAATTCCATTCTAACCTTATAATATTCTAACTTCGTGATATCCGCTGGAAAGATCTAGAGTTGTAAAATATCTGGAACCTCCCAACTGATCTAGGATTTCCTCAATTCTGGGAAAAGGAAATGCGGAAATCAATTACAACTCGATGTCTTTTTTCACCATTTTGTACGGTTTTTTTCGGTACCAGCAAGAGTGGCAAATTCCATGGATTGTATGATGTCATCCTCGTTATCTCTTCATTAATTACTTGCTTGTGACATTCAGCCAACCTGTATAATGTACTATTAATAGCTTTCGCATCAGGTATCGAATACGTAATGTCACCAACAGAGTTTAATTTATCTCCTGGTAAGTGAAAAATATCGTGGCATTCTTCACATATTCTTTCAAAAAATTCAGTTTCTTCCTGATTTAGTAAATCCTGACTGCAAAGTTCCTCATTTAAAATATTTATTCTCTTTTTTAGTTCGGCATTATCAAATTCATATAAATGTTTTATGTCACTCACATTTTCTTCCGCGTCACTTGAATTTAATTTTGTTTCATCTTCACCCATTTTATAAACGTTGTATTTATTCAAATGTACCCAATCTGGCTCATAGTGTTCCAATATTTTATCTTTTATATTCATTATTCCTATAACTACTTTACATTCCTTAACTATACTAATTCCATTACCTAAAAGTACACCGATCTCTAATTCAGCTGCTAAACATACTCCTTTAACATTTTTGTCCTTAATTAATACTTTTATCATCTTCTCCGAACGTGCTGGTACCATAAATGTTTTTTCCAATTGTTTACACGTATTTTTTGAAAAATCTATTAATTCTGCCTTTTCTTCATCAAGAATTTTGGATTTACCGACAGGATCCGCTGAAACTTGTCCAGCTCTTGAGGTAAAATCTTTTATCTTATGACAATCACCCAAAGTCATATCACTAATAGTTTCAAAAATGGGTTGGTGTATTAAATTCATAACTTCATCAGGAATAGATTAAATTATAATTCAGAATCCGTTTTTTCTAAAACTCCCGATTTCTTGAAATTATTTTGAATTTTCCCAACAATATTTGGTTCGATATTGACCAATTCAGCGTCTATGATTGTTAAATTTGATTCATCTACCAGATTCGCTTTCTCAATAGAAGCTTCAGTTTTGAAATCTCCTAAAATATTTTCAACGTATCTTAAATCGTCCCAATCAAACTAATCTCCTTTACTATAATTATTTTTTCTTTCGTCATACCCCAAATTATACACTTTTTTGGCTAATATTTTTTCTTTGTCAGTCTCTAAATCATTATTGTTTTTTTCTTCTTTAATTTCCTTAAATTCCATTAAATCCATTTCGCGACATAATAAATCTCCTTCAATAATTTTATAATTATTATTATTATTTTCCTGTAAAATCTAATTATTATTTCTTACCTTTTTATTTTCTGAAAAATTGTAAAATTTATCCTTATTACTATTAGAAAATGAATCATTATTCTTATTATTATATACTTTATTACTAATATCGAAACTAAACTCGATATCATTGCACTTTTTCGGGAAGTGCAATATTACAATTCAGTCCAAGGAAATCGTTTCCAAGGACTCCGTGTGCTGGTAAATTACAATTTTTTCCAACAACTTCGAAATCACAATACAGATGTTTTGGTGTTAAAAATGTCCCTGTACATATCCCTAATGTCTCACTCCTGTCGTATACTGTTTTGTATTAACGTTTTTTCGTCTATTAAAATGTTTGTTTTATTGTCCAATTTTTCTCTTTTCAGCAAACTTACCTGGGCCCCAGTATCAACCAATAAGGTAACCGTTTCGTCCGTTGCAATATCTAGTGGTAATGTCACCAATGGTTCAGCTCTGGTCTACTCTTGTACTGTACCCGCCACTGATCTTAATGGGGATGAACTTTGGGTGCTTAGTTCATCCCATTGGTGTTTCCCGGAATTGTACCCCTAGCTTGGTACTTTTGTCTTGCTAATCATGTCAGTTCCATATGTCCTGCTTGGTCACACCATTCACATACAATCAAACCCAATTCTTGATTAATTGTGTTGACCTATACTCTGGGTTGTACAGGTGGTTGCTTCACTCGTCTGAAAGGACAATTGGTACTCAAATGACCAGAGTTTCGGCAGAATGAGCAGACCTGCCTCGACATACCTGCTAGTGGTTGGTTTGTCCTTCACGGTGCTCGACATTTCCTACTTAAATGACCAGCACGTCTACAGCTGTAACAAGTCCTGCCGGATCCATTACTAACGTTGCTGGTTCGTGTCTTAAATTTTTTTAGACATTTTTGGGTCCGTTCATGATCTAAAAGTCTGATTGTCCATTCTAGGTTCCCGTCTTTCTGTCTCGTTATTTAATTTTAATTCTCTAATCATGTCCATTAGTATCCTAGTTGTGTCAGTCATAGTTCGTTCAGTTGTTGTTACGCCAATTTTGTCTGGTCCTAAAAGCTCTAAGGATTGTCTGGCAAATCGATAAGCTTTATTCAAAGTCCGTTTGAGATCCGTACAGTTTTGTTCAATTACGTAATGCTTTAGATTCATTTCGTAATTATCAAATAAATGTTTTCCTATCTGTCTTTTCAGCATCCCGGATAATCCTTTCAAATTCTGTGAGATATTTATGTCTGGCAGACATACGGAAACAACCCAGCTTCTTTTCGACCCTGTCTCCAAACTGCTCCACAGACTCATCCGGTATCTGTACACATTTCCCTATTTCTCTTCGCAGTTGTGTTAAATCCTTATAGGGAATGAATGCATTTTCCACAATTGCTTTAAAATCTCTAAAGTTTGTAACTCTTGTGTCCAAAAATATGTCAGAGCTTACCTCTGATGATTTGGTTTAAAACTGCAGGTCTGTCCATTTCGTTTGTTCTAAAATACGCATCGTGTGCCAACGATACAAAATATTGCAGCTCCAACATCATCCTGTCCCCCTCCTCTGTAAAAATTGGCACCCCTGAAAGTACGTTTTATATGTTCTTTCCAGTGGTATTGTAATATTGTGTGCACTTCCCGACTGTTCTAAATTATTGTCCGTAGATAAAATATTAGATCGTCTTTTAAAACCTCTATTATCTAATTTATTTTGAAAACCTATCCTATCATCGTTTGTAAATTCTACCCTATCATTTTTTGGCAATTCTGATGTCCTATTAATTGGTAAATTTAATCTAATATTATCTGGCATATCTATTCTGCTATGATTTTATAATCTATTTTCTGTATTGTATAATCTAATTCTATTATCGTTTTCTAAAATTTCGTAATTTCTGTGCTCTACCCGTAGTATTGCACCCTGCAAACTTATTTTATGTGCATTTAAATTCCTATCTGGAGAATTAATTTTAAGTCTTAAATTACTAGAATTTCTTAAATTTATATAATCTTATTTACTATTAAAATTTATTTCCTCCACATTATTTTTATTATTATTTTATCATTTAATTTGTTATTTGTAACTGTGTTTACTACATTACCATCAACTGCAGTTTCTTCTTCGGAACTGCTTCCACTTGATGATTTCCGCTCCGCAAAAGTAACTGATTTTCTTGATTCAACTACAGGATGTTGTATAAAATACAGGTCACCCTGTCGTTTAATTGCTTGTGAAAACACGCCATTTTATTAAATATTTGATATCAAATAATTAATAAAATCGAAAATTATAATTGCAGCGGAAACAAACTTGCTTAATAAGCACTAAGAATTAAAATCAAGGTCACGTTTTGCTAACATGGGTTGACTTGGATTTTAAAGTTGATAAATACAGAGAGTTGATCCGAAGTCGCGATATAGTTAAGAGGTTTTTTTCATGTCTGTCAGTTGGTCAATATTATATATTTAAGATTTGTATTAGATAAAATATTTTAATAACGTATAATTAAAATAAAAAATTGAAGGTGTTTATTTATTTAAATTTTAAAAGAAGTTTTTTTAATGTTAGAAGTATAACATCACAAGGAGAATATTGAAAATTGCTGCTGGTTGAAGTTTTTTCTGATGTTACACTGTTGGTTTTGCTCCTCAGCCAATCTTTTGTTAATCTTGTTAATGATGGTGTTGCTGATTCCTTTTGTTTATGCGTTATTAGTGCCATAAAGTTGTATAAACTATAATTATTTTAATTGAAAAAATTATTAAATTATTTTAATTCCAAAATTATTTATACACCAAAAAAAAATTCAATAAATTAAATTTTACTGTAATTTTTATTTCTGATCAATAATATATAATTAATTTTTCAATTTTAATCCAGTTACTATTTTATTATTCCACTATGTATTTTTTAACTAGTAATCGAGTATCTAATCCTACATCAATCTCAGACACAAGCTCCATCTTCTCATTAACCAAGAAATTGTGGCCCGAAAAAGACACCGATTATTTGTTTGAATCATCGAAAACAAGCACAAGTAGAGATAATGTTAATTATATGTTAAAGAGAAACATTAAGCTTGATTTCTTGCACTTTCTGTTTATCACATGCTGAGAAAAATTTTACATATCCGCAATCCATCACCAAACACAAACACATGTTAACTAGACACTACTGCTTAGTACAAGCAGTAAAATACAAATAAAAATATGAAATTAGGAAAACAGATCACTAAAGCTTGAACCAACAATCCACCACAAACACAAGGGTTCACAGTTCTAAAAAGAACTCCTACCCCTACGTACGTTGCCACCTGTTTATTCTAGCCTTTACAAATTTACAAAATAAGTTATTGAACTAAAGTAGTAACAAAAAACGTAATAGGTACTACCAGCCTATTATATCAACAAGTAAAAAAAATACGCTAAGAAAAAACTGAAAATATAGTTCCAGCGTCACAAAACACTCGAATTAACAGGTTACCACAAGCTTTAGGCTTTACAGTTCTGAAAAGAATGGTACTACTTCCTTCGGCTGTCGCCTGTTAATTCAAGAATTAAAAATTTAAAAATCTACTACAAATAAATAAAGCTAAGAAAAACACAGATTTGTGGTTCCGGCGTTAGAAATGCACACAAATTAACAGATTACCACTAGCTTTAGGCTTCGCAATTCTAAAAGGAATGCTACTACTTCCCTCGGCTGTGACCTGCTAATTTAAGGTTAAAACATTTAAAGATTTAATTAAAATAAAAAAAGCTAAGGAAAAAGCGAGATTATAATTCCAGCGTTTAAAAAAAACACACAAATTAACAGGTTACCACTAGCTTTAGGCTTCACAAAAGAGTTCTACTACTTCCCTCCGCTGTCACCTGCCAATTCAGGATAATTTAAAAAGTTATATGAAGACACACAAATTAACTGATTATCACTAGCTTCAGGATACACAAAATAATGCTACGACTTCCCTCCGTTGTCACCTGTCAATTCATGATAATTTAAAAATGTATGTAAAAAAAATATAAAAGTAAATAAAATAAATAAAAACAAATTTAATTTTATGCTAAATATAAAAATACGAGTTTGTTATAATCTAAAAAACATACTTAATTAACTAAACATATAATAACACAAAACATATATGTAGATATATTAATTAGCTTGTAAGACTACGTTTTAGTTGATGTTTGTTGTAATTAAAGTCAAAATTATAAGGACTATTATTAACTTCGCGTAACATTCTCGATATAGAGAACTTTTTTTTATTATTTATATTCATTATATATATATATCTATCAACAAAAAAAATCAGATAAACTCTTTCGCATTATTTCATATTTCATAAAAAATAGATTATTCATTACTTTGCGAAGAGGATTGAACTGTAGGAACAAAAATAATATTACATAATATATGATTTAAATTAAAAGTATGTAAAAAATATAAATTTATAAGGAAATGTTTTCCTTCACAAAATAACATTTTAAAAAACAAACAGTATCTATAGCCCTATCTGTCAGTCGAGTCCTTTTTTTAGAAACTAAATGTCCTGCTGTGGAAAAGTTGCGCTCATTTTGTGTTGACGTTTGTCTTATTGTTAAAACAACATTTTTAAATAGTTTTAAATTGGGAGTAATTTGACCAGTTACTTTACATAAGTTTATTTTTTTTAGCACATTAGTCGTATTGTTTTTTATAATATCTGCTGCCAAGCTCTTGTGAACTGAAGCTTCTAGCTTTTCTTTTAATGGTTTTTCTTTATTTTCTATGACTCTTTTATTTTCGGAATTTTCGTTTGCCACTTCATTCAACACTGCTTCATCATCAATCATTGGAAGGATTTTGCTGTTTTTACTAATTCATTTTTTGATACCATCTTAAAATAATCTGTAGACGAACTTTCAATATCAATACTTTTACTATGGCCGTTTGGATTATTTAAGAATTTTAAAAGAGAAACCAAAGATGCATTTCGTCTCTTAAAAATTTTTATTTTAAGTTCTTGCAATAATTTTTTAGCTTATAATGAATCATTTTCATCAAGAGTATCAAAATGGAATTTTAAAATACCTTCGCTGGCTAATAAATTTGTATCTTTTCGTGATAATGCCTCAACAGCGATCTGCACAGGTTTTAATGCCGATAATATATTATTTGCTTGTATTGTGTCATCACCTTGCCATAAATTATTCAAATTTAAACTTACTAATGCCTTTTGTATTGGTCCAATAAGGAATCTTTTTAGCATGGTTATCAAACTGTTCCACCTAGTTTTGCAATCGAACAACAACTGCAACTCTTTATTTTCAATTTCACTTATATATTTTTGAAGCACTGAGTTACGCACTGGAGAATTTTTGAACTTCTTAACGACTGTGCGAATTTTACTTATTGTCGATTTTATATCTGGTGTTTCATTAATCAAACAATTTGCATCTGTGGTGGATTCGTCTTCTTCTTCTAAAAAAAATCATTTTCATTTTCGCATTCGCTATCACTAAAATCTGGTGGACTATCATCGTCAAGTACGTTTTCTTGTGGTGTTTTTGTATAAAAAATATTGATTACAGACATGGTTGTAACATAATTGTAATATTGCTGGGGATAACACTCCAAATTTGACCATGACGCTGGCTCCATCACTCGTCGTAGCAACAACATCTTTTTCAAAATCGATATGGAACGAATCTAGTTTTTCATTCACCAATTGTATCATTTTATCTGCTGGACAGCTTCCATGAATACGTACAAGCCCCAGATTTTGTGTTTCACCATTTGTATTTTCTATTTCTGTAGCTTGTCCACTCATCAATACTTTGACTAAATTTTTCTAAATTTATTTTTGAGCAAATGGTTGCCTTAATTTTGTCACTGTATTTTATAAAGGAAAGTATTTTTAGAAAAAGTTTTTTATTTTTTTTATTTTTTTTTAATATTAACATAATATAAAAATATATAATATAATTTTACCTACATTTTTATATTGTTTTTAATAATTTAATAAACTATAATCTTTATACTCCCTTTACTTCACTTGACGATCGCGATTGGTTAGTTAATATATTGTAAACTTGACAGATAAAACTATATAAACTTTACGATATCGTCTAAATGGTATAAAAGTAAAATCGTGCTTAACGCGATACGTGATTTTAACTTTGATATTCAGTAGCGATTGTCGTTTTCTTGTAATCCTAAATTCCACATTTAAATATATAGGACGATCGCAATCGTCTCTTATGACTCATGCTCAGTTTACATAATTTATTTATTATTGTTTAGTAATTTTTAGATTATTAGATTTAGATCACAACATTTTCTAAGAAAAGATCATTTCGTTAAAGTAACATTATAATAGTAACGATATTTTGGTCTTGTTGTTTCAAATAATGATTGGCAATTGAAATGTTTAATACGCGAATATATCAATACTGACCTGATTTATAATTGCAATTTTATGCTTAAAAAGATCATTTGAAATATTTCTTAAAACGTCTCCTATGTTTAAATAAACGAAATCATCATTCGTGTCATCTTTGGAAACGAGTTGTAACTGCAGATGTAAATAATCTCTCCGCAAGTGATTAAATGTAGCTCTTATTTGAAAATCTTTTCCTTAAAAATAAAGATGAGCAATTTAAAGATAGATACAAATGGTCAGCAATACCAAAAATGTTAAAAATAGGACTAAGTTCAAATGAATTGCTAATAAGCCTAGATTTAGTTGTGAATTTTTCCAATTTCCAATAATAAGTAAATAATTCTAAGTCCTCTTTCAATATAATACTTTTGTTCATATTATTTACTGCATTATGTCTAAAAATAATTGTAAAAAACTAATATTAATTTTGTCTCAAATATGTTTTTAGAATTTTTAATAAGTTGAAAATGATATAAAATGCAATGTTTTTTATTATTTGTTAAATATTAATATAGTAGAAAATGGAATGTTGCTCAAGTTGATGAGACTATAGGAAAAAAGAGAAATATTGAATAATCATAGTCTAAATATAGAGAATAAAGCTCGCGCTATAATAGGCATGGATATGTAATAAAAATATATTAAATGTTAATATTAAGTGATATGAAATATGTTGTTAACTTGCGTCGGAAACTTGTTAGATTGAGCATAAAAACATGGATTGATTGAACGAAGGTTATTATTAGAAAAGCATTAAAATATGAATAGATTGAAAGAGTTGAAGCCAGAGGAGATTAATACACTAAATCCTTTAGTTGGACTCATTTTAAGAACCTTATTCCCTTCAATTAATTAATGGCGCCACAATTTGATGTGTCAAGAACTATTGCGACTATACCACATAATTGGTTCTCAGTTCTGGTCCCTGAACTCCTGCCTCCTAAGACTAATTTGTAAAAGCTCTCTCAGAAAATCTATAAACAGTATTCTTTGAATAAGAATCGAAAAATATAAAACACAACTGCATGTAATACCACATAATGTTAGCAATCGTCCGGCATAGCCGTATTTTGATAGCACGACTCTTTAACATGGCTAATTCTACATAACTCTCACTAAACTGCAGTCACATTTTGGTATCGACTACGACTTTACCCCAAAAAATTTTATTTTTTTAATTACTCAATTTTTTTTTTTAAATTTGTGGAACAAGAGCAAAAATCTTATATAAAATACAAAATCGGACGTTACGAACAGTCGTAACTTTTACAATGTTTGAAAAGTATCATATCCTCAGTAGTCCCCATTTTAAAATTTAATTTTGGAAGTCTTTAAAGACTGTTATGGTGCCATTTCCAATTTATTTTTGCCAACGATTTATTATAATGAATGTGAGAATACTCCTATAAAAACCCTAATTGATTATTAAAATAGCTCATCTACATTTTTTAGTTCAAAAGTAATATGTATAAAAATAAATAAATAAAATTAAATGTTGGTTCTTACCCATCTGTTTTGAATTTATTATGGTCTAGAGCTAAAGTCTCATTCTTCAAAGTTTCAAAATTATTTAAAATTTTATGACTATTTGAATTCAGTGCAATATCAGTAACATTTATTTCAATTTTTTCATTTTTTGTAATTTCAAATTCGTTATTAATTTTTTCTAGGATTGTTTGAATCTTGTTAAATTTTTCATTCAGTTTTATTTCAAGATTATTCATTGCATTCTTGAGCTCTTCTACAGAAAATAAAAAATTTAATGGATGTATGCATTAGTTGAGAATTTGTAATATTTATTTTTAAATTTGTGTCTTGATTTTGACTGTAGGCTTAATATACCTGAATTGCACACTCCTCTTAATATAGTTGTAGTTTTTGCTTCTGCCGTAGCACGAATATTTCCTGTTGTCACAATGCACTCTGTTTTTTGAATTTTCTTTGGATCTGAGGAGTAAAAATATATAATATTCATATTACCTTGATTGGTCAAATTAATTGAAATTTATATTTTAAACAATTTTTCAAAACTAAGACATGGCAATCGTACTGCTCTACTGATTTTTTATGTTGATAAACTTGCGCTTCACAGTTTCTAATCGTAAAATACAAAACACAAAGTTATACAAAATAAAAAAAACTTTTTGTACCATTGCTTGCTACATTTACTACATAGTATAAGTATAACTGCAATTTGGCAATGTTTTGTTTTATATTATGTATTATATTGCTTACAAGAAGGCAGAATTATAAGCATATAACTCTTAGAACTTAGACTTAAAGCATAGAATCAACTGCATATAATTCTATGCGTACTATCAAAACCTACACTATTTTACAAGCCGAGAAATGAGATTTCACACTAACACATGCGCGCAAAATTTAGTCAGACTTTTTTACAAAAATTTTATATGTTGATATGAAAATTTTGTATTGAAATGAAAACTCATGTTATTTATATTTTATAACAAATATATATCTTTTTTATTTACAATTTTTGTTAACAATATTATAATAATATAAAATATAATATAATAAAATCCCGCCCCACCTTTGTGATACGTTTAAAATGTTCGTTAAGTATCTGAAAATAAAATTATATATTAAATTTTAATAAGTTATCAATTCAATTGCTGATACGTTTAAAATGCCCCTTTTACCAAACCTAATTGGCAGTGTGAAATTTGTGTCAATATTCTACAAATATAACCAATATTATCTTGTGAAGTATCCTGAAAATATGTTTAATATTAATTTGGTTTTTGCTGAGAAAAAATGAAAAATCTGTTCTGCGAATAAGTCACACAATTGATTTTTAAAGTATTTAAAGTAGATAAAGTGTAATTTGTTTAAAAAGAATTATTTGTTTAAACAAAATACTTAATCTACTCTATATAATTTTTTAATTAAATTCAATATTCCTTCAATATTTTCTGCAGAATATTTTCTTATTAAATAATTTTCATTTTTCTCCTTAATAATTTTTAAAATTGTATTTATTTTTTGTTTCTGATTAATTGATTTAATTAATTCATCAAAATCAATTAATTGTAAAATAGATTTTTTAGATTGAAAACATTCAATTAAATTTTTATATAAATTTAATATAATAATTTCTAAAACTTCATGATTATCTAGAAAAATAATCAAATCTTTTACATCATTGTTTTTAATACTATCCAAAATAATCAATTCACAAATTTCATATTTCTGTTGCCTTGCTAAATATTTGATTAACCAATTATTTGTAGGATCTATAAAAATTATCATCCACATCCATAGTATTTGTTAATAAGAAATTCTTTATATTTAATTGATTATTTTGATCTTCATGCAGTAAATCTGGTTGTTGAAATATCAATTTCGTTTTAGTTTGTTGTAAAAATATACGATTCATATTTATTTTACATTCTTTTTACCGAAATTTACAACTCTCTGTTCAATTAAAATCCATTCTTCTGCTATCAAATAATTATGAATAGATTTTGTGGAAAATTGTGAATGATCAATTTTTAATGAATCTGGTGAATAATACCATAAAATTAAATCACAATATCCACTATAATATGAAATTTCTAAAAACGCATTCATAATACGTTTATTATGCTCTAAATTTAAAATAGTTTGTCCAAAAGTTTTTAATAAATTTGATGTTAATGTACGATTTTCATTTATTTCATTTGTAAATTTATCAGCTTGTTCAATTAAACGTGTTCCAAAGAAATATTGACACAATAATGATGCATTAAAATCAATTAGAAATAATGAATTTTCATTTAATTCAGTGGATTGTTTAATAAATATGTTTGTAAGGTTTCAATATGTTCCATCATAGTATAAATTAAGGTTTTCCAAACAACTAATGATGGTTTCGACATTAAAGTTGATATAAATTAGGAAAATGCTCTACCAATATTCTTTGAATCCCACGCAAATGTGATATAAGGAAAATTTATTACATTTTTTGAATTAATTACGTTCTCGTCAGCAAATATTTGTGTATTTATATTTAAGTTATTTAACATAATTTTTAAATATAAATTAATTTCATCATCTGTATTTACAATTTTAAGTATATTTAATTTTAAATACCTCATTTCCATATTCACAGTCTAACAAAAAAAACTTATCTTAAAAAAAATGCACTTAATTATGTACACCTAGGTAATTTAAATTGCTTTTAGCACACTTATTGATTATTAAAAATTAAATTATTATTTAAAACTACCAAAATATATAGTTTGTTTTTATTTACAAAAAAGAAAATATGAATAATTTTATTTTAGGTTAGAATTTGTGCTAATTTTTATCACACAAATTACACTAGAAATACACAATGCCCGCACAATTTTTTTAGATTAATTTAATCTATTATTATTAAATAACACTTTTAACTATTTTTAGGTATTTAACAATTATTAATTACCTATTATATATAACTTTTTCTTCCGAACTTTCAGCGCTTGGTATTACCGGCATTTAATTTTGACGTATAATATTATAATTTCTCTGACTACAAATTTTTGCGCATGTATTGTAATGACACGGCTTTTAGTAGTGTAGGTTCTGGTACTATGCATAAAATATGTGTTATTATGTAAACATAACAACATTTATGTTAAGAGCACGAAAAAATTAAATTTAATAATTCGGAATTCGCTATGAATTTTTCGGAATTCGAAATTATATTTATGGAACGAATTTCGGAATTCTCGAATTTCGAATTTCGCATATGCAATCCCTATCCAGTCCCCTAAGGGGGTCCATACAAAAAATTCTGATTAAAATTTTATATGTTTTAGAGCATTAGTAATTATTATCTAATTTTTTTAGAAGTCTATAATCTGGTGAAAGAATATAAGTAAAATCACACATTTACCTTAAAGATGAGTAAGTGAAATATTGTTGACGAGTTTATACATAATTTTGTACCTATTACCTGTTAGAAAATTTTTTAACCTGCGCCGTGTTATAATCAAAGGTTTTGATGATCTTTGGCAAGCTGATCTTGTTGAAATGGGTGCATATGCTAAAACAAATTCTGGTAATAAATTTTTACTAACTGTAATCGATAAATTATCAAAATATGGTTTCGCTATTCCTTTAAAAAATAAAATTGCAGATAAGAATGCTAAAGCATTTAAATCCATTTCAGTAAGTTCAAAAAGACAACTTAAAAATTTGCAAACTGATGCTGGTAATGAGTTTTTCAGAAAAACCTTTCAAAATTTAAATCTGAAATACGCCATTAATAATTATTCAACAATAAAGAAGAAAATGAGGAAATAATTCAGTTTTAATGGAAGTTATAAATGTGTTAACATTATTCAGAAACTTGCATATTCTTATAACAATTCAACGCATAGAAAAATAAACAAAAATCTGTAGAGATCAACACAAAACTGAGAAGGAATTATAAGATACAGTGTATAATCAAATTAAAATATCAGCACCTGCTAAGCAAATTTAATTTTTTTTTTGAAAAATACAATACATCCAACCTGACAACCGAACTATACAAGATAACTAAAAGACCAGGAAACAAATCCGGTGATATACTTATTAGAATATCATCAAGGGGACCCCTTAAAGGCGGTTTCTATGAATATGAATTACAAAAGGCCAAATATCCAAATATATATTATTGGAAAAAATCATCAAAATTAAGGGTGATAAAGTTTTTGTGAAAAATGGCTCCGATTTCCATCTAATCAAAATTCGTGGGTAAACAAGATTGATGTGTTATTTATTATAAAATAATTTAATTAATAAAACAATTTCACTTAAAAAAAATTATTATATACATATATTATATTTTTTTAAATGAAATAAAAGCTGAAATTAATTGTTTATAATTTTTTTTTATTTATATTTATTATGAATGTATATATATATACAGGGTGAACATGAAATACCTGATAACGACACACTACATTATTCCTTGATTCATTCTGAGCAAAAAAATGTGTGGACATTTTTTTGAAAGCGTGACCCCTAGGCGGTACCCCTCTTTTAACACATCAATCTTGTTTACCCACGAATTTTGATTAGTTGGAAATCGGAGCCATTTTTCACAAAAACTTTATCACCCTTAATTTTGATGATTTTTTCCAATAATATATATTTGGATATTTGGCCTTTTGTAATTCATATTCATAGAAACCGCCTTTAAGGGGTCCCCTTGATGATAATCAAGGAATACTGTAGTGTGTCGTGGATCAGGTATTTCATGTTCACCCTGTATAATGAATGTATAGTTATTAGGTGGGCCGCGACTAAAAAAAAATTAAGAACAATAACTGTATTGCACTTTATTGGTACAACATGTGAAAAGTTGTACGGAACTATGAAAGATAATGATCGGGAAGAAATCGAAAACCATATAAAAGAACTGACATACACAATCATAATGTTATCGATGACGTTAATCAAAATGCTAAAGTAAATACAAATTTTAATAACTATCTAAATAAACTAAAAAATAGTATAGAAAATTGGGAAAAACTAAACTTTGAACCGCAAATTTTTTTTAAATATTAATATAAAATAATCAAAACATACATATCAGAACATACAATATTTGAAAAGTTATATGTAAAACCATTTTTTTTAAATATTCTTTTTATCCAATAAATAGCTATCATATTCGTAATATAATTTTCAAATAATGCAATTTTAATATAAAAATAATTTTAATCTAATTATTCATTATAAATTTAAATAATGTTTGAAATTAATACATATAAATAAAATAAATTAAATGTTGGCACATTTTGATATTGTTTATGTGAACAATTATTATATTTTTTTGTTAATTATTATATTTTTTAGTATTATAGTTCTAAGATTTAAAACTACTTGTCAATTCTTATTTTATACTAAATCTACATATAAATATATAAATATAAAATTTTACTAAATGTTTTTTTTATTACATTTATTTAAATATTAAGACTTTTTGTCTTTATTTAAGTGCCCAAATCAATTGGGATGAATATAAAAATCAATTCGTACAATGAACAAAATTATGAATAGCTTTCGAGGTTTTTTTTTATGATTGCATTTTCTATGGGAGACTTATTTTCCTTTTTTAAAATCATTCAATAAATGCGATATTATATGATTTGTTATGGAGAAGTGAATTATAAATGATAGAACACAGTTAAAGCAAAATTTTTGCATTATTAAGAAATTTAAGAAATTTTTTGATATATTTATAAAACCCAAACACCCTAGAAATAAAAAGAGAACAATTTTTAAAACTAATAGAATAAATTTCAGTCTATTCTAGATTACCACATAGTTCAGACTTGCGGAGGTGTAATACAGTTAATTCGCGTAGTAATTGGCTCTTTTCTCTTCAATTTTTTTTTTTCGACTTTTCTTTTAATTTTGGAAAATACAAAAAAACGAATCAGAATGTCGTCTGATGACGACCCGGATAAATTAAAGGATATTCGAATTAAAATCATTCGTCGCGATGATACATATAAGATTGTTAAGAAAAACTTTAACAAAAATAATCAAAATCGCTATGCGATGTTAATGGATCATGATATTTCCAAAAAATATTAAATCCATTGAAAATAGAATTTAATTTGAAATATATGTCACTCGGCATAAAATTATTCCCGAACAATCATCTATCAAAGCAGCATTGAAAGATGCTAAATTTGAATTTTTTTCTCCCTTAAACAAAAATGAAAAACCACTTAAATATGTTTTATCAGGTTTACATAAAATGGAAACAATTGAACTTTTTGACGAACTAATTCGTCTCGGAATTCACAGTATTGATATTAAACCTATAAATATTAAACATTTAAAATACGATTTACAATTTAATTATTTAATTTATTTTCAAAAAGGTACAATAAGTTATCAGAAATAAACAAACATAAATATATATTTAATTTTTTTGTAGAGTGGAAACAATATAAAAAAAATCCGAAATTTTTCACCCAGTGTAGAAACTGTCTACGTCACGGCCATGGTCAGGCAAACTGTAATATGCTACCGAGATATGCAAACTGTGCCGGCCAGCACAAAACTAAAGATTGTGATTAATCTGTTTGTCAAATGTACAAATTGTGGAAAAGAGCACTTAGCAACAGCAATAGATTGTGAAGCGCATTTAAAATATATTAAAATTAAGAATAAAAATTCGCCAAGAGCATTGCGGTCGACAATTAAAAATAATTTTTACTATGAAGAGGAAAATTTCCCTAATTTGGTTAGAAATAAGAGCAAAAATTATAACGCTCAACAAATTAACAATCAGTCACAATCACAGACTTATAATTTTAATCGTATACGTAATTACAATAATATGCCCCCTTATGCATTCGCTTCTAGTTGTACGCAACAAACAAGTGATTCTGTAACTGATCTCTTCTCACCAATAGTATTAAT
Organism: Rhamphomyia laevipes; assembly: GCA_963920725.1. NCBI lineage: Eukaryota > Metazoa > Arthropoda > Insecta > Diptera > Empididae > Rhamphomyia > Rhamphomyia laevipes. Next base: position 96,851,641 of record OY987255.1, on the reverse strand, counting down.
ATCAATGACTAAAGAGTTAATGAATAATCTCAGAAACTGCAAAAATAAAGAAGATCAATTTCACGTGATTATAAAACTTGCTCTTAAATATGTGTACTCAGATAAATAATATGAATATAATTTAAATCTTCTTTTGTGGAACGCAAGAAGTATTAAACCAAAATTCTTAGAATTTTCAGATTATTTAAATATTAATAAAATAGATATTTCTATTATTACAGACTCTCATCTAAAACCTATAACAAAATTGACACATAATGATTATAATATTCTTAGACTAGATTAACAAATTGTGGTGGAGTCGCGATATTTATTAAAAAACATATTAAGCATAAACTAAGGTAAAATTTTAACACCTCAGTGATTGAAACTATTGGTATTGATATTTACGGAAACAATGAAATATTGACAATATTTCCAGGTGCATACTTTTCAGGTGGTTCTTTTTTAACTGAAAAAGGTCCAAGTTTTATCTCCGATATTAAGAAAATTACAAATATGAATAATAAGTTTATTGTTGCTTGGGTTGTTCGCGTGGAAATGGTTACGGGAAAAAACTAAATAATTATATAAATACTCATCCATGTCAGTTGCTTTATTCGACAGACCCAACCCACTACCCATCTAGCAAAATGAGACGTGCTTCAACTTTAGATATTTTTCTTACAAATTTCGAATACCATATATCACCACCAGTAGCTGAAATAGCTTTATCATCTGATCACTGTCCAGTAACAGCAAAAATATCGAACAAGCCAATTGAATGCGTTGAAAGATTTAACCCAGAAAAGTGGTCTCATGAGGTCACCTTGCGAGTTTCCTCATGAGATGATGATCGATCCGATGTTATAAAAATGACCAGGCCACGGTCCGTTTTCCACGCCATAAAATTCTGTCAGGGAGGAATATTTTCAAACAACAAAACAGATTTAGGATATTGCTCACGTATTCCTTCTCAGCCAGGCCTAGTTACGCGGTTATGAGTAGGCTGAGCAATATCCAGGGCCAACTTTTTTCATTCAAGAATAATACTTACATTGGGTAAACTGTAACCTTGGAGTGGTAATAGTTTATCTATCTAATGATGGCGGCTATACACGGTACGATTTTTGCCGGCTGGAGCTTCAGGGCCTGGGGTGGTTCTTGTAATAGCCGCTCATCTACCAAAATACCAATAATCAATTCAGATTTCATTATAAAATTTATTTTAATATTTCGATCCGCTGTTTTTAACATTATTTATTTTTAAATGTATTTATTTAAAATACATTATTTATTTATAATTTAATTTATATTTAATATTTATTAATATTAATTCTAATAAAAATTCTATTT
>OY987255.1:96337003-96850106 GCA_963920725.1 Rhamphomyia laevipes | reverse complement strand
TTATTATTGGTGCGAGAGGTAAAGTTTGTTTTGATGTGCAAGATGTTGAAACGAAAAAAACACACTTAGTTCATGCGAAGGATTTAAAATCGTAAGACCCGGCGTATCTCAGGGTGTGGGACTGCCCCGCGTTGTATTTGTACTATACTTAGAATGTTATTGCTATTTAGGTTTATCATCATATTCGTATACTATATAATTTATTTAATGTTCTGTATATATATTAATAATATTAGACACCTACCTTGGTATTATTGTACATATTGTATATTTATTTATTTATTACATTTGTGATTGTATTTGAGACTTTTATCGTTGTTTTCTAGATATAAGCCTGTTTTGTGACCCCACAAATGTTGAAATATACAAATAATGTTGAAATATACTTTTGATACCATTTTTTATAATTTTTTTTTGGTTTTCATTTTAACCTAAAAAGAAAATGTTAATGAAAAATAAAAATACGCGTACCTTAGGATTATGATTCCCTGAAATTTCTTTAATATAAATGGCTATTGTCCAGCCATGATTGTTATATCCATATATTTATTTAATTATATATAATTCTATATTATATATATATTAAATTATATTTATGGCCAATGGCCGGCTTAATGTATAGAAGTGAAGAATAAATAGTAAAATAATGTCAATAAGAATGAAAAAAAATAAGTAATTGGTATTGCCAAATTATTGAATTAAAAATCATTTGCAAAAGAAAATTGGCAAGAAAAATCAATTGCGCGAAAACGATAAAGTATCGATTCTAAAATATTAGGGTAGTTAGGATTTTGTTAGGGAAATCTAAGGTGGAGCAAAAGAAAAAAAATTAAAGGCACGGCAAGGAAGAAAACTTGGAATGAGATGGGGAAATTGGAAAAAACTTGTTCACCTTTAATTGACCCATCGGTTTTTTGTGGTCGAGTAATAACGAATTAAAAAAATATTAATTAATTTATAGTTATCATAATAATAATCTAAAAATAAGATTTTTAGATTATATATAATTATATTAAGTTAAAAAAGTGAACTATATATAATTATATTAAGTTAAACTGAAAAAAGGAAACCTATAGAAATCTGATAGTGGTTGAAGTAAAGTTAAACTGAATTTAAAAGTACAATAAAAAAAAGTTCAAAATCGATCATTAATATAATTATTTGATTTAAAAAAAAACCTTTATCATATTAGAAGATTAGAAGAGTTAAAACATTTTTGATAGTTCGTCAGTTTTCTAAAGTTTTTATAAATTTGAAAAAAACAAAACTTAATTTCAAATTCAAAAATCGTTTAAATATATATATATTAATAGATATAAATATATATGAAAGACCATCAAAAGATAAAAAAAAAACATATACATATTGGTACAATTTATTTTGTACATATAAATCAAATTGGATTTAAAATCTTAAGACCCGGCGTATCTCAGGGTGTGGGACTGCCCCGCGTTGTATTTGTACTGTATAATTAGAATTTATTGTTATTTAGGTTTATCATCGTATTCGTATACTATATAATTTATTTAATGTTCTGTATATATATTAATAATATTAGACACCTACCTTGTTATTATTGTACATATTGTATATTTATTTATTTATTACATTTGTGGTTGTATTTCAGACTTTTATCGTTGTTTTCTAGATATAAGCCTGTATTGTGACCCCGCAAATGTTGAAATATACAAATGTTGAAATATACTTTTGATACCATTTTTTATAATTTTTTTTTGGTTTTCATTTTAACCTAAAAAGAAAATGTTAATGAAAAATAAAAATACGCGTACCTTAGGATTATGATTCCCTGAAATTTCTTTAATATAAATGGCTATTGTCCAGCCATGATTGTTATATCCATATAGTTATTTAATTATATATAATTCTATATTATATATATATTAAATTATATTTATGGCCAATGGCCGGCTTAATGTATAGAAGTGAAGAATAAATAATAAAATAATGTCAATAAGAATGAAAAAAAAATAAGTAATTGGTATTGCCAAATTATTGAATTAAAAATCATTTGCAAAAGAAAATTGGCAAGAAAAATCAATTGCGCGAAAACGATAAAGTATCGATTCTAAAATATTAGGGTAGTTAGGATTTTGTTAGGGAAATCTAAGGTGGAGCAAAAGAAAAAAAATTAAAAGCACGGCAAGGAAGAAAACTTGGAATGAGATGGGGAAATTGGAAAAAACTTGTTCACCTTTAATTGACCCATCGGTTTTTTGTGGTCGAGTAATAACGAATTAAAAAAATATTAATTAATTTATAGTTATCATAATAATAATCTAAAAATAAGATTTTGTTAAAAAAGTGAACTATATATAATTATATTAAGTTAATCTGAAAAAAGGAAACCTATAGAAATCTGATAGTGGTTGAAGTAAAATTAAACTGAATTTAAAAGTGCAATAAAAAAAAAAGTTCAAAATCGATCATTAATATAATTATTTGATTTAAAAAAACAAAAGTTGATCAAATTAGAAGATTAGAAGAGTTAAAACATTTTTGATAGTTCGTCAGTTTTCTAAAGTTTTTATAAATTTGAAAAAAACAAAAATTAATTTCAAATTCAAAAATCGTTTAAATATATATATATATTAATTTAATACATATAAATATTATATGAAAGACCATCAAAAGATAAAAAAAATACATATTTTTACAATTTATTTTGTACATATAAATCAAATTGGATTTAAAATCGTAAGACCCGGCGTATCTCAGGGTGTGGGACTGCCCCGCATTGTATTTGTACTGTATACTTAGAATATTATTGTTATTTAGGTTTATCATCGTATTCGTATACTATATAATTTATTTAATGTTCTGTATATATATATTAATAATATTAGACACCTACCTTGATATTATTGTACATATTGTATATTTATTTATTTATTACATTTGTGGTTGTATTTCAGACTTTTATCGTTGTTTTCTAGATATAAGCCTGTTTTGTAACCCCACAAATGTTGAAATATACAAATGTTGAAATATACTTTTGATACCATTTTTTATAATTTTTTTTTGGTTTTCATTTTAACCTAAAAAGAAAATGTTAATGAAAAATAAAAATACGCGTACCTTAGGATTATGATTCCCTGAATTTTTTTTAATATAAATGGCTATTGTCCAGCCATGATTGTTATATCCATATAGTTATTTAATTATATATAATTCTATATTATATATATATTAAATTATATTTATGGCCAATGGCCGGCTTAATGTATAGAAGTGAATAATAAATAATAAAATAATATCAATAAGAATGAAAAAAAAAATAAGTAATTGGTATTGCCAAATTATTGAATTAAAAATCATTTGCAAAAGAAAATTGGCAAGAAAAATCAATTGCGCGAAAACGATAAAGTATCGATTCTAAAAAATTAGGGTAGATATGATTAAGCTAGGGAAATCCAAGGTGAAGCAAAAGAAAAAAAATTAAAGGCACGGCTAGGAAGAAAACTTGGAATGAGATGGGGAAATTGGAAAAAACTTGTTCACCTTTAATTGACCCATCGGTTTTTTGGGGTCGAGTAATAACGAATTAAAAAAATATTAATTAATTTATAGTTATCATAATAATAATCTAAAAATTAGATTTCGTTAAAAAAGTGAACTATATATTAACTATATATAATTATATTAAGTTAAACTGAAAAAAGGAAACCTATAGAAATCTGATAGTGGTTGAAGTAACGTTAAACTGAATTTAAAAGTACAATAAAAAAAAAGTTCAAAATCGATCATTAATATAATTATTTGATTTAAAAAAAAAAACCTTTATCAAATTAGAAGATTAGAAGAGTTAAAACATTTTTGATAGTTCGTCAGTTTTCTAAAGTTTTTATAAATTTGAAAAAAACAAAAATTAATTTCCAATTCAAAAATCGTTTAAATATATATATATTAATAGATATAAATATATATGAAAGACCATCAAAAGATAAAAAAAACATATACATATTGGTACAATTTCTTTTGTACATATAAATCAAATTGGATTTAAAATCTTAAGACCCGGCGTATCTCAGGGTGTGGGACTGCCCCGCGTTGTATTTGTACTGTATACTTAGAATATTATTGTTATTTAGGTTTATCATCGTATTCGTATACTATATAATTTATTTAATGTTCTGTATATATATTAATTATATAAGACACCTACCTTGATATTATTGTACATATTGTATATTTATTTATTTATTACATTTGTGGTTGTATTTCAGACTTTTATCGTTGTTTTCTAGATATAAGCCTGTTTTGTGACCCCACAAATGTTGAAATATACAAATGTTGAAATATACTTTTGATACCATTTTTTATAATTTTTTTTTGGTTTTCATTTTAACCTAAAAAGAAAATGTTAATGAAAAATAAAAATACGCGTACCTTAGGATTATGATTCCCTGATTTTTTTTTAATATAAATGGCTATTGTCCAGCCATGATTGTTATATCCATATAGTTATTTAATTATATATAATTCTATATTATATATATATTAAATTATATTTATGGCCAATGGCCGGCTTAATGTATAGAAGTGAATAATAAATAATAAAATAATATCAATAAGAATGAAAAAAAAATAAGTAATTGGTATTGCCAAATTATTGAATTAAAAATCATTTGCAAAAGAAAATTGGCAAGAAAAATCAATTGCGCGAAAACGATAAAGTATCGATTCTAAAAAATTAGGGTAGTTATGATTAAGCTAGGGAAATCCAAGGTGAAGCAAAAGAAAAAAAATTAAAGGCACGGCTAGGAAGAAAACTTGGAATGAGATGAGGAAATTGGAAAAACTTGTTCACCTTTAATTGACCCATCGGTTTTTTGGGGTCGAGTAATAACGAATTAAAAAAATATTAATTAATTTATAGTTATCATAATAATAATCTAAAAATAAGATTTCGTTAAAAAAGTGAACTATATATAATTATATTAAGTTAAACTGAAAAAAGGAAACCTATAGAAATCTGATAGTGGTTGAAGTAAAGTTAAACTGAATTTAAAAGTGCAATAAAAAAAAAGTTCAAAATCGATCATTAATATAATTATTTGATTTAAAAAAAAAAAGTTGATCGAATTAGAAGATTAGAAGAGTTAAAACATTTTTGATAGTTCGTCAGTTTTCTAAAGTTTTTATAAATTTGAAAAAAAACAAAAATTAATTTCAAATTCAAAAATCGTTTAAATATATATATATATATTTATATATATATTTATATATATATATTAATTTAATACATATAAATATTATATGAAAGACCATCAAAAGATAAAAAAAATACATATTTTTACAATTTATTTTGTACATATAAATCAAATTGGATTTAAAATCGTAAGACCCGGCGTATCTCAGGGTGTGGGACTGCCCCGCATTGTATTTGTACTGTATATTTAGAATATTATTGTTATTTAGGTTTATCATCGTATTCGTATACTATATAATTTATTTAATGTTCTGTATATATATATATTAATAATATTAGACACCTACCTTGATATTATTGTACATATTGTATATTTATTTATTTATTACATTTGTGGTTGTATTTCAGACTTTTATCGTTGTTTTCTAGATATAAGCCTGTTTTGTGACCCCACAAATGTTGAAATATACAAATGTTGAAATATACTTTTGATACCATTTTTTATAATTTTTTTTTGGTTTTCATTTTAACCTAAAAAGAAAATGTTAATGAAAAATAAAAATACGCGTACCTTAGGATTATGATTCCCTGAATTTTTTTTAATATAAATGGCTATTGTCCAGCCATGATTGTTATATCCATATAGTTATTTAATTATATATAATTCTATATTATATATATATTAAATTATATTTATGGCCAATGGCCGGCTTAATGTATAGAAGTGAAGAATAAATAATAAAATAATGTCAATAAGAATGAAAAAAAAATAAGTAATTGGTATTGCCAAATTATTGAATTAAAAATCATTTGCAAAAGAAAATTGGCAAGAAAAATCAATTGCGCGAAAACGATAAAGTATCGATTCTAAAATATTAGGGTAATTAGGATTTTGTTAGGGAAATCTAAGGTGGAGCAAAAGAAAAAAAATTAAAGGCACGGCAAGGAAGAAAACTTGGAATGAGATGGGGAAATTGGAAAAAACTTGTTCACCTTTAATTGACCCATCGGTTTTTTGTGGTCGAGTAATAACGAATTAAAAAAATATTAATTAATTTATAGTTATCATAATAATAATCTAAAAATAAGATTTTGTTAAAAAAGTGAACTATATATAATTATATTAAGTTAAACTGAAAAAAGGAAACCTATAGAAATCTGATAGTGGTTGAAGTAAAGTTAAACTCAATTTAAAAGTGCAATAAAAAAAAAAGTTCAAAATTGATCATTAATATAATTATTTGATTTAAAAAAAAAAAGTTGATCAAATTAGAAGAGTTAAAACATTTTTGATAGTTCGTCAGTTTTCTAAAGTTTTTATAAATTTGAAAAAAACAAAAATTAATTTCAAATTCAAAAATCGTTTAAATATATATATATATATATATAGATATATATATATATATATATATATATATATATATATATATATATATTAATTTAATACATATAAATATTATATGAAAGACCATCAAAAGATAAAAAAAATACATATTTTTACAATTTATTTTGTACATATAAATCAAATTGGATTTAAAATCGTAAGACCCGGCGTATCTCAGGGTGTGGGACTGCCCCGCATTGTATTTGTACTGTATACTTAGAATATTATTGTTATTTAGGTTTATCATCGTATTCGTATACTATATAATTTATTTAATGTTCTGTATATATATTAATTATATAAGACACCTACCTTGATATTATTGTACATATTGTATATTTATTTATTTATTACATTTGTGGTTGTATTTCAGACTTTTATCGTTGTTTTCTAGATATAAGCTTGTTTTGTGACCCCACAAATGTTGAAATATACTTTTGATACCATTTTTTATAATTTTTTTTTGGTTTTCATTTTAACCTAAAAAGAAAATGTTAATGAAAAATAAAAATACGCGTACCTTAGGATTATGATTCCCTGATTTTTTTTTAATATAAATGGCTATTGTCCAGCCATGATTGTTATATCCATATAGTTATATTATATATAATTCTATATTATATATATATTAAATTATATTTATGGCCAATGGCCGGCTTAATGTATAGTAGTGAATAATAAATAATAAAATAATATCAATAAGAATGAAAAAAAAAAAAGTAATTGGTATTGCCAAATTATTGAATTAAAAATCATTTGCAAAAGAAAATTGGCAAGAAAAATCAATTGCGCGAAAACGATAAAGTATCGATTCTAAAAAATTAGGGTAGTTATGATTAAGCTAGGGAAATCCAAGGTGAAGCAAAAGAAAAAAAATTAAAGGCACGGCTAGGAAGAAAACTTGGAATGAGATGAGGAAATTGGAAAAAACTTGTTCACCTTTAATTGACCCATCGGTTTTTTGGGGTCGAGTAATAACGAATTAAAAAAATATTAATTAATTTATAGTTATCATAATAATAATCTAAAAATAAGATTTCGTTAAAAAAGTGAACTATATATTAACTATATATAATTATATTAAGTTAAACTGAAAAAAGGAAACCTATAGAAATCTGATAGTGGTTGAAGTAAAGTTAAACTGAATTTAAAAGTACAATAAAAAAAAAGTTCAAAATCGATCATTAATATAATTATTTGATTTAAAAAAAAAACCTTTATCAAATTAGAAGATTAGAAGAGTTAAAACATTTTTGATAGTTCGTCAGTTTTCTAAAGTTTTTATAAATTTGAAAAAAAAACAAAAATTAATTTCCAATTCAAAAATCGTTTAAATATATATATATTAATAGATATAAATATATATGAAAGACCATCAAAAGATAAAAAAAACATATACATATTGGTACAATTTATTTTGTACATATAAATCAAATTGGATTTAAAATCTTAAGACCCGGCGTATCTCAGGGTGTGGGACTGCCCCGCGTTGTATTTGTACTGTATACTTAGAATGTTATTGTTATTTAGGTTTATCATCGTATTCGTATACTATATAATTTATTTAATGTTCTGTATATATATTAATAATATTTATTTATTTATTTATTTCATTTAATCTACCGATATTTTATCATACAGATTTTTACAATTTTAAAATATAACAATTTAAAAAAAAACTTAGATTTATTTTAATTTTTTTATTAATATCTAATGAAAGTTTCAAAAAGAAAACATATATATTACTAAATATAAAAAGAAAAATTACTGTAAAAAGTAGAAAAAGTAAAAACTCCAGTAATAATATGATATTTAAGAAAATGTAATTAAAAAAGTTCTTTCACCATAGATATAAACTTGTCCCTAGAACATGAGATATCAATCGCACCATACACTGAGTTAAATTTCGAAATACATTTTGTAATGGGCTCATGTTGGCCATAATTGGTTCTATGATGAGGAGGATAAAAAATTGAAACAATACGTAGACTACATGGTTTATATAGATTACAAAACATAGCGCTTATATCATTACAATTTATACTATTACATATAACATCGCGAACAAAAGTAACACAAAAAACATTACGCCTAGCCTCGAGAGTAGGGAGACCAATAAGTAAGCATCTCGACCTGTAACATGGCAATTCACCATTAAATAGTTTTTTTAATGCAAATCTAGTAAAAGTTTTTTGGATTCTTTCCAATTTAATAATATGAATAGAGTAAACTGGACACCATACAATTGCCGAATATTCTAAAATAGATCTTACTAACGAACAATATAATGTTTTTAAAGAATATGGATCATTGAAATCTTTAGTATTTCTAATTATAAATCCTAACATTTTAAATGCTTTTGCATTTATATAATCAAAGTGAATATTAAAAGACATTTTTGAATCATAATATACTCCAAGGTCCAAAATTTTATCCACTTCATCCAACACAATACCATTAATAGTTAAATTAACTGAGGATTTAGAGTGTTTTCTAGAAAACAGAATAACTTTACACTTAGATATATTCAACGCTAAACAATTATTATCAGCCCAATTCACTAGTCCATTTAAATCATATTGTAAGTGGTTAAGATCCATATCATTGTTTATAATGCGAAATAATTTAAAATCATCAGCAAAACCTAAAGCACTAGAAGATCCTGTAAATAACTGTATATCATTAACAAACAGAATAAAGAATAATGGAGCAATGTGGCTACCTTGAGGTAGGCCAGATAAAGCTTGTATTTGTCGTGATTGGAAGTTTTGTATTTTAACTATCTGAATTCTATTTAGTAAATAAGATTCAATCCACCGTAAAACAGAAGAATGAAAACCAATAGCTTTAAATTTACGTATAACTAAATTGTGCTGCACTCTATCAAATGCTTTCAGAAAATCAGTATAAACAGTACCAACTTCACGACCAGATTCTAAAGCATTAATAACGAAATTCGAAAAACAAGTTAAATTTGTAGTGGTAGATCGACCTCGAATAAATCCATGTTGTTTAGGAGATATGAAGTTTTCAACCACATTAGTAATTTTCTTTACGACAATACTTTCAAATAATTTTGGAATAACTGAAAGTTTAGCAATTCCTCGATAATTTTTAATGTCATTTTTACAACCACTCTTGAAAATTGGAGTTAGAAAAGATATTTTCCACGAATCTAGAAATACACCACCACTAAGAGACAAATTAAATATATGGGTTAATGGACTTGCAAATAAATTAGCAAATTTTTTTACCACAATTGAAGGTATTCCATCAAACCCAGGATTATAGTCAATAATTAAATTTTCTAAAGCATCCAAAACTTCCACTTCTGTAATAGATAATTGTCCTAAATCAAATTGACTTTGAATGTGATTGTAATTGCCTTTCGAATTAGAATCTACTAAGCAATAGACTGACTCAAAAAAATCAGCAAAAAGATTTACAGATTCTGGCAATGAATTTGAAGAAGAATCGCCAAAAACCATTTGATTAGGAAATCCAGAAGTGGCTTTTTTGCTGGAAACATAAACCCAAAAACTTTTACTATTATTTTTAATATTATTTTCTAAATTGTAGATATATTGTTTATATAGAAATCTATGTAATGTTTCATATTCACGGCGAAGCCTCATGAAATTAATTTTATCCGCTACGAACTTAGAATTTTTATATTTAACATGCGCTTTATTTCTGGCATTTTTTAGTCTACATAAACTTTTATTGTACCATTTAGGATGATTATTATTTCTAATCATAATATCTGGAACACATTGATTAATAGCTAAATAAATAAAATTAGAAAACATAGACCAAGCCTCATTTAAATCAGTACTCAATAAAACATTATTCCAAGAACAAGAATTTAATCTATCACTTAAAGCGTTGAAATTAGCTTTCCTAAAGTTTTTACTTTTTGAACTGATATTAATGTTTTCATGATTAAAATTATATAACTTAATATCAATAATTAAGGCATTATGATGCCGATCACAATTTACAAATGGAGTAAATTCAGAACAAGTAGCATATAATTCATTAGGTACAAAAATTAAATCAAGAATACGATTATTAAAATTTTTTATACTATTAATTTGATTTAAGTTACAAGAAAAAAGAGTATTTACCACTACCATATCAGAATCATTAGTTAAATTCGTTGGCAACAAAAATTGCTCATCTTCAATCCAATTCCATGATAGGCAACTAAGGTTAAAATCTCCAGTAACAAAAAAGTAGTCATCCTCATTTAATTTCTCAGCAACATTAGAAAAATTCTTCATATGATTTTCATATAAACAAAAGTCACTAGATGGTGGTATGTAGCTTACTCCAAAAAATAAATTTGTCGTACTATTCGCTGAGAAAACTTTTATAATAAGTTGCTCTATCTCACCATCGCAGAAATAAAGATCAATAGCTGCACTACTAAAAATTGAGCGAACTGCAATTAATACACCACCACCACGTTTGTGGCCTGTTGATTGCCAACATCGATCTTTCCGATAAACATCATATTTGGAAGTAAAAATCTCTGGTGTTTCAATATCAGCATGTAGCCAGGTCTCAGTTAAGATTATGACGTCAAAGTCATTTTCTAAAGCCGCAAGAAAAAATTGATGAATCTTACTTCTCATACCACCAACATTCTGATAATAAACAGAGAAATTGTTTAAATTTCGCTCATTATTGTTATAATTTAATGTTGGTGATAATAATAAAACATCAAGAATTGACGGTAAATTAAATACACACTCATTGTTTACACTATTATTAGAAGAAACAGACACAGAAGAGTTCATAGACATCAATAAATTTGAGAGCGGAGAATTATTGTTATTATTTGAGAACAATGATGAAACAGCGTCTTCCCCAACTTCAATTGATGATAAACAAGAATTTATATTTGAATTTATTTTACTGCATTTTCTAACGGGTGCTTCAAGTTTTTTGGCAAATTAATAAATTTTTTAACTATAATACCCGCAGGCCAAATATTTGGATTAAGAATTTTATCAGAATAAGGTTCAGGAATACCTAATTTAAAAGAAATATGCCTCATTTTATTCACATCAGCATCTTTTTTCACTAGCTTGAAGCATTGAATGTCATTGGTGACTAAATCTAATCGCTTCGTGATGTATTGCGTTAGGGCATCAGATGTTGTTTTTGGACCACATTGAGATATGTGGAACCAATTCTGTTTAGATACAACTTCGATTTCAGATCCGTCAATTGCTTTCCCAACTATTACATCTTTGTTAGTCACAATTTGATTTCCAGGATTTTTTTTATTTGGTTTTCTAGTTTTCCGTTTTTTTGTAGATTGCACAGATGTTGTTGCAGCACCCTGTTTTGCAATATCAGAAAATAGTTGACCAGGAACAGTTTTAGAAATATTTATTGGACTTTGAACCGAAATATCCGCTGGTAGTTCTTTTAAATTATTATTATTATTAGATACCATATTGCTATTTAATCCATTGATTTTAAACTCATTAACCACCTTTTTAATATTAGCCAATTCCGAACATATCCAGTCAAATTTATTTGTCCAGCAAATGTTTATAGATATTTCCATACATGTTTCACATTTCCAAAAAAGTGAAGCATTAGATTTCAAAATTGTATTCAAATTTTCAGGAACTTTTGCACAATTTATGTGAAAGAATTTTCCACAAAAAGATTCACAAGTAATAAAATCAAATTGAATTTTCTTATTACATTTAGCGCAAATTTTATCCATTATAAATTAATGTAAAAATAATTATACAAAAAAAATAATTGAAAATAAGAACAATTAATGAAAAAATTACGGAGCTAAAAAAAACACGTCTAAACAGTTTAAAGTTTAAAGTTTTTTGAATATTAGACACCTACCTTGTTATTATTGTACATATTGTATATTTATTTATTTATTACATTTGTGGTTGTATTTCAGACTTTTATCGTTGTTTTCTAGATATAAGCCTGTATTGTGACCCCGCAAATGTTGAAATATACAAATGTTGAAATATACTTTTGATACCATTTTTTATAATTTTTTTTTGGTTTTCATTTTAACCTAAAAAGAAAATGTTAATGAAAAATAAAAATACGCGTACCTTAGGATTATGATTCCCTGAAATTTCTTTAATATAAATGGCTATTGTCCAGCCATGATTGTTATATCCATATAGTTATTTAATTATATAATTCTATATTATATATATATTAAATTATATTTATGGCCAATGGCCGGCTTAATGTATAGAAGTGAAGAATAAATAATAAAATAATGTCAATAAGAATGAAAAAAAAATAAGTAATTGGTATTGCCAAATTATTGAATTAAAAATCATTTGCAAAAGAAAATTGGCAAGAAAAATCAATTGCGCGAAAACGATAAAGTATCGATTCTAAAATATTAGGGTAGTTAGGATTTTGTTAGGGAAATCTAAGGTGGAGCAAAAGAAAAAAAATTAAAGGCACGGCAAGGAAGAAAACTTGGAATGAGATGGGGAAATTGGAAAAAACTTGTTCACCTTTAATTGACCCATCGGTTTTTTGTGGTCGAGTAATAACGAATTAAAAAAATATTAATTAATTTATTGTTATCATAATAATAATCTAAAAATAAGATTTTGTTAAAAAAGTGAACTATATATAATTATATTAAGTTAAACTGAAAAAAGGAAACCTATAGAAATCTGATAGTGGTTGAAGTAAAGTTAAACTGAATTTAAAAGTGCAATAAAAAAAAGTTCAAAATCGATCATTAATATAATTATTTGATTTAAAAAAAAAAGTTGATCGAATTAGAAGATTAGAAGAGTTAAAACATTTTTGATAGTTCGTCAGTTTTCTAAAGTTTTTATAAATTTGAAAAAAAACAAAAATTAATTTCAAATTCAAAAATCGTTTAAATAAATATATATATATATATTTATATATATATATTAATTTAATACATATAAATATTATATGAAAGACCATCAAAAGATAAAAAAAATACATATTTTTACAATTTATTTTGTACATATAAATCAAATTGGATTTAAAATCGTAAGACCCGGCGTATCTCAGGGTGTGGGACTGCCCCGCATTGTATTTGTACTGTATACTTAGAATATTATTGTTATTTAGGTTTATCATCGTATTCGTATACTATATAATTTATTTAATGTTCTGTATATATATATATTAATAATATTAGACACCTACCTTGATATTATTGTACATATTGTATATTTATTTATTTATTACATTTGTGGTTGTATTTCAGACTTTTATCGTTGTTTTCTAGATATAAGCCTGTTTTGTGACCCCACAAATGTTGAAATATACAAATGTTGAAATATACTTTTGATACCATTTTTTATAATTTTTTTTTGGTTTTCATTTTAACCTAAAAAGAAAATGTTAATGAAAAATAAAAATACGCGTACCTTAGGATTATGATTCCCTGATTTTTTTTTAATATAAATGGCTATTGTCCAGCCATGATTGTTATATCCATATAGTTATTTAATTATATATAATTCTATATTATATATATATTAAATTATATTTATGGCCAATGGCCGGCTTAATGTATAGAAGTGAATAATAAATAATAAAATAATATAAATAAGAATGAAAAAAAAATAAGTAATTGGTATTGCCAAATTATTGAATTAAAAATCATTTGCAAAAGAAAATTGGCAAGAAAAATCAATTGCGCGAAAACCATAAAGTATCGATTCTAAAAAATTAGGGTAGTTATGATTAAGCTAGGGAAATCCAAGGTGAAGCAAAAGAAAAAAATTAAAGGCACGGCTAGGAAGAAAACTTGGAATGAGATGGGGAAATTGGAAAAAACTTGTTCACCTTTAATTGACCCATCGGTTTTTTGGGGTCGAGTAATAACGAATTAAAAAAATATTAATTAATTTATAGTTATCATAATAATAATCTAAAAATAAGATTTCGTTAAAAAAGTGAACTATATATTAACTATATATAATTATATTAAGTTAAACTGAAAAAAGGAAACCTATAGAAATCTGATAGTGGTTGAAGTAAAGTTAAACTGAATTTAAAAGTACAATAAAAAAAAAGTTCAAAATCGATCATTAATATAATTATTTGATTTAAAAAAAAAAACCTTTATCAAATTAGAAGATTAGAAGAGTTAAAACATTTTTGATAGTTCGTCAGTTTTCTAAAGTTTTTATAAATTTGAAAAAAACAAAAATTAATTTCAAATTCAAAAATCGTTTAAATATATATATATTAATAGATATAAATATATATGAAAGACTATCAAAAGATAAAAAAAAACATATACATATTGGTACAATTTATTTTGTACATATAAATCAAATTGGATTTAAAATCTTAAGACCCGGCGTATCTCAGGGTGTGGGACTGCCCGCGTTGTATTTGTACTGTATACTTAGAATGTTATTGTTATTTAGGTTTATCATCGTATTCGTATACTATATAATTTATTTAATGTTCTGTATATATATTAATAATATTAGACACCTACCTTGTTATTATTGTACATATTGTATATTTATTTATTTATTACATTTGTGGTTGTATTTCAGACTTTTATCGTTGTTTTCTAGATATAAGCCTGTATTGTGACCCCACAAATGTTGAAATATACAAATGTTGAAATATACTTTTGATACCATTTTTTATAATTTTTTTTTGGTTTTCATTTTAACCTAAAAAGAAAATGTTAATGAAAAATAAAAATACGCGTACCTTAGGATTATGATTCCCTGAAATTTCTTTAATATAAATGGCTATTGTCCAGCCATGATTGTTATATCCATATAGTTATTTAATTATATATAATTCTATATTATATATTTATTAAATTATATTTATGGCCAATGGCCGGCTTAATGTATAGAAGTGAAGAATAAATAATAAAATAATATCAATAAGAATGAAAAAAAATAAGTAATTAGTATTGCCAAATTATTGAATTAAAAATCATTTGCAAAAGAAAATTGGCAAGAAAAATCAATTGCGCGAAAACGATAAAGTATCGATTCTAAAAAATTAGGGTAGTTATGATTAAGCTAGGGAAATCCAAGGTGGAGCAAAAGAAAAAAAAATTAAAGGCACGGCAAGGAAGAAAACTTGGAATGAGATGGGGAAATTGGAAAAAACTTGTTCACCTTTAATTAACCCATCGCACAAGAAAGGTGAGCAATGGTTTTTCGAAAAAAGATAGGATGATTTTTTTTTTTGGGGTCGGGTAATAACGATCAACGAGGATAGTTGTTTTTTGAGTAAAGTTGAAATAAAAGATAGTATTCATAGGAATAGTTTTAAAGGATTTTTTTTTAGAATACATAAAAAGTATATAAAAAGAAAAATTAATTAAATTAAAAAAATATTAATTAATTTATAGTTATCATAATAATAATCTAAAAATAAGATTTCGTTAAAAAAGTGA
This sequence comes from Rhamphomyia laevipes, assembly GCA_963920725.1. NCBI lineage: Eukaryota > Metazoa > Arthropoda > Insecta > Diptera > Empididae > Rhamphomyia > Rhamphomyia laevipes. Next base: position 96,834,113 of record OY987255.1, on the reverse strand, counting down.
ACTATATATTAACTATATATAATTATATTAAGTTAAACTGGAAAAAGGAAACCTATAGAAATCTGATAGTGGTTGAAGTAAAGTTAAACTGAATTTAAAAGTACAATAAAAAAAAACTTCAAAATTAATCATTAATATAATTATTTGATTTAAAAAAAAAACCTTGATCAAATTAGAAGCTAAGAAGAGTTAAAACATTTTTGATAGTTCGTCAGTTTTCTAAAGTTTTTATAAATTTGAAAATAACAAAAATTAATTTCAAATTCAAAAATTGTTTAAATTTATAAGTTAATGTTTGTTGGAATTAAAAAACGTTACTTGGGTAGTTTTCAATAAATTTTGTTTTCACTATTATTGGTCATTAATTTATTTTACAGTATTTATTTATTTTACTATTTTAATTTTGACAAAATATAATATAAGTTTTACTGATCACTAATTTACTTTACAGTAGTATTTATTTTACTATTTCAATTTTTGACTTAAGTTTTATTGATCACTGATTTATATTACAGAATTATTTATTTTACTGTTAAGTTATTTATTTTACAGAATTATTTATTTTACTATTTTAATTTTGAAAAAATGTGATTTAAGTTTTACTGATCACTGATTTATTTTACAGAATTAATTATTTTACTTTTTAATTCTTGACAAAAGTTTTACTGATCACTGATTTACTTTACAGAATTATGTATTTTACTGTTAAGTTATTTATTTTACAGAATTATTTATTTTATTATTAAGTTATTTATTTTACAAAATTATTAATTTTTGTAAGATTTAATAATAAGATTTATTTTGTAAAATTTAATTAAGTGATTTTTTTACATCACAATTTGTAATATTTTTGGAGTTGTCTGATTGAGCTAAAAAAAAGACTGAAGACTTGGAAGTAAGAATTGTAATTTTTAGGTTAGAATAGTTTTATGTGGGCGAAAAATAGATAAGAAGGTTTTCAAGTTCCTTAGTTTGAATGTGGGAAAAAATATAGTTTGGGATGCGATAGTTTCAAATTGCAATTCACTTGTGCAAATATAAATTATTAGCTTCTTAGAAATATTATAGAATATCCAAAAGGAATTTATGAAAAAAACAAAAGTTTTAGACTACAGTGCATTTGTGCAAATATAAATTAGGAATTAATTAGAAATAAGTAAAATATTATAGAGTAGCCAGAAAGTGTGAGAATTTAAATGATAAAAAGAATCATAGGTACAAATAATATTTTCTTGACTAAATAAAAAATGAATAAAGAAAGAAATATGAGAGGTGTGTTAACTCTTCCCCCCTTAATTGCAAGCTTCCATGTTTGCGGATTTGCCAATATTGATAAAAAGTCGTGGTTCTGGTATGACGGTATCTGTTGGATTGTTTGTTAATGTAGGGATAGTTTTGAGGGTAACGTTTTCTGGAGGAATAGTTTGATTTTTTATTTTGATTGATTTAGATTTTCTGCATTTTATTATGATAATAAGAAGGAGTATAATGATTATTATGATTATTAGGGAGTAATTGATTGATTGGTGGACAAGTTTTTGTGTTTTTATTTCATTGATTTTGTGGATTTTTAGATTGTTTAGTAGATTTCGGATTTGATGCACTTCGTAAGATAGTAGAGGATAGAGTAAATGTTTATTTGGAGCTGATTCTAAAGTATAATTTAATTCCATTAAAAAGTCATCGTATTTTTTAAGTTCTATTATGTGGATGAGTTTGAAATTCCCATTCATTAATTTAGCTTCACCAGTTTTAAGCGCTATGATTTGCGAATTTGAATAGTCCAATATGCGTGTTTCGCTGGTAACAGTTTGAAGATACAACCTACAAAGAGATTTAACTTTTAATATGGCTTTTATGTATAACTCTACCGGATTCGGTTATTACTAAGTAGTTTTTATTTTTTTTAACAATTTCTTTTTTGAATCTAGGTGTTAATTTCGAGCCTAATCGTTAGTTATTTTGTACATAAATAATTACACCAGTTTCATATTCTTTAATTGGTTGTCTATTTTGCTTATGATATTGTAAGTCTTTAATCTGTTTATTTATTACTTTTTCGATATTTTGTTCACCAGTTTTTTCTAGTTCTGAGGGGTTCATTCTAGGTTATTTGCCGAAAAATAATTCTACTGGTTTTTTTCTGGTAGTGGAATGGACTGAATGATTGTATTCGTTTATGGCTCGCTCGAGTAATTCTTCAAAATTTCGTGATATACCGTCGGATTTGAGACAACACATTATTTCACCTAGAGTAGAATGAAACCTTTCTAACTGACCGTTAATTTCGCTTTTATAAGCAGGGTTTTTATACATTGTTATTCCAAACTCATCCTCAAGCATTGATGTGACACTGATTGAGTTAAAAGATGGTTCATTGTCTAAAACGATGTACTCGGGTACATTTAAAAGGTATATCAGATCTCTTAGGGGTTGCCTAATTTCCTCAATTGATCTAGCGTTGATTATTTTATAATGAACAAATTTTGTTAATTTATCGATTGCAGTTAGCACCAGCCTTTTTTCGGTAGAATAAATGTCGATATGGATGATTTGGCCTGGATATTTAGGGATAGGTGTAGAATTAAGTATAGGGTTATAGGGGTGTTTGTCATATTTATTTTCTTTACATGCAGAGCATAATTTCACGAAATATTTAATTTTTTTGGACATTTTAGGAAAGTAGTACTTTTCGAGTATTTGTAATCTATTTTCTTGTGCGTTACGATGTGCTCTACGGTGTGTAGTAAGGATAATTTCATCCTGCTCGTTTTCGTTAGTTATATCCTGTACTTGAAATTGTGCGAATCTAATCTTAAAAGTTTTTAGATGAGGCGCATAAATTGAACGTATATCATTTATAAGATTAGGCGGTGTTAAGAGACCATTTATGGTATTTGGATTTAGGTAATTTTTTAGGATATTGATTATGTCCGTTTTATAGAAATGAGGTTTGGTTATAATGTGTCTGTCGTATGAGGGAAAAGGTTGTTGATATTCATAGTTTTCTTGATTCCCTAATAAGAGTATAATTTGGTTTCTATATAAATTAATAGGAAGCTCTATTATGGGAATAGAATCATTGGATAGATTGTTGATATCGTCCAGAGAAGGAATGACAGAATTGATAGAACAAGGTAATCTGGATAATGCATCGGCTACCGTATTAGTTTTGCCGGGTCTGTAATGTAGTTCATAATTATATTCTTCTAAGATGGCCTTCCATCTCTCCATTTTAGTGTTATTATTTTTGTTACTTAATGCATAAGTTAATGGTTGATGATCCGTTATTATTGTAATCTTCGTTGATCCATAAAGAAAGTTGCGTAATAAATTTAAGGCCCAAATTATCGCGAGCATTTCCTTCTCGTTGGTTGCGTAATTTTCTTCCGTTTTGCTGAGTGTTCTAGAGATGAAGGTTATAGGTCTATGATTTTGTGCTAGAACTGCGCCAACTGCGTAGTCTGAGGCATCCGTGGTTAATTCGAATCCTTGTTGAAAGTCCGGATAAGAGAGGATAATTTCTTCTGACGTGAGAATTTCTTTTATATTATTAAATGCTTTGATGGCATTTTCATCCATCGTTATAATTTTATTCTTTGACATGTTCTTTGATATTCTCCCCTCTTCTCCTCTTAAGAGTGAAGTTAGAGGTTTTGCTACTTTAGCGTAGTTTTCTATGAAACGGCGGTAATAGCCTGACATTCCTAGAAACAATCGTAAATCTTTTAATGTCTTAGGAAGTGTTAAGTTTACTATTGCTTGAACCTTTTTAGGATTCACCTTTATGCCTTCAGTGGATATTATGAATCCAAGAAATTCAACCTCTCTTTTAAGAAACTCGCATTTATCGAGCTGAATTTTCATATTAGCAGATTCGAGAGTTTTAAATATTGTTAGCATTTTTTCGAAATTTTCGTCCTCAGTTTTGCCAAATATGATAATGTCATCGATATAAACATAGCATATTTTGCCTATAAAATCTCGAAGAATGTCATCAAGAGCTCTCTGGAAGATAGCAGGAGCATTTTTGAGGCCCAACGGTAATCTTGTGAATTCATATTTGCCGTTATTAATTGAGAAAGCTGTTTTTTCGAAATCACATTCTTTTAATGGGATTTGATGAAATCCGCTCTTTAGATCTATAACCGTAAAGAATTTATTCTTGCCTAAATTTGCAAGTACTTCGTTAATTTCCGGTATCGGATATCTGTCGGGTATGGTAATGGTGTTGAGTTTCCTGTAATCAATCACCATTCTATATTTTTTTTCGCCGTAAGCGTCTGATTTCTCCGGGACAACCCATACCGGTGAATTGTAGGGTGATCTGGACGGTCTTATTATACTATCCTGAAGAAGTTTTTGTATTTCTTCTGCGACTATATCTTTAAGGCACATAGGGTAAGGGTATGCTTTAGAGTAAACCGGATCATTAGTGGTAGTTCGAATTTCGCCTTTTACTGAAGTAGTGTAAGTTAGTTTATTGTCAGGATCAGCAAATAGATTAGGAAGAGTTTGAACTTGGGACTGAGGTTAGAAGTTCAAATATCAATAGAATTCACTAATTATGATTTTTGTTGCTTTAGAGAAATTTTAATATTGGACATGATAGTCATATAGTTTTTATCAGTGTAAATCGTGGCGTTTAAACATTTTAGGCTATCGTTGCCAATAATGTCATAGAATGAAGAAAGATTTGGTAAGATATAGAATTTCAATTTATTATCATTTAGGTTGAATAAATCTATGAAAGTGTGATGGGTTACTGCAATTTTACCACCTACGAAGTTAGCGTAAAATGATTTTTCGTTAGAAATCGGATTCCTAATGTATCGAAGTTGCATATAATTTTTATTTGATCCGGTATCGATTAAAAATTTTAATTTATGTCCGCTCTTCGCCGTATACTCGAAATAGGGCAGCGAAGAGCTATCTAAACTAAAAAATGAATGTCATTAATATCTTCTACCTGATCTAGTAACTCTTGAGGTTCCAAATAATTCGAGAAAGACTGGTCACAGGTTTTATCGTACCCGTCGATAATTTGTTCATATTCGTCTAGCTTTACTTCGTTAGCGATATCGCTGCTGACTGCTTTAGTATCAGTATGGAATATGCGTTGAGAGTTATTATTCGTAGGGGGTTTTTATTCGATGCATTTCTACTAGTAGTTTGATAATTCCTATTTTGATTCCTATTACTTGCAGTCAAGTGATCGATTTCCATCGGTTCGGGTCTTTGATAAGACCTATTATTATTTTTAAAGTGACCCTTCTCATTTTGATTATAATTTTTCACAGTAGGTAGGGGAAGTGATATCGCATTTCTAGGATTTATTGGTTGGTTATAGTTAAAGCTAGGTTTTGAAAATTGTGCTCGTGAATCTTTACTCAATTCATGACGAAATTGAAACTTCTGTTCGCTATTATTCGACTGACTATTTCTATAAGGGAAGGGATTAGGTCTTTGAGCTTGATTCGGCTTGGTATTGCCGTGACTATGTTGAATGCGGTAGTTAACATTCTGAAGTTTGAGGCATAAATGTAATGCTTCTGGTAAATCTTTAGGCTCCTTAATGCACAACATACGTGGTAGATCGCCTTTAAGACCACGAATAAAGGTATCCAGAGCTTTTGGTCATAACTATCCAGAAGTTTTGGTCATAACTTCCATGGATTCTGAGCTCATTTCCATACAGGACAATCTATTTAAAATGAGGGATAAGTGATGGTATACCAATTGGTAATAATCTTGGACGCTCTCATTTTTTTGGAAGAGAGTAGTCATTTGGTACTCTAGAGTACCTAGATCTCTTTTATCTGCATAATGCATCGACAAACATTTCGAGATTCTATCCCAGTCGAGGGGAGTGTTATAGGATTCTACAACTATATCTGCTTCACCAATTATTTTATTTCTGATTACATTGAGTATTCCGTAGTATCTAGTACTATTTTGTATGGGATTGTAAATTTGTAATATTCTATCGACGCTTTTCTTCCATGAAGAGAATTGACCCTGTTGACCAGAGAGTTCACGTAGGCTTTTCACTACGTCTGGTATTTTATCATCACCAGGCATTGTAATGACAGGTACTTGAGCGTTATTTTGATTCGTATTATCTGGATGTGGGTTCGCAGGATCATGAGGTACATTTCTGTTCTCTGTCCTTATGACCTCTAAAATTATAGCTTTTAAGTCGTCTAGATTCATTTGGCGTGAATTATTTTCTAAAGTTTCGTGTTGGGCTTCCTGTTCTACTGTGGATGGATCAAGCAGATATGGCCTAATCAAGTTATTGTGATCCATAGAGGATAATAAAACAAATTGGATGATACCGTACCTTCTGATAAGGTTATCACGGAACGCGTGTTATGCACTTAAAGGGTTAATTTAATATAGTTCGAAAAGAAAGAAAGATAAGATTTAAAAAAAAGTTTTATTAATAGGAAAAGGAACTCAATTTATTAAATGCTTTTTATTCGCCAAAATCACTAGTCTATTCAACTCTATTTGTTTTTGTTATATACAATTTAATTTTATTAATTATTTTTTAAATTTTAATTTTATATAAAAATTTTAAATATTACTTATTTAAATTAATTTTATTTCTTAGCTATAAATTTTAATGAAAATTCTACAATTTGAACAAGATTGAGTTGTACTTTATTTGTTGTATGAAATTTATAAAAGACAAAAAGAACTTATTAATTAGATACGTAATTTATTTAAATATTTATAAATTGTATTGATTGTTTTCTGAATTCAGTTTCTTTATTATTTCAAATTTTAGATATTATTCATATTTTTTATATGATTTGAATAAAAATACTTTGTTTTATTATAGTTGCAATAAAAATTTTAATTTTGTACTTATGAATTATTTAGATAACCTTGAATCTTACTTCTTTTGGTTATACAAATAAGTAAACGTTTTAAAAATCTAAATAATAGATTAATTATTGTAATCAATGTCAAAAAGAAAATTTTAATTTTGTAATAATAAATTTAGATAACCTTGAATTGTACTTCTTTTGGTTATACGAAATAACTATTATAAACTTTGATTTTTTATTATATAAAAAAAAATCACTATTTTTTTTTAAAAAAAATTTAAATAAATTTTCAGCGGCTTACATTAATATTAATATTCTGGTCATGTTTAGCATGGATGTTATATTATTAATTATTTAATAATATAATTACTTTACCTATTTGTTATTTGTATTAATTCTTTATAATACAATCTCTCTTTGTTGATAAAAACAATGTCTTCCTTTATTTATTTTATATCTTTATTTAAATAATTTACTACTTATTCAAATTAGAATCATACAATATACTATTTTCAATAAAAACAATTTGAAACAATTTCAATAAAGCACAAGCTTTTTCTTTGAAATGGTTCTGTTTGTTGTATATTGATCAACTGACCATTTAACCATCGATTTACATTTAATTTATATGATTTTCAGTTATATTAAATCAATAATAATTGATTTGTAACAAATTCTTTTACCTTTAATATTAATATAAACATGCTTAGTTAGCAAAATTGCTAATTAAGCAATTTTGAAATTAAATTATATTTAATTAAAATAAATTTATTGATTTATTTTGTCAATTTGACAAAATAAATTAGGTCATTAATTAATTATAAATAATTTTTTACAGAGTGTACCATTTTGTACACTACACCTCCCATTCCCAGATGAAAAAGACTCATTTTACAAATTAGTCTTTTTCCGGTACTACGGAGTATTTGAATCTTAATTAATTTTTTTTTTTTTTTAATGGTTAAGTTAATCAGCTCTTCAATTTACAAAAAAAAACATATGTATATAATTGCAGTTACCGAATTTCGCACTCTCAATAGTTTATTGAGATAATTCACCTTCCTTTGAAAGGATTAGGCTCGGTAGTTTATTTATTTATTATTATTTTTTTTACTGCTTTTACAAAAATTTACAATCTTATATATTTCAAAATTTAATCTTAATAACTCATAGTATTTTACAAAATGTTTTCCTAATATTTTAAAAATTAAATAATTCAAAATTTAAAATTTTAAAAGAAATATAATTTTTCTGTATAATATAATGTAATATTATTTAATAATTTAAAGTATATTTTAATTTATAAGTAATTTGATAATTCAATAATTCAATATTTATTTCTTTTTTTTTTACTGTGTAATAATATAAAATTTTATAAATTCAAAATGTATATTCTTTTTTTTTTTACTGTGTAATATGATTTTATTGATACTGTATACAAAAATTCTTATGTTGATTACAAATTTTTTTTTTTTTATTATTGTATTTTAATATTTTTTCAACACATATAAAACATATTCTTATACCTTTTACTTCCCCTTTACACTTGATCAATTAACAAATATATATTTTTTTTTATTTATTTATTTTTTACATACTAAAATTTAAAACCAATATTATTTTATAATTTAATAATTCTTAATTTACAAACAATTTAATAATTCATATATTTTAATAACCCCAATCATTTTATAGTTTAATAATTTTTATTTAGAAATTAATAATAATATTAATATAATTGAATATAATTTTAAAAACCCAAAACAAAACTCTTAGCTAATAATTTAAAATATTATATTTTTTAAAACATAATATTAATTTTCAAATTTATAAGTCAACTATTTTTTTTTTTTTTTTTTTTTACCGTGTAAATAAATTCAAAAATTTCTTTGGCAGTGTAAAATAATTCTTATACCCAAAATTCCTGATGTAAACAAAAAAATCTTATTCTAAAATTGTTTTGTTATTGTTTACATTTTTATATTTTTATATGATTGACTACATAAATTAGATTTTGTGTTCATTTTACAACCATTGACTATATTTAAAAGACTTCATTTAAAAGACTACATTTAAAAGACTACATTTAGAAAAACTTATTCCATATCCTTGCCTCCCCTTTTACTCTTGATCCATTAATATTTTTTTATCTATTTAATTTGCTTGTATAATTCAATAACTACAATAATTAACTCCTAAAAGATAATGTTTGTGGACTTAAAGATAAATCGTAATTTGGATTTGGATAAATCGTAATTTTTGTATAGTACTAACTCCCGTTTTTTTTTTTTTTTTGAAATTGAATATATTATAATTTTGTAATGGTACCAGCTCAAGTTTAGGTTCTGGTATTTCTATATCCTCATTATTTATAAGACTTACAGTTACATGACCATTGTTTGTTTTTACTATGCAATTTCCAAGATAAATTTCAGGATGAACTTCTTTTTTTATACATATGAATTCCCCATTTTTTTTACTCGCTACGTTGATAATTTGTTCTGACCGACCTTTTATTAATAATTTAACAGGTATAACTGGTATTTCTTTTTTTATTTTACTTTCATTATTATTATCCACTATTTCCTTCTCCTCTTCTATATAATAACTTTTATTCTCGTTTGACTCCTTAGTCAAATTATTTCCTTTTTCTATAATATATTCCTTTATTTTAACTTCATCATTCACAATTTCTTTTTCTACATAATTAATTTTATTCTCTTTTGACTCCTTAGTCAAATTATTTCCTTTTTCTATGTAGGATTCCACAATCCTTTCTATATCCTTTTTAATTATTTCTCTAAATTCTTCCAACTTATTATTTATTACCTTAACTTCTGTATTTTCTATTTTAACTTCTACATTCCCTGTTATTTTTGATATTTTCTCTAAAGGTTTCTCAGTATAATTATACATTATTTCTTCATTTTCTGTTTCACTTGAAAATGGTATACTAAACTCATTTGCATTGTCCTGTGTAACTGGAAATCGTAATTTTTGTTGTGGTCCTAAAGCGTCGCAATTTTTTGACAAAAAATCATTCCCTAAAATACCATCTACTGGTAATTTCAAATTTTCATTCATAACTTGAAAATCACAATCTAATTTACTATAAATTCCAAATTTTCCTTTACAACTTCCCATTGTTGTACTTTTATCATGTAATGTTCTTATTGTCATTTGTTTTCCTTTATTTATTTTACTTATGTCAGCAACGCTATCTTTATTTAATAAACTAACTTGGGCACCTGTGTCCACAAGTAATGTAACTTCTTTTTTGTTACTAATATCTAATGGTAGCGTTACTAACGACTTAGGCCCGACCATAACATTTTGTGAGCCTACCCTGTGCTCTTGATTTAGGAACGACTGGGGTTTTGAGTCGCCCCTGGCTCGTTTCCCGACTCTAATTGTTGTCTAGCTTGATAAATTTGTCTTATTTCACAATTCAATTCATTATGTCCTTTTACACCACACCATTCACAGTTTTCCATTTGTAGTATGTTTACTGTTGATGAAGGAATTCTTTGAGCATTACAACTTGCTGCGTAATGACCATTGCTACCGCAAATTTTACATTTTATTTGAGGTATATGTCTGTTCTGATTATTTACTACGTTATTTACTGTACATTCCCTACTAATGTGTCCCGGTTTTCCACATTTAAAACAAACTATTGTTCCAGTATTCCTTGCGCCATTAAAGGATACATGCGGATTAGTATTGTTAGTATTGGGATTATGAAAATTACTTTTAACGAAATTGTTAGAATTGTTAGTGTTTTCATTATGTGGATTTGCACTACGATAGTTAGAGTTATAACGTGGAGATTGATTTTGGTTATTATTGTTAAATTTAGGATTATAATTATTTTTAGGTGGAAATGTTCTACTATGATTGTAGGAATTGTTTGGATAGGAATTATTAGTATTATTAGTATTAAATTGAGGTGAATTATTTGTGTTAAATTCGTTTGGATTTTGATTTTGACAGGTAGACAAGAATTTTTGGAACATTTGTTCTAACTGTGTGGTATCATTATTTCTTGTAGGTGCTACCTGATCTAAATGATTTGCAAAATTTTTCGCGCCTCTTAAAAGATCCTCGAATTTATTATAATTCTGTCCCAAAACATATTGTTTTATTGATTCCGATCTTAAACCTCTAATAAAAACTCGTTGCGCAGTTTCCTCTGCATCTTGTAACATTGATCCCGGTTCTTTAATATATTTCTTTTTTATTCCTAAAATTAAACATGCATATCTGCGTTGTAATCTGTCTGCGAATGTATTTATGGATTCATCAATTGTTTGAAAACAATTTCCTAACTCGTTTTTTAACTGAGCAATTGATTTTCTAGGAATAAAGTTTTCTTCCAAAATTTCTCTAAATTCTTCAAAGCTAAGTATCGCTCTGTCTTGAAATAATTCGGCTGCTCTACCTCTGAGCTTACCCCGAATTAATTGCCTTAGAACCGAATTCCTATCGATCTCGTCTGTTCTGTAATATGCTTCATTAGCTAGGTCCAGAAAACTTTGTAATTCCAAGACTACCCTATCTCCTTCCGCAGAGAAAATTGGTACTCCCGCTAAATATAATCCAAAAGTGGTGCTTAGTGGTAATGTCATGTTGGAACGTAAATCGTAAGTATTATCCTGATATAAGAAATTTGCAGTAGTTGGTTCTGGAGTTTTAGTAGTTTGATTATTATTTTCTATATTATTATTATTTAATAACCCGGCCCCAGGGCTCTGATTTTCTATATTTTCTAAATTGTCTTCGTTTTCTTGTGGTACTTCACCATATATGTGTTCGGCTTCGTTATTTTCCATTTCCTTTGTTACTGCCGATTTTAATAAATCTAATCTACCTCTTGTAGGATATCTATGATTAGATTTTGTTTTTTCGAACTTTTTTCTTCCCAAAGTTTTCTTTTTTTCTTCTAAAAAGGTTACTCTTTTCTTTGTACCACTAGTACTTGCTATTGGCACCAAATTTTGTGGTGTAGAAGCAATTGGGTTCCTAATTTCAATAATCCGGCTTTCATCCGAATTATTTGAAATGGTTGGACTAGAGTTATCAAAAGAGAACGAATCAATGATTCTAGAAAACCTGTTAAGCATAACTTTATGAAATCTAACTTCCAACAGAAATATTGGAGCTCTGACACTCCAAAAAAAATTACCAATTTAAAGAAATTAAACAATTAGTGATGTACAATTACATCAAAATTTCGAATTCCTACCATTAATATTATATATTCAAAAAAAAAAACAAATTAACTAATTAATTTATGTTTTATTTCAACATGGATTAATTATTATAATTTTTTTTTATATAAAGAAAAACTTATAAGCCCAGAAGTACAAAAAAAATATCAAATCAAATAAAAAGCTACAAAAATCCAAATAATAAAACTACCCATATCAAACAAAGCGAACTAAGGATATAAAATAAGTTGGCAAAAATGCGAAAGAAAAAAAAAATAAACTACCCAATAGTCAATGATTGTTTTTTTTCTTTTTTTACAAGAAGAATAGACAAAAAAATATTATTTATTTTTTAATCATGTTTATTTTTACTACTAAATACTACAATGTTATTCCTTTCAATTATTATTTCTAAATTTTCTGATAGTATAAAAATACAAAAATATAATAATTCATCCTCCCTTACTATTTTCATTATGAGATAATAAATTAATTTATTGTTTAATAACAGAAATATTTAAAAAAAAATCTTTAACTACAATTTAATGCTGCTTCTGCTCTGCGTATGCTTTCCTCAAATATTCTACTAAAATTCTTCGATGTTATGTTCTCCTTTTTCTTTTTTCTCGATTCTTTCTTCAATTGTTTTATCTGTGCTTCAAACAGGGTTTTATGTTCGTTTGAACACCCCAAACTTATTATTCTCCTTAAATCTTTTATTTGCTGCTGCCTGTTTGCTGATTTCCCTCCTCTTCGTTTTTTCTGCTGCTTAACTTTTTCTGCTGGTAATTTCCTTGTTGCTCTTTTCTTATACTCCTCTATAGTTATCGGTTTTGGTCCTACTCTGTTGTCTTTACTAATTTCCTCAAAAACCGACTCCTTATTTTTATATGGTGTTGACATTAAAAAGATCAATTGAGTCTAGCAAAAAAATGCTTCTGACTCCACCTTAAGCATAAGCTTTTTAAGGTGATTTTAGATCTTTTTATTAAATATTTTTTCTTACACGTAGGTTTGGTTAACGTAAAAATGGTAATTTTTACGCAACCGGCTGCGCCATATGTTATATTATTAATTATTTAATAATATAATTACTTTACCTATTTGTTATTTGTATTAATTCTTTATAATACAATCTCTCTTTGTTGATAAAAACAATGTCTTCCTTTATTTATTTTATATCTTTATTTAAATAATTTACTACTTATTCAAATTAGAATCATACAATATACTATTTTCAATAAAAACAATTTGAAACAATTTCAATAAAGCACAAGCTTTTTCTTTGAAATGGTTCTGTTTGTTGTATATTGATCAACTGACCATTTAACCATCGATTTACATTTAATTTATATGATTTTCAGTTATATTAAATCAATAATAATTGATTTGTAACAAATTCTTTTACCTTTAATATTAATATAAACATGCTTAGTTAGCAAAATTGCTAATTAAGCAATTTTGAAATTAAATTATATTTAATTAAAATAAATTTATTGATTTATTTTGTCAATTTGACAAAATAAATTAGGTCATTAATTAATTATAAATAATTTTTTACAGAGTGTACCATTTTGTACACTACATGGATGATTCTGATTAGATGATGATGAACTGAAGAAAATTCTCTTAATTATTATTACCTCAACTTTTACGTATAGAAGGAAAATAACTATTTTTTCCTAATTTAGTATGATCACTATAAACACAAAAATTTATATTTTACTTATGTATTTTTTATTATTTAAATTTTGATTATCGCGTCCCTGCTCGGGCGCCAGTTAATGTTTGTTGGAATTAAAAAACGTTATTTGGGTAGTTTTCAATAAATTTTATTTTCACTATTATTGGTCATTAATTTATTTTACAGTATTTATTTATTTTACTATTTTAATTTTGACAAAATATAATATAAGTTTTACTGATCACTAATTTATTTTACAGAATTAATTATTTTACTTTTTAATTCTTGACAAAAGTTTTACTGATCACTGATTTACTTTACAGAATTATTTATTTTACTGTTAAGTTATTTATTTTACAGAATTATTTATTTTATTATTAAGTTATTTATTTTACAAAATTATTAATTTTTGTAAGATTTAATAATAAGATTTATTTTGTAAAATTTAATTAAGTGATTTTTTTACATCACAATTTGTAATATTTTTGGAGTTGTCTGATTGAGCTAAAAAAAAAAGACTGAAGACTTGGAAGTAAGAATTATAATTTTTAGGTTTGAATAGTTTTATGTGGGCGAAAAATAGATAAGAAGGTTTTCAAGTTTCTTAGTTTGAATGTGGGAAAAAATATAGTTTGGGATTAGATAGTTTCAAATTGCAATTCACTTGTGCAAATATAAATTATTAGCTTCTTAGAAATATTATAGAATATCCAAAGGAATTTATGAAAAAAACAAAAGTTTTAGATTACAGTGCATTTGTGCAAATATATATTAGGAATTAATTAGAAATAAGTAAAATATTATAGAGTAGCCAGAAAGTGTGAGAATTTAAATGATAAAAAGAATTATGGGTACAAATAATATTTTCTTGACTAAATAAAAAATGAATAAAGAAAGAAATATGAGAGGTGTGTTAACTTATATATATATATTAATACATATAAATATATATGAAAGACCATCAAAAGATAAAAAAAAACATATACATATTGGAACAATTAATTTTGTACATATAAATCAAATTAGAGTGCATCGTCATCAGCGGGATTCCGGCAGCAGATTTTTTTTATTTTGTGTTAATTATGATTTTTTGTGAAGCGCTTTCCTGACATGTCAGGAGAGGAGCTGTTAGAGATAAAAGGTATGTTGGAAATATAAATTAAAATGTTTTAAATATTCAAAGTAAATTTCTTATAACTTACATTAAAATTCTTTTAAAATTATATTAAAAATTATATACATATATTATATATATATATATCGGTTTCTGTATATCAATGCACAGGATAAATTAAATAGTAATAAATTATAAACAAAAAGTAATATTAATCTAAAAAAAAAAAATGATTAATATTTTGAAATTATTAATAATTGAAATTTTCTATAACATATATAAATAAATAAAAACAACCAGAATAAATAATTTAATTAAATAAAAATATATTTTATAACGTTTAAAAAGGAAAATTGCGTTTTATTATTTAGGGTTTGGGTTGGGTATTTTCAGCTAAAGGAAACCGCTAAGATGACTGGCTAGACCCCTAAAACATCGCTAAATATTGACCCCTAAAACATCGCTAAATGCTGATTTGAACGTGAGTAGGATCGTTTTGGTTGGCCCACGCCCCACATGCTGAGGTATTAGCTGGAAAAACTCTTGGAGGAAGTCCCAGGGCGATCCAGAAACACTAATGACATATAAATTCGGTCTAATTATTGGTTGTGATTTTGTTGAGATTAAGCAATTTTGAAATTAAATTATATTTAATTAAAATAAATTTATTGATTTATTTTGTCAATTTGACAAAATAAATTAGGTCATTAATTAATTATAAATAATTTTTTACAGAGTGTACCATTTTGTACACTACATGGATGATTCTGATTAGATGATGATGAACTGAAGAAAATTCTCTTAATTATTATTACCTCAACTTTTACGTATAGAAGGAAAATAACTATTTTTTCCTAATTTAGTATGATCACTATAAACACAAAAATTTATATTTTACTTATGTATTTTTTATTATTTAAATTTTGATTATCGCGTCCCTGCTCGGGCGCCAGTTAATGTTTGTTGGAATTAAAAAACGTTATTTGGGTAGTTTTCAATAAATTTTATTTTCACTATTATTGGTCATTAATTTATTTTACAGTATTTATTTATTTTACTATTTTAATTTTGACAAAATATAATATAAGTTTTACTGATCACTAATTTATTTTACAGAATTAATTATTTTACTTTTTAATTCTTGACAAAAGTTTTACTGATCACTGATTTACTTTACAGAATTATTTATTTTACTGTTAAGTTATTTATTTTACAGAATTATTTATTTTATTATTAAGTTATTTATTTTACAAAATTATTAATTTTTGTAAGATTTAATAATAAGATTTATTTTGTAAAATTTAATTAAGTGATTTTTTTACATCACAATTTGTAATATTTTTGGAGTTGTCTGATTGAGCTAAAAAAAAAGACTGAAGACTTGGAAGTAAGAATTATAATTTTTAGGTTTGAATAGTTTTATGTGGGCGAAAAATAGATAAGAAGGTTTTCAAGTTTCTTAGTTTGAATGTGGGAAAAAATATAGTTTGGGATTAGATAGTTTCAAATTGCAATTCACTTGTGCAAATATAAATTATTAGCTTCTTAGAAATATTATAGAATATCCAAAGGAATTTATGAAAAAAACAAAAGTTTTAGATTACAGTGCATTTGTGCAAATATATATTAGGAATTAATTAGAAATAAGTAAAATATTATAGAGTAGCCAGAAAGTGTGAGAATTTAAATGATAAAAAGAATTATGGGTACAAATAATATTTTCTTGACTAAATAAAAAATGAATAAAGAAAGAAATATGAGAGGTGTGTTAAATTATATATATATATTAATACATATAAATATATATGAAAGACCATCAAAAGATAAAAAAAAACATATACATATTGGAACAATTAATTTTGTACATGTAAATCAAATTAGAGTGCATCGTCATCAGCGGGATTCCGGCAGCAGATTTTTTTTATTTTGTGTTAATTATGATTTTTTGTGAAGCGCTTTCCTGACATGTCAGGAGAGGAGCTGTTAGAGATAAAAGGTATGTTGGAAATATAAATTAAAATGTTTTAAATATTCAAAGTAAATTTCTTATAACTTACATTAAAATTCTTTTAAAATTATATTAAAAATTATATACATATATTATATATATATATATATCGGTTTCTGTATATCAATGCACAGGATAAATTAAATAGTAATAAATTATAAACAAAAAGTAATATTAATCTAAAAAAAAAAATGATTAATATTTTGAAATTATTAATAATTGAAATTTTCTATAACATATATAAATAAATAAAAACAACCAGAATAAATAATTTAATTAAATAAAAATATATTTTATAACGTTTAAAAAGGAAAATTGCGTTTTATTATTTAGGGTTTGGGTTGGGTATTTTCAGCTAAAGGAAACCGCTAAGATGACTGGCTAGACCCCTAAAACATCGCTAAATATTGACCCCTAAAACATCGCTAAATGCTGATTTGAACGTGAGTAGGATCGTTTTGGTTGGCCCACGCCCCACATGCTGAGGTATTAGCTGGAAAAACTCTTGGAGGAAGTCCCAGGGCGATCTAGAAACACTAATGACATATAAATTCGGTCTAATTATTGGTTGTGATTTTGTTGAGATCGGTCACTCTAGACCTGCCGCCCGCCGTTCATAGTGTTAAAAACAAAATAAGAAAAAAAAAATTCCTCCATGATCATAGGCTAACCACTACCTCTACCATAAAGTAGTTGGTTACACCTCCAGCATTTGTTCAACTTGTTGGTGAATTATTTGTTTTTGGCATTCTGGCAAACGATACTGTTTTTTATTTTTTGGTCCTTTTGTCGGATCAGTCGTGATGTTGTGAACGATTGCGTCAGTGCATTTTTAGTTTATCACCGTCTAAGTGAAATATATCAATATATTCTTGCAGAGGCCTTCAATAGTATTCTTTTCTTCGAAATTTAAATTGTTCGGAAAATTGAGTTCAGTAAAAAGTTTGTCAATTCTATTATGCGAGCTATTTTTATTTTCAGTAAAAATTGACGAATTTTTCTTATTTCGGAATTATCTCGTGGGTACCTTTTTAATTATAAAATGAGAAAGAGGTTGAAAATCAATTTCAAAATCTACTAAAGTACTTTGAATAAAATTAGTATTAATAACACTAATAAGTATGCCGTCATTTTTTACTTTATTAATAGAACGCGCTGAAAATACACCAGATACTATTTCTTTTGATTTACACAATACGTCTAATTAGTGTGAATTATATAAATTAGTATTACGAAATTTTAAAGTAGATGAAATAAATAAATAAAAAGAATTATCTATCCATCGAAGAGATAGTTGTGGTTAGCTGCTAGCAAATTAGTGTTTAATGCTCGTTGATAGTATCTAAAAATAAAATAAAAATTAATATTATATTTAGTTAGTAAAATTATAATAACTTACGTATATATGGATCCGTCGTTGTTAGAAGAAGACGAGTTAAACTATGAACTCGAAATTCGTAAAATTGAAGTGCCAAGTGAGAATGCTCAACCAAAATGCATCAAATTAAGAACGGCCCTCGAGTTTCTCCAAACCAAGAAATCCACAACCTTCATTGAACCAACAATTTATGGAGGAAATGCAAAAAGTAGTGGTAGCTCAACAACAGCAAATTGAAGATTTGAAGGAAATGGTTGCTAGGCAACATCTTTCAAATCCTGCACCACCACCACAAAATACATTTAGGTCATTACCATCAGATAGGGTAGATCAACATATACGTCCTAGATTTCAATCTGAAATAGAGATAGATAGTATTAGTGATGAAGATGAACCAATTCAAATTAATGAAAATATAAATAGGAGAAATCCGGTATCGAATTGGCGAGTTCAATATCAATTTGATGGTTCGGAAAAAGGTTTATTATTAAAAGAATTTTTACTTCGAGTTGAAACGTTGGGTCGTGGTGATCAATACCCCGTAGAAAAATTAGTTTTGTCGATCAATCAGTTATTGAAGAATCGCGCGGAGATTTGGTATTGGCAATTTATTCGGCGTAATCCTCATAGTACGTGGGTTCAGTTAAAACGTGCTATGAGAGAAGGGTTCGATGAATATTAAAAGATTGATGGAAGCGCGAAAACAAAGGTCATGTGAAAGATTTGCTGATTTTAGATTAGATATGGAAGGATTACGTTTGAGACTTCATTATGAAATTTCAGATGATGATTTTTTGAACAGATTATTATATAATTTACATAAAAAACCTTTAATATTAGAAAATATTGTTACGCTAAGTCCAGTTCGATAAATTGTGTAAGCGTTTAGAACGGAAATGGAGAGAAATTGGTGAATCAGCTGAAGACCAAGTACGATCGCGTAGGATGTAAGGTAGAAGCTGAAACCGAAATTAATTATGAAAAGGTTGACGAAGATAAAAATAAAGAAATTGGTAACTTACCGATGAATCGTAACAATCCGGAATTATATACGGTGCAACAAAATCCAACAACATCAAATAATCCGCAAAATTTCAGTCAATCTGAAAATAAAAATAATTATCTTATTTGTTTCAATTGTGATGATATTGGTAATATTTTTAGAGAATGTCCCTCATCCTCTGAAATATTTTTGTTATAAGTGTGGGTATAAAAATAAATATTTTAATCGTTGTCCGAAGTGTAGTCCAGTATGTGAAGCGGGAAACGGAAATGCGGGAATGAGAACGTGGAGGAGATCCATTCTGTGCACTCATCCATCGTACCCTCAGCACAATCCTTAGAATTAAGTAGTTATAAGTTAGGTGTAATTTCGAAAAATAGGGGTATAAGTAGAGTTAAAAATATTGAGGATGAATTAGTTAGAATTAAGAATAATGAAATTGGTAGAACTCGTAAATATTATAGAAATAAGAAAAAATTTATTAGTGCATTAAAAGATACATTTTTTTGCTAAACAAAAAGTATTAGGATTTGTTTATTTGAACATAAAATACAACAATATTGAAAAAACCTTAAAATTTTTTTTAATTCCATCAATTAAAAGAGCAATAATACTTGGGGTAGAAGCATATAATGCAGTGCCATTCATGAATTTAGAAACTGCTGAATTAGATATTAATGATAAAATCAATGATTTAAGTTTAGACCAACAGGAAAAGTTACTACAAAATATTATTAATTTGTTTCCGTCGTATAGTGTAGTTGGGTTAGGAAAAACTGACATATTAAAACATGAAATAGATGTAGGTGATGCAAAGCTGCAAGTCTCGCGACCTTATCCGTTATCGCTACCCATGCAAAAGTTTGCTAGATGTTGAGATAGACAAAATGATTGCTGAAGATATTATTGAGGAAAGTCGTAGTGAGTGGGCATCACCTTTGGCAATAGTGAAGAAAACCAACGGCTCTTTCCCGCTATGTTTGGATGCGAGAAAAGTCAATCCCGTGACCAAGTCTGATGCTACCCGCTTCCACATATTAATTCTATCTTCAGCAGGGTGAAAAAACTAAATATATCACTAGTCTAGGTCTAAAAATGGCGTTTTGGCAGGTATAATTAGAATCTAAATCTATGGATAAAACCGCATTTATTATGCCCGGACAGGGCCTGTTCCAGCCTTTTGGTTTGTTCCAGCCTTTTGGTTTGTTTTTGGTTTGACTGGAGTCGGGTCGTTCTATTTCAGAAGGATGAAGCAGGTCATGAACAACCAATCGCGTTCATGTCCCAGTAATTAAATAACGCAGAGAAAAATTACAGCGTTACGGAAATAAAATGTCTTGCGGCTGTAGTAAGCATTAAAAAATTCAGAGCTTATGTTTAAGGGACCGCGTTTACAGTGATTACCGACCATGCCAGTTTGAGGTGGTTAATGAACCAAAAAGATTTATCCGGTAGATTGGCACCCACAATTCCTATTGTAAAATTTTTAGAATCCGAAGTGTTTCATTTATTTGGTGTGCCAGAAGTACTAATATCAGATAATGGAAGTCAATTTATATCCAAAGAATTTAATAAATTAATTTCTGAGTATAATATTAATCACAAATTGACGGCACCATATCATCCACAAGTAAATGCTTCGGAACGGGTGAATAGAAACATAATTACCGCCATTAGAGCCTATATAAAAACCGATAACCATAAAGACTGGGATAAAAATATAAGCAAAATCGCATGTGCACTAAGAAATGTAGATCATGATTCTAAAGGGTTTTCACCATGCTATTTAGCTTTTGGTTACCATATGATGCTAGATGGTTCACCATATGAATTGTTGCGAAAATTAAAAATGCTACGAGATAATGTTGTTGTTGATTATACACGTGATATACGTGAAAAAATAATAAAAAATTTAGAAAACGCGCAAAAACGTCACGAAAAAACATATAATTTAAGAACTAGAGTTAGAAATTTTGTTATAGGTTAATTTGTTTATATGCGAAATCATGTTCTAAAAGATCAACAAAAACACATATCTGCTAAATTTGCCAAACCGTGGATAAAATGTATTATTATTGGTGCGAGAGATTAAGTTTGTTTTGATGTGCAAGATGTTGAAACGAAAAAAACACACTTAGTTCATGCGAAGGATTTAAAATCTTAAGACCCGGCGTATCTCAAGGTGTGGGACTGCCCCGCGTTGTATTTGTACTGTATACTTAGAATGTTATTGTTATTTAGGTTTATCATCGTATTCGTATACTATATAATTTATTTAATGTTCTGTATATATATTAATAATATTAGACACCTACCTTGTTATTATTGTACATATTGTATATTCATTTATTTATTACATTTGTGGTTGTATTTCAGACTTTTATCGTTGTTTTCTAGATATAAGCCTGTTTTGTGACCCCACAAATGTTGAAATATACAAATGTTGAAATATACTTTTGATACCATTTTTTATAATTTTTTTTTGGTTTTCATTTTAACCTAAAAAGAAAATGTTAATGAAAAATAAAAATACGCGTACCTTAGGATTATGATTCCCTGAATTTTTTTTAATATAAATGGCTATTGTCCAGCCATGATTGTTATATCCATATAGTTATTTAATTATATATAATTCTATATTATATATATATTAAATTATATTTATGGCCAATGGCCGGCTTAATGTATAGAAGTGAATAATAAATAATAAAATAATATCAATAAGAATGAAAAAAAAAAATAAGTAATTGGTATTGCCAAATTATTGAATTAAAAATCATTTGCAAAAGAAAATTGGCAAGAAAAATCAATTGCGCGAAAACGATAAAGTATCAATTCTAAAAAATTAGGGTAGTTATGATTAAGCTAGGGAAATCGAAGGTAAAGCAAAAGATAAAAAATTAAAGGCACGGCTAGGAAGAAAACTTGGAATGAGATGGGGAAATTGGAAAAAACTTGTTCACCTTTAATTGACCCATCGGTTTTTTGGGGTCGAGTAATAACGAATTAAAAAAATATTAATTAATTTATAGTTATCATAATAATAATCTAAAAATAAGATTTCGTTAAAAAAGTGAACTATATATTAACTATATATAATTATATTAAGTTAAACTGAAAAAAGGAAACCTATAGAAATCTGATAGTGGTTGAAGTAAAGTTAAACTGAATTTAAAAGTACAATAAAAAAAAAGTTCAAAATCGATCATTAATATAATTATTTGATTTAAAAAAAAAACCTTTATCAAATTAGAAGATTAGAAGAGTTAAAACATTTTTGATAGTTCGTCAGTTTTCTAAAGTTTTTATAAATTTGAAAAAAACAAAAATTTATTTCAAATTCAAAAATCGTTTAAATATATATATATTAATAGATATAAATATATATGAAAGACCATCAAAAGATAAAAAAAACATATACATATTGGTACAATTTATTTTGTACATATAAATCAAATTGGATTTAAAATCTTAAGACCCGGCTTATCTCAGGGTGTGGGACTGCCCCGCGTTGTATTTGTACTGTATACTTAGAATGTTATTGTTATTTAGGTTTATCATCGTATTCGTATACTATATAATTTATTTAATGTTCTGTATATATATTAATAATATTAGACACCTACCTTGTTATTATTGTACATATTGTATATTTATTTATTTATTACATTTGTGGTTGTATTTCAGACTTTTTATCGTTGTTTTCTAGATATAAGCCTGTATTGTGACCCTGCAAATGTTGAAATATACAAATGTTGAAATATACTTTTGATACCATTTTTTATAATTTTTTTTTTGGTTTTCATTTTAACCTAAACAGAAAATGTTAATGAAAAATAAAAATACGCGTACCTTATGATTATGATTCCCTGAAATTTCTTTAATATAAATGGCTATTGTCCAGCCATGATTGTTATATCCATATAGTTATTTAATTATATATAATTCTATATTATATATATATTAAATTATATTTATGGCCAATGGCCGGCTTAATGTATAGAAGTGAAGAATAAATAATATCAATAAGAATGAAAAAAAAATAAGTAATTGGTATTGCCAAATTATTGAATTAAAAATCATTTGCAAAAGAAAATTGGCAAGAAAAATCAATTGCGCGAAAACGATAAAGTATCGATTCTAAAATATTAGGGTAGTTATGATTAAGCTAGGGCAGGGGTTCCCAAACTTTTACCATCCACGACCCACTAATTAAAACAGTAAGGTTCTCGCGACCCGCCTGTAAAAAAAGTAAAATGCAAAAAATTAAAAACTTAAATTCATATATTTATTAATATCAAAATAATTAATTAATGAGATGAATGGGCCCGTTTTCTATTTTTGCTAATAACATTTACGACATCTATCTTAGTATTAGTTATTTTTAGGCGAAGTGAGTTTGATAATTGTAATTTATTGCGAATTTATTTTTTAATGGAAAAATTTGGAAAAATCCAACCTCACATAAAAGTCGCGTTGTGAATGGAAGTACTTTAAAAGCTGCAGTGTGTAAAATTCGATATTAATTTTGTACCAACAAACAAAACTATCAATTTTTAAAAGTAAAATAATTCTAACAACTAAATAATAAAATTTTTGTCGACCCACATTGAGTCAGCACGCGACCCACCAGTGGGTCGCGACCCACACTTTGGGAACCACTGAGCTAGGGAAATCCAAGGTGGAGCAAAAGAAAAAAAAAATTAAAGGCACGGCAAGGAAGAAAACTTGGAATGAGATGGGGAAATTGGAAAAAACTTGTTCACCTTTAATTGACCCAACGCACAAGAAAGGTGAGCAATGTTTTTTCGAAAAAAGATAGGATGATTTTTTTTTTTTGGGGTCGAGTAATAACGATCAACGAGGATAGTTGTTTTTTGAGTAAAGTTGAAATAAAAGATAGTATTCATAGGAATAGTTTTAAAGGATTTTTTTTTAGAATACATAAAAAGTATATAAAAAGAAAAATTAATTAAATTAAAAAAATATTAATTAATTTATAGTTATCATAATAATAATCTAAAAATAAGATTTCGTTAAAAAAGTGAACTATATATTAACTATATATAATTATATTAAGTTAAACTGGAAAAAGGAAACCTATAGAAATCTGATACTGGTTGAAGTAAAGTTAAACTGAATTTAAAAGTACAATAAAAAAAAACTTCAAAATCGATCATTAATATAATTATTTGATTTAAAAAAAAACCTTGATCAAATTAGAAGATTAGAAGATTTTTTGATTTTTAAATGCTTTATTGAGCCAAAAAAAATTATAATTAATTACAATAACTTAAAGTTAGCTATTCACTTATTATCTAATTAATTTACGTAATGTACGAAAAATTATTTATATCGTTATATATTCTTATTTAATTTAATTATGTTTTTCTATTTAGGTAGAAGATTAGAAGAGTTAAAACATTTTTGATAGTTCGTCAGTTTTCTAAAGTTTTTATAAATTTGAAAAAAACAAAAATTAATTTCAAATTCAAAAATCGTTTTAATATATATATATATATATTAATACATATAAATATATATGAAAGACCATCAAAAGATAAAAAAAACATATACATATTTGTACAATTTATTTTGTACATATAAATCAAATTAGAGTGCATCGTCATCAGCGGAATTCCGGCAGCAGATTTTTTTTATTTTGTGTTAATTATGATTTTTTTTGTGAAGCGCTTTCCTGACATGTCACGAGAGGAGCTATTAGAGATAAAAGGTATGTTGAAAATATAAATTAAAATGTTTTAAATATTCAAAGTAAATTTCTTATAACTTACATTAAAATTCTTTTAAAATTATATTAAAAATTATATACATATATTATATATATATATATCGGTTTCGGTATATCAATGCACAGGATAAATTAAATAGTAATAAATTATAAACAAAAAGTAATATTAATCTAAAAAAAAAAAATGATTAATATTTTGAAATTATTAATAATTGAAATTTTCTATAACATATATAAATAAATAAAAACAACCAGAATAAATAATTTAATTAAATAAAAATATATTTTATAACGTTTAAAAAAGAAAATTGCGTTTTATTATTTAGGGTTTGGGTTGGGTATTTTCAGCTAAAGGAAACCGCTAAGATGACTGGCTAGACCCCTAAAACATCGCTAAATATTGACCCCTAAAACATCGCTAAATGCTGATTTGAACGTGAGTAGGATCGTTTTGGTTGGCCCACGCCCCACATGCTGAGGTATTAGCTGGAAAAACTCTTGGAGGAAGTCCCAGGGCGATCCGAAAACACTAATGACATATAAATTCGGTCTAATTATTGATTGTGATTTTGTTGAGATCGGTCACTCTAGACCTGGCGCCCGCCGTTCATAGTGTTAAAAACAAAATAAGAAAAAAAAAATTCCTCCATGATCATAGGCTAACCACTACCTCTACCATAAAGTAGTTGGTTACACCTCCAGCATTTGTTCAACTTGTTGGTGAATTATTTGTTTTTGGCATTCTGGCAAACGATACTGTTTTTTATTTATTGGTCCTTTTGTCGGATCTGCCGTGATGTTGTGAACGATCGCGTCAGTGCATTTCAGTTTGTCACGGTCTAAGTGAAATATATCAATATATTCTTGCAGAGGCCTTCAATAGTATTCTTTTCTTCGAAATTTAAATTGTTCGGAAAATTGAGTTCAGTAAAAAGTTTGTCAATTCTATTATGCGAGCTATTTTAATTTTCAGTAAAAATTGATGAATTTTTCTTATTTCGGAATAATCTCGTATAAAATGAGAAAGAGGTTGAAAATCAATTTGAAAATCTACTAAAGTACTTTGAATAAAATTAGTATTAATAACACTAATAAGTATGCCGTCATTTTTTACTTTATTAATAGAACGCGCTGAAAATACACCAGATACTATTTCTTTTGATTTACACAATACGTCTGTAGCATCCTCGTAAATAGTGGGAATTGTTATAAATATTTGAACTTTCAATTTTTTTTAGATATATTTGGCTCTTTAATATCAATATTTTTTGGAACATCAGACATTTCAGTTTTTGACATTATTTTTGAATTTAACTTTGAATTATCTGACATATTTTTTAAAAAAGTTTGGTTTGAAATATTAATACTTACTTTTTCATTGGTATAATCGGATACATTGGATGCAAAAATAGCTTGTCTGTCTTTAAAATCACCATTTGATATTTATTTTGAATTTGTTTTCAAATTCTTAGAAAATATTAAAGATTGGTTATTTGAGTTTTTTAGGTTAAACTGTTCATCTATTTCTAAAGAGGAAACCGATGGTGAATTTTTTATATCATATGTTATTTTGCTTCATATATCTAAAGATATATGAAGCTTTGCGGTCGAAGTGCAAAAAAAAATTGAGATTTTAATTGATTTATCCATTTTCGATATCAAGGAATCCTAACCCATTATAAAAATTTCTGTGTCCGCCGTACGCAGGGTAAAAATGCTCTTTTTGCAATGCTTAGAAATAGTAGTAAACCAATTACGATTTTGACAAAATTTTACAGAAATGTAAACAAATATTGGAAGTATGTCGTGGTGGGGTGCATTTTCAAATAAGTCAATTGCAACCCCCTTAAAAAAGGGGCCGAACACACCCCTTTTTATGCAAACGAAAAAACACTGCTTATATATAATGGGATTTTAATGCCGTTTCCTCAGTACGTACATACACACTATCTAATTAAATTTTTAAAAAATGGGGGTATCGGGCGCAGCCCCACCTTTTTATGGGGCATTGAAATTTGAATTTTGGAAATTTAAAATAGCTATAAAATCCTCTATATTTAAACTAGAATATTGTACTTTCTACATAAGGTGGAGAGGGTAAAAGTATTTCGAAATTATATGGAAATTAACCCCCTCACCCCTTTCAGGTTGCAAAGGGGGGTGTTTATAAAATAAGTTACACCCCCTCTGTGCAGCGGTAGATTAAAAAACTGAGGAAATATTTTGTTAATAATATAGTCTTACATCTTTACCGAAAAAATCAACCCTCTAACCTCAACCCCCGCTATTTTACAGGGGTGACAAGGTAAACATTTTGAAAATTCATACATTTTCTATTTAAATTTGATTTTTTTAAGATTTGAAAGTCCATAAAAACTAAACTATAAAACATGGAATGGTTTAACTTCTAAATTATTTTGATCAGGGTAGATAGATTATTTCTAAATAAATTCATTTTGTTACCACCCGCCCCTTTGGTGGATAAGGGGGGTGTGTTTATAAAATAACTTACACCCCCTCTGCAGAGGGTTAGATTTAAAAAGTGAGAAATTCTTAATAATATAGTCTTTACACCTTTACCGAAAAAATCAACCCTCTAACCTCAACCCCCGCTATTTTACAATGGTATAATTTAAAATGATGCGAATATATGCCACAAAAGGGTGATTGAACACAAGAGATATGAAGCACTCTTCCAACTTGGCAGCTTTTTATAGGCGTTTCAGTACCTTCTATAAATGGGTTTTCCAATACCTCTGATGAATTTTCATAAAAATTCACTGAAGCAGATTTTTGGATTGTTTTATTGTTAGAAATGTCTGATTTACAGTATCCTATATAATTTATATCATTAAATATTGCCTTTTCAAATTTACTTATAATACAGTATTTCTTTTATTTATTTATTTATTTATTTATTTCTGCCAACAAAGTATTTATAACTTTTTTAGACAACTTAAGTAGACACTGTACATATGTATTTATATAAAAAAAATTAAAAAATCAAATCAAAATAACAATAATAAAAATAAAAATTTATAAACTATTAAACTAAATAACAAGAAAAAGGAAAAAATAATAATAATTAATAACTAAAAAATTGACTTAGCAATTATGAATGGAACGAAATTAAATTTAAAAGTTTTGTTTTTAATATTTGTGCCGCCTTTTAAAAATCTTTGAAATCATAATGGCGGTTAAATTCCGACATTAAGCTATTAAAACCAGAATATTTAAAGTAATTAGTCCGGGAGAAATTAACATTAAAAAATCGGTTATTGCGTACATTACAAGCAGGAACATTTATGTTACACAAACTTAACAATTCACAAGAATCAACATCATATGATAACAGACGGAAAACAAAAATAATTTTTGCAACACAGCGTCTTTCAGAAAGTGTATTCATATTTATAATTTTTAGACGAGATTCGTAGGACGGCAAATTATTCAAATAACTCCATAAAAAACCTCTTAGAGCAAATCTAAGAAATCTTTTCTGGATTGCCTCTATGCGACTAATATGAATATTATAATACGGACACCATACAATAGAAGCATACTCAAGTATTGAACGAACAAAAGAAACATACAATGTTTTGATTACGTACGGATCAGTGAAATCACCAGCATACCGTCTAATCATACCCCATGTTCTATTGACTTTATTAATCATGTAATCAAAATGCAAATTGTATGTTAGTTTTGTATCGAGCAATACACCAAGATCCTTAATACAAGTAACACGAGACACAGTTTGTTCACCAATTGTGTAAGTACCAATAAACGATACAGTTCGACGGGAAAATGAAATTACGGAACATTTACTAGCATTAAGAGAGAGCTGATTCTTATTACACCAAAGATAAAGTTGAGCCAGAGCTGCATTAAGATTACAAAATGTAGCCCAGTCTTTACCTGACATATATAATTTAAAATCATCTGCGAACATCAAAAGCTCATAAAAAGGCAAAAACTTAACAATATCATTTACATCTAAAATAAATAACAGTGGTCCTAAATGACTTCCTTGAGGAACGCCAGATGGTACGGAAATTAGATCAGAAACACAGTTACGAAAACACACAAATTGACGCCGATCAGTCAGGAAAGAAGAAATCCATTTAACAAAAATAGGAGGAAACCCAAATTTATTAAGTTTAAATATTAACAATTTGTGGCTTATACGGTCAAACGCTTTACTGAAGTCAGTATAAATTGCATCTACTTGATTACCTTTGGCAATTTCAGAGTTAATAAAATTTGTAAATAGAAGCAAATTAGTGACAGTTGACCGTTTCTTCATAAAACCATGTTGTTTTTCACTTATTAATGGCTTAATATGAAAATAAAGGTGACCTGTAACCAAAGCGTCAAATATTTTTGGTATAGCGGATTGCATGCATATACTTCTATAATTGTCAATTTTATTTCTTCTCCCGTACTTAAAAACAGGCACCAGAAATGAACTCTTCCATACAGATGGGAAATATGCAGATTTTAAAGATACGTTAAACATATGACACAATAAGGTATGCAACGGAATAGCACAGTTACGGACAAAACCAGACGGAATACCATCAGGACCAGGTTTAAAGTTGAAGTTAATATTATTAATATATTGAAGAGTTTCAGCAGAAGAGATCACAATTTCATCAAAAATTAATTGAGATGAATTGCCCATATAATTGAAAAACTTTTCATCAATAACAAAATCATTATTAACATATACAGATTCAAAAAACGAAGCAAACAAATTACAAGTAGCTTGTGGAGTGTCATGTAAAAAAAAAATAGAGGGAAAACCATCACTTTTATTTTTATCATTAATAAATTGCCAGAACTTTTGTGGACATGATTTAATACTATTTTGTATATTATTAATGTACAAAAAATAAGCATTAGTAAATGCTATCTTGAATTCTAATTTCAATTTACGGTATAGCCTAAAATCAGTATCGGACATACTTAACCGCCATTTTCTATATGCACGATTTTTTTGGATTTTCAAATATTTAGTTATGTCATTATTCCAGGGGCACATATCGCGATCTATATTTCTATTAGAGATCACTGGAACATATTTAAGAATGACATCATTGATTCTTTTATAGAATTCAGAACACAAAACATTTAAGTTATTACAAGATAGAAAATGATCCCAATCATAATTACTAAGTGCATTACATATATCATGATAGTTAGCATTTTTAAAATCAAAACTAAAAGAATGTACAGTTTCACAATCATTTAAAATATTTAAGTTACAAAAAAGATTAATTGCAGGATGATAGTTATCTTCTTTAACCAATGGTGCAAAACTTCTAGAAATTGCACTTTCATCAGAAATATTTGAAAAAACAAGATCTAATGTACGACTTTGAAATTTTTTGACAGGATTCAGTTACAGTAATCCAAGAGATTGCATTGTGTCTACAATTGTTGTTTCCACTGTACTAATTGTATTTGTAGGACACAAAAATGTACAGTCAGTATCACCGGAAATCCAATTAATTTTAGGTTGATTGAAATCACCGAAAATGTAAATTAAGTCAGTACTAGACATTAAATCCACAACATATCGGAAAGCATCCAAGTATCCAAGTAATATATGCAGCTACAATATACATATTGGTAGAAGAAGACAAATTAATTTTACTGCAACATAATTCAATATCTGAAAAATCATTCATTGCAACATCATTCACATTCCAAGAACTTCTAACGGCAATTAAAACACCACCAAGGCGTTGATGTAGTCTATTTTCTGAAGATCTATCACATCTATTAATTATAAAATTAGAAGGAAACAGAACAGCATTATTAATAGAGTTGTCTAAACCAGTTTCAGTTAAAACAACAAAATCAACAGAACAGCAAAACATATTAATAAGAAAAGTATTTGTCTTCGTTCTTAAACCTCTAACGTTTTGGTAGAAGAACGAAGATTCATTACGTTTTTTTGGTTTTATACCAACGTTGACTTTCGGCGAAAACTCTCTAATTAAGACAACAGGTGGCCAGAAATTAGTATCTAATAATTTCTTACCTATAAGTTCAGTAGTGTAAATTTTAAAAGAAGATGATATTCTACCTGGTAAGTTCTCTCTAGTTAAACATTGACAACGAGTGTTGCCAATGTCAATACCTTTACTGTTAATATAACTTGTTACATCACTTGGTTTAGTACCATATTCAAGTCTTGATAAAAATACTATGAAAGGTGGTGGTACTACTCTCAAAGTACACGTATCATTAACAAGTTCAACCATTTGATTTGCTACAGGTTGAGTACAAGCATCAGTAGTAGAACCAGATGAAAGAGGCAAGTCCGGATTTATAGTTGGTTCAACAATATCATTTACTTCAGTAACTACATTTACTTCGATAACGTTTTCATGATTATTGACGTCAAGTAAGTCAGTTTCAACATTATCATCAACTTTATGGTTAATATCAATACACGTCGCTGAATTTGATCGAAGTATACGTTTATCAATATTTTGAATTGATAATTGTTTAGCTTTAGAATGATTCACCAACTTATTTGATTTTTTCTTAAGAAGTTTATTATTTATAGTTTGGGCCATATTATCTTTTCGCATCTCAATCGAAGATTTTAATAAAGCCTCAAGAGATGAAATTTTCGTATAAATTTTATTAGTAAATAAATCAAATTTTTCCGAAAGTTTACGATCGACACTAGAAGTTCTATTACCGGAATAGCTCCATTGTCTTTCAGCCATTTATTAAAATTAATACGATCTAAAGGACACAACCAAATAGCAGTACCATCAAGCTCTTTAATGCGAAAAAAATCATCATCACATATGTCTAAGCATTTACAGTGGAACCAGCGCTTACATAAACCTTCACAGTAAAGCGCTTTAACGTCGTCGCCATCATCAACAACAATATTGCATTCAGGGCAACAAGCGTCAATCTCACAGTTGCTGGGGGCAGACATATTGTTATAAATATGTCTTTATGATGTATAAACAATAACGAAATTGTAAATAATAATATCAGCAATAAAATTGTAAATAATAATATCGGAAAAATGTTAATTTTTTCAAATTTATATTATATAATACTTTGTAAATTAATAAGTTATTACTCAAATTGAAAATAAATGTAAATAGAGTAAAATTTAAAAACTTTAAAAATATTAATAAAAAAAATAATAATAATGTATGTAAGTGTAAATAAAAACTGTTAAATCACTAAATAATTAAATAATAAATTTAATAATGAAAATAAATTTTATAAATGAAAGTAAAATAAAAAGCACTGTATTAAATTCAGAATTAATATATAATTATTTAAAAATAAAAATTCATAAATTGTTATAATTAAAATAAGCACTATATGATAAATAAAATTATTTGAATATTAATTATCACACAATTATATATATTGGATAAACTGTTTCTATTATTGTTTTATTGTTTTCTTTATTTTTTTATTTATATGAAAATTATTTCAGAATTATTTTAAAAACACCAGTAAAAATAGTTGTTTTTAACTATTAATTATATTAATAATATTAATAAATTCAATTAATGTTTTTTTAAAAAAAAAATACTTGAAATAAATATAAAGAATAATAATAAAAAAAAAGTTTAAATAATTAATCCAGATAACAGAGCCCAAAAATAAACAAGTTAACAGCTTGACGAGTTGAAAATTATGATGATTATTGTATGCAATTGTAACGTACCTAAGACAAGAACAACCTGAACAGGAAGACGCAACATCTAAAAGGGGAAATAGAAAAATTTAAAGGCATATCCATGAGTACTTACCTGGAAAACTTTACGCCCACTGAAAGAACTGACTACTCGCTGTGGAAAGCAACAAAATATATAAAAAAAAACTAATAACGGATAATCCACCAAACAAAAATAAATATAAAGAATAGGCCCGCGACAGCAAAGGAAAATCCAAAGCATTTGCGGAACATGTAGTCACAGTTTTTTAACCACATGACAATGCTATAAGAAGTCCTTTATAAACACACTCAACAACAAGAATTTCACACGCGAAGTCTCCACGCGAAGTTAAAAACACAATAAAAAAAACTTCAACAAAAAAAAGCTGCTGGATACGACACCCGAGATCTTAAATAACGTACCAAAAAGTCATTCTGTCGACAAATCTAGTAAAAAAAAGTCATTAAGCTGACAATTCTAGTAAAGGCATCGTTCAGACTAAAACACTTTCCTGATATCTGGAAGGTAGGAAAACCACCAAACGACTTCAAATCATTAAGACCAATATCATTACTACCAGTTATTTCTAAATTAGCGGAACGACTAATTTTAAATAAATGAAAACCTATAATAGACAACAAAAAATTTTTCCCCAGTCATCAGTTCGGCTTCAGATAGAAACATTCGACAATTCGTCAAATTCGCCGCATTACGACTCGAACAAAAAAAAAATATGCTCTGCCATTTTTATTGACATTGCACAAGCTTTCGACAAAGTATGGCATGAAGGACTAATTCATAAATTGAAAAAAAATTTACCTATACAATTCGTTGATTTCCTGAAGTCATATCTAGAAAATAGAGTCTTTAGAATTAAGCAAGACAACGTATTCTCAAACCTAACAGAAATAAGAGCAGGAGTCCCGCAAGGGAGTATACGCGGACAAACTTTGTACATATTGCATCCCAGTGCAAAATACCGTCATAATCGGAACATTCGCAGACGATACAGCAATGCTAGTTATTGACAATAATCTTCAAGAAGCCAAGTAACGAATAATAATATTTATGAATGGACAAAAAGATGAAACATAAAAATAAATGCATCGCAATCCTCATACATTACCTTTACGTACCCCTCCGGGATCTCTGCCTAGTCGTGGCGGAGGGGCTATGTCGACACTCTACGAGCTCTTGGGATCGTAGACGGACGGTAGATTAAAGAGATCCAGCACTCAAGCCAAGATGTGAAAGACACCGTGTCAATGGCTGCATGATATCAGGTGCTTAAAAGTGGTATCGCAAACGGTCTCCTTGGGGCACCAGGCGCCACCTCATTGTAACCAGCCTTGCGTTCGTAAGAAAGCTCTGCGGACGTGGACGGTATATTTCTCGCCTTACTCGTGGGATCCAAAATAAATACAAAAACAACAAATGATAATTCAAGTTTAAACAAAACGGCAATGAATACGGACATTAGTAGTTAAGACTAAGAGAGATCCAGCTCAACTTCCAACAAACTCTTTAATATGTTAAGTTTAGCACATTTTGTATGGGTGTAAGTTTGTAATAATGTGGTAATAAATATTGTGTGTGTCGGTCGGTCTGTCGTTTTGTCGGTCAGTCGTTTTGTTTTGTCTGTCTGTCGGTCTGTCGTGGTGTTCGCGTGTGAAAGTGTCTGTTGAGGTGTGATTGAGGTTGTTCGCGTGTGAAAGTGCCTGCTGAGATGTGATTGAGGTTGCTCGGGTATGTTCGTGTCACGTGGTGTGTGTTTATGTGTGTGTGTGCTTTTTGTGTGGTTTAGTGTGTGTTTTTGTCTGTTATGTGGATATGGGGGGGGAGGGATATGGGTTAGTAATATAGTTAATGTATATAATTTTCATGATTCACATGAACATGTTTCAACATGCGCTTCAACATGTTGGATAATTGGTCTTTTTTTTTGCAATGTTAGAGTTTATGAATTTTTTTTATTAGGTTTGCTGATAGGAATATTTTAATTGTACAATATGTGTGGGCGTTATAGTTGATATATGTTAAATAATTTTATTAGATCATTTTTTTTTTAATGTTAGAGTTTATGAATAAATTATTTTTTTGGTTTGCTGATAAGAATATTTTAATTGTACAATATGTGTGGGCATTGTAGTTGTTGTTGCTGTTATAAAAAGCACTCATTATTATTGTATATGTAGTTTGTGACGATTTACACTTTCAGATAATATAATTTTTTTCTTTGGTTGATATAGTATTTAAGAAATATTTTAGAAACAGTTTAGTTATAAACTTAACTTAAAAGTGTAAACATGGAGCCACCAAGCGAAGATGAGTTCGAAAATGACGATGGAATTAGAGTGCATCCAGATGCAGACTATGCCCTACCAGGCAATAAAAGAAGGTTTCCGATGGGACCAATGGGCATACCAAGACCGGATCCGGATGAGGAAAACTGGGATGATGATTAAAATCCCCACAATTTTATAATAATAATAATTTAAAATAAAAATATTTACAAAAATTAAATTTAAAATTTTTTTCTTTTATTATTTTTTTTATATATAAATATTTTAATACCAATTTTCAGCTTGCTGTTCCTCGTTGTTTTCGTCTATCACGATTGGCAACTCGTCCTCATCATCATCGCTGGTACTAAAATTAATTGATTCATAAGTTAAATCAACAAATTCTAATTTGTGCGAGTTGCCAATCGCGCCTTTGTATATTAAGCCATATTTTTCTGTGGTGAATGTGAATAAATCTTTAGCTGATAGTCCGTTATATCTTTTCGGCAGGAATATTTTGAATTTTTCCAATATACATAATACTCGCACACCTTTTTGGGTATTCACCCTAGTCATTTCTATTATTTTGTATTATAAATCGATTAAAAAATCAACAATATTTTGTTGATTTTTGTAAGGAATGTAAAAGATGTTGACATTTTTCTTGAATTTAAAATTTAAACTGTAACTTAAACTAAAATATTCTGAGCTATTTATACTAAAATCTGAAAATTAAGTTTTAATAAAAACATTTTTTGCTTGAACGTTTTTTATATAAATTAGCATTTATGCGGTTTTGCCTGCAGTTTATTTTCCTTGATTAAAAATTTTCGAGGATGTTTATATATTTAAATAAAACCCAATTTTTTTATTAAGTTCTGAAGTGGTTTTTGAAAAGATTATTGTAAAAATTTTATCAAAAATATGCTTTGAATATGAATGGGTCTTTATATATTTGATTATTAAAATAATTGAATTTGAATCATACATCATAATATTAAAAGTATAACTGGAAAAAGAATATTTATATAAAAACAATTTTTTTCTTAAGGTCTGATTAGATTTTGCCGGTATTTTATTTTGAAGGTCAGCTGCGGTTTTGCCTCTACTTTATTTTCCATAGATTATTTTATCAAAATTTTGTGAAAAATATGTTTTGAATTTTAATGCATCTTTTTATATATTTATTAAAATTATTGAATTTGAATCATAAATCATAATATTAAAAGTATAACAGCTAAAAGAATACTTAAATGAAAACAATTTTTTATTAAGGTCTGCTGCGGTTTTGCATAGATTAGAATTTTTAAATGAATGTAACTTATGGGAATATGTTAAAAGTATAATTTATATTAGTTTAATAATTATTGCCAACAGATCAACATGTCAAAGAATTTTTTGGAAAAAAATCAACAGTTCATTCAGTTATCAGGAATTTGCAGCCAAAAAAGCAGGAGAAATGGTTGTAAACAAAGTAAATAAAATTAAAAACTTGGAAAAATTCAAGACTAAATTTGGAACAAGGCTAGTGGCAACATTCAATAACCTAAAAGTCTTTCTACCAATTAGGTATTCAGTAATAAAGACTAATGATATGATTAGGAATTAGGTTGATGAATGGTAAATATGGAATTATCAATACAGGATCGGTTGGCAAAACAATTGCGCTCAACATTGTTGATTTAAAATATGAAGATGATGATGGCGATGATGATGGTGATGATGATGATAATAAGAATGATCATCTAAATACTCAAATGGGTTAAGAATTAAATATTATATATATATATATAAATAAAAAAGATTTTTTATATTTGTGAATTCTATATTTTTTGTTTAATTATTGAAGACTAATTTTCAGAAAATTTATATATATATATAGATCCTCACTTCCTGTTGTGAAATAGTTGTTGAAATATTCATTGTTTTTATATAGATTAAATTAGAAAACTACTGCAAAATATCATCATTCATAACTTGAATTTATTACAAAATGGTTAAAAATTCGTATAATAGGATATATATATAAATATATATATAAATATATATATAGATATATATATAAAAAAAAGAAAATGTGAAGATGTGTTATTTAATAATATTATTAATATAAATAATTTATCTCGCGAAGATAGTAATAATAGAATTAATGAAATTGATAATTATATGAAAAAATTATTAATTTTAATAAAACAATCTACAAAAGTTTACAATGTGTAAAAACATTAATAGAAAAAAGATTTTCTCCTGTTATTGGTGCAGGTAGTAGTATTAGTAGTAATGCTACAAGTGTTCAGTAGGAAGTTATAGAAAGTGCTTTTACAAATCGAATAACTACAGCAATTATCATAAATCTTGATCATAAGGATTCAATTGAGTTTTTAAAAGATTCTAATAATACATTTGTAAACAATATAAAAAACTATATAGAAAAATCAAATCAAAAAAGTTTAAAGGTTAATGCAACACTATGCGCAGAATTTTTAAATAAATCTGGTGATAAAATTTTAAATGAGAATAAATTTTTATCTACCTCAAACCAAATTATTGAACTATGTGAAGACCACAAAGAGTGGTTTACAAAAAATATTCAAGAAGTAATTCTGAGAGATCTAAGTGAATTTCAAGAAAGAGACAGCGGTTGGACCCTATCATTAATTAATTATTTAACAATAAATATGAGTGAATGTAATAGATTAATTGCTTTCTCATATATTGATCTACCACCATTAATTAAAAGTAAAACAGCATGTGTTAATGTTAAAAATAATGATGAAGCTTGTTTCGCTTGGTGAATTGTATCAGCATTATATCCAGCAACCAATCATGTTGATCGAATAAATTCTTATCCAGATTATTCAACAGTTTTAAATACAAATAGAATAGATTTTCCTATATGTATAAATCAAATTACAGAATTTGAAAACCAAAATAATATGTCCATAAATGTTTACATATTGCAAAGAGTTTCAGAAAATAATTTTAAACTACTCTCATTGAGATTAACAAAATCAAAAAATTTCAAACACGTTAATTTGCTTATGATTCAAGAGCATTATGATATTGAAAAATATTCCAATGATAAATATGAAATGAATGATGATGATGATGATGATGATAATAATAATATTGAAGATATGAAATATCATTATTGTTGGATTAAGAATTTATCTAGACTGGTTTCGAAGCAATTCTCCAAACGTCATGGTAAAATATATTTATGCGATCGTTGTTTACATTACTTTATAACAAAAGAGAAACTTAATACGCATAGTAAAAATTGTGAAAAACAAAATTTTTGCAGTGTTGAAATACCAAAGAAAATAGAAATATTTTTTGAAAAGTATAAAAACAAGGAGAAGGTACCTTTTATCATTTATGCTGATTTAAAATCAATTTTAAAACCGATTTCAATAATACAAACTGAAACTCAAAGCTTTATCAAAAACATGAAGTTTACAGCATTGGATATTATTTCAAATGTACGTATGATGATTCTAAATCTTATTATAAATCATATCGAGGAAAGGAATCAGGAAAATGGTTTGCTCAACAATTAAATGAAATTGCTGAAAATCTTTTTCTTATTTATATTAATATTATACCAATGAATGTTTTAACAGAAGTGGAATTATTATATTTTAAAAATGCTCAAGTTTGTCACATTTGTAATAAATTTTTTGATGCAAATTATAAACGTGTTAAGGATCATTGTCATTTGACTGGTAAATACAGCGGTCCAGCTCATGCAGTATGTAATCAACAGTATACAATCACAAAGCAAATACCGGTAGTATTTCACAATTTATCAGGTTATGATTCTCATTTCATTATTAAAGATATTGCATTAGAATTTCCAGGGAAAATATCTTTGATTCCAACAAATAAAGATAAATATATATCATTTGTTAAATCGTTTGATGAAAGCGAAATAAAGTTCAAATTTATTGATTCATATCGATTCATGTCTGCTTCGTTAGATAAACTATCATCATATCTTCCATTACATGAAAAGTTAATAACACGAAGTGAGTGGTTAAACTTAAGTGATGAAGATTTTAATTTAATAACAAGAAAGGGATTTTTTCCATATGATTTTTTAGATTCACTAGACTAGATAAATTAAATGTAAATAATTTACCACGCAAAAATGATTTTTATAATTACTTAAATGATTGTAATATATCAGATGCTGACTACAAGCATGTGCAAAATGTTTGGACTAGTTTCAAAGTTAAAAATTTAGGTGAATACTCAGATATATACATGAAAACCGATATTTTATTGTTAGCAGATGTTTTTGAATCATTTCGAAACAGTTGTCTTACAACATATGGTTTAGATCCAGCGCATTACTATACAACCCCTGGTTTTACATGGGATTGTATGCTGAAATATACTGGTATTACATTAATATTGATATGCTACTTTTTATTGAATGGGGTATACGAGGTAGTTTAAGTCAATGCTCAAATAGATATAGCAAAGCCAACAATAAGATTGTAATGAAAGCAAATATTTGATGTATTATGATGTAAATAATTTATATGGATGGGCTATGCCAGAGTATTTACCAATTAGTGATTTTAAATGGTTAACCGATAATGAAATATCATGCTTTGATGTTAAAGAAATAAGCAATAATTCATTAATAGGATATATATTAGAAGTAGATTTAGATTATCCTCAAGAACTACATGATACTCAAAAAGATTTACCTTTTTGCGCTGAACATTTAGCACCACCAGACAGTAAAACAGAGAAATTATTAACAACTTTAAATTAAAAAAAAATTATATAATACAGTATAGAAATTTGAAACTCAGATACACAAGTTACTAACTCAGATACACAAGATTTTAAAATTCAAGCAATCACCGTGGTTGAAAAGTTATATTGATTTAAATACTGAAATGAGAACTAAATCTAAAAATGATTTTGAAAAAAAAATTTATAAAAAAATAATGATAAATGCAATTTTTGGTAAGACTATAGAAAACGTTAGAAAATATAGAATAGTCAAATTGTTAACTAAATGGAATGGACGTTATAGAGCAAAATCATTAATAGCTAAACCAACTTTTCATAGTTCAAGAATATTTGATGAAAATCTGGTGGCTATTGAATTAAAGAAAACTGAAATATATATGAACAAACCAATTTATGTTGGATTTAGTATTTTAGATATATCGAAGATCTGTGTTTATGAGTTTCATTATAATTATATGATGAAAAAGTTTGGGCTTGATTGTAAAATGTTGTACACAGACACAGACTCATTAATATATGAAATAAAATGTGATGATATATATAAAGTTATAAAATTGGATATTAATAAATTTGATACAAGTGATTATCCAACAAATAATGAATATGGAATAGAATTAGTCAACAAGAAAATACCTGGTTTGATGAAAGATGAAAATAATGGCAAAATAATGACTGAATTCGTAGGTCTTCGATCAAAGATGTATGCAATTAGAGTTAATGACGAGGATATTTTCAAGAAAGCAAAAGGTGTTAAAACGTTGTTGTTAAAAATTCAATAACTTTTCAAGACTATTTAGAATGTTTGAATTCCAAAAATATAACAAATTGTAGTCAAAATATTATAATATCACGCAATCACATAGTCTACTCATTGAAACAAAATAAAATTGCTTGAAATCCAAATGATGATAAAAGGAAACTTCTACCTAATTCAAATGATACTTTACCCTATGGTCACTATAGTTTATCAGATTGAAGATTTTGTATTAAATAAAAAAATAAATAAAAATATATTGTTTTTGAAAAATAATCAAAATATGTTTTTATTATATATTTTATCCAATTAAATTATAATTTTTTATATTTAATATTAGATGAACTGGTCGATGATGATGATGATAATGTTGATACCATATTGGAAACTTTGTCCTTTAAAGATTTAATGGAACTCCCTTGAATTCCATATGAGATTTTTTTTAAAGTTATATTTTTATTTTTTCCATCCATCTTCACTGAATATTCTTTTGAACTGAATAATTTTATAAAAATCACTAAATTTCTTATGATCAAAAGTCAGCGCAAGATAAGAAATATGCAATATAGCAGCATTTTATATGCATAAAATATTTGTTTATATAATTTAAGTTTGATCAGAGCAGCATCCACAAAATTGTTTTATAATGCACAACATCCTTTGCGATGATGATGAAAGCAGTTTTTAATATTTATTCATATAACCAAATAAGTTATTAATAGATATTTTTGTTTCATAAATTGTCATTATTTATGTTAATTTTTTAACTTCACTTGTCAACGGATTATATTCAACGATTCTATCATGAATTAATAAGCAAAAAGCTGTTGTTTTATCAGGAATGTTTTCAGAAGTTTTAAGCTCAAGTCTTACGTCAACCGGTCCCGTTTTAATCAATTCGTTTTGGTGAGAACAAACTATTACAATAATTGATCCGAGTGCGAGAAATCCTGCATTACCGAGTAATGGTTGATTGATTTTATTATAGTAGGATTGTTGAAATTTTGCATACATATCATATAAGATTGCATATTGACCTTTGTTAAAATTTATGTTTAAATTATCATATGGGAAAACTTCAGAATTCAAAAACACTTTGAAATCTGTAATGTTGCAATGATCAAAGTAGCTAACATCTTGCACCAAATTGTTTTGTTTATTTGTTTGCAATGCGAAAATTACATAGCGAGGTTTTTCAATTTGACTTGTAGTTTTCAAAGTCCATACATGGCTTGTGGTCTGAGGTAAAATTGGGTATTCATACATATCCCAACTACGAAAGCTCATTTTAATTGATATACCTTTATCAATAAATTTTAATAATGATAACTTTGAATTATCTGCTACAAGTATATGTGGAACCTTACATTGCACTTTATATCTTTAAATTTAACTTTTTCATCTGCATTTGTGTTTATAATTGCATTATCATCATTTCTAGATCTGTTAATAATAAGTTCATGTTTAACATTAACCAGTATCTTTTTATAATCTTCAGCAAATCGTAATAACAATTTTTATGGAACGCAAAAAATAAATTATCCGTTATGTAACAAACTACTGCTTATAGTATCCCATCCAGCATTGAATGCCATTTTACTTTCATCTGCATTAAAGAAGTATAGTTTTTCAATGTTGATGTACATCCAAGTTTTCGAGTTCTATCAATTTCAACACCATTTATTGCATAACGAATCTCATCAAATAGATATGCAGCTACATTATTAACTAATTTAGCAGTTTTTGAAACTGCATCTTTTTCATCTAGAAGTGTTCCTTCAATATACAGGAAACTTTCACTTGGTAATATATTAAGATTTTGATGTTGAATTGATATTTGTATGACGTCATTGTTTTTAAATGATTGTTGAAATGGTGAATAAGTATGGTATACAATTTTTGAAATACTTTCATCTTAGCTAATGCTTTGGGATATATCTAATATTTAACTCATTTTAATTTTAATCCAAGAGATTTAAAAAAAAAATATTGGTTGATGTCAAAGGTTTTTTAAGTTGTCCAACTGTTTTAGGTCTTAACCGGTTCAATCCTTTTGATGTATTGATGCTTATTTTACTTTTTGATTGATATTTATTTATATTATACAGAAGCATTTCAAGGCTTTAAATGCAGTCGAATATTTATTGCTTCCCCTCTAAAATTTATCAAGTTATTATCTTGATCTACTAGTCTTAGTGTTATAGAACCTATTCGGTTAGTATTCACTGGTAAATAGATCACTTTTCTGGGAATTTCATTTATTTTATAGCCTGGACTAACTTCTGGACAAAATTCGTGTAATGTGTGCACTTGTTTATTATTCATATATGACCCATGTATGATATTGCATTGAACATGTATAGTGTTGACATTTGATATATTTACTGGTAGATCTGATGAATGCCATTCATTAGCGACCAATTTTCGTTTACTGAAACCAAGAAGCTTTCCCACCGAACTTGAAATATCAAAATCAATATCTTTAGAGCACATTATTTCACATTTCATTGTATTATTGTTGGGAACTAGTTGAATATCTTCTACCCCATCATATAATAAATCAATAGCATTTTGTAAATATAAAGCTATATCATTAATTTCATATGAGCCTATAGGTACATATTTCAATTATTTTATCATCAATTTGTACGATATTGTTGTGAATATCAATGTTTGGTATAGAATTATAAGTAACTAATTCAACAAGACCGCAAACATAATCACCACTTAATTCTA
Organism: Rhamphomyia laevipes; assembly: GCA_963920725.1. Classification (NCBI taxonomy): domain Eukaryota; kingdom Metazoa; phylum Arthropoda; class Insecta; order Diptera; family Empididae; genus Rhamphomyia; species Rhamphomyia laevipes. Next base: position 96,790,874 of record OY987255.1, on the reverse strand, counting down.
AAGGTGGAAAATAATCTGTAGTTAATACAGATTTATTTCCTGTAAAGGTCAATGTGAATGACATTATTAACAAAGAAACAATGAGCTTATTTATTTTAAACATTTCTTTTTATTCATTTTCAAAAACTTAAATAATCATTATTATTATAACAACTGATTTAAGAAAGCTAGACATAAATGACCACATATTATTGTATTATAGTTTTGATAAGAGTTGTAGTTATACTGCAAATTATAACCTAAATATTTAATTAATTCAATAGGTGGTTGTAAGTTTCCAAAACTATCAAAATATGTTACAACATTTTTGTTTTATTGTATGCTACCCATTGAGTTTACCAAAATCTGATGACTCATCTAAATTGACAATACCACACTCTTTATTTAATGGTTTTACTGGTAAACTATTTCGCATAAACACCCCCCGAAAATGAGGTATAAATTTTGAATACTTATGTAAATCAATATCGCTTAATGGTCTCCTGGGTAGAATTTCTATTAGTTTTTTGACTGTGGATTTAAATACAACCCTAAACCTGTTTTATATGGTTTGAGGTATAAACCTTTACCCATTGCAATACTCTCCATTGTTTGATTATGACGTTTATTCTCAATTAATTCTTGTTTTGCATTCTTGACATCGTTTATCGCTTTAACTATTCCTGTTACACCGCCAGACAATGCTCCTACAGCAGATAATCCAGCAAAAAAAGGTACTAGAAATGGTATAACTCCACCAGTTTTAGGTACTGAAATAATTCTAGGTGCTACACCTCTTTTTCACTTAATTACATTTTTCGCTACATGAAGTGCCAATTTTATAGCATCATTATTGCTACTAGGTTTTTGTAATTTTATAGCATTTTTAGCATCTTTTATGGCTTTTTGAAATAACTTTACAGTTGTTTTAATTTTCCTTTTTCGTGTTTTTACACCCATTCCTAATTTAATTTTAGCTTTCGTAGCGTTACTAATAAAGCGTTTGTTCGTTCTAAGAAATTCGAATCTTTAGAAGTCACACGTTTTCAGACTTTTTCTGCTAAAACTTTATCGGCAATGTGTCGATCTTCAATATTTTGAAATTTAGAATATTCTATATAATGCTCTTTACAAGCTGGATCTAATGGGTTTATACCAGGATCATCTCTGGCTAATCTTTTTTGTAGTTTTGTACCAGGTCTACAATATTGATAACCACCAGGTAAATGTAATTCAACTGGCAACTTATTTATAATTTTATTCAGAATACCTTTTCCTTTAACAGCTTTTTCTTGACTGATATAATTTTTATTATAATCAATCATTATAGGAGGATTAACTAATTATGAATGATAAATGTGTTGTTTTAACATTTCAATCTATAGGATGTGTCATGACTTGTAAATTTTTCCATTTCACCATTACTCAAAATTCTTTGACTTTCAACCTCCATATATTCAAGACAATTTATTTTCAGCATTCGTTTTTTAAAATTGCTATCATATGAACATCGTATTTTGATTTTTTCTTCATCACTATGTTCCAATTGAAAATGACGGTAGAATATATTTTCACTTTCGATAAAACCAGCAATTTCTTTTTCTTTTCTAATTAAATCAAGTCTAAATCCTTCAATCGCTTCTTCAACAGTAACATATTTTTTACTAGAATCTTCTGATTGTGCGATTTGCTCATCGGATGTTGTTGCAGTTGTTGTTGTTATTATTGATTCTAATGATGGTGTTATTATATCGAGTGATTCATCTGGAGGATTTACATGTTTCATTAATTTTATTGATAGGGTTACTTGAATTACTTCATTACTAGGAAGTATAACATTAAATGTAGCATTTCCATTATTTTCCTAATTTAATGCAATAGTAGGAGCAATAGCAGGAGCCGCATAAATTCTAATAAATAGTAAGCCTAAAATAGTGATAGGTGAAAACTTCGTCATATTTAATTGTCTGATTTCAAGTTAACTCTTCAAGGTCTGTTTGCAGAATGAATTATTTTTGTTTTTCCACTAATAAAAATCGTCGCTTTTGTAAATAACCCCGATAAATATCTCCTCACTGTAGCTCTAATAATTTGTTATTATTAATTTATATAAATTTAGCTAGATATTTATAGTAATCCATTAATTTGATAATGTGACATTTTCTTAAATATTCAATAACACATGTACATGTATGTATACATTCACATTTTATTTGTTCACATTTGTTTGTACTATTTGGAAATCTTATATAAAAATCAATGATTAAATCTTTATGTTCACTAAGAAGTATAGTATATTTATCATTTATTTATATTTATTTACGTTTATTAAAAAAAAAATTTTATTCATAAACTCTAACATTGAAAAAAAATGATCTAATAAAATTATCCAACATGTAACAGCAACAACAATAAATACAACGCCCACACATATTGTACAATTAAAATATTCCTATCAGCAAACCTAATAAAAAAAATTCATAAACTCTAACATTGCAAAAAAAAAAGACCAATTATCCAACATGTTGAAGCGCATGTTGAAACATGTTCATGTGAATCATGAAAATTATATACATTAACTATATTACTAACCCATACCCCTCCCCCCACCCATATCCACATAACAGACAAACACACACACTAAACCACACAAAAAGCACACACACACATATAAACACACACCACGTGACACGAAGACACCCGAATAACCTCAATCACATCTCAGCAGGCACTTTCACACGCGAACAACCTCAATCACACCTCAACAGGCACTTTCACACGCGAACAACCTCAATCACACCTCAACAGGCACTTTCACACGCAAACACCACGACAGACCGACAGACAGACAAAACAAAACGACAGACCGACCAAACGACAGACCAACCGACACACACAATATTTATTAGCACATTATTACAAACTTACACCCATACAAAATGTGCTAAACTTAACAAATTAAGGGGTTTGTTGGAAGTTGAGCTGTATCTCTCTTAGCCTTAACTACTGACATTATTAGTACAATTGAACAACCGGTTGAGGATGTGGGGACATTAACAACAGATGTCGAAGAAGACTTATTGTTAACGGCACCACAAATAGTCAAAGAAATCAACGCCCTTTCATCTACCTCATCCGTAAAGGAGAATAAGTCTGGAGCTGAGGAGAAGCTTCCAAGCGACATTAATAACCTGGGACAATGCGAACCAGTTATTGATGAAGCTGAAATAGCCTTCCGAAAGCTACAGTTAAGGAAGTACTACGAATACTTTTCCGGTGCTTCTAAAAGACGCATTAGAGCTCTGGTGGGCCAGAAAGGTATGTCCGCTGAAGAGGCCAGAAAAGCTGAACGTGTTAGGCTTTCTAAGCTTATATGTCCAGTTGTTGCTGTTACATCTGGTAAAGATGCGGCCAACAAGAGAAGCAGATCTGATGGTAGTACACCGGAGTTACCTACTAAAGCTGCTAAAATATCTGCAGAAGTCAGAAAGCCGGTAAAGGATCAGAGTCCTAGGATCAATCCTAAACCGAGCACTTCGAAAGTAGCAGGCAGGTTGCTAACTCCGAGCATCATCAAACTGGCAGAGAAGAGCATTAACAACAGCTCTACACCAGTTTCCGCATCGGTACCGTTCGGTGATGTAGTTTCTAAGCAAAGAGTTGCCATTACTCATGCTTTTCATGCAACTGAACAACTAGAAAATGTCAAAATTGCACTGTTGGATGAGATCGACAAAATCGAAGATAATAGGCCACATCTTCAATTTTCTACGCAATCCAACCAGTCAGAACTGTCAGTGGCTCACGATTTTCTGTAACAACAATGAGACTAGAGATTGGCTTATCTCTATTGAGTCTACTTTTAAGCCGTGGGAAGGTGCTGCTTTAAAAATTATGGACGGAAACAAAATGCCCAAATCCATTATTTGAAAAGCTTTTGTGCCCTTATCACCAGCAGGAGTTATGTCAGGGGACAAATTTTTGTTAAGGCTCAAAAAGCAAAATGTCAATCTTGACACTAAATTATGGCGCATCATTAAGGCCAAGCCAGAGAGCAATGGTGGACAGACCTTTGTTTTTGCGGTGGATGGGGCATCGGAGGCTGTACTTAAAAATTTCAATTACAGACCGTTTCTTAACTTTGCTCCCATTCACATTAGATCGATCAACGGCAAAACATAACATTCACCAGCAGTTAGTCAGAATGCCCCACCTGTAACTGTCTCGTCGGCTACGGTACGTAGCATTAGATCGGCTCGCAGACCAACCAGCAAAAAGCAGTCGACTAAAGCAACCAAGAAGAGTGTGCCCACGGCTAAAAAACCAGATCACCAGGTTAAAGCTAGTGCCTCGGTAGGAGGTACTAGTTCCAAAAAGTAAGTTGCATGAGTATCTGCAGGTGTATCCAGATTAATTTACATCATGCCAAAGCTGCTATGGCAGTATTGGCTAGTAGATTTAATAGGGATCACCTGGATATTGCTCTTATTCAGGAGCCTTATGCTTTTAAGGACCAAATAAGAGGTCTACCCAAAGGTGAGTTACTCTATAATTCTTCGGATCCTGGTAGGGCCGGAATCTTATTTAAAAAAGGTCTTAATTACTTTCCCATTTCAGGTTTTTGTAAAAAGGACCTAGTTGCAGCTCTAATCGAGCTACCCACCGGGAGAGGTAAGATAGAGGTTGTCATCTGCTCATCTTACTTTCTGGGTGAGTTATCTGATCCAATTTCGGATAACCTGAAGGACCTAGTGAACTTCTGTAAGTCAAATAACAAGCAGCTCATTTTAGGTGGAGATGCAAATGCTCACCACACTGGGGCAGGTCAAATATAAACAACAGAGGTGAGTGCTTAGTTGAATATATTATTAGTAATAGCCTAGATTTAATAAATAGGGGCAATACGCCGACATTTATAAACAAAATTAGGTAGGAAGTCTTAGATATCACACTTTCCTTCATTAGTAACAAAATCACTGACTGGCATGTTTCGCAAGAAACCTCGATGTCAGACCATCAACACATTAGATTTAACATCCAATCTAATATATCCATATCTGAGACATTCAGGCGGCCAAGGTTAACTGATTGGAATTCCTACACGGAGTACCTTAAAGATACATTGGCTGATTACAAACCAAATGTCAAAAATATAGTTTCTCTTGAATTAGTTTCTACCAAACTAAGGACTCCATTATGTCTGCCTACCATGAGTCCAGTTCAAAGAGTATACTCAATAGCAACCGCAAGGTTCCTTGGTGGAACAGCAAAATGCTAATCTGAGATCTCAAACTAGAAAACTTTTTAACAAAGCAAAAACCGCTGGTGGCTGGGAACCCTATAAAAAGTCCCTAACCGAATACAATCTTGAAATTAGAAGAGCTAAGAGAATATCTTGGAAAAAGTAGTGGGGAACTAAAAGATCTGCCTAGCAGTGCTAAATTACACAAGATACTCTCTAAATAGCACACTAATAAAATTGGTTTGATGGAATGCCCTGATGGCTCGGTTACAAAGAATTGTAGAGAGACGCTAAAACTCCTAGCGGATACTCACTTTCCAGATTCTACAAACACAGATATAACTGATGACCCCACTCAGTCTGTATCTAACTTTATTAGACCAGCCACTGAAGACTGGAGGCTTGCCACCAAAATCTTCACTGCTAATAAAGTTAAATGGGCAATTGACTCCTTCAAGCCCTACAAATCCCCTGGAGATGATGGGATCTTCCCTGCCCTACTTATTGTTCTCCCCACTATTCTAAAAATATTTAGAGCCAGTCATGCGTGAAGCTATATTCCCAACGCCTGGAGAACGGTTAAAGTGACGTATATACAAAAAGCAGGGAAAAAATCATGTGGCCAGCCGAAATATTTTCCTCCAATTAGCCTCATATCTTTTCAAAAAACTATGGAGAAAATATTAGATAGACATATCAGAGAGAAGGTGCTTTCTAGCAATCCACTTCACAAAAACCAATATGCTTATCTACCCGGAAAATCTACCACTGAAGCGCTACAAAATCTAGTGGGGAAGATTGAAAAGCCCTGTGCTCCTTCCTAGATATTGAAGGTGCTTTTGATAATACATCTTTTGACTGTATTTCAAAATCTATCATCCGAAAGCGGGTAGATCCTAACACCTGCAAATGGATTGACTCCATGTTGAAATGCAGAAACATTAAGTCCACTCTAGCGGAAGAAACCTTAACGGATTTGGTTGCCAAGGGCTGTCCTCAAGGAGGGGTGCTATAACCTATCCTGTGGTCCATTGTAGTCGATGAACTTTTAGTCAAACTGGATAAGGCTACGTTGATGATATAGCCATAATCGCCAGGGGTAAGTTTAACAGCACAATCTCAGAAATCGTGCAACATGCTTTCAATTTCATGCATTCTCAAGTTATTTGAAAAGCTAGTAACTGATAAAATGTACGTTTTTTTTTAAGGATGTAATTAACGAGCATCAGCACGGTTTTCTCAAAGGTAAATCTACTGTGACTAACCTTTCAGACTATACTAGTTTTATCCTGAAATCAATGGAGAAAGGTTTTCAAGTTGATTCCATTTACACTGATTTCAGTAAAGCCTTTGATAGAGTTGACCACAATCTATTAATTTTTAAACTTGAAAAATACCGTATATCTGGATCAATTTTAGCCTGGATTAAATCGTATCTGTCGTCAAGAACACAGTTTGTCAAATTTAACAACATTTTTTCGCGTAACATAATTGTCAGCTCAGGTGTTCCCCAAGGTAGCCGCCATCTTGGTCCACTTCTATTTATATTATTTATTAATGATTTATTGTTATTATTAATTAATATTTATTTTTCTTTTTATGCTGATGATCTAAAACTATACAAGTGTATCAAAGACTACACTGACTGCTTAGTTTTACAAAATAATGTCAACACTTTAAGTAATTGGTGCTCGAAAAATGGTATGCTCCTTAATGTCAATAAATGTTTTTCTATTAATTTTAGTAGAAAAAAATCTCTTACAACATATAACTATAATATTAACTCAAATATTATTTAGAATAAAAATGTTGTAAAAGATCTTGAAGTACATTTCGACGAAAAACTCACCTTTAAGCACCAAATTGACAAAGTGTGTTCTCATAGTAAACGAATTTTAGGTTTTGTTAAGAGAAGGGCTAAAGAATTCGATGATCCTTTTGTTACTAAAAGCATTTACTGCAACTTGGTCAGACCAATTATAGAATACTGCCATACTATTTGGGCTCCACATTTGCAATGTGATATTGATAAAATTGAGTCTATTCAAAAACAATTTCTGTTATTTTCTTTGAGAAACCGATATAATTATCAAAATGATGATACTTTCACCCTTCCATCTTATTCATTAAGACTCAAAGAAATTAATTTAATGTCTTTAAAAAATAGACGAGTGCTTGCTGAAGCTCTTTATGCCTTCGATCTATTGCATAAAAATATTAATTCAACTTCGCTATGTTCAAAAATTCAGTTGAATAATAATGTTAGAAGTTTAAGGCACACTAAATATTTAATTGAAAATAGCCATAATACCACATATGCAAATAATGAACCTTTTAATCGATGTGCTTAAGCTTTCAACAAGTTTTATCACTTATACGATGCTAACTTATCGCGTGAATACTTTTAAGGGCAGAATAATTAAATTTTTTTCTTAATTAAATTTTAGTTAATATATTTAAAAAAATAAAAAGTTGTAAATTGTAAAAATAAATTTTATTTAGGTTATTTGCAGACTATGTAATTTTGTAATTTTTGTTATAATTATGTATGTATTTTTAGTTGTTGTCTTTTTTTGACAAGAAAATAAAATAAAATAAAAGAACATATAAAAAGTAAACTAGTCGAACTAAACTTACAATATAGATAAATTTATTGGCTTATAGGACGAAAATCAAGACTATCTATTTAAAACGAAATACTAATGTACAACCAAATCCTAAAACCGATCTGGGTATACAGCTCTGGTGCTGCGCCAGCTTTCAAAACAAAGGAATCCGCAACATGATTAATGCTCCATGGTATGCGAGAAATTCTGACATTTATATAGGGACCTACCTACATATAAACACAGTTGACGAAGAAATTACACGATTTGCTGTAAAGCACCGCTTCAGATTAACCAACCATGAAAACGAAGAGGTAGCAAATCTCCTAAATGAGAACTCGAAAAGCAGATTTAAGAGAAGAAGACCACTAGACCGAACATGAGTTCTAAAAAATAACAATCAAAATACAATTCTGATACTCATATGACATCGAATCCAGCACCTACCGTAGTTTAAGATTATTCAAAGTAAAATTAATGGTTGGTCCACTGAGACAAGTTTTAATCATAGATACCGTTAATATAGTGTACGTTTAAAAAAAATATATGTTTAATTCACGCTTGCGAGTCGCTTAAATACGTTTGCGTTCACCGCTGTTGAAATATACTTGAAGGGTGTAAGATAAAAAACTCTTTGTTGACTTAATTACTGTGCATATGTAGTAGTAACTTACCACTCCCCAGCAAATTTTCTGTCTTCAAGAAAAGGGCAGGAACTGTCACTAGCATTTCCTCACATATATAAAACTATATATGCGAGCATAATTATTCGTTCGGCATATAACCACAGTAAACACGGCACAGCCACATCGGCAATGACAACATACACTAACAGTAGTAGTTGGGTCACTTTGGCGTAGGAACTAAAAAAACCCATTAATCATCCGTAGGTCATTAATTTTTAATTGGTTTTTAATTAGGTCATTAATTTTAAATTGGTTTTTAATTAGGTCATTATTTTTTAATTAGGTCATTAATTTTTAATTGGTTTTTAATTAGGTTATTCATTTTAATTGGGTTTTAATTAGGTCATTAATTTTAATTTTTTTTAATTGGTTTAATTTCAATATTAATTGCTTTTAATTAATTTTAATTGTGTTATAATTAGGTGATTGATTTTAATTGTTCACCTGTGTCCTTAATTGTTTTGCTATTAGGCCATTATTTTTGTTTCTCACGATTAATTTTAAATGGATTGTTTCCCACCTGGGAGTCCTTGGTCATTGTTGTTGCCAGCGTAGATTTTTTTTTTTGAAAATGGTAACGAATGTGAAGTTTGGAAACTATGTGCTCTACCCACTAAGCCATCAGCTTAATTTGAAATTGTTGTTGAAAATGCATATATAAATTTTGGGAATTAGTAATTCGCGCATGGTAAAATATAAAAAAATTGTTTGTTTGTTTGTATATTTGAACCATGGATGTCTCGATCTGTAAACCTACACGCTACCAATCTGAGCTATCAAGCAAAAATTTTTCACAAGTCAAATAATGTGTTTTATTCGATTTTGAACAAATATTTCCAGGTGCAAAATTACGAGTTTTATACAACTGTGTTTGTTTGTGTGTTTATGCGATGAAACAGATTGAACTTATAAAAATATGATAATAAGAGAAGAGTATTGACCTTTAAACATTTTTATTATTATTTTTTTTTTTTTTTGGATTGTGGTTTATTAATATACATATATTCAAAAAATGAATATAATTATTATATAATATTGCTGGATGATGACGATATGAGAAGTATTTAATACAATATTGTTTTATACAATATTGCTTTTTGGTATATTTTTGATATAGTTTAGTTGAATTATATATATATATATTGTTAATAAAAATAATTTTAGTTTAGTGTACATAATGTTACTGACTACGGCAGATATAGCTGTAATTACTATTTTTTAAATTATTATAAACCGTTCCTATCCGCGTATTATACGAGAAACTTAGAAAGTCTTGTTGAGACATTAAATTTGCTAATTGGAAATGGTGTGAAAAAATCACAATTTGGAGAATATTATAGAAACTGCATTTGGTCAGATAATAATGCAACTTCGGGACCTGATACATGTGTTTGTGTTTCAATAATAACATATAAATATAAAGGCGCTTTAAAAATGATAAAAGGATTTCAAAATACTTACGAGAATTTGATATGAAGAATTGATGAATTAAAATTGTAAACATGGTGCTTTTTTTACATCCATTTACTATGATTTTAGCAGGTCCTTCAGGGTGCGGTACAACAACTTTTGTATGTAATATATTATATCAGCATATTAATTTAATCAAACCGAACATAACCAAAATAATTTGGTGCAACCCTGAGCTGTCAGCTGTACCAAAAAACTTACATTTTAAAAATATAGAATTTTTAGCTAACATACCAGAAGAAATAACAAATGAAGATGATGACAGCATACTAATAGTATTAGATGACTTAATGCTTCAGACTTATAATAAACAAATATGCGAATTATTTACAAAAGGTTCACATCACAAAAAACTGTCAATTATTTTATTAATACAAAATATTTTTCACCAAGGTAGGTAAATACTGTCGTGATATATCATTAAATGCAAAATATCTGGTTTTGTTTAAGAACCCCCATGACAAATCTCAAATTATACCACTGGTACGTCAGATTTTTCCAGAAAGAACAAGAGAGTTTACAAAGGTATATAATGAGGTTACATCACGGCCGCACGACTATGTTGTGTTAGACTTAACACAAAGCGTTAATGAATTGTACCGTATACGAAGTAACATATTTGGAAAAATTATTGTGTGTTTTATTGTACCTTAAATGATTTGAATAGCAAAATTTACTGTGAAAAATATGAAACGATTGACAAGAAACCATCATATATTACAACTGATAAAAAATACTAATAAAAAACTACGTAATAGTATTTTAAAGTCATGTGATGATGATGTTATAAAGACTTTGATTGAAATAGCAATTAATACTTGAAACGGAAATAATAAAATATCAAAAAAAAAAAATTAACATTTTTAAAAACACATAAAAAAGCTATAAGGTGTTTAATCAGTACTAATAGTAGTTTAAAGGCGAAACGTCGATTACTTATTCAGAAAGGTGGCTTTTTACCTGTTTTAATCGAAACAGTACTATCAGGAATTATTGGAAAATTAATAGAGGATTATCAATTGAAAAATGAATAATATGCAGCGCATAATTGTTATACCTCCCGAGGTTTTTGTAAGATTTCAAAAATTATGAGAAAATGAAAAAAACTTCAATATTTTAAATCATAATATTGTAATTCTTTTAAATAATAAAAAGATAAATCCCACGCAAAAATGGTACTTGTTAAGACAGAATTTAATAAAGTACGCTAATCAAAGACGAACAGGCTTGGCGATACCCCCTCCGTTTAAAAGAAATAATGTTGATACAAAAAATGCTGGAACTCAAACAAGATTTAAATTTACCAAAGATCAGGAAATACAATACGAACCTAATATTAAACAGCAAGAAAATTATGAAGATGATGAAGTTTTTCTCGACTTTGACCCAGTAAAATAACAAAAACAACAAATCTCGCAATATAGAGAACAGATTAGTGATGAAGATATGGATATGGAATTTGATGATGATGAAGCTGCCGAAATTGCTTTACAGAAGACATTACCTGAAGAGCGTTTAACTAGCAGATTGTCTTCTTATAATTCCAATGTAAGAATATATGACACAAATACAGGTGGTATTATTACAGTAGCATTACCAGAAAAGTCTCCTAGAAGACAACGAACATATTCAGATAGTTCATTTTTAAACCAAAGTATTTTGTCACCTATAAATACAAGACAACATACACAAGCATGTGGTTCATTGCTAAGAAAAAGTTTTCAAGATATCCTGTAGAAAAAAATATTAAAAAAAAGGAAACTACATGGGAAAATAAACTACACCCCTCCTCTCTGGGAAAACTTCAAATAACTGCAGGAAAGCTATAAAAGCGTTAAAAGGTTAAATTTACCAATTACAATTATGAATTCACGAGATAATTTCTTTTCTATATTACATTATTTAGTAATGATTGAGTTAATTTTTTCCCCGATAAAACTCTGGCAACTTTTGAAAATAGAATACTAACACATTTAGATTTAACTAAAGCCGAATGGCAAGTTGGTCTTTCGGAAATTTTTGTTAATGACTACCTAAAAACTGATATATATGAAAAACAAAAATCAGCTACTATTTTGTTGGGAGTACATGAAGTTTAAATTGGTAAAAATAAACAACTTGTTAAAACAAGTCTGGACAACTTGTTAAAACACGTCTGGGACATTTTACCATGAAGATAATGCAAAATTTATACACGATGATTAGAAACGAAATTTTTAACCCTTACTTATCAACAACATAACACCAGTAGGGGATTGTACACGTGCTGAAGTATTACAAAAATTTATAATGAAGTGTTAGTTACTCTATGTTAATTAGTTACGATGAGACCTATAATAAGAGTGTATACAAATCTGTTTCAGCTGTAGATAACCTAAATTTTATACGAATATCAAAATCTTTTAACGAAGGAGTTTTTATTTGAAACCAGAGGTACTGATTATACTATATCAGAATTAATAAAAGAGCTTTTTCAGCAAAAAAAAAATTATTGAATACAAAAAAACAATACTAGATTTATTTGAACTAACGTTTAAACAAATAAAAGATGAAAAAAGCGGTATGTTACTAGTATATAGCCAGAAATTTTTGGAAATAATAATATACGAGCGTTGCGTGCAATAAATATTGATAACTGTAGAAGACAAAATAATATAGAAAACATATAATATAAAATAACATTTTTCAAACATAAATAAATAAATAAAGACTTTATTTCATTTCAGTTTAAAAAATAATTTTCATACACAATTCAAATTATAAACCTAGTTATTCAAAATTAATTAATTTAATACATAATTTTAAAAAAATAAAAAAAATATGTTTACTATTATTTTAAAAAATAAATTCAAGAAAAAAATACAAAATAAAAATACGAATAAAAATAACAATTTAATAAAATAGTATAAATTTTAGATAAAAAGTTGTGTAAGAATTAAGAAAAACAAATCAAATAACATATAATATAAAAGAAAATAGCTTAGAAATGAAATAGTTAGGAACATTCAATTGTCAGAAGGACAAGAGGCGAATGTACCATTAATTCATTTAACATTTAGTTATATTGTTTAGGGTTTAGTTATATTGTTTTACTATGTTCTGTTGTAAATAAAACGAAATTGGAACATGAACGAAAAAAACGCTAAAAGAAAGAATGAAATATGTAACTAAATATTCATAAGTTGTTATATTTTAAAACAAAGTTATAGGAAATTAAGACATAGGATTTATGACATAAAATATTACAGAGTGATCTAATGAGAAAAGTCAAGATTTAACTTGCTTTAAGAATTTTGATTCAATTCTAATATTCCTGCAACTTGCAGGTAATTTATTAAAAATGCGCGGTGCAGTAATATTATAGAAATGAAAAAAGTGTGTTTTATTAACTGTAGGTACAATTACAAGATTTCTTGTATTTACACGTAAACTATAGTTTTCATATATTCTGGCATTAGCATTGTTAAAATTTTTAAAAAATAATTTAAGAATTCTGTAATAATATAGGTATCTTAAAGGAAGAATTCCCAGGCCTTTAAATAATTCAACACTAGGAGTTCTTCGACTGACTTTACAAATAATACGAACAGCATGTTTTTGCTTGATTAACAACGGTTCAATTTTATTAATATGTGTACCACCCCAGCAGCTTATTCCATATTGAATTTTAGAATTAAATAAACCATTATATACTAATTTTAAAATTGACACAGGACAGTATAAACTAAGATGATAAAGTTGTCTAATGACTTTATTTAATTATTTTTTTAAGTAAATAGTATGGTCTTTCCAACTGAGTCTAGCATCTATTAAAATACCTAAATATTTAAAATTATCAACACGTTCAATTAAAAAGCATTCATTACCACAATTTATATTTTCATCAAAACCACGTACAGATTGATCATCAGTCAATTGGTATTTCAGGCAGCTAGGTGAGTGATACGTGAATGACAGTTCTTCAAAGACTGATCCATTCAGATTAAATAACATAAATTTTGTTTTGTCACTGACAATTAACTTATGTAATTTAAACCAACGACGTAGGATTTCCAGGTCATGATTGACATTAATACAAACATTTAAAAAATTCTTATTTGAATAAGACAAAGCAGTATCATCTGCAAATGCTGTAATTTTACCTTTAAAAGGTTGAATGAATAAATAAGGAATTTACAAATATTAAAAACAAAATTGGTCCTAAAACTGATCCTTGTGGCACACCATTGTTAATAGATTTTTCATCATTGAAACAATTACCAATTTTTACTCGTTGCCTTCGATTTGTTATGAGCCCACTCATAACCACTTTTCGATACACATAATACATATCGTTATTTCTAAGATATATCAATATAAAATCATGTGTATAATATTTCCTGCATGAAAAATAACAAATTCATAAAAAATACAAAATGCTTAATTAGTGTTTTACCTTTTTTTATTATTGTATAAAAAAAAGCAAAGTACTTATCGCATTTTGAATACCCATGCATAAAACAATTAAACTATTTATTTTTAATTTAATTAATTTCATTGATTTCCCACACAATTAGGTTGCAGTCAAATTACATTAAATTCATTTGGTGTCACTAAATTTGCAACGGAAATCAACTATGCGCGTGTTAATTCTTATTTCTGATTCGCTAATCGATTTTCGAATAAGCTTTAGAATAATTAATAATTTCGAAGTTTTTCTTGAATAAGAAAAACTTTAAACTAAATGAATTCATTCAAGTCCGGGCTTTCAAAGAGCGCAATAGCCTAAAATTAGTACAAGTTAACAATTAAATATTAGAAAAATCATAAATATATAAATATTAAATTTAAAAACATAAGTGTATTTAACTAAATAAAATCAATAAAAACAAAAATAAAGTGTTTTATTCACAACATAATTGGTGGCAGCGGTGGGATTGGTTAGATAAAGCATCTGTTTAACCACCCAAATCTAATTTCAAAGACAAATTTAAAAATTAAATAATAATAAAAAAAAATATACTACATAAGACTAAAACTGTTTAAAACTTATCTGAGTCTGGATAAGTGGTATTTTTTTTTATATATAAAAAAAAATTTAATAAAAGTGTATTAGTTACCGAATTAAACTATATTATTAATTATTAATTATATTTAATAATATTATTACCTTTGTATTTCAATAAAGGAATTCCAAAACAGTATTTTTATATATTTTACTTTATTTTATTTTTAAAATCTTTAGTTACTTTAACAAAATCTTGTTGACAATGTGGTACAAATATTTAATTTCTACTAGAGCATCAGCTCTTTATTCGAAATATATTACTTGTTGTATATTGATCAACTGACTACTTAACCATCGATTTTTGTTTAATTTATATGATTTTCCGTTCTATTAAATCAATAATAATTGATTTTGTAATGAATTCTTTTACCTTTAAATTAATAGAAACATGCTTATTTAGCAAAATTGCTTATTAAGCAATTTTGAATTTTAATAATATTTAATTAAAATAAATTTATTGATTTATTTTGTCAATTTGACAAAATAAATTAGGTCATTAGTTAATTTAAAATAATATTTTACAGAGTGCACCATTTTGTACACTACACAAATTACAAATTAGTCTTTTTTCGGTACTACGGAGTATTTGACTCTTAATTTTTTCAATGGTTAAGTTAAACAGCTCTTCAATTTACAATTTACAAAAAACATATACATATATATAATTGCAGTTACCGAATTTCGCACTCTCAATAGTTTAATGAGATAATTCACCTTCCTTTGAAAGGATTAGGCTCGGTAGTTTTTTTTTTTTTTTTTTTTTTTTTTTACTGCTTTTACAAAAAAATTACAATCTTATACATTTCAAAATTTAATCTTAATAATTCATAGTGTTTTACAAAATGTTTTCCCAATATTTTAAAAATTTGATAATTCAAAATTATTTTACCATCTTAATATTTAACAAATCCCGTTATTATTTCGAATTTGATAGTCTAATATAATATAATATAAAATTTATAAATTCAAAGTGTAATTTTTTTTACTGTGTAATACAATTTTGTTCATATACACAACTTCTTATTTTGATTACAAATTTTTTTTTATTGTATTTTAGTATTTTTTCAACACATAAAACATATCTTATACTTTTTTCCTTCCCATTTACACTTGATCATATATTTTTTTTTTATTTATTTATTTTTTACATATTATAATTTAAAACCAATATTATTTTATAATTTAATAATTTTTATTTAAAATTTCATAATAATAGTAATTTATAATTAAAAAAAAACTTAGTCATAATTTAAAATTCAATATTAATTTTTCAAATTTATAATTCAACTATATTTTTTTTTTATTTTTTTTTTTACCGTGTAAATAAATTCAAAAATTTATTTTATACCCAAAATTCCTGATGTAAACAAAAAAAATCTTATTCTAAGGTGGCTTTTTACCTGTTTTAATCGAAACAGTACTATCAGGAATTATTGCAAAATTAATAGAGGATTATCAATTGAAAAATGAATAATATGCAGCGCATAATTGTTATACCTCCCGAGGTTTTTGTAAGATTTCAAAAATTATGAGAAAATGAAAAGAACTTCAATATTTTAAATCATAATATTGTAATTCTTTTAAATAATAAAAAGATAAATCCCACGCAAAAATGGTACTTGTTAAGACACAGAATTTAATAAAGTACGCTAATCAAAGACGAACAGGCTTGGCGATACCCCCTCCGTTTAAAAGAAATAATGTTGATACAAAAAAATGCTGGAACTCAAACAAGATTTAAATTTACCAAAGATCAGGAAATACAATACGAACCTAATATTAAACAGCAAGAAAATTATGAAGTTGATGAAGTTTTTCTCGACTTTGACCCAGTAAAATAACAAAAACAACAAATCTCGCAATATAGAGAACAGATTAGTGATGAAGATATGGATATGGAATTTGATGATGATGAAGCTGCCGAAATTGCTTTACAGAAGACATTACCTGAAGAGCGTTTAACTAGCAGATTGTCTTCTTATAATTCCAATGTAAGAATATATGACACAAATACAGGTGGTATTATTACAGTAGCATTACCAGAAAAGTCTCCTAGAAGACAACGAACATATTCAGATAGTTCATTTTTAAACCAAAGTATTTTGTCACCTATAAATACAAGACAACATACACAAGCATGTGGTTCATTGCTAAGAAAAAGTTTTCAAGATATCCTGTAGAAAAAAATATTAAAAAAAAGGAAACTACATGGGAAAATAAACTACACCCCTCCTCTCTGGGAAAACTTCAAATAACTGCAGGAAAGCTATAAAAGCGTTAAAAGGTTAAATTTACCAATTACAATTATGAATTCACGAGATAATTTCTTTTCTATATTACATTATTTAGTAATGATTGAGTTAATTTTTTCCCCGATAATACTCTGGCAACTTTTGAAAATAGAATACTAACACATTTAGATTTAACTAAAGCCGAATGGCAAGTTGGTCTTTCGGAAATTTTTGTTAATGACTACCTAAAAACTGATATATATGAAAAACAAAAATCAGCTACTATTTTGTTGGGAGTACATGAAGTTTAAATAGGTAAAAATAAACAACTTGTTAAAACACGTCTGGGATAAACATTTTACCATGAAGATAATGCAAAATTTATACACGATGATTAGAAACGAAATTTTTAACCCTTACTTATCAACAACATAACACCAGTAGGGGATTGTACACGTGCTGAAGTATTACAAAAATTTATAATGAACTGTTAGTTACTCTATGTTAATTAGTTACGATGAGACCTATAATAAGAGTGTATACAAACCTGTTTCAGCTGTAGATAACCTAAATTTTATACGAATATCAAAATCTTTTAACGAAGGAGTTTTTATTTGAAACCAGAGGTACTGATTATACTATATCAGAATTAATAAAAGAGCTTTTTCAGCAAAAAAAAAAAATTATTGAATACAAAAAAACAATACTAGATTTATTTGAACTAACGTTTAAACAAATAAAAGATGAAAAAAGCGGTATGTTACTAGTATATAGCCAGAAATTTTTGGAAATAATAATATACGAGCGTTGCGTGCAATAAATATTGATAACTGTAGAAGACAAAATAATATAGAAAACATATAATATAAAATAGCATTTTTCAAACATAAATAAATAAATAAAGACTTTATTTCATTTCAGTTTAAAAAATAATTTTCATACACAATTCAAATTATAAACCTAGTTATTCAAAATTAATTAATTTAATACATAATTTTAAAAAAATAAAAAAAATATGTTTACTATTATTTTAAAAAATAAATTCAAGAAAAAAATACAAAATAAAAATACGAATAAAAATAACAATTTAATAAAATAGTATAAATTTTAGATAAAAAGTTGTGTAAGAATTAAGAAAAAAAAAATCAAATAACATATAATATAAAAGAAAATAGCTTAGAAATGAAATAGTTAGGAACATTCAATTGTCAGAAGGACAAGAGGCGAATGTACCATTAATTCATTTAACATTTAGTTATATTGTTTAGGGTTTAGTTATATTGTTTTACTATGTTATGTTGTAAATAAAACGAAATTGGAACATGAACGAAAAAAACGCTAAAAGAAAGAATGAAATATGTAACTAAATATTCATAAGTTGTTATATTTTAAAACAAAGTTATAGGAAATTAAGACATAGGATTTATGACATAAAATATTACAGAGTGATCTAATGAGAAAAGTCAAGATTTAACTTGCTTTAAGAATTTTGATTCAATTCTAATATTCCTGCAACTTGCAGGTAATTTATTAAAAATGCGCGGTGCAGTAATATTATAGAAATGAAAAAAGTGTGTTTTATTAACTGTAGGTACAATTACAAGATTTCTTGTGTTTACACGTAAACTATAGTTTTCATATATTCTGGCATTAGCATTGTTAAAATTTTTAAAAAATAATTTAAGAATTCTGTAATAATAATATAGGTATCTTAAAGGAAGAATTCCCAGGCCTTTAAATAATTCAACACTAGGAGTTCTTCGACTGACTTTACAAATAATACAAACAGCATGTTTTTGCTTGATTAACAACGGTTCAATTTTATTAATATGTGTACCACCCCAGCAGCTTATTCCATATTGAATTTTAGAATTAAATAAACCATTATATACTAATTTTAAAATTGACACAGGACAGTATAAACTAAGATGATAAAGTTGTCTAATGACTTTATTTAATTATTTTTTTAAGTAAATAGTATGGTCTTTCCAACTGAGTCTAGCATCTATTAAAATACCTAAATATTTAAAATTATCAACACGTTCAATTAAAAAGCATTCATTACCACAATTTATATTTTCATCAAAACCACGTACAGATTGATCATCAGTCAATTGGTATTTCAGGCAGCTAGGTGAGTGATACGTGAATGACAGTTCTTCAAAGACTGATCCATTCAGATTAAATAACATAAATTTTGTTTTGTCACTGACAATTAACTTATGTAATTTAAACCAACGACGTAGGATTTCCAGGTCATGATTGACATTAATACAAACATTTAAAAAATTC
Source organism: Rhamphomyia laevipes (assembly GCA_963920725.1). NCBI lineage: Eukaryota > Metazoa > Arthropoda > Insecta > Diptera > Empididae > Rhamphomyia > Rhamphomyia laevipes. The sequence goes on along the minus strand of OY987255.1, from coordinate 96,771,321 downwards.
TTATTTGAATAAGACAAAGCAGTATCATCTGCAAATGCTACCTTTAAAAGGTTGAATGAATAAATAAGGAATTTACAAATATTAAAAACAAAATTGGTCCTAAAACTGATCCTTGTGGCACACCATTGTTAATAGATTTTTCATCATTGAAACAATTACCAATTTTTACTCGTTGCCTTCGATTTGTTATGAGCCCACTCATAACCACTTTTCGATACACATAATACATATCGTTATTTCTAAGATATATCAATATAAAATCATGTGTATAATATTTCCTGCATGAAAAATAACAAATTCATAAAAAATACAAAATGCTTAATTAGTGTTTTACCTTTTTTTATTATTGTATAAAAAAAAGCAAAGTACTTATCGCATTTTGAATACCCATGCATAAAACAATTAAACTATTTATTTTTAATTTAATTAATTTCATTGATTTCCCACACAATTAGGTTGCAGTCAAATTACATTAAATTCATTTGGTGTCACTAAATTTGCAACGGAAATCAACTATGCGCGTGTTAATTCTTATTTCTGATTCGCTAATCGATTTTCGAATAAGCTTTAGAATAATTAATAATTTCGAAGTTTTTCTTGAATAAGAAAAACTTTAAACTAAATGAATTCATTCAAGTCCGGGCTTTCAAAGAGCGCAATAGCCTAAAATTAGTACAAGTTAACAATTAAATATTAGAAAAATCATAAATATATAAATATTAAATTTAAAAACATAAGTGTATTTAACTAAATAAAATCAATCAAAACAAAAATAAAGTGTTTTATTCACAACATAATTGGTGGCAGCGGTGGGATTGGTTAGATAAAGCATCTGTTTAACCACCCAAATCTAATTTCAAAGACAAATTTAAAAATTAAATAATAATAAAAAAAAATATACTACATAAGACTAAAACTGTTTAAAACTTATCTGAGTCTGAGTCTGATTTAATTTCTACTAGAGCATCAGCTCTTTATTCGAAATATATTACTTGTTGTATATTGATCAACTGACTACTTAACCATCGATTTTTGTTTAATTTATATGATTTTCCGTTCTATTAAATCAATAATAATTGATTTTGTAATGAATTCTTTTACCTTTAAATTAATAGAAACATGCTTATTTAGCAAAATTGCTTATTAAGCAATTTTGAATTTTAATAATATTTAATTAAAATAAATTTATTGATATATTTTGTCAATTTGACAAAATAAATTAGGTCATTAGTTAATTTAAAATAATATTTTACAGAGTGTACCATTTTGTACACTACACAAATTACAAATTAGTCTTTTTTCGGTACTACGGAGTATTTGACTCTTAATTTTTTCAATGGTTAAGTTAAACAGCTCTTCAATTTACAATTTACAAAAAACATATATATATAATTGCAGTTACCGAATTTCGCACTCTCAATAGTTTAATGAGATAATTCACCTTCCTTTGAAAGGATTAGGCTCGGTAGTTTTTTTTTTTTTTTTTTTTTTTACTGCTTTTACAAAAAAATTACAATCTTATACATTTCAAAATTTAATCTTAATAATTCATAGTATTTTACAAAATGTTTTCCCTATATTTTAAAAATTTGATAATTCAAAATTATTTTACCATCTTAATATTTAAGAAATCCCGTTATTATTTCGAATTTGATAGTCTAATATAATATAATATAAAATTTATAAATTCAAAGTGTAATTTTTTTTACTGTGTAATACAATTTTGTTCATATACACAACTTCTTATTTTGATTACAAATTTTTTTTTTATTGTATTTTAGTATTTTTTCAACACATAAAACATATCTTATACTTTTTTCCTTCCCATTTACACTTGATCATATATTTTTTTTTTATTTTTTTTTTTTTTACATATTATAATTTAAAACCAATATTATTTTATAATTTAATAATTTTTATTTAAAATTTCATAATAATAGTAATTTATAATTAAAAAAAAACTTAGTCATAATTTAAAATTCAATATTAAGTTTTCAAATTTATAATTCAACTATATTTTTTTTTTATTTATTTTTTTTACCGTGTAAATAAATGCAAAAATTTATTTTATACCCAAAATTCCTGATGTAAACAAAAAAAATCTTATTCTAAAAAATTTCTTATCTTTTTTGTTTTGTTATTGTTTACATTTTTATATTTTTATATGATTGACTACATAAATTAGATTTTGTCTACATTTTTATATTTTTATATGATTGACTACATAAATTAGATTTTGTCTACATTTTTATATTTTTATATGATTGATTACCTAAATTAGATTTTGTCTACATTATACAACCATTGACTATTTTTTTTTTTTAAAAAACTACCTTTATAAATTTATCTTAAAAACTTATTCCATACCCTTACCTCCCCGTTCAACCTGTTGTATATTCTTTTTTTTTTACTGTAATCCGATATATTGCAACAAAATTACCTAGTGTTTTTTTAAAAAAAATTACCTATTATTTTTGCACTTTACTTAATTACAAAAATTTTAATTAAGCAATTACGTTTCCAAAAAAAACTTTATAAATAATTTTTTTGTTAAATTGCAATATAGGCCCTTTTTTTCCTACAATTACTTATCCTTATTAACTTAATTATTCGCAATTCAACTGTTGTGCTATACAGATTAGTTAGAAAATTAACAGAAAAATTATAATTCGGGTATCTACATCTTTAAGGGTAGTACAATTCGTTCACCCTTGCGACTTGTGTCACAAAAATTTCATAAAAAAAAATGATTTACACCAACATTATCTGGCCACTGGGCACAGAAAAGTGTTTTTGAAAAAACTATGGTAAGTAATGACTTTTTAACTTAATTAATTTTCATACTAAAAAAAATATCTTTCAGATTTGAACATGCTATTTTATATATTTTTTTTTATTAAAAAATAAAACATATAAAAATTTAAAAAAAATACCTAACTTTATGTACTTAAATTTGGTATTGTTGCGAAAAAATCTTTTTTATATTTTTTGTACTAATAAATTTTAAATAAAATAAAAAAAATACCTTTAAAAAAAATATGGTTTATTAAAAATTACAACTTTTCTTGTTATTATTATTTTTTTTTCAGCAATTCACTCAATTAACTTCCCTATTTTTTTCAGCAATTCACTCAATTAACTTCCCTATATTATTTTGTTCCCTTTAAGATTCTAGCTTCCCATAGGAATTTAAATTTGTTGAACTTAATTATGTTTCGATAATTATTTGCCGACTTGCTATTTTTTTCTTTTGAGTTTGAGTAAAAAAAATTTAATTATTAACTGTGTTCGTGATTTTATTTTGTATGAGATATGTTTGAAATGCATATCTCATAAATCATATGTATGTGGTAGTAATTTTTTTAATATACCCATATGAAACTAATAATTTAGTTTCTTTCCCTACTTTGCGAGCGACGAACACCATAGGAAATTTTTTTTTAAAAATTTATTTGATGGAGAAAAAAAAAACTCTGATTACCAAAACAAAAGTTAAGTATATATTGCGTTTGCTATATTTATTTCATTTGTTTTTTTGTTTTTTTTTAGGGTTTCACCATTTTCAGGCGACGTTACATCTAAATTTTAAATTAAGTAAATCAAATAAGTATGTTAAAAAAATTTTTTTTTTATATATATATTAATTTATTAATATATTTTTTTTTTTTAGGGGGTCACCATTTTCAGGCGGCGTGTTTGTTTTTTTTTATATTTATATTTTTTTTTAAAATTTCTTTTTAATTTTTTTTAAAATATATCATTATTTTTAGGTAACATCAAATGGATAAAAAATTTATGATGACAACAAAAAAAAAATACAAAAATGAAATTAAAAGTGGAGGATTCAAAAAAAACGTGAGTAGGTTTTTATTACTTTTTTCTCTCCTTACTTTTTTCCTATTAACTAAATAATTAAATAATCAATAAAGTAAACCGAGTTTTGTTTGTTTATTTTTTTTATTATATGTAAATATATATTTAACGTAATTAAAGTAACGTAGTTTTATTATGTAAACTTGTTTGCTTTGTAGTAATTTTAAATTAATATACTCGGTATAAAAATACTCGAATTATCAATATAAATTTTGTGCATATTGATAATTCATAACATGTTAGGTGTTATTTACTAATTTTCCCTAATATTACTATCTACGGTTTTACAGTTTGTGGTAGACTGTAATTCCAACTTTTAATTTGTTATATACCACACAAAAAAACATTTTTTTTTTAAAAAATAATAAAAAAAATACAATTTAACTCCTAAAAGATAACGTCTGTGGGATTAAAGACAAATCTAGGGTTCGATTTTCGTTTCCCATCTTACGTTTTTCTTTATGTTGCTTTATGAAATTATTTGATGGTGGGGTTACCGGTGGTACCTCCATTATTTTATTTATTTTAATGTTATTTCATATTTTCTCTTTTTACAATTTTTTTTTACTATTTTGTATATACTATATACACTGACTATTCCTATTAACAACCCAGTTATTGTAGAGGTTACTGCTGTTGCGTTGCCTATACCATTTATTCGTTGCTGTCTCTGTTTTTCTATTTTAATTTCCTCACGTATTTTAGATATCGCTTTACTTCTTCTACGGAACTCTTCTTTTAATTCTTCCGGTCCCCAGGATTTAATTTTATTTGAAACTTGCTCTTGACTTATCTTAAACTCTAACATTGCATCCGTAAAATTATGTTCTACCTCAGGCATTTGCCCAAACACATACCTTGTGCTGTCTGCTACTGTTTTATCTTGCTTATCAAAGTAAGGCATTTCCATATTACCTACTATAAATGAACATTTTTTATTAAATTTCATTATTCCTATTCCATTTATTTTCTGTTTATAATTATTTGGATTGCAAAAACTACTAATTTCTTGACTAGTTGTAAACATGTACAACCAATTATTTGTTGTATGTAATGGTACTATGTGATTCTGAATTTCATGTACTACATGATATTCACACGTCTCCTGTTGTTTCACTCTTTTCAAAAAATTACTTATAATACAAGATTCAGTTTTTGAACCTAAAATCTTTGGATGCAATTGTTTGCATATATAAATTTCTTCATTCCTGTCATTTTCTATTTTTTTACATGCTGTAGCCAATTCTGATGTTCTGTATAACAGAAATTGATTAACAGAATTGTTTGCTATGTAGTCCCAAACGGGTTCAATTATGGTAAATTGTTGCTTCGCTGCTAATTTTGGTAAAGCGTATATTTTAAAAAGTTCAAATTCTTCATTTGGCAACGAACTAATGGTCACCCTAATTCCTATTTCCTGTTCATAGTAAGCTAGTTCAATATTAGCTATTTGATTTAACACTGTAGTAGAGTACAAATAATGATGCCCAATTCCATTTGTCATATTTTTAACTATTTCGACCAAATACTGTGAGTCGAAAATAAGGGGATGAATTCTATGTTGTTGTAATGCATTGATAATTTCCTCCTGTTCCAAGATATGACCATAAATTCTTTCTAATTCCGCTAATGTATAAATAATTAAACGATGCAATTCTAATTCTGCCCAAATTAAAGCTATTTCTTGATGTACCCCTTCCAGTCTTTTCTTTATTTCTAATTCGATCATATCTAACTTGCTTTCTAATTCCGTTGTTTTTGCTGTTAAATTCCCTGTGACGCTTTCTAAAAACAAAAAATTGGAAGCTACTACTGTTTGTTTGTTTGTCCAACAGTTCGATAGTTTTTTCTTCGTTATTTTTAAGTTTTTCAAGAGTATTATATATTTTTTGTGAATCTTCTTCATCCATTGTCCCAAATAACATTTTAGATACTGTTCCAATTACATTAATGGCTCCTCTTTTATTTCTATTATTCCTTCTAAAAAAATGATTTACCCCTTGAGTTAATTTAATTAACTTTTCATTCCAAAATTTGATTTCTTTCTTAAAACTTTCACATGTATTTAATTTTGTATAGTTCTTTAATTGATAACAAGTACTATGTTCACGCGATCAATTTATTTTATTATTTATAAAATAAAATTAAATTAAACTTAGAAGATGCTTCCGCGCACGTGAGCATATTTATCAATTAGAAAAGCAGAAATGTCACTGAAAACGTCAATATAATTTGACTGATGTCGATGAAAATGACGGTAATGCAGTTTTAATAAGGCGGCACTACACCAACGATGTAATGACGTCACTAACTTTTGTATTATATAATTTACATATAAAATTGGCTAATTGTATTTTGTAACGTAATTATTTTGTTACCTAATTGTATTATATAAAAATATTTAAAGTAAGGGTCTATGACCTATTTTATATAAGAAACAGATGTTTCATGTAAAGTAAAGTTTTAATTTAAAATTACTTAGAAAAGTTCTCTTGCCAATTACGTATATTCAAATCAATAAATTGTTATATTCAAATCAATAAATTCAAAATTTTCAAAATTATAAAAAAAATAAAACTATCTTTTTATTTTATTTTTTAAAGTTTCCTCTATATTAATTCAGCTGCATATAATTGCATTGCCGAAACATTGGTCCTTCGAATAAAAAAAAGCAAAATAAATTAGAAACATTATTTTAAATTAATGCTATAATATTTAAGCATTTTCCAAAAAAAAAAAAAGAAAATTTATTTTTTGCTTTTCGCGGTTTTTTATAATAAAGTGTTGTGTTGTGTTGTGTAAAGTGAAAACAATAGCAGGAAAGCCCAAGAAAAAAGAAGGAAGACAACCTAGATAAAAAATCTAAAATCAGCAGAAAAGATTGAGCCACATCAACAGCTTCTGGTTAGAACATCTAAGGTTAGTGCAAATGTTGAGAAATAATAATTTTCGGTAGTGATTTATAAAATATAATTTTCCGTTGGGGTAAAAAAAAGATAATTTTCGTTTGGGCGAATACAGTTTTGTTTTCAAGGATATTTTTTAAAATAATACTTTAAATATAAATCTGAGCAAAACAATTATAATTCTAGTTGCTGATATAAATATAAAATATAAAATATATATAATTCTTTGATAAAGTAATAGCTTTCGGTGGTGATATATATTAATTTAATAATTTGAATTGTTAATTATATAATTTGCGGTGGTGATATATACATTATATATAAAAAAAAAATATAATTCCTTTGAAACTATTATGATCTTCGGTAGTGTTATATAAAAGAATAAGAATATCTTTTGTAAAAAAAAAAAAAAATATAAGTTTCAGTTGAGATAAAAGGGTAATTTTTTGGTTTGGGCGAATACAGTTGTATTTTATTTATTTTTTGGTGATACTTAAAGTTTGGGCGAATCCCGTAAATTTAGAAAAGCAATAAAACAAGTGACGCGGTTAAATAGGATAAAACAATTTTATTTTATTTATTTTTTTTGGCGCGAGGTTTTGAAAACAGTATAAATATATTTAAATAAGTTTTAATTTTAAAAGAATTTAAAGCTACATATATAAAAAAGAAAAAACAAAAAAAAAAAAACATATATTTATTATAAACTATATTTAAACATATTTAATTTTGTTATACATATATACATATTTTTTATGAACTATATTTGAAACATTTTTTTTTATATATAAATATATATATTTCTTTTATAGCGATTATATTTAACATTTTATCGTTATAAACATATATAAATTTTTATGAACTATATTTAAAACATATTTAATTACAATAATTTAATAAATAAATAAATAAAATAAATATATAAACAATTTTATTAAAATAAAAAAAATATAAAATCCATCGAATTCCAGTGTCACTGTAAAATAAAAAGAAAAAAAAAATTAATTAAAATTATTTAAAGATAATAAATTTGTTTTATTTATTTCAATTTTTTTTTTGTTAAATCAATTTTTTAAGTAATTTAAAATTATGCCACCAACATTAGCACATGCTATTGATTATGTCACAAATTTATACCATCAAATGAAAGCTGATGCTGAATCATTTAAACAAGTAGAGTCATTAAAACGGCGTGAAGCATATATAAATACGCGATTAAAAAATTTAGATGCAACTTTTAGAGAAGCCCAAGACTGGCATTTTAAACTTATTGGTGCAAAAGAAGAAGGTACATTGAGAGCAAAATATTTCGAATCTGAAGTTTTTAATAAAATTAAATCATTATATTTTGATTACTCTGGAGATATGAATGAGGCTCTTCAAAAAGAAAGTGGTGATTTAGCAAAATCAATGATCGCGGCTGAAAATCCTTGCGATATTAAATTAAAACCAATACAATTACCAGCGTTTTCAGGCGGTTACGAAAGCTGGAAACCGTTTTATGATCTGTTCGTGTCACTTGTTCATTCCAATAAATCCATTCCTAATATACAAAAACTGCATTATTTAAAAGCATCAATTCATGGTGAAGCAGCTCGGTTGTTGCAACATGTATCTTTAGAAGAAAAGAATTATGAATCTGCGTGGTGCATCCTGACAGAAAGATATGAAAATAAACGAGTTTTAGTAAATATGCAATTGCGTATTTTAATAAATCAGAAAAATCTTACCATTGAAACTGCTTCGGGAATCAAAGAGCTTTTAGATACAACAACCGAATGTATTCATTCATTGAGAAATCTAGATATACCAGTTAACACATGGGATGTAATTTTAATTTACATCATCTGTTTAAAATTACCATCTAGTACTCAAGAGCTTTGGGAAGAACATTTAGGTGGTGCACGAAATTGTGCAGAATTAAGTGTTTTTACCAAATTTTTGGAAACACGTTTTCGAACGCTCGAATCTGTCGAGCAATCCAAGCCAGCATTCAAGAGATTTTTAAATCCAGTATCTCCAAGTCCAAATTTCAAATTTAGTAGAGCTTTTCATACTGGTCAAACGCCTAGTAATACATTCAATAATAATTCTTCCAATCATACTTCTGGACAGAATCTTTCATGTCGAATATGTGGAGGTAATCACATCATCCGAAAATGTGAAAAATTTCTGAAAATGGAAATAAAAAATAGATTCGATATAATTAAAAAAATATCAGCTTGTACAAATTGTTTAGCTTATAATCATTTAAAGGCACATTGTCCAAGTACAAAAAATTGTTTGCATTGTAACAAAAGGCACAATTCATTATTGCATTTCAATACAACACAAAATAATAACAACAATCTACAAACATATAAACCAAGTTACAATTCACGTACAACACAACATAATTTATTAAATTCAAGTGGGCAGAACCCACAATTATTCAATTCAAATAATGAAAATTTTACGAATTGGCAAACTACATCATATGATACAAATTTAAACCAATCGACAATTCAAAATCAAAACTTACCTAATACAGTTCAGCAAACAAATAATATCCAATCATATTTTGCTCAAAAAATAACAAATTCAAAGGTGTTGTTAGCTACAGCTCTTATTAATTGTGGCTCATCTAATAACGATGTTCATACTTTTAGAGCCTTAATTGATCCTGGTTCTGAAGCAACCTTTGTGACAGAATCCGTTGCTCAAACTTTACGTCTGAAAAAAGAGAAAACATTTGTTAATATAACTGGCTTAGGACAATCAAATTCTGGGGTAGCTAAACATAAAGTTTCATTTACACTATCGTCAATGTATAACTCCAACTTTAACTTAGAGGTTGATGCTTTTGTTTTTACAAACATCACTCGTATACTACCATCTAAAAAAATAGAAATTCATAATTGGGATCATTTAAAAAATTTAAATTTAGCTGACCCTCATTTTAACCAACCTGGTAAAATCGATATTTTACTAGGTGCTAATGTATATGCTTCAATAATTATGTCAGGCTTAATAAGAGGTCCTCCAGGAACACCAATAGCACAACTTTCAGAATTAGGCTGGATTGTGTCTGGAAGTATTTTTGATACTGCAGCAAAAACCATAAGTGCTCATCATCATATAGTAGATTTAGAGCAGCAACTTAAACGTTTTTGGGAGATTGAAGAAATTTCAGATAATAGAAAATTTACTGAAGAAGAAGAAAAATGTGAGGTTCATTATGCCTCAACTCATAAACGAAATCCTGATGGACGATACCAAGTGTCGCTTCCATTTAAGGATAATATAAGGCCTGTGTTCAACAATTCGCGTCAAGCAGCGGTTACCAGGTTTCTACAATTGGAAAAACGTTTTCAAAACAATTCAAAACTAAAATATATGTATGCAGAAAATATTACCGATTATGCAGCTATGCAACATATGACAGAAATCACAACATCAGAAAATGGATCATGGTATTATTTGCCACATCATGCGGTATTCAAAGAATCGACAACTACAAAACTTCGTGTTGTATTCGATGCTTCGTGTAAAGCTGCAAATGGTAAATCACTTAATGATTGTTTAATGATTGGTCCAAAACTACAAAATGAAATTACCAGCATTATGATGAAATGGCGTACATTTAAAATAGCGTATACAGCGGATATAACTAAAATGTACCGGCAAATATGGATTAATCCAAGTGATGTTATGTATCAATTAATTTGTTGGCGAGATAATTGTGATGCAAAGTTAAAAACGTTTTCTCTTAATACAGTAACATTTGGTACTGCTTCTGCACCGTATATGGCAATCCGAACATTACATCAACTAGCTGATGACGAAAGCAAAAATTTTCCAATAGCATCTCAAATTTTAAAAAATAACTTCTATGTAGACGATGTTATGTATGGAGCAGATAATGTTGATGATGCAATTCAATCTCAAAATCAATTGATAAATATTACTAATTCGGCTGGTTTTCCGCTATGTAAATGGGCCAGCAACAATGAAGAAATTTTACGAAAGGTTCCTGAAAACCAAAGAGAGATTAATCTACCATTAACATTTGATAAAGAAGAGTCAATTAAAGCACTTGGCATTCAATGGCATCCAGCCAAAGATACTTTTAAATTTAAAATAAAATTACCTAATATTTCTAAAATTTCTAAGCGTAGCATACTATCAGATGTATCCAGATTATTTGATCCACTTGGATGGATTTCACCATGTAACAATGAAGAAATTTTACGAAAGGTTCCTGAAAACCAAAGAGAGATTAATCTACCATTAACATTTGATAAAGAAGAGTCAATTAAAGCACTTGGCATTCAATGGCATCCAGCCAAAGATACTTTTAAATTTAAAATAAAATTACCTAATATTTCTAAAATTTCTAAGCGTAGCATACTATCAGATGTATCCAGATTATTTGATCCACTTGGATGGATTTCACCATGTATTGTTTACGCTAAACTCATTATGCAGGATTTATGGTTACAGCAATGTGGATGGGATGAACAAGTATCAGATGGCCTAAAATCAAAATGGCTGAAATTTCGTGATGAACTTATAATTCTTGAAAATCTAGAAATTCCTCGATGAATACATTTCACAAAAAAGGCTAAAAATATTGAAATACATGGTTTTAGTGATGCATCAGAAAAGGCTTATTCGGCTGTAGCATACTTACGATTTACTGATGAAAATGATACGGTCAGGATCCAGCTGTTAACATCTAAAACAAAAGTAGCTCCATTGAAACGTATTTCATTACCTCGATTAGAACTATGTGGCGCAGTTTTATTATCAAAACTTTTATTATTTATTAAAAGGTCAATGGATTTACAAGATGTTCCGATCTATGCATGGACGGATTCTAAGATAACGTTAGCATGGATACAAGCTCATCCATCTAAATGGAAATCTTTTGTGGCAAACAGAGTTACCGAAATTCAGTCTCGTGTTCCAGCCATTAATTGGAACCATATTGGTTCAAAGGATAATCCAGCTGACGTTGGGTCTCGTGGATTACTTCCTTCAGAAATGGTAACTTCTTCGATGTGGTGGCAGGGTCCAACATTTCTTAAAGATTTTGTACCTAAAAATCTCAAACAAAATGTTTGTACTGAAACGAATCTGGAAATAAGAAAGGTACAATCATTATTTTTAGAAACTTCAAATAATTTTAATTTAATAGAAATAATAATAGCTAAGCATTCATCACTCACCAGATTAATACGTGTAATTGCATATACTTTTAGAGCAGTTCATAATTTTCAAAATAAAAAATGTCGGAATATCGAACCAGTCACTCCTGCAGAACTTGAAAATGCTTCAAATCGTATATTAAAATCTGTTCAAAATTCAGCGTTCTGTGATGAAATTTCTAAATTATTAGCCAAAACTCAAATACCAAAACAAAGCAGTATTTTAACATTAAATCCATTTCTCGACGATGATGGATTATTACGCGTTGGTGGTCGATTGCAGAATTCTCTTTTGAAATATGAGAGACGTCATCCATTAATCATTCCAAAGAAATCCCATTTTACAGATTTACTCATACTTAATGCACATATTGCTACGAGTCATGGTGGACCAATACTAGTTACCGAATATCTTCAAAATAAATATTGGATAATCAGTGCTAAAAATAATATAAAAAGAATAATTAAGAATTGTATTATATGTTTTAGATTTGCAGCAAAAGAAGCAAATCAACTAATGGGTAACTTACCAGCTGTACGTGTTCAAATTGCTCGTCCATTCTTCAACACTGGCGTTGATTATGCTGGTCCTATTGAAATTAAAGCTTGGAAGGGTAGATGTAACAAAATGTTCAAAGGTTACATTGCCATTTTTATTTGTCTATGTACAAAGGCCATACATATAGAATTAGTTAGTGATCTCAGCACAGCAACTTTCATCGCAGCTTTTCATCGTTTCACAGCTAGAAGAGGAATTTGTAAAAATATTTACAGCGATTGTGGAACAAATTTCGTTGGAGCTGATAACGTTCTAACACGCGAACGAAAATTAATTCAAAAGCAATGGTCACAACAAATTGCTGATAAATTAAGCTCACACGGTACGCATTGGCATTTCAATCCACCTTCAGCTCCGCATATGGGTGGTATTTGGGAATCCGGTGTGAAATCAATAAAATTCCATCTTAAACGTATAGTTGGAAACTCAAAATTAACGTTTGAAGAATATGCAACGCTTCTATCACAAATTGAAGCTTGCTTAAACTCGAGACCTTTGTGTCCGAAATCTCCTGATCCTGATGACTTATCAGTCTTAACTCCTGGTCATTTCCTCATAATGGACACATTAAACACTCCACCTGAAAAGGATTTAAAAGATATTAAATTGCACAATTTAGACAGATGGAAATACATTCAATCATTATACCAATCATTCTGGGATAAATGGAGCACTGAATATTTATCACATTTGCAAAAACGTCCTAAATGGAATTCAATTCATATTGATATAAAAATCGGAGATATAGTTTTACTAAAAGACGAACGAATGCCGCCAACGCATTGGCAAATCGCGCGTGTTATCGAAATCCATCCCGGTGATGACAAATTAGTTCGTGTCGTAACAGTCAAAACCTCGAATGGAACTTTTAAACGACCAATTAAAAAATTGTGTATATTACCGATAAAAGACAATTTTAATTCAAACACTATTGAAAAATAAAAAAAAATAAACATTATAGTAATATAAACTGTTCAATAATAAAATATTTAAATATTTATATAAAAAAAAAACCATAATTATCAATTATAATCTATTAAAATATAATAAATTAATAAATACTTGAATTTAAAAATAAAAAATAAACCTAATATAAAATTTGAACTTATAAAATTACACAAAATAAAAATATAAACTTTATGTGAATATAAAAAAAATAATAATATTTACATTTTCATTCTCACATTTGCACTAATTATATATATTCCACATACACACACACACACACACACAAATAAACACATAAAAACATTATTATATATAAATTTATAATATATTAATTACAAAATACAATATTAATTACTAAATATATCAATTACAATAATAAAAACAAAATACAAACCAAACAACATATTTTATATTTTCATGTATCAACATGATGACAATCTTGAAGAAAATTATCAATGACAACATATTTAATATTTGTATCATTACGAATCATGATAGCAAAGTGATCCAATTATTCAACATATGATCATGATAGCATTAAATGAAGCAGAACAACACATAGATAATTTTCAATTTCACATTTTATATTTAAAATTCACTAAAATTGCTTTACTTATACCATTTATTTATTTTTATCATTTATAAAGCAATTCAAAACACAGATGACATCAATAAAAACTAATATTTTGTTTTACAACATCACAAAACTTTGATTTCAACACTTTGGATTAAATCAATATAATCCAAGGCGGGGAGAATGTTCACGCGATCAATTTATTTTATTATTTATAAAATAAAATTAAATTAAACTTAGAAGATGCTTCCGCGCACGTGAGCATATTTATCAATTAGAAAAGCAGAAATGTCACTGAAAACGTCAATATAATTTGACTGATGTCGATGAAAATGACGGTAATGCAGTTTTAATAAGGCGGCACTACACCAACGATGTAATGACGTCACTAACTTTTGTATTATATAATTTACATATAAAATTGGCTAATTGTATTTTGTAACGTAATTATTTTGTTACCTAATTGTATTATATAAAAATATTTAAAGTAAGGGTCTATGACCTATTTTATATAAGAAACAGATGTTTCATGTAAAGTAAAGTTTTAATTTAAAATTACTTAGAAAAGTTCTCTTGCCAATTACGTATATTCAAATCAATAAATTGTTATATTCAAATCAATAAATTCAAAATTTTCAAAATTATAAAAAAAATAAAACTATCTTTTTATTTTATTTTTTAAAGTTTCCTCTATATTAATTCAGCTGCATATAATTGCATTGCCGAAACATACTATCTACTTGTATTTTTATTAAATTTAAGAATTCTTCAATTTCATTTGTTGACATTATTCGCAGTTTTGTATATAAATGTAAAGAATCTTGATATTCTATTATTTGGCTTATTTTCTCAAACAGTACTTCAGTATTTGTTATTTCCTCGATGATTACTGGATTCCCATTTACTATTGTTAAAAAAACAATAATTGTTAAGATAATCATTTTTCTAAAAAAAAAATAAAAAAAATCCTTAATTATTATAACCCTATAAGTATAAATTTTTACTTTTATTTTTATTTTACTACTATAAATATAAAAATATAAAAATGTTTATCCTATAAAAAAAATTTAACCTAAAAAAAATTATTTAAAACAAATACTCTTCTAGAATTATTTTATTATAATTTACGACTAAACAATGTCTTCCGACCATTTCTTTATACGATTATTATGTACCCTCCGTATTTTATTACCAATTTTAATTGTAGTATTAAGATTATTTGGTATTTCTACTATCTCATATGGTCCTAACCATCTATTACTTAACTTATGAGGTTTATTAGCGTTTGTTAACAAAACCTTGTCCCCAATTTTATATTCTTCCATTATTTTGTTTTTATCATAATATTGTTTCGACTTGTGTTTACTTTCTAATAAATTCCCTCTAACTACTTGATGTATTGTCTGCATTTTATGTTTAATTATATTACAAATATCTTCATAATTATATACCGGCTCTGGTTTTTTTTGTAATATACTAGGTAATGGTTCACAAAATCCATATAGCGCAAATATTGGTGAATATTTAGTGCCCTCATGTGGTGTATGATTATGTGAAAATGCGGCTTCCGCTAACCATTCGTCCCAGATTTGTGGGTTCCGATCAGTTGTCATTTTAAGAGCTTTCACCAATGGTCCGTGTCTTCGTTCAAGGGATCCATTTGACTGTGGATGGTAAGCTGTAGTATGAATCTTTTTTATTCGTAACAACTTACATAATTTTTTAAACAACTCGCTTGTACAATTTGTACCTTGATCGGTTATTAATTTTTGCGGTATTATTGAATATTTTAATATTATCCCTCTATAAAATGCCTCAGCAACTATTACTGCTTCCATATTTGGTATAGCAATACAATCTAAATACTTAAATCATCTTGAAAAGTCAAAATGTATTTATTTCCATTATTTGTGATTGGCAATAGACCCACTATATCTAAATACACTGTGCCAAATGGTTTCTTAGCAGTGCCTGTTATTGCCATTCCCATTTTCGTTATTTTTCCACGTTTAGTTTTTTGACATTTTTGACAATTTTTTATATAATTTTGTATGGTTTTTACCATATTTTTCCATGAATAAAATCTCCTTATTTTATTGTAAGTTTTTATTACTCCTAGATGTCCTCCTAACGGTGTATCGTGATATTCTTTTAATATTGTCTTAATATCTTCCAATTCAGTTAGTCTAATTTTGTTCATTGTTCCTTCCATTATATCCTCCGAGTCATCTTCTTCGTCTACTACTATTTCATCATTATTTGTTTGTTTTTTGTTATGTATATTTTCCGTTTGTGCTCGTGTTACAGCGTTAATCCATGGACTTCTTATTATATTTGTTACTTCTTCTACTTGATTTGGTTCATCATCATATGGTATTCTACTAAGAGCAGCTGCATTGGAATTACGTTTACCAGGCTTATAGTTAACTTTATATGAGTACTCGGATAATCTCATTTTCCATCTATTGAGCCTACCTTCCGGATTTCTTTTATTGAACTCACAAATCAATGGTTTGTGATCTGTATATACAACAAAATCTCGACCAAACAAGTAACATCTGTAATTTTTTATAGCCCAATATATTCCTAACATTTCTTTTTCTATTGTGCTATAATTACGTTCCGCTTTGTTGAGAACACGACTTGCATAGGCTATTGGGTAATCTTTTCCAACTTCTCCTTGTGAAAGTACAGCACCTAGAGCGGTATTACAAGCATCTGTAGTTAAAATAAATTGTTTATCAAAATCTGGGTATTGTAAGAGTGGTGGTTCTGTTAATAATTTCTTTACACTCTCAAAAGCTTCTATGCATTTTGATGTGCAATCGAATTTTTTACTTTTTGTTGCTAATTTATATAATGGTTCTCCTATTATTTTTGCTAAATTAGGAATACTTGAACGATAATAATTTATTAACCCCAGAAAAGATTGTAACTGTTTAGTTGTTTTTGGTGCTGGAAATTCTTTTACACATCTAATTTTCTCAGGGTCCGGTAACACACCCTTTTCTGTACATTTATGTCCCAGGTATATGACTTCTTTTCTTAAGAATTTACATTTTTCAGGTTGCAATTTTAAATTGTTTTCCCGCAATCTTTCAAGGACTATTTTTAGCTTTTGTTGGTGATCTTCCAATGTTCGACCATATATTACAATATCTTCTAAGTATACAAAACATTTTATTCCTTGTAATCCTGTTAGAACATAATTCATCAATCGTTGAAAAGTTGCTGGTGCACCTGTTAGTCCAAAAGGCATTCGTTTAAATTCATAATGTCCAAATACTGTACTAAAGGCAGTTTTTTCTCGATCCGTTGGGTCCACCAGGACTTGATGATAACCGCTGGCTAAATCTAATGTCGTAAAATACCTTGAATTACCTAATTGTTGCAATATGTCTTCAATTCTAGGTAATGGGAATGCATCCTTTACCGTTACTGCATTTAATTTCCTATAGTCAATGACTATTCTAAATCGTTTTTTACCGTCTTTCCGTGGTTTCTTCGGAACTACTAACAGAGGTGCGTTCCACGCGCTTTGGCTTGGTTGTATAATGTCGTTATTCAACATTTGTCCAACTTGCTCGTGTATTTCTTTTCTATAACTTTCTGGAAGTCTATAATTAGCTTGTGCAATTGCAGGAGTATTATCCTGTAACTGTATTTTATGGGCTATCGATGTAGTATAACATAAATCATCTCCTGGTAAATGAAAAATATCATTAAAATCTTCACAAATCTCCTTTACTACTTTCTTTTCTTCTGAATTCCAATTTTTGTCAACTTCCAAATTTTCCTCTAAAAGTTGTATTCTTTGTTGTACGCTATTTTCTATTTTATCAAGAAAAATATTATTTAAAGTTCCAAAAATACCGTTATTATTTTCTTTGTATATGTTTTCCGGTTTTTCGTCGAATTTATAGTTCCTATACGGTAATAACTCCTGCGATTTTAATTTTTTCTTAAAGTTGAAAATATCAAAATTTTGTAACGGTACCAGCTCAAGTGTAGGTTCTGGCATTTCTATATCTTCATTATTTATATTCATAATACTTACTGTTACATGACCATTGTTTGTTTTTACTATGCAATTCCCAAGATAAATTCTAGGATAAACTTCTTTTTTTATACATATGAATTCTCCATTTTTTTTTCTCGCTACGTTGATAATTTGTTCTGACCGACCTTTTATTAAATATTTAACAGGTATAACAGGTATTTCTTCTTTTGTTTTACTTTCATTATTATTATCCACTATTTCCTTCTCTTCTTCTTCATAATAACTTTTATTCTCGTTTGACTCCTTAGTCAAATTATTTCCTTTTTCTATAATATATTCCTTTATTTTAACTTCATCATTCACAATTTCTTTTTCTACATAATTAATTATATTCTCTTTTGACTCCTTAGTCAAATTATTTCCTTTTTTTTATATAGGATTCCACGATCCTTTCTATATCTGTTCGAGCTTCACTGGAGTCTCATATTTTCAAATAAGTTTAAAGTTATAATAATTTCATTAAAATGCATGTCCGTAAAGGAAATATATTGATGTCCCATTCTAATAGTTTTTGTTTGTTGTATTGTTTTTCGTAATTGTATTTGTTGCCCCACTCTTGTTTTTTTTTATTATTATGTATAAGTACATGGCAATTTGCATAATAATTAGTAGAAAAAAAGTACAGTCCACTTGAAATCGGCCAACAATTAACATCATAATTTTTGTAACAATTATATTTTTAAAAGAAAGTTGAAAAATAAAAAAGATTTCAACTCACAAATTTAATTTCAGAATTTCATTTTTTTGGAAATTAAATAAGAATTTATAGATTCGGTAACATAATTTGGTCCTTCGAACCGGATAGTTAATAATATAAATTCAGTTATTAAATTTGGTTAATAAAAGTGTTACGAATGTAAATTATTTGGCTATGTAACACAGTTTACATAGAGTTTCATAGTGATTTGGTACAATAACCAAAATTATATAAATAAAATATAACAATTTTATATTCTGAAATAATAAAATAAAAATTTTAGCATAAAAAAGTGGCTGAAAATGTATAACATATCATGCATTATATTGAAGTTGGAAATATAAAGTTGTTTGTGAATTTAAATTCAACAGTTATTTTACCGTTAATTTCAATAAAAGCTTCTATATATTATTTCATTATATATAACGAAGTATATAGTAATAATAATAATATTTATTGTGTATATGATATAAAGTACAATCATATAGAAAATATTAAAAATGTAGTGTAAATAATTGCATACAAAAAAAAAATTGAAGTAGTAGTGTAAAATTCATAATTGTATACAATTACAAAAACAAATAATA
This sequence comes from Rhamphomyia laevipes, assembly GCA_963920725.1. Classification (NCBI taxonomy): domain Eukaryota; kingdom Metazoa; phylum Arthropoda; class Insecta; order Diptera; family Empididae; genus Rhamphomyia; species Rhamphomyia laevipes. The sequence goes on along the minus strand of OY987255.1, from coordinate 96,751,928 downwards.
TTCGAAAATTCTCTTTCTTCATACAAAACTCTCATTAAAAAGTTATATTGAAAGAAAATTGATATTCGAAGTTCGAAGATAGTAGTTCTCTTCCCGCACTCTTTCGTATTTCTAATTATTACATTCTCATGATAAATATTTGTATTTGTATTGAGATGGAGAATATAAAAATTGCCGGCGGACGGTAATTCTGTGTGTATAGTGATAATTGATATTGTATGTAATTATCATATATTTAGTGTAATACAACATAAAAAAAAAAATAATAACAATAATATAAAATATATTATATTAAATATTTGTGGATTGTCATTAAATAAATAAAAAATATATTGTAATAATAAATATTAATTACATAAATAATATTCATAATAGTTAATAAAATAATATAATTTTATATTCTTTGTATGTATATGTGGTAGTAAAAAGAAATTCGATCTCACAGCTATTTAACATACAGAATAAAAAGGGGATTGTTAAGTGTTTGTAAAATAATATGCTGATTATTAATTTATGTGTCGGTCGGTCGGACATATCACATTTAACTGATTACTAACTAAAATATTGTGGTGAATTAAAGCAAATAAATTGAAGTAACGATTAATGCTTAAATTAAATTGACGTTAATAAAAATAAAAAATACAAGTAGAAAAATAAGAATGTTTTTTGAATAATAATTATTAAAAAATAAATCGGTATATGTTATATTAATTCTAATACAGTTAAATATACGAAAGTTTTGAAATTTATTAAATTTGACAATTATATACAATTTGGGTTACATTATATGAATGTCAAGTTACATCAAATGTAACAATTATATACAAGTTGGTCACATTATATGAATGTGAAGTTACATCAAATGTAACAATTATATACAATTTGGGTTACATTATATGAATGTCAAGTTACATCAAAGGTAACAATTATATACAAGTTGGTCACATTATATGGATGTGAAGTTACATCAAAGGTAACAATTATATACAATTTTGGTCACATTACATGAATGTGAATTTGCATCAATAGTAACAAATTAAGTTATATTAAATACATTTTGGTCACATTATATGGATGTGAAGTTACATCAAAGGTAACAATTATATACAATTTTGGTCACATTACATGAATGGGATTTTGCACCAATGGTAACAAATTAAGTTATATTAAATACACTTTGGTTAAATTATATGAACTTATATTAAAATAAATATTATATTAAAATAAATACTATATTAAAATAAATACTATATTAAAATAAATACTTATATTAAATAAACAATTAATTATATAAAAATGGATGTTTTAATAAAGCGTCGAGGTGTTATTAAAGCACAATTTACGCGTTTTGAAACATATATTCGAAATCTTCAACTACACGAAGCAGAATTGGAGCAGGTGCAAGAACGAATGATAAAATTAGTGGAACTTTATCATGAGTTTGAAATTTTACAATCACAGATTGAAACGCATGTTGATTGTGAAGATGATGACGCTCAAGAAGCAGAGCGAAGTATAGTCGAAGAAAAATATTTTCGTAGTAAAAGTTTAGCTTCAAAATTTATAAAAGAATTATCAAAGGATAATGCATCGAGCCATACTGATATGGTGCAGGAGAATCAAAGTGAAAGTTCAAGTACAGACTTGAATAATGCAATCAAAACATTAATAGATCATCAGACGTCGTTGGCTGAATTGGTATCTAGGTTACCCACAGAAATGGGTAACAATCTTAATAATAATGTAGGACAATCACAAATACGATTGCAGCCTATAACGGTACCATCATTTAACGGTAATTTCAAAGATTGGCCTGAATTTAACGATTTATTCACGAATCTGGTCCATAACAATAACAAATTTTCAGCTGCAGAAAAATTACAATATCTAAAGAGGTCGTTAGTCGGGAATGCACAGGGTATTCTGAAAAATATTTCGATTGGTGACGCGAATTATGCAGAGGCATATGAAGAATTAAAAAATACATTTAACAAAAAAGAAGTAATTATTGATTCCTATCTTCAAATAATCATGGATCAACAAAAAATCTATACTGCTACAGCAGATACACTAAGGTCATTGTGTAGCAACATAAACGAATCTGTTCGTGCACTCAAAGCTTTAAATTTGCCAACTGAGCATTGGGACAGATGGCTTATTTTTATTTTGTGTTCGAAATTAGATAGTGAATCTTTGAAATTGTGGCGTAGGGAGTGTGCACAAAAACCTGAAACGCAAGTCATTATGTTTGCAGACTTAATCAAATTTATCAATAATAGAATTTACGAAATAACTCCCGTAAAACAAAATACAAATGAACAGAATCAAAAAAGAAATGAATCAAGGGGTAAGTTTAGTCATACAACAGTTACAGTTAATGCATGTTTCATGTGTCAAGGTGAACATGGTTTATATTCGTGCCAGAAGTTTTTGAAATTAATTACTTCAGCTAGACGAGATTTTATACGTAAAAAGGGGTTATGTTTTAACTGTTTAAAGGGTAAACATATGGTAAAGGAATGCACATCAAAGTCAATGTGTAAGTACTGTGAAAGCAGACACAATTCACTTTTACACGAAAATAAAAATAACGAAAAGATGAATGGAAATCATGTCAAACGTGAGGTTAACCAGAAGGATGATTCACATTCAAAAGTATCATTACATTCAAAAGTATCATTACATTCGAATATAAACCAAATTAATGTGCATACAGGAATATTGCCTACAGCTGTTGTATTAATTAAAGATAAAGTCAATACATTTCAAAAATGTCGTGTTCTTCTCGACACTGGGTCACAAATTAATTTGGTATCGGAAGATTGTATGCAGAGATTGCGTTTAAACAGAACAAATGCTAGAATTCCTATTAATGGTGTTGGTTCTTCACGTGTAGAATGTACACGAGGAAAGGTAGACATGGTGATTAAATCAAGATTTAGCGAATTTAAAATTGACGTACAAGCATTGATTATGAAAAAGGTTACAGCGAACATACCGTCAGAGCAAATTTCAACCGGTCATATAAAGTTATTAGACGATATTGATTTGGCTGATCCAGAGTACTTCAGACCAGCAAAAATTGATATGATACTTGGATCTGATATATTTTTCGCAATATTAGAAAATGGAAAAAGTTTTAATCATCGTGAGGCTTGTGTGAAACAAAAAACAAAGTTCGGTTGGATTGTAACTGGAAAAGCATCAATAGAAACTTCATCTGATACTATTTCACTTCATAGCTGTATAAATATTGATCAGCGATTAAAGTCATTTTGGGAAATGGAAGACTTGCCAAATAAATTCTTATATACAGAAGAAGAAAAAGAAGCTGAAGATATGTTTGTTGCGAATGTTACAAGAAATACGGATGGACGTTATGTGGTACGTTTACCATTTAAGAAAGATACAGCTGAGCAATTAGGTACATAAAAGAATAATGCAATGTACACGCTTAAATCTCTGGAACGTCGGTTTGAAAAGAATCCTGAATTAAAAATTGAATATGTTAAATTTATTAATGAATACATAGAAATGAACCATATGAAACAAATAGTAGAAAATCAAGTATCAATATCAAATTCCAATAGTTTTTACTTACCACACCATGCAGTCCTAAAAGAGTCGAGTACAACTACTAAACTAAGAGTAGTGTTTGATGCATCCAGAAAAACATCAACAGGTATTTCACTTAACAATTTTCTGTTAGTAGGACCAACAATTCAGAAGGATATTTGGCCGTTGTTATTGAATTTTCGGAAACATAAAATAGCATACACAGCTGATATATCAAAGATGTATCGTCAGATTGAGGTTGATAAAAGAGATACAGCATTTCAGAGAATATTATGGAGAGAATCTATTACTGATAAAATAAAAGAATACGAATTACAAACCGTGACGTACGGTACTGCTAGCGCACCCTTTTTAGCTATCAGGTGTTTAAAACAATTAGCCATTGATGAAGGTGATAAATTTAAAACTAGAGCGAAAAATTTGTTGAATAATTTTTATGTCGACGATTTCATGGGAGGATCTCACACAGTTGAAGATGCTATAATCGAAAAAGATGAATTGAGTGAGCTGCTTCGTAAAGGTGGATTCGATATTAGAAAATGGTCCTCAAATTCTGAAGAATTTTTATCCACAATTGACGAAACCCATCGAGAAGTGTCATTTTCTTTACCATTGCAGGAAGATACCACAGTTAAGGTACTAGGATTACGTTGGCATGCTGCATGGGATTGTTTTACGTTCGAAGTTAATCTAGATGAACAAATCGTATATACAAAAAGAAATATTTTGTCTGAAATTTCGAAATTATATGATCCGTTGGGATTTTTAGGGCCTTGCATAATTGTAGCAAAACTGATCATACAACAAATTTGGGTATTGGGTATTGGTTGGGATGATCAGCTTCCAGAGGACTTGGTATCAAAATATAAAAATTTTCGTAATAATTTGACACAATTATCAACATTAAGAATCAAAAGATACTTAAATATTACAACAACTGCGGTCATTCAATTGTGTGGATTTGCTGATGCATCTGAAACAGCATATGCAGCCGCAATATATAGTAGAGTAATTAAAAATGAAAAAATTATCATAACATTGTTAGTATCAAAAACTAGGGTGGCACCAATCAAACAAGTTTCGCTGCCCAGGCTTGAATTATGCGCAGCTCATCTATTAGCTAAACTTATGAAGAAAGTTAAATCAACAATGAATTTTGATAATAAAGAAACGTTTGCATTTACGGACTCCACAGTGGTATTAGCATGGCTGCAAGCTATTCCTAGAAAATGGAAAACATTCATTGCAAATAGGACGTCTGAAATTTTAGACGTAATACCATTTAGTGATTGGCGGCACGTAAAATCGGCAAGTAATGCAGCTGATTCAGCATCACGGGGGTTGTTGGCGAAGGAGTTGATAAATTTTGAATTATGGTGGAATGGACCATCATTTCTACATACTAAAGATTTTAACAATGTAATATCAACTGTTCCAATTGTAAATACAGATTTAGAACAACGAATACAACCAATAGTATTATATGTAAGTGATCCAGTACAACGTGATGTAGAAAGTGAACCATTTGGTGAATCAATTTTTAAGAAATATTCGTCGTTATCAAGATTAACATTAATAGTTGCCATTTGTCGTCGTTTCATTTTTAATTTAAAAGCATCTGTTAAAAAAGAAAAGGTAAATCATAATAAGTTATTTAGTTTTTACGAATTACAAGATGCAATGACCAATTTAATTAAGATGGCCCAGCTAAATGATTTTTCTATTGAGATTAACTTACTTCGGAAAAACAAAGTAGTCGAAAAATGTAGTTCATTGAAAGCACTTAATCCATTTGTTGACAAATATGGTATTCTCCGTGTTGGTGGTCGTATTCAAGAAGCCAAAATCGCTTATAATCAAAAACATCCCATAATATTATCAAAAAATCATGATCTGGCCAAATTAATAGTTCAAGATGTACATAATCGATATTTTCACGCAAATCAGCAATTAATGCTGAACGTGTTATTAATGAAATATTGGTTTATAGGATGTAGAAATCTTGTGAAGAAATGCATCAGAAATTGTGCTGTATGCATGAGGTATAAGATGGAATTGTATACCCAACAAATGGGTAATTTACCAGAATATCGTTTGCAACCTTGTCGACCATTCACCAATACAGGGACAGATTATACAGGTCCGTTCATGATCAAAACATGGCAAGGTAGAGGTGCTAAGCAATTAAAGTGTTATATCGCCATATTTGTGTGCATGTCAACGAAAGCCATACATATCGAATTAGTTTCCGATTTAACCACAGACAAATTTTTGGCCTCTCTTCATCGCTTTGTAAGTCGTCGTGGGGTATGCAACAATATTTACAGCGATAATGGGCGTAATTTTATAGGGGCTGCAAGGAAAATATCTGAATTTCAACCTTTTTTACAAGAAAACGAAAAAATTATTACAACGGAATTGGCTAAGAACGAAATTACATGGCATTTTATCCCAGCCTATGCACCTAATTTTGGTGGCATATGGGAGTCGGCTGTGAAATCCATGAAATACCACATGAAACGGTCTATTGGGGAAACAACTTTAACGTATGAAGAAATGTCAACTATTTTGTGCCAAATTGAAGCGTGCTTAAATTCACGGCCAATAAATGTCATTACCATGGATGTAGAAGATCCGGAACCTTTAACACCTGGTCATTTTTTAGTACAAGGGCCAATATTACTTCCGCCACAAGAAGTTATTGATGATAAAATGTCTTTATCAACGCGTTGGGAACTAGTTCAAAAAATTCAAATATCATTTTGGCAGCGTTGGAGTAAAGAATATATATCTACGTTACAAACTCGTAAAAAATGGTGTCAAAAGACTGACAATATAAATGTAGGTGATATTGTGCTGGTAAAAGAAGATAACTTACCTCCATGTAGGTGGTTAATGGGTAAAATTATTGCGGCAAAGGCTGGACGTGATGGATTAGTACGAGTAGCCACAATCAAAACAAAAAATGGTGTAATAGATCGATCTGTACGTAAATTAACTAAATTTTTGCCAATTGAGAAGTAATTAACGTAAATAAATCAATTTGAAACTAATATTTCAAGGTGGGCGGGATGTTCCAGCTTCACTGGAGTCTCATATTTTCAAATAAGTTTAAAGTTATAATAATTTCATTAAAATGCATGTCCGTAAAGGAAATATATTGATGTCCCATTCTAATAGTTTTTGTTTGTTGTATTGTTTTTCGTAATTGTATTTGTTGCCCCACTCTTGTTTTTTTTTATTATTATGTATAAGTACATGGCAATTTGCATAATAATTAGTAGAAAAAAAGTACAGTCCACTTGAAATCGGCCAACAATTAACATCATAATTTTTGTAACAATTATATTTTTAAAAGAAAGTTGAAAAATAAAAAAGATTTCAACTCACAAATTTAATTTCAGAATTTCATTTTTTTGGAAATTAAATAAGAACTTATAGATTCGGTAACAATATCCTTTTTAATTACTTCTCTAAATTCTTCCAACTTATTATTTATTATCTTAACTTCTGTATTTTCCATTTTAGCTTCTACATTCCCTGTTATTCTTGATTTTTTTTTAAAGGTCTCTCAGTATAATTATACATTATTTCTTCATTTTCTGTTTCACTTGAAAATGGTATACTAAACTCATTTGCATTGTCCTGTGTAACTGGAAATCGTAATTTTTGTTGTGGTCCTAAAACGTCGCAATTTTTTGACAAAAAATCATTCCCTAAAATACCATCTACTGGTAATTTCAAATTTTCATTCATAACTTGAAAATCACAATCTAATTTACTAGACATCCCAAATTTTCCTTTACAACTTCCCATTGTTGTACTTTTGTCATGTAATATTCTTATTGTCATTTGTTTTCCTTTATTTATTTTACTTATGTCAGCAACGCTATCTTTATTTAATAAACTAACTTGGGCACCTGTGTCCACAAGTAATGTAACTTCTTTTTTATAACTAATATCTAATGGTAGCGTTACTAACGACTTAGGCCCGACCATAACATTTTGTGAGCCTACCCTGTGCTCTTGATTAAGGAACTACTGGGGTTTTGAGTCGCCCCTGACTCGTTTCCCGACTCTAATTGTTGTCTAGCTTGATAAATTTATCTTATTTCACAATTCAATTCATTATGTCCTTTTACACCACACCATTCACAGTTTTCCATTTGTAGTATGTTTACTGTTGATGAAGGAATTCTTTGAGCATTACAACTTGCTGCGTAATGACCATTGCTACCGCAAATTTTACATTTTATTTGAGGTATTTGTCTGTTCTGATTATTTACTACGTTATTTACAATACATTCCCTACTAATGTGTCCCGGTTTTCCACATTTAAAACAAACTATTGTTCCAGTATTCCTTGCGCCATTAAAGGATACATGCGGATTAATATTGTTAGTATTTGGATTACGAAAATTACTTCTATTAACGAAATTGTTAGAATTGTTAGTGTTTTGATTATGTGGATTTGCACTACGATAGTTAGAGTTATAACGTGGAGATTGATTTTGGTTATTATTGTTAAATTTAGGATTATAATTATTTTTAGGTGGAAACGTTCTACTATGATTGTAGGAATTGTTTGGATAGGAATTATTAGTATTATTAGTATTAAATTGAGGAGAATTATTAGTGTTAAATTGGTTAGGATTTTGATTTTCACAGGTAGACAAGAATTTTTGGAACATTTGTTCTAACTGTGTGGTATCATTATTTCTTGTAGGTGCTACCTGATCTAAATGATTTGCAAAATTTTTCGCGCCTCTTAAAAGATCCTCGAATTTATTATAATTCTGTCCCAAAACATATTGTTTTATTGATTCCGATCTTAAACCTCTAATAAAAACTCGTTGTGCAGTTTCCTCTGCATCTTGTAACATTGATCCCGGTTCTTTAATATATTTCTTTTTTATTCCTAAAATTAAACATGCATATCTACGTTGTAATCTGTCTGCGAATGTATTTATGGATTCATCAATTGTTTGGAAACAATTTTCTAACTCGTTTTTTAACTGAGCAATTGATTTTCTAGGAATAAAGTTTTCTTCTAAAATTTCTCTAAATTCTTCAAAGTTAAGTATCGCTCTGTCTTGAAATAATTCGGCTGCTCTACCCCTAAGCTTACCCCGAATTAATTGCCTTAGAACCGAATTCCTATCGATCTCGTCTGTCCTGTAATATGCCTCATTAGCTAGATCCAGAAAACTTTGTAATTCCAAGACTACCCTATCTCCTTCCGCAGAGAAAATTGGTACTCCCGCTAAATATAATCCAAAAGTGGTGCTTAGTGGTAATGTCATGTTGGAACGTAAATCGTAAGTATTATCCTGATATAAGAAATTTGCAGTAGTTGGTTCTGGAGTTGTAGTAGTTTGATTATTATGTTCTATATTATTATTATTTAATAACCCGGCGACAGGGCTCTGATTTTCTATATTTTCTAAATTGTCTTCGTTTTCTTGTGGTACTTCATCATATATGTGTTCGGCTTCGTTGTTTTCCATTTCCTTTGTTACTGCCGATTTTAATAAATCTAATCTACCTCTTGTAGGATATCTATGATTAGATTTTGTTTTTTCGAACTTTTTTCTTCCCAAAGTTTTCTTTTTTTCTTCTAAAAAGGTTACTCTTTTCTTTGTACCACTAGTACTTGCTATTGGCACCAAATTTTGTGGTGTAGAAGCAATTGGGTTCCTAATTTCAATAATCCGACTTTCTTCTACTTCCGAATTATTTGAAATGGTTGGACTAGAGTTATCAAAAGAGAACGAATCAATGATTCTAGAAAGCCTGTTAAGCATAACTTTATGAAATCTAACTTCCAACAAAAATATTGGAGCTCTGACACTCCAAAAAAAACTACCAATTTAAAGAAATTAAACAATTAGTGATGTACAATCACATCAAAATTTCGAATTCCTACCATTAATATTATATATTCAAAAAAATACAAAATTAACTAATTAATTTATGTTTTATTTCAACATGGATTAATTATTATAATTTTTTTTATATAAAAAAAAACTTATAAGCCCAGAAGTACAAAAAATATCAAATCAAATAAAAAAACTACAAAATCCAAATAATAAAACTACCCATATCAAACAAAGCGAACTAAGGATATAAAATAAGTTGGCAAAAATGCGAAAGAAAAAAATAAACTATCCAATAGTCAATGATTGTTTTTTTTTTTTACAAGAAGAATAGACAAAAAAATATTATTTATTTTTTAATCATGTTTATTATTTTTACTACTAAATACTACAATGTTATTCCTCTCAATTATTATCTCTAAATTCTCTGATAATATAAATATACAAAAATATAAAAATTCATCCTCTCTTACTACTTTCATTATTATAAATTATTTTATTATTTTTTTAAAAACAGAAATATATAAAAAAGCTCTAACTAATATTTAATTCTAAAGCTGCTTCCGCTCTGCGAATGCTTTCTTCAAATTTTTTACTAAAACTCTGCAACGTTGTATTCTCATTTTTCTTTTTCCTAGCTTCTTTTTTTAATTGTTTAATCTGCGCTTCGAATAGGGTTTTATGTTCGTTTGAACACCCCAAACTTATTAGTCTCCTTAAGTCTTTTATTTGCTGCTGCCTGTTTACCGATTTTCCTCCTCTTCGTTTTTTCTGCTGATTAACTTTTTCTGCTGGTAATTTTCTTGTTGCTCTTTTCTTATACTCTTCTATAGTTATCTGTTTTGGTCCTACTCTGTTGTCTTTTTTAATTTCCTCAAAAACCGACTCCTTATTTTTATACGGTGTTGACATTAAAAAAAAAGATCAATTGAGTCTAGCAAAAACTGCTTCTGACTCCACCTTAAGCATAAGCTTTTTAAGGTGATTTTAGATCTATTTTTATAATTTTTTTTTTCTTACACGTAGGTTTGGTTCACGTAAAAATGGTAATTTTTACGCAACCGGCTGCGCCATATGTTATATTATTAATTATATTTAATAATATTATTACCTTTGTATTTCAATAAAGGAATTCCAAAACAGTATTTTTATATATTTTACTTTATTTTATTTTTAAAATCTTTATTTACTTTAACAAAATCTTGTTGACAATGTGGTACAAATATTTAATTTCTACTAGAGCATCAGCTATTTATTCGAAATATATTACTTGTTGTATATTGATCAACTGACTACTTAACCATCGATTTTTGTTTAATTTATATGATTTTCCGTTCTATTAAATCAATAATAATTGATTTTGTAATGAATTCTTTTACCTTAAAATTAATAGAAACATGCTTATTTAGCAAAATTGCTAATTAAGCAATTTTGAATTTTAATAATATTTAATTAAAATAAATTTATTGATTTATTTTGTCAATTTGACAAAATAAATTAGGTCATTAGTTAATTTAAAATAATATTTTACAGAGTGTACCATTTTGTACACTACACGGAGGCCCCAAGCGCCATTTTTAATAATCATCAAAATCTACAAGAATTCTACAAGAACTTCAATGATCAACGAAATTTATGACGACGGTTACGAAACCGAAGATTTCCAAGCATATAAAATTTTAAAGAGAGCAAGAAAAGCAGCAGCAGCATCCAAAGCTGAATCTACAACATCAACAACCTCAACAACATCAACAACATCAATAACCTCAACAACATCAACAACATCAATTACATCAACTACATCAATAACATATACAACAGCTATAATGAAAAATAATTTACTGTAAGTCTAATTATTCTATCTTATATTTTAAGTAGCAATATAATATAATATATATATATGTATATACGAATGTAGAAATATATATATAAAAAAAAATATATATAAATACATATTATTATCAAAAAAAAAAAAGGAATAACAAAAAAAAAAAAGAAAGAAGAGGACATTTCTTTTTTACATATTAAAATTAAAATATATTTTTTATATTAAAGTAAATGTTTAAATATTGAAAAAAAAAGGAATTAACTTTCATTTCTTAAAATTAAAAATTAAAATAGAATTGTTATGAGGCTACTCATAATTAAAAAATCCTAAATTAAAAAAAATAATAATAATAAATAAATAAAAATAAAAAATATCATATAGGTAATAGTGTAATAGATAACAAAATTTTATTACATAGCCTAACTTTGTATTGCTCATAAGAAAAAAAATGTTTATAGTAAATATGAAATAAGATTATACAATATATATTTTTTTTGTGTCATATATAGTTTAGTGATTTATTTTTGTCGTTGTTTTTATCTTGCACTGTGCTTTGTTTACATTAATAAAGAAAGATTAATTGTAATATTTGACTTGAATCAAATTTTCTTGTATTATCTGTAACTGAATTATTTTTGTGTCTCAAAATTTTAATCACTTATTGGTTGTCTTATACATATGTCTGAAATAAATTGTAATCTTAGTCTTCAATCCAGAAAAATTCAAAAACCTTCAAATAGCGATAATAAAACTGAGGAAATCTCCGAAGTTTCAGATTTAGATAGTAAATTTGATGAAAGTTTAGTAGAAAAGAAAATAGAAAATATTTCAAATCCGGATGTTAAAATAAATTTAAATTCGGACAATAAAAATAATATTAATTCAGATGTTTTAGTAGACAATAGTATAGAAATTAATACAAATTCCAATATTGACGATAATTCTAATTCAAATCTTAATAATAATAATAATTCAAATCTGAATACACAAAATAATTCAGATAGTAAAGAAAATTCTAACACGGAAATCAGAAACATTTCAGATAACTCAGGTGGAACACCACCACCATCGCCTACTCAATCTAATAGATCGGTTACAACACAAAATAAACTTTCGAAAATGGCATCTTTTGATATGTCACAGGCAATCAAAATGATTTCCGAATTCAGTGGGAATTCAATGAAAATACATAGATTTTTACAAATAGCAGACATTCAGTATAAAAGAGCAAAAACCGCGGAAGAAAAAAATGATTTTTTGGATGTAATTACATCCAAATTAATAGGTAGAGCATACAATCTAATCCTACGTTATCATACATATGATAAATGGAAGGATTTAAAGCAAGCTATAATATCGAATTTTTCAAAACTTCGTGCAGTACAGCTAATAATGGCCGACGTATTTGGACTGTTTCAAGAAAGCAGGGAAACCGTAAGCTAATACGCAGCTCGTGCTGAAAAAATATTCGACGAACTTAATATGTCGAGTACGTCTGTTTTAGATAATGATTCTATAGCCATTAGAAAACTCAACGAAACTACTGTGTTAAACAGTTTCGTAAATGGTCTGCGCGATCCATTAAGACTAATCCTTCGAGCTGCTAGGCTCGATTCATTAGCAGCGGTTATTGATCTTGTCTCACAAGAGGAAAAACTGAATAAAATACAAACTAGGACCGATAATAATATGCAATATTGTTCCAATTGCAAAGCTACGACTCACAATACTAAAAACTGTCATAGGCGCAATTCTAATAACAATTATTCTAATAATTCTAATTCTAATTCTAATAATTACAATTCTAATAGCAATTCTAGTAATCAAAATAGTAATAATTATAATAGGTTCCCTAAATTTAATAAACCACAAGTAACATTAGTACGCCAACCCGTAAAAATCTGTAATTATTGCAAGAAAGAGGGACATACTATAGATATATGCAGAAAACGTATGTTTAATAACCAAAAATCTGAATCTCAGGGAAACTACCAAACGCCTGTGCCGACCAGCGCCCGGCATCAGGTCAAGGAATTAAAAACAGGTGCTCAATAAATAGAATCTCACTAAGTGATGAGATTCCAACAAAATTACAAAAAGAAAATCCAGAAAATCCAAAATCACTAAATCAAATTTATAAAAATCAAAATCTAGAAAATCTAAAATCATTAAAATAAAATTTCTAAAAATCAAAATCCAGAAAATCGTAAATCACTAAATCAAATTTTAGAAAATCAAAATCCAGAAAATCTTAAATCTCTAAATCAAATTTATAAAAATCAAAATCTAGAAAATCTAAAATCATTAAATCAAATTTCTAAAAATCAAAATCTAGAAAATCTAAAATCATTAAATCAAATTTCTAAAAATCAAAATCCAGAAAATCGTAAATCACTAAATCAAATTTTAGAAAATTCTAAAAATCCAGAAAATCCTAAATCACTAAATAAAAATACAGAAAACCTTAAATCGAAGAATCAAAATTCAGAACCTCATAAATCAGAAAATCCAAATGCTGAAATCTATATTAATAGAATAGACTATAAAACATTTTCCAGTATACTTTCCTTAGAATTAACAGGTACTGAGAAATCTAAAAATAAATTCTTAATTGATTCTGGAGCAAGCATTTGCTTGATAAAATTAAACGCTTTAAGAGATGACACAGAAGTAGAAATATCTTCAATAAAAATTAATGTAATAGGTTCAGACAGAATAAAAACTTTAGGTACCACTATTTTAAATATAAAAATACCAAACTTTAAAAAATTGTACCCCATAAAATTTCATATCGTTGATTCTAATTTTCCCATTCAACAAGACGGTATAATAGGTGAAAATTTTCTAAATGAAACCAAAGCTGTAATAGATTATGGCGAAAATAAAATTCAATTCAAATTCAATAATAATTTTGTAGCTATTTATTTCGAAACGAAAAATAAACAAATAATTATAACAGGTAGCAGTGGCGAGCGGTGACTTTTGCATCTAGGCAAGCAGAAATATTAAAAAAATAAGATAATACAAATGATTTTTTTTTGCATTTATTTATACATAAATTAAATTAATTCTACGATTTTTTGTGCAGAATTTTTTATTATATTATTATAAAAATCTGGTTTAGTTTTAAGTTCTATTAATAAATCCAGTTCTATTGAAAGTAACGTCAATAATGCAAGTCTATCTTATCCTGTAGTATTTCTTGAATACGTTTTAATACGTTTGAGAGTTGAAAATGATCTCTCGACAGATGAGGTAGTATATGGTGGTATAGCAACTACATTATTTAAAAATTTCAGGCAAGTCATCTTTTAATTCATTTTTTTTTAATAATAATACAATAATGTCAATTTTAATAATAATACAATAATGTCAATTTCACACTTTTCCACTTACTTTTGAAATAAAATTATGTACATACTAAAATAAAAAATTAACTTTAAAAAAATTGTAAAATATCAAAACGAAAAAAAAAATAGTCAAACAAAAATAGCTTTTTGCGATTTCCAAAAGCAGAAATATTTCTGCTTTTCCATAAACAAATTTATATGATATTTTTAAACTCTCTTATACTCAATTGCATAACAATCGGTAACACAAAATAATCCCACGCCAATATAAGCAACAGCAGAGATTTTTCTGCTTGACTTTGCAAAAAAATTCTTGCTGGTACCTTCTTTTGTTGCGCCTAAAAGTATACCATTTTATAAATAATAATTTGAATACAAAATAATTAGCAAAACTCAAATAAATAATTTCCAAATTTGGAAAATATATTTTTTTTTTTAAATTTTAAAATTTAAAATATTTTTGAAATTGTATCAAATATTCGCTGGGCAGCAGAGCTTAGCCTGCTTACTTAGACGGCTCGCCACTGACAGGTAGAACTGAAAAAATTATTAAATACGGTCCAGTGTCTCTCAAAAATGAATCTCTAGTATTAACAAATCAGTTTAATAAGAACTACCCAGATCTAACAATTTCAAATCCTTTAGTAAAACCACAAGACGGATATGTTTATTTAAGTATATTAAATTATGGTAATTCACATTTCGAATTGGGTAGTGATTTCAGTAGTGTATTTATATATGTTCTGGCTCAAAAGAAATGAGCAAAAATAATGAGCAAAATATTGAAAATAAATTCTATACTGCATACAAATAAATGAGTATTTAAAGAATTTTTGCACAAATTATTAACTAATTTTCACCTTAATGAAATTCGACACCGCTTTAATTTAATTAAAAATATTTATAGTACTTAATTATAATTGCATTTTTTTCTACTTCCGGTCAAGAATAATAATGTAATACGATCTAAATTGATTTACTTTTCCAAAAGTATTGAGAATTTTAAGGGTCAATAAATTGCAATTTCATTTTTTTTCTACTTCAGGTTAAGAATAATATGTAGATTGATCTAAATTAATTTACTTTTCTAAAACTTTTGGTAATTTCAAGGGTCAATGAATTGATTCGGATGTACGTGCATTAATATTGTTTTTTCACGTTTAAAATTTAGCATAACCAGATAATTAATTAAAAAGGTCAAAATATTGGAAATAAAATCCATGCCCCATACAAAATAATGCACATTTTGAACACTTTTGCACATTTAAATAGTTTATATAAAATAAGTAATTCATCGCAAATGTGCAAAGTATTGAAAATAAATCCCATACCCCATACAAAATAATGCACATTTTGCTCATTTTTGAACATTTTAATAGTTTATATGAAATGAATAATTCTTCGCAAATGTGCAAAATATTGAAAATAAATTCCGCACACAATACAAAATAATGCACATTTTGCTCATTTTTGTACATTTTAATAGTTTATATGAAATAAGTAATTCTTCACAAATGTGCAAAATATTGAAAATAAATTCCATACCATTCAAAATAATGCTCATTTTGTTCTTTTTTGCACATTTTAATAGTTTATATGAAATAAGTAATTCTTCACAAATGTACAAAATATTGAAAACAAATTCCGTACCATTCAAAATAATGCTCATTTTGTTCATTTTTGCACATTTTAATAGTTTATATGAAATAAGTAATTCTTCGCAAATGTGCAAAATATTGAAAATAAATTCCATACACCATACAAAATAATGTACATTTTGGTCATTTTTGTACATTTTAATAATTTAAATGAATGAAATGAGTAATTCTTTGGAAATGGGCAAAAGTAAATCTACAACTCCATACAAAATTATAAACATTTCGTTCATTTTTGAACGCATTAAGTTTCGATTAAAAATATTTATACTTAAGCGTAATTTTAAATGTTTTTCTACTTCCGGCTAAGGGTAATATATAGCACGATCTAAATGGATTTTTTTTTTACTTTTCCAAAAGTTTCGGGAATTTTAAGGGTCAATTAATTGAGACTCAACTGAAATGGGCGAAATATCGAAAATAAATTCCATACTCCATATAAAATAATAAACATTTTATTCATTTTTGCGCATTTCATATAAACTATTGAAATTAATTCGTCTAAAATATCGAAAATAAGAAATTTAACACCGCATTAACTTTCGATTAAAAGTATTTCTCTGGCAGAGGGGCAAAAGCACTTAAGTAATGATTTATAGTTTTCCAGAGAAGCGTTTTTATCGAATATGTTCTGCTACTTTTACATTTGACAATAGTATTATATTAAGATTTTTTATCCATATGTGGATAGTTTTACAATTAATTCTAAACTTCCTGGGAAACTAAACGGTTAAGTGCTTGGCAACCCTTTTTTGGGCCGCAATTAATTTTAGTAATTTGGCTTGGTTGATCAATGTAGAATTGCGGAAAATATTACATTCAGATCGAGTTAGATGTTTTAGCTAAAATATTCGATTGTCATTGAACTTGGCTTAGATGAAATAAATTTTCTTTTTTTAATTCTGAATTAAATGGTTTTGTCCCGTAGTCAGAGATTTATACTTAAGCGTAATATTAATTTTCTTTTTACTTCAGGCTAAGAATAATATATTAAAACATGATCTAAATTGTTCTAATTTTTTTACTTTTCCAAAAGTTTTAGGAATTTTATGAGTCAATAAATTGAACTGGTGTATTATATATTATTTTTTCACACTTAAATTTCGCATAAGTCATTACTTAAATTTTCAACCTATCAATTTTAGCGATTTAATAATAATTTAACGGGAATTAATTCGTTTTTGTCAAATCAATTATTATCTGAACAATAAAATGATGTATATTTTATTAAAATCCTGATTTTTTGTTAATTTTATTAATTAAGTAATTTAAGTAATAAGAAATTATTATTAACGTAAATTTGCAAACCTATCACAAATAATTTTAAAGATAAATATTTTTCTCAATTAAATTTGTCAATTCATGAAAAATCAGATATTTATGCTTATAAGCCTTAAAACTAATTTATTTTAGCTATTGATTAGTTGAAAAGTTTTGTGACTTTTACCGGAAAATTGATAAGTATTTGTGAAAATTAAAAATATTTATACTTAAGTTTAAGTTTTATTTTTTTTACTTCCTAAATTCAATTCATTAATTATTATTAATTATTAAGCATAATACATTATTTTATTAATGACGATTTCGATGGTCTGCCTGCATATATGAATCCAAAAATTAAAATATAAATCCGAATCCTCAAAGTATAATATTTTTATTTAGGAAACTTCTGCGGGAATCATTCTGAAATTTCATAGGAAAATGTTATAAAGTTCAAAAAATCATTTAAAGTAAGTTTTACCCGTTTTCAATTAAATTCGATACTAAGATTAGTTACGCGATATATCTGTTGATCTTAAATTAGTACTTTCAGCAGATTCATGAGTCTTTATAAATTACATTTTATATTTTTTTTAAACTTATTGATACTTCTTTATAAAATTGATTGTTTTTCAATTATATAATACTTTATGAGTAAATTCAAATATTTTTTTTATTTTCTGTCCATCACACTTCAAATTATGTTATTATTGCATTTATAATCCGAGTTTCATACTATTATTTTCCTTGCAATGGATTTTCTTGCGATGAATATTTTAGGGGTATGAAGTTTTCTTGCGAAGGATTTTCTTGTGATCAATTTTCCGCGATGAAATTTACTTGCACGAATTTTGCTAACGATTAATTTTCTGCTACGATTTTTTCTTGGCTACGAATTTTCTTGCGATGAATTTTCCTAACGATTAATTTTCTGCAATGAAATTTCCTGCGATGAATTTTCCTAGTGATTAATTTTCTGCAATGAATTTTTCTTGGCGAGGAATTTTCTTAGCGATTAATTTTCTGTGATGAATTTTTTATGTGTATGAAGTTTTCTTGCGAAGGATTTTCTTGTAATTAATTTTCCTAGCGATTAATTTTCAGCGATGAAGTTTTCTTGCGTTGAATTTTCCTAACGATTAATTTTCTGCGATGAATTTTTTATGGGTATAAAGTTTTCTTGCGATCAATTTTCCTAGCGATCAATTATCAGCGATGAAATTTACTTGTACGAATTTTGCTAACGATTAATTTTCTGCTATGATTTTTTCTTGGCTACGAATTTTTCTTGCGATGAATTTTCCTAGCGATTAATTTTCTGCAATGAAATTTCCTGCGATGAATTTTGGCAGCGATTAATTTTGGGCGACGAATTTTCTTAGTGATTAATTTTCTGCAATGAATTTTTCTTGGCTATGAATTTTCTCAGCGATTAATTTTCAGCGATGAAATTTCCTGCGACGAATTTGCCCTGTGATCCATTTTGTGCGATGAATTTTTCTTGACTATGAAAATTTTAAACGTCCAAAAATCATGGCATTACTTTTAGTGAACTACTTTTGGCTTTTAATGCGATTACTTTTAAACGTCTAAAAATCATGGGATTGCTTTTAGCGAACTAATTTTGACTTTTAATGTGATTACTTTTAAAAGTCTAAAAATTATGCCATTACTTTTAGTGAATTAACCGGCGCTACTTTTAACTTTGAATGCGATTACTTTTAAACGTTTAAAAATAATGGCATTACTTTTAGTGAACTACTTTTGACTTTGTATGCGATTACTTTTAAACGTCTGATTTTGACTTTGTATGCGATTACTTTTAAACGTCTAAAAATAATGGCATTACTTTTAGTGAACTACTTTTGACTTTGAATGCGATTACTTTTAGTGAACTACTTTTGACTTTGAATGCGATTACTTTTAGTGAACCACTTTTGACTTTGTATGCGATTACTTTTAAACGTCTAAAAATCATAGGATTGCTTTTACTAAATTAAGCGGCGCTACTTTTGGCTTTTCATGATTGCTTTTAAATGTATAAAAAAAAATAATAATTATAATAAAAATAATAATAATAATAAAAAAAATAATAATAATAATAATTGTTTTTTGTAGAGCGATAGAACTCTTTTGTTCTACCGCGTGAGTATTCGTTGATGAATAAATTGGTTCCTACTAGGAACTTAGATTAATTATACTTGTCGCGGTCGGACCTGTAAAGTTTAATAAAACTGTAGAACTGTCTGTCTTCAGACTCAAAGACAGAAATAAAACAATAAGTAAGTCTTGGAACAGTTCTAAATAGAATGATTTATTAATTACAAATTTTGCTTCTTTTATATCCTAAATTTGCAAGCTGGCACTTAATACTACCAAAAAATATAAAAAATATAATTCACATAATGTACTTAGTTCTAATTTCTAGAATGCAACCTTAAATATAATTCCCATAATATTAATTTGCATACATAAATTCTTGAAATAGTTTTCCCATCAATCTAATTAATATTATAATAAAAAAAAATTATATTATTTGATTTAAATTTGTATCATGTTACACTAAAATTACGGATATTTGAAACCCCCAAATTTAATTTATTTGCAAAATATTAATTTTAAATTATGTAAAATTATATCTAAAAAATGCATTACTTATTATTGTGGGAATAATAAAATTATATCTAAAACCTATACTAATTATTATTGTGGGAATTAAACATCCTCCCCCACCTTTAAAGCTGCTAGGGATTTAAACAATTTCGTGTAACTCAAATAAGTCATCTCTCGATGTGGTGGTAGGGTGTGAGTGCTGTAATCTCCGTGGTGCTGGTGTCGGACCTTGAAATTTTATCCAACATTTCCATATAACAAAACCTGCTGCGCACAGACAAAATAATGCTGCTGTCGAGTAGCTTACAATGTACTGATGTATATCATGTGAGTTTAGACCAGTAGATAGTATCCCATCCTCCTTGATGCTTTTTCGTATTGTGGCTTCTTCGCAGATAGCCGTGAATGATATTTCTTCTGTTAATGAAAACAACCATTCCTTTCCACTGTGTAATGCTTTCCACCAGTTTGCTAGTTTCGTTTGCGCAACTTCACAATGAGAAAGGTCGTTTTCTTGAAATAAAAGCGACGTTTCGCACAGATAAGCCTGCGATCCCTTTTTGAATATCGGGTATTGCTGATTGCAGAATAGGTTCCCTTCGGACACAGTGACGCATCCACCGAATTGTTGTTCCGTTAAAGCGAAGTAGCTGTCTTGATGTATATTTAAAACCAAATATCTGAGTGAAGTCTGTATGAATAAGAGTGCGCCTTGGTGACGCATTGGAAATGGTGTTATTGCAAACATCTCATAACGCTCTATGTTCACTAAAGGAAGATCTATGGTAATGATTAAATATTGGAGAGTCATCCTTCCTCTAGCCTTCATCAATGTGTACAATGTTAATAGTTCTGTACCGCTTGCGCCTCCTGGTATTATTGTATTAGCAGGGAGATTCTCTCTTATAACAGAAACCTCATTTTTGAGCTGATCGGGTGTTACTAGCAATGGATTTATTCGACCATGATGCGTATCCGTTAGTAGATCAATGAATGCATTCTGCATGTTGCGACAATCATTTGCTACTGCCATAGTTTGAGTTGATAGAGTATTGAATGCCTGCGTTACATCTTGTTGTTTATTCAACTGATTGGTAATATTGCTTAGTATACTGTAAATATTCTCGAACTGCTGGTTAATATCATCTTCAACCTTGTGTAGTATATTGGAAGTAGCGTCTATCAGCGATGTTTGATTTTTAATAAGGTTCAATAGATGCTCTTGGTTGTTCTGACTTCTTATAATTTCTTGTTGGAGCTTGTCAGCATATTTCTGATCTAATATACCAAATAATCCATTTGCTAGGCTACCTATAAAGTCAAATGGTGAACGCTTGGAGCGCTTTCGATCAACTGCATGTCCAGTCAGTATGAGATCGTCGATGTGTTTAATAACCTCAAACTGATGTGATAGGTGTGCTGCGACAGCCTTGCAATGGCTCTTATGTTCTTCCGTGATACTGCAAATTTCATCTAAGGCCCAAATACATTGTCTCAGTCCCTCGATTTCATTCCAGTATGTTTTCAGATCGTAGTAGACAACTATTTTCCATTCGTCAGCTATGAGGTGCACCTTCCCTAAATTTTCAAAATACAAGCCAGGTGTGTTGTTAAATGGGACTACCTCAACTGGATCAACCGCGAACGATGGCATGACGAGTGACGTTAACAACAATAGAGTCGTAACTGCTGTAGTTAACTTAGGGATCTTGTATCTGGGTTGACCCTTTGGATTGGTAGCTGCTGTTCTGTCGACCTTCTTATTTTTTTGGTCCGTTTTGGTTTCTATATTCGCCTCTTGTTGCGTGCTGGTTTCATTTGATGTCCTTACTGCGGGTTGGTTCGAGTCAACTGCATCTAATTGATCCACGTCTGGCAACGGACAAACGTTATGTATGGCACGAGTAAATGTTCCTGTGGAAGTTTTTAAGTCTACCACTCGAATTCGACCGTCATCTCCGGGTATTGCTTTGATGACACGTGCCATGACCCATTGTAATGGAGGTAGATTTGAATCTTTTAACAGTACCAGACTGCCAACCTTGACCGAGCAGGTTCCATCTTTCCATTTAGCTCTGATCTGAAGCTCCTGAAGATATTCCTTCGACCATCTGTCCCAAAATTCGTGACGTAGCCGACTTACTAATTCCCACCGATGTAAGCTATTGATATTGCGCTCCTTCCTATAGGCATCTTCCATAGCTCTTAATGGCTCACCAATTAGAAAATGCCCAGGTGTTAGGGCTTGTACGTCGTTAGGGTCGGCTGATAGCGGTGTTAACGGGCGAGAATTCAATGCGGCTTCGATCTCGGTAATAATAGTAGCCAATTCTTCGTAAGTAAGAGTTGCTGCACTGGTAATTCTCCTTAGGTGGTATTTAGCTGATTTTACTGCAGCCTCCCATAGACCTCCGAAGTGTGGTGAGCGAGGTGGAATATGATGCCACTGAATCCCTTGACGAGAGCATTCTTTCTTAATTTTCCTAGTGATTAATTTTCTGCAATGAATTTTTCTTGGCGAGGAATTTTCTTAGCGATTAATTTTCTGTGATGAATTTTTTATGTGTATGAAGTTTTCTTGCGAAGGATTTTCTTGTAATTAATTTTCCTAGCGATTAATTTTCAGCGATGAAGTTTTCTTGCGTTGAATTTTCCTAACGATTAATTTTCTGCGATGAATTTTTTATGGGTATAAAGTTTTCTTGCGATCAATTTTCCTAGCGATCAATTATCAGCGATGAAATTTACTTGTACGAATTTTGCTAACGATTAATTTTCTGCTATGATTTTTTCTTGGCTACGAATTTTTCTTGCGATGAATTTTCCTAGCGATTAATTTTCTGCAATGAAATTTCCTGCGATGAATTTTGGCAGCGATTAATTTTGGGCGACGAATTTTCTTAGTGATTAATTTTCTGCAATGAATTTTTCTTGGCTATGAATTTTCTCAGCGATTAATTTTCAGCGATGAAATTTCCTGCGACGAATTTGCCCTGTGATCCATTTTGTGCGATGAATTTTTCTTGACTATGAAAATTTTAAACGTCCAAAAATCATGGCATTACTTTTAGTGAACTACTTTTGGCTTTTAATGCGATTACTTTTAAACGTCTAAAAATCATGGGATTGCTTTTAGCGAACTAATTTTGACTTTTAATGTGATTACTTTTAAAAGTCTAAAAATTATGCCATTACTTTTAGTGAATTAACCGGCGCTACTTTTAACTTTGAATGCGATTACTTTTAAACGTTTAAAAATAATGGCATTACTTTTAGTGAACTACTTTTGACTTTGTATGCGATTACTTTTAAACGTCTGATTTTGACTTTGTATGCGATTACTTTTAAACGTCTAAAAATAATGGCATTACTTTTAGTGAACTACTTTTGACTTTGAATGCGATTACTTTTAGTGAACTACTTTTGACTTTGAATGCGATTACTTTTAGTGAACCACTTTTGACTTTGTATGCGATTACTTTTAAACGTCTAAAAATCATAGGATTGCTTTTACTAAATTAAGCGGCGCTACTTTTGGCTTTTCATGATTGCTTTTAAATGTATAAAAAAAAATAATAATTATAATAAAAATAATAATAATAATAAAAAAAATAATAATAATAATAATTGTTTTTTGTAGAGCGATAGAACTCTTTTGTTCTACCGCGTGAGTATTCGTTGATGAATAAATTGGTTCCTACTAGGAACTTAGATTAATTATACTTGTCGCGGTCGGACCTGTAAAGTTTAATAAAACTGTAGAACTGTCTGTCTTCAGACTCAAAGACAGAAATAAAACAATAAGTAAGTCTTGGAACAGTTCTAAATAGAATGATTTATTAATTACAAATTTTGCTTCTTTTATATCCTAAATTTGCAAGCTGGCACTTAATACTACCAAAAAATATAAAAAATATAATTCACATAATGTACTTAGTTCTAATTTCTAGAATGCAACCTTAAATATAATTCCCATAATATTAATTTGCATACATAAATTCTTGAAATAGTTTTCCCATCAATCTAATTAATATTATAATAAAAAAAAATTATATTATTTGATTTAAATTTGTATCATGTTACACTAAAATTACGGATATTTGAAACCCCCAAATTTAATTTATTTGCAAAATATTAATTTTAAATTATGTAAAATTATATCTAAAAAATGCATTACTTATTATTGTGGGAATAATAAAATTATATCTAAAACCTATACTAATTATTATTGTGGGAATTAAACATCCTCCCCCACCTTTAAAGCTGCTAGGGATTTAAACAATTTCGTGTAACTCAAATAAGTCATCTCTCGATGTGGTGGTAGGGTGTGAGTGCTGTAATCTCCGTGGTGCTGGTGTCGGACCTTGAAATTTTATCCAACATTTCCATATAACAAAACCTGCTGCGCACAGACAAAATAATGCTGCTGTCGAGTAGCTTACAATGTACTGATGTATATCATGTGAGTTTAGACCAGTAGACAGTTGTTCCTTATTTTGGAGATTTTGTATGGCGTCTTTCAGTGTGCTGATGTCTGCACTGTTGTTTATTGTCAGTGGGTGTAGGTTTACTTGCTGATGTTTCTTGATAGTGAATCCTTTACTGATATTCGATGTTATTATTGGTAGTTTCAGGCTGCTAGTCTTATTCGCTGGTGAGTCGATGCTGAGCGATGGATGCCTTATAACGCATGGAGCATTCAGCTTGAGTATCCCATCCTCCTTGATGCTTTTTCGTATTGTGGCTTCTTCGCAGATAGCCGTGAATGATATTTCTTCTGTTAATGAAAACAACCATTCCTTTCCACTGTGTAATGCTTTCCACCAGTTTGCTAGTTTCGTTTGCGCAACTTCACAATGAGAAAGGTCGTTTTCTTGAAATAAAAGCGACGTTTCGCACAGATAAGCCTGCGATCCCTTTTTGAATATCGGGTATTGCTGATTGCAGAATAGGTTCCCATCGGACACAGTGACGCATCCACCGAATTGTTGTTCCGTTAAAGCGAAGTAGCTGTCTTGATGTATATTTAAAACCAAATATCTGAGTGAAGTCTGTATGAATAAGAGTGCGCCTTGGTGACGCATTGGAAATGGTGTTATTGCAAACATCTCATAACGCTCTATGTTCACTAAAGGAAGATCTATGGTAATGATTAAATATTGGAGAGTCATCCTTCCTCTAGCCTTCATCAATGTGTACAATGTTAATAGTTCTGTACCGCTTGCGCCTCCTGGTATTATTGTATTAGCAGGGAGATTCTCTCTTATAACAGAAACCTCATTTTTGAGCTGATCGGGTGTTACTAGCAATGGATTTATTCGACCATGATGCGTATCCGTTAGTAGATCAATGAATGCATTCTGCATGTTGCGACAATCATTTGCTACTGCCATAGTTTGAGTTGATAGAGTATTGAATGCCTGCGTTACATCTTGTTGTTTATTCAACTGATTGGTAATATTGCTTAGTATACTGTAAATATTCTCGAACTGCTGGTTAATATCATCTTCAACCTTGTGTAGTATATTGGAAGTAGCGTCTATCAGCGATGTTTGATTTTTAATAAGGTTCAATAGATGCTCTTGGTTGTTCTGACTTCTTATAATTTCTTGTTGGAGCTTGTCAGCATATTTCTGATCTAATATACCAAATAATCCATTTGCTAGGCTACCTATAAAGTCAAATGGTGAACGCTTGGAGCGCTTTCGATCAACTGCATGTCCAGTCAGTATGAGATCGTCGATGTGTTTAATAACCTCAAACTGATGTGATAGGTGTGCTGCGACAGCCTTGCAATGGCTCTTATGTTCTTCCGTGATACTGCAAATTTCATCTAAGGCCCAAATACATTGTCTCAGTCCCTCGATTTCATTCCAGTATGTTTTCAGATCGTAGTAGACAACTATTTTCCATTCGTCAGCTATGAGGTGCACCTTCCCTAAATTTTCAAAATACAAGCCAGGTGTGTTGTTAAATGGGACTACCTCAACTGGATCAACCGCGAACGATGGCATGACGAGTGACGTTAACAACAATAGAGTCGTAACTGCTGTAGTTAACTTAGGGATCTTGTATCTGGGTTGACCCTTTGGATTGGTAGCTGCTGTTCTGTCGACCTTCTTATTTTTTTGGTCCGTTTTGGTTTCTATATTCGCCTCTTGTTGCGTGCTGGTTTCATTTGATGTCCTTACTGCGGGTTGGTTCGAGTCAACTGCATCTAATTGATCCACGTCTGGCAACGGACAAACGTTATGTATGGCACGAGTAAATGTTCCTGTGGAAGTTTTTAAGTCTACCACTCGAATTCGACCGTCATCTCCGGGTATTGCTTTGATGACACGTGCCATGACCCATTGTAATGGAGGTAGATTTGAATCTTTTAACAGTACCAGACTGCCAACCTTGACCGAGCAGGTTCCATCTTTCCATTTAGCTCTGATCTGAAGCTCCTGAAGATATTCCTTCGACCATCTGTCCCAAAATTCGTGACGTAGCCGACTTACTAATTCCCACCGATGTAAGCTATTGATATTGCGCTCCTTCCTATAGGCATCTTCCATAGCTCTTAATGGCTCACCAATTAGAAAATGCCCAGGTGTTAGGGCTTGTACGTCGTTAGGGTCGGCTGATAGCGGTGTTAACGGGCGAGAATTCAATGCGGCTTCGATCTCGGTAATAATAGTAGCCAATTCTTCGTAAGTAAGAGTTGCTGCACTGGTAATTCTCCTTAGGTGGTATTTAGCTGATTTTACTGCAGCCTCCCATAGACCTCCGAAGTGTGGTGAGCGAGGTGGAATATGATGCCACTGAATCCCTTGACGAGAGCATTCTTTCTTAACCTCTGATTCATGATGCTCGCTCTGGAATAGCTCATACAGGTTCTGGGTTTCAGAGCGGGCTCCAATGAAATTTGTAGCGTTATCACAAAAAATCTTCGTTGGACATCCTCTTCTAGCGATGAACCGTTTAAGGGCTTAAATAAAACTGGCTGTTGTTAGGTCTGACACTAGCTCCAGATGTACCGCCTTGACGGCGAAGCAGACGAAAACAGCAATATATGTTTTTGTAGGACGTTTTCCTCTAATTTTGTAATGGATTGTTATTGGTCCGCAGAAGTCTATACCGACATTCATAAAAGGGCGCGCTGGTTCAATTCTTTCTGCTGGTAAGTTGCCCATTAGTTGATGAATGGTGGTCGGTTTGGCCCGAGAACACTTGATACATTGCTTAACGATAGTACGTACTATGCTTTTTCCATGAGTAGGCCAAAATTTTTGTCGTATGATCGCTAGCAATGCCTGCGACCCTGCATGCAAATGTTTTAAGTGTAACTGTTGTACCATCATTTTTGTAAATGGATCCGACCCTGCCAAAAGAATTGGGTGTTTTGCATTGAAAGGAAGCGATGACTTTTCAAGCCTTCCCCCCACGCGTATAACACCATGGTCATCTATGAAGGGTGTGAGCGAGGCCACTTTGCTATCCTTTGACACGACTTTTTTGGATGCTAACTCCTTAATCTCCTTTTTGAAATTTCTCATTTGGATATGCTTTGTAATCAATTCCAGTGAGTCTTCCATTTCTTGAGGGTTGGGTTTGATACTCAGAATCCGCAATTCCTCAGGTTGTTTCGCGTTTTTCCAAAATCGTGTCATAAATGCCAGTGTTTCTTGTAAGCGCTGGAAATTGTTGTTGTGTTTAATTGAGTCAATCACACTCTCGTTTGCTGTTGCTAGCAAAGCTGATTTTATGCATCTGGCTTCAGGCATTTCTTCAGTAAGAGCGAGCACATTTGTGGGCCATTTATCTTCTGATAACCCAAGTAATTCAGGTCCTTCAAACCATAAGCTGGAGTGTAGTAGTTGTTCAGGATACATTCCGCGAGATGCAAGATCTGCTGGATTCTGTTTAGAGGCAATATGGCGCCATTGATTAATATTGGTGCTTTTTTGAATATAAGCGACCCTGTTGGCAACAAATGTGTGAAAAGAGGCTGATGGTGCTGCTATCCAAGATAACACAATGGTGGAATCGGTCCAAAATTTCCATTCCTGTATTTCGACACACAGTGTTTTCCTTAAACGGTTTGCGAGCTGCGTTGCTAATTTGGCCGCACACAATTCCAGACGTGGAAGTGTTGTTGTTTTTGTGGGGGCCACCTTTGATTTTGCACACAGCAGTCGCACCTTGAACCTTCCTTTTTCATCGACGGATCGCAAGTATACTGCTGTTCCATATGCCTTTTCACTGGCATCTGAAAATATATGTACTTGGGTACACTTGCGTTTTCCAATGCTAAGTACGTGCCTCTCAATATCGATGTTCTGTATTTTTGTCAATTCATTTCGGAAGCGAGTCCACTTGGTATGAAGCTCTAATGGTAATGCAGCATCCCAGTCTAGGTTCAATTTCCAGAGCTCTTGAATAAAGATCTTGGCCAATGTTATAACCGGGTTAACTAATCCCAATGGATCGAATAAATGGGCCGCATCGGACGTCACTGTTCGTTTGGTAATTTGTTTGCGTTCCGGCCAAATAGTTTGAAATTTAAACTGATCGGTGGTTGGTAGCCAAGTTAGACCTAATGTCTTAATGCTGCCTTCCGTGGAATTTTTTATCGTAACGAGCTCTTCTCGATCTTGTAAATCAACATTTCGAAGTAATTTTGAATGATTGGCGCACCATTTTCTTAATATGAAGCCACCACTTGCGAGTAGCTTTTTTAGCTCGTTTTGCAGATTTAAAGTCTTGTCTAAATCATCACAGCCGGTCATAACGTCGTCAACGTAAAAATCTCTTTTTGTTATCTGTGCTGCAAGTGGAAACTCATTAGCACACTCATCCGCCAATTGGTGTAAACATCTGATCGCAAGGTAGGAAGCGCTGGTGGTTCCATATGTTACTGTTTTAAGTCGATAATATTTAAGCGGCTCGGTTGGCCCTTCTCTCCATATTATGAGTTGATACCAAGTGTCAGTGTCCTTGATCAAAATTTGCCGGTACATCTTGGAAATGTCAGCTGTAAAGACGTATGTATGTAGTCTGAAACGGATCAATACTGAAAAAAGATCATCCTGTATCGTGGGACCAGTCATTAATATGTCATTTAATGACTTGTTGTTTGTTGTTTTGGCTGATGCATCGTATACCACTCTTAATTTGGTGGTACTACTTTCAGGTTTGAGTACGCAGTGATGCGGTAGAAAGTAGTGACCGGTAGGTATGTCTGCTTCTTGTACCTCTTCCATATGATGCAATGCTTCATATTCACGCATGAACTTGGTGTATTCGATTCTCAACGAGGTGTGCCTTAACAAACGTTTTTCCAAGCTAAAAAATCGTTGTAAGGCAACCTGTTTGGATTCACCCAGCTTTTCTTGAGTTTTAAACGGTAGCCGTACTAAAAACCGTCCAGTTTCGGTTCTCTGCATCGTTTTCTTGAAGATGTCTTCACAATTTAATTCCATGGTTGTCATAGTCTTGCTATCCTCTCCAACTTCCTCTATGTCCCAAAAACGAGCCAGCTGTTCGTTGAGAGATATTTCTTCATGAGTACTTATACCACAGAACATAGAACCAGCTGATGTGTTTTTGGCTCTTCCGAGAACAACCCAACCGAGCAGAGTATTTTGAAACATAGGCGCATCTTCTCTTGGTCGAAATTGTCCAACAGACATTAGTTGGCAATAAATATCGGCGCCAATTAGCAAGTCTATTGTTTGTGGTCGATTGAATGCTGGATCAGCTAATTGTATGTTGTTCGGAATATTCCATGACTTTGTATCAATATGACGATGAGGCTGGTCAGTAGAAATTTTTGGTAAAATAAATGCTTCTAATCGTGCTGTATAGCCTGTTATGTTAGATTTAAGTTCTACATTAATTCTTCGCTGCGATTTGCTCAACTGAGTTCCGATTCCAGTTATGTCTAATCTGTGTGGTGTAGTTCTTATATTGAGCTTTTTCGCAAGCTTATCGGTAATAAAATTCAACTGCGAGCCGGAGTCAAGTAGCGCACGGCAGCTGACCGACTTGTTAGTTTTGTCCGTTAAAGTTACCATTGCGGTTGCTAAAAATACATATTGTGTTGCCAGATTGGATTGTGCTGCTAGGCTCGATGAACTTTGCTGATTACCAGATGATTGTAGTTTTAAAGCTTGTTGCTGTGGAAATGACTCATGAAGTATGGTATGATGTTTAGTTGGACACTTCATACAATTTCTGGACGAACAATTCAATGCACCATGGCCAGTTCCCAGGCAATTCATGCATAACTTGAAGCGCTTAACGTGATTTAAGCGTTCTGCTGCAGATAAACGACTGAAAGCATCGCATTTGTATAATTTGTGCGATCCCTTGCATTTGGAACATGTAACTGACTGCGTTTCTTTTGACAACAGTGCAGAAGGTCTGTTGGGAACCTTGGTAGCGCTTCGAGATTGGTAGCTCTGTTGCACTCTGTTTCCAGCAGCTTCTAATGATTGAAAACGTAATTCAATAAATAAGTAGAAATCATCTAGCGCCTATAGTTCTCTAGGTTGTTTTAGCGACAACTCGTATAAGCGACGAGTCTCAGCGTCCAGTTTTGGTAGCAAAATTTGGAGCACTAAGGAGTCCCAACTGCGAATATCAACACCCAAATTTCTCACGGCAAGCAAACATTCCTTGGTATGGTCATGGAAGCGTTTTAGACCATAGTGAGTTTCTGTTGTTAAAGCTGGTGTGGCTAACAGATCTGCCAAACATGATGAAACTAACACTCTTGGATTGTCGTAACGATTGAGCAACGTATCCCATGCTGTAAGATAGTTTTCTTCTGTTACTAATAAATGGCAGATTAAGCGACTTGCCTCGCCAGCAAGATTGGCCTTGAGATAGTAAAATTTCTCAATTGCACTGATACTCTTCTGACTATGTATCATTTGTTCGAATATATCTTGGAATTGTTTCCACTTTCTGCTATTTCCATCAAAAATTGGTATAACAATTTTTGGGAGCTTCAAATGGGTAGCGTTGGTACTGCTTGTACTAGGAGCCATATTCGAATGATCTACAGCTGTTTTTAGTTTGGCTGTAATTTCAAAATACTGGTCCTCTAAAGTTTCAAAATAATCGCTTTTGTAGTCTCCCATATAGGTTTGGCACATTAAGTTTTGATGCCGTGCTGAGACGTCAGCGTAATATTTGCTGCATGCTTCGAACTTTGCATTGAGGTACGCTACTGCGCTGTCCTTCTCAATATCTTGTTGCAAACCTTGCAGCTATCTCTCTAGGGATGTCATAGCAACTCTCTGTAACTTTATTTGTAGTACTTCAGCCTCATTTGTTGGTTCATTAGTGAGCTGGTTGATGTCGGATTGGCTCTGTACTGGTGTTGCGGGGAACACGGCAGATTTAGATATAGATTCTTCCAACAGTGACTTTTGTAGTTCCAGAATACCTTTATATTTAATATATGCCTGCTCGATCTTTTCCTTGTAACCTTGCCGCAGATAGGCATGATCGGAATCTAATACGGGAATTATCGCTGCATGGTTTTCACCAAATTCATCATATAAGCTTTGTAGAATCTCAAGTCTGTTCTTAAAATATTCTACCTTCTGTTTCCGTTCCTTGGAATCCTTGTTGTAATTGATGTAGTGCCGTTCGATCTCCTGTCCAATCTCTGATTGCCTCAGTATGGCAGCGTCTAGCGCAGTTGTCATGATGATGATGGAACTTAGCAAAAGTTTTCGTAAAATGTGATAATTCTGACGTTGTAGCACGTAGAATCACGTCGGGGTCACCAATGTTTTTTGTAGAGCGATAGAACTCTTTTGTTCTACCGCGTGAGTATTCGTTGATGAATAAATTGGTTCCTACTAGGAACTTAGATTAATTATACTTGTCGCGGTCGGACCTGTAAAGTTTAATAAAACTGTAGAACTGTCTGTCTTCAGACTCAAAGACAGAAATAAAACAATAAGTAAGTCTTGGAACAGTTCTAAATAGAATGATTTATTAATTACAAATTTTGCTTCTTTTATATCCTAAATTTGCAAGCTGGCACTTAATACTACCAAAAAATATAAAAAATATAATTCACATAATGTACTTAGTTCTAATTTCTAGAATGCAACCTTAAATATAATTCCCATAATATTAATTTGCATACATAAATTCTTGAAATAGTTTTCCCATCAATCTAATTAATATTATAATAAAAAAAAATTATATTATTTGATTTAAATTTGTATCATGTTACACTAAAATTACGGATATTTGAAACCCCCAAATTTAATTTATTTGCAAAATATTAATTTTAAATTATGTAAAATTATATCTAAAAAATGCATTACTTATTATTGTGGGAATAATAAAATTATATCTAAAACCTATACTAATTATTATTGTGGGAATTAAACAATAATAATCATAATAATAATAATAATAAAAATAATAATAATACAAATAATAATAATGATAATAAAAATAATAATAATAATAATAATAATAATAATAATAGCAACTTTTAGTGAATTAAGCGGCGCTACTTTTAGCTTTTCATGATTGCTTTTAAATGTATAAAAAATATTAATAATTTTAATAAAAATAATAATAATAATAATAAAAATAATAAAAATAATAATAATAATAATAATAATAATAATAATAATAAAAATAATAATAATAAAAATAATAATAATAATAATAATAATAATAATAATAATAATAATAATAATAATAATAATAATAATAATAATAATAAAAATAATAATAATAATAATAATAATAATAGCAATCCTATGATTTTTAGATCGCATACAAAGTCAAAAGCAGACGTTTAAAAGTAATCGCATACAAAGTCAAAAGTGGTTCACTAAAAGTAATCGCATTCAAAGTCAAAAGTAGTTCACTAAAAGTAATGCCATTATTTTTAGATGTTTAAAAGTAATCGCATACAAAGTCAAAAGCAGACGTTTAAAAGTAATCGCATACAAAGTCAAAAGTAGTTCACTAAAAGTAATGCCATTATTTTTAGACGTTTACAAGTAATCGCCTTAAAAGTCGAAAGTAGCGCCGCTTAATTCACTAAAAGTAATGGCATGATTTTTATGGGGCGGACGTTTGAAATTAATCGCATGAAAAGTAAAAAGCAAAAAAATTAATTGTTTACGCAAAATTTTAAGCCCGAGAAGCAAAACGATTTTATGATCTGCAAAAGATTTTTCAACATTAAACATTTTTATTACCGTTAATTGGTTAAAAATTTTTTAACTCAGGTCTCTTTTAAGGTTTTTAGAAAATTTATCGCAGAAAATCTAAAGCAAGAAAATTCATAGTCAAGAAAAATTCATCGCACAAAATGGATCACAGGGCAAATTCGTCGCAGGAAATTTCATCGCTGAAAATTAATCGCTGAGAAAATTCATTGCAGAAAATTAATCACTAAGAAAATTCGTCGCCCAAAATTAATCGCTGCCAAAATTCATCGCAGGAAATTTCATTGCAGAAAATTAATCGCTAGGAAAATTCATCGCAAGAAAAATTCGTAGCCAAGAAAAAATCATAGCAGAAAATTAATCGTTAGCAAAATTCGTACAACTAAATTTCATCGCTGAAAATTGATCGCTAGGAAAATTGATCGCAAGAAAACTTTATACCCATAAAAAATTCATCGCAGAAAATTAATCGTTAGGAAAATTCAACGCAAGAAAACTTCATCGCTGAAAATTAATCGCTAGAAAAATTAATTACAAGAAAATCCTTCGCAAGAAAACTTCATACACATAAAAAATTCATCACAGAAAATTAAACGGTAAGAAAATTCCTCGCCAAGAAAAATTCATTGCAGAAAATTAATCACTAGGAAAATTCATCGCAGGAAATTTCATTGCAGAAAATTAATCGCTAGGAAAATTCATCGCAAGAAAAATTCGTAGCCAAGAAAAAATCGTAGCAGAAAATTAATCGTTAGCAAAATTCGTGCAAGTAAATTTCATCGCGGAAAATTGATCACAAGAAAATCCTTCGCAAGAAAACTTCATACCCCTAAAATATTCATCGCAAGAAAATCCATTGCAAGGAAAATAATAGTATGAAACTCGGATTATAGATGCAATAATAAAATAATTTGAAGTGTGATGGAGAGAAAATAAAAAAAATATTTGAATTTACTCATAAAGTATTATATAATTGAAAAACAATCAATTTTATAAAGAAGTATCAATAAGTTTAAAAAAAATATAAAATGTAATTTATACAGACTCATGAATCTGCTGAAAGTACTAATTTAAGATCAACAGATATATCGCGTAACTAATCTTAGTATCGAATTTAATTGAAAACGGGTAAAACTTACTTTAAATGATTTTTTGAACTTTATAACATTTTCCTATGAAATTTCAGAATGATTCCCGCTGAAGTTTCCTAAATAAAAATATTATACTTTGAGGATTCGGATTTATATTTTAATTTTTGGATTCATATATGCAGGCAGACCATCGAAATCGTCATTAATGAAATAATGTATTATGCTTAATAATTAATAATAATTAATGAATTGAATTTAGGAAGTAAAAAAAATAAAACTTAAACTTAAGTATAAATATTTTTAATTTTCACAAATACTTATCAATTTTCCGGTAAAAGTCACAAAACTTTTCAACTAATCAATAGCTAAAATAAATTAGTTTTAAGGCTTATAAGCATAAATATCTAATTTTTCAGTAATAATGAATTATTAATTGATGAATTGACAAATTTAATTGAGAAAAATATTTATCTTTAAAATTATTTGTGATAGGTTTGCAAATTTACGTTAATAATAATTTCTTATTACTTAAATTACTTAATTAATAAAATTAACAAAAAATCAGGATTTTAATAAAATATACATCATTTTATTGTTCAGATAATAATTGATTTGACAAAAACGAATTAATTCCCGTTAAATTATTATTAAATCGCTAAAATTGATAGGTTGAAAATTTAAGTAATGACTTATGCGAAATTTAAAAGTGTGAAAAAATAATATATAATACACCAGTTCAATTTATTGACTCATAAAATTCCTAAAACTTTTGGAAAAGTAAAAAAATTAGAACAATTTAGATCATATTTTAATATATTATTCTTAGCCTGAAGTAAAAAGAAAATTAATATTACGCTTAAGTATAAATCTCTGACTACGGGACAAAACCATTTAATTCAGAATTAAAAAAAGAAAATTTACTTCATCTAAGCCAAGTTCAATGACAATCGAATATTTTAGCTAAAACATCTAACTCGATCTGAATGTAATATTTTCCGCAATTCTACATTGATCAACCAAGCCAAATTACTAAAATTAATTGCGGCCCAAAAAAGGGTTGCTAAGCACTTAACCGTTTAGTTTCCCAGGAAGTTTAGAATTAATTGTAAAACTATCCACATATGGATAAAAAATCTTAATATAATACTATTGTCAAATGTAAAAGTAGCAGAACATATTCGATAAAAACGCTTTTCTGGAAAACTATAAATCATTACTTAAGTGCTTTTGCCCCTCTGCCAGAGAAATACTTTTAATCGAAAGTTAATGCGGTGTTAAATTTCTTATTTCGATATTTTAGACGAATTAATTTCAATAGTTTATATGAAATGCGCAAAAATGAATAAAATGTTTATTATTTTATATGGAGTATGGAATTTATTTTCGATATTTCGCCCATTTTAGTTGAGTCTGAATTAATTGACCCTTAAAATTCCCGAAACTTTTGGAAAAGTAAAAAAAATCCATTTAGATCGTGCTATATATTACCCTTAGCCGGAAGTAGAAAAACATTTAAAATTACGTTTAAGTATAAATATTTTTAATCGAAACTTAATGCGTTCAAAAATGAACGAAATGTTTATAATTTTGTATGGAGTTGTAGATTTACTTTTGCCCATTTCCAAAGAATTACTCATTTCATTCATTTAAATTATTAAAATGTACAAAAATGACCAAAATGTACATTATTTTGTATGGTGTATGGAATTTATTTTCAATATTTTGCACATTTGCGAAGAATTACTTATTTCATATAAACTATTAAAATGTGCAAAAATGAACAAAATGAGCATTATTTTGAATGGTACGGAATTTATTTTCAATATTTTGTACATTTGTGAAGAATTACTTATTTCATATAAACAATTAAAATTTGCAAAAAAGAACAAAATGAGCATTATTTTGAATGGTATGGAATTTATTTTCAATATTTTGCACATTTGTGTAGAATTACTTATTTCATATAAACTATTAAAATGTACATACAAAAATGAGCAAAATGTGCATTATTTTGTATGGAGTATGGGATTTATTTTCAATATTATGCACATTTGCGAAGAATTACTTATTTATATAAACTATTAAAATGTGCAAAAATGAGCAAAATGTGCATTATTTTGTATTGTGTGCGGAATTTATTTTCAATATTTTGCCCATTTGCGAAGAATTATTCATTTCATATAAACTATTAAAATGTTCAAAAATGAGCAAAATGTGCATTATTTTGTATGGGGTATGGGATTTATTTTCAATACTTTGCACATTTGCGATGAATTACTTATTTCATATAAACTATTTAAATGTGCAAAAGTGTTCAAAATGTGCATTATTTTGTATGGGGCATGGATTTTATTTCCAATATTTTGAACTTTTTAATTAATTATCTGGTTATGCTAAATTTTAAACGTGAAAAAACAATATTAATGCACGTACATCCGAATCAATTCATTGACCCTGAATATTTTGGATATTTGTAGAGAATATAATCATTTTTTTTTTTATAGAAGGTGACAAATTGTCTACCACTAATGCTACAACTCATGAAATTTATACAGATCCTTCTAAAACACCTATACATGTTAAACCATATCGATTAGCTGAAATTCATAAGTCAGAAATTAATAATCAAGTTGATGTTATGCTTAAAGATGGAGTAGTGCGACCTAGTTCCAGTCCCTGGAATTCGCCACTACTAGTTGTTCCTAAAAAATCTGGGCCAGATGGGAAGAAAAAATGGCGAGTAGTTGTAGACTTTCGTAAACTAAACGAAATCACAATACCGGACGCCTATCCACTTCCTAACATCGAGGATATTTTAGGACAGCTAGGTGAATCTCGGTATTTTAGTACGTTAGATTTGGCAAGCGGCTTTCACAAAATTGAAGTGAATGAAGCCGACAAGCAAAAAACCGCGTTTAGTACAAGTCACGGGCACTACGAATTCAATCGCAATTGATACGAAATTGATACGAAACCTGATCCAAATAAAATTCAAGCTGTACAAAATATAACAGCTTCAAAAACAGTTAAACAAGTCAAATCTTTTCTTGGTTTAATAGGTTATTATAGAAAATTTATTCAAAATTTTGCAAAATTAGCTAGTCCTCTTAATAAACTTTTAAGAAAGGACACAAAATTTAATTGGAATTGTTTTTGTGATGAAGCATTTCATAAATTAAAAAAAATCATTCATCGATTATCCAATTCTACAGTATCCCAATTTCCAAAACATGTTTTTCATAACAATAGACGCTAGTAACGAATCAATAGGAGCAATTCTCTCACAAAAATGCAATCCTGAAAATCTGGATTTACCAATTGCTTTCGCTAGCCGCGTATTAAACAATGCCGAAAAAAACTACTCAACAATAGCGAAAGAAGCGCTAGCAGTTGTGTGGGCTGTTACACATTTTCGCCCATATATTTATGGACGAAAATTTACTATTGTAACAGACCACAAACCGTTGGTGTGGATTTTTAATTTGAAGGATCCATCTTCAAGGATTATGCGCTGGCGAATAAAACTTGAAGAATACGATTTTATTGTAGTACATAAATCGGGAAGTTTAAATACAAATGCTGATGCGTTATCGCGACTCGAAACTGCTCAAGTCAATATGATAACCAGAAGCAAAGCCAAAAATAGTGAAGAATCTGAAAAAGAAAATCATTCTACAGTTATCCAATTAATAGATCCAACTGAAATAAAACAGGTCATATACGAATTTCATGACGCACCTCTAGGTGGTCATCAAGGAATATCTAGAACCATAAATAGAATCAAAAATAAATATGTGTGGAAAAATATGTTTAGCGATATAAAAACTTATATTAAAGCTTGCGAAATATGCCAGAAAAATAAAACTTATAGTAAAATTTAAATGCCAATGGAAATTACGTTAACTTCAAAAATGCCATTTGCAATAGTTGCATTGGTTGGTTGGTTGGTTTGAGAAGGGGGGAATGGAAGCGACCAAACCACGTACCTAGACCGTACGGTCCGTTGTACCCCCTTACGAAACGTTGACCATTTTCACCACGAATCGTGCCATCCCACTTCTTTCATAAAGTTTGTCAACTTCGCAGGTTTTACACTGCTGAATTCTATTAAATCCCCTATAAAATAGGAACCGAAAAATTTTAACCTTTTATTACACAGATAAGGACAGTGACATAAAAGATGTTCAACTGTCTCGTCATCCTCAAAACAGCCCCTACAAGCTGTTTCAGTTTAT
Source organism: Rhamphomyia laevipes (assembly GCA_963920725.1). Taxonomy (NCBI): domain Eukaryota; kingdom Metazoa; phylum Arthropoda; class Insecta; order Diptera; family Empididae; genus Rhamphomyia; species Rhamphomyia laevipes. The sequence goes on along the minus strand of OY987255.1, from coordinate 96,713,242 downwards.
TTCTGAGTCGCCCGGCATGTTTACGTAATAGTAAATGCCCCGTGACTGTTCCTGTGTACAGTCTGAGCATGGGTTTAGTCATGTTCAGAATATTTCTTGATTGTTTAGCATTGGGGTTACTCAACAACAGTTTGGTGTGAAGACAACTGTTCAGCGCAACCCATTTTAACGTATTTTGTTCTACAAGCCATAGATTAAACAGTCTTTTAATCGAGCTGACTGGGTAACCGATCTGACAGATTGGGATATTGCTATCTATCGCTCCATTTCTAGCCAATTCATCCGCTTTCTCATTTCCCATTATATCCCTGTGACGGGGAGACCAGATGATAAACAAATTATTATTATTTGCCTAAGGATAGTACGACATTCAAAAACCAATTTGGAATTAACAGATCTGTTTTCTAGTGCTTTAATAGCTGCTTGGCTATCCGAGCAAATCACAATATTCTTATTACACAGATTAGTTTCTACCATAAGTTCAGCGGCAGCTTTTATAGCTGCAATCTCAGCCTGGAAAATTGAGGCGTGGTTTTCTAATCTGATGCTGACACTCAGATCTAGATCGGCAGAAAAAATTCCTGCACCACATCCTGATTCCATTTTGTAACCATCAGTGTAGAGCACAGTGCTATTAAGGGGAATAGGTGAACTGTGCTCCCACTCTCCTCTAGACGGTATTCTTGTTATGATACCCTCATCAAATATTGTCATATTTGGAAGGTAATCATTGGACATATTCAGATTGTAACCCGACGCTTCAATCACACGAATGATTGTGACATGGGGTGTGGGCGAACCGGATGTTACCATATTATTATTTAATTTCAACCGCAGAGCTGCGTTAGCAGCCGTATATTTCACAAAGAGGTCTATACTTTGCATACCTAGGATGGTTTCCAAGGCACGCGTCGGTGTACTAGCTGTGGCGCCAGTAATAGCTAAGCAACATTGCCGCTGAATTCTTTCTAGAATCTTTAAATTAGATCCAATTTCTAGGGATTTCCACCAGACCAGGGATCCGTAGGTAAGAACCGATCTAATTACACACGTATAAAGCCAATGTATAATCTTCGGTGACAAACCCCATTTTTTGCCGTTTGCACCTCTACAGGCCCAGAAAGCTCTGATTGCTTTATTTGCTTTGGTTTCGAGGTGGTATTTCCAATTAAGTTTCTTATCAAGAATTACCCCTAGGAATTTTACTCTATCAACTAAAGTAATTGATGTAGTTCCAATTTTTGGTAGTATAAAACTGGGTTTACTACGTTTATTCGTGAAGAGAAGTCCGTTTCTTATAGCCCAGTTGGAAACAAGGTTTAACGCACTTTGCATAAGCTCGGCGAGAGTTGACTCAAATCTACCGGTAATCAGTATAGCTAGATCATCTGCATAACAGATAATAGAGTACCCTGCTCTCAAAAGGTCCTGCAAGAGCTCGTCCATAACGAGCAACCATAACAGAGGAAATAGAATTCCCCCCTGTGGTGTACCATTACGTGCACGACCAGTTTTTGAGGAGCCACCAAATTCTGCAATCAAGGTTCTATTTTTTAGTACAAAAGAAATCCATCTAATAATGCATGGATTTATTTGTCTTTTCATCAAACAAGTGATTATCGATTCAATTTTAACATTATTAAAAGCGCCCTCAATGTCAATGAACATGCTTAAAATCATGTTCCTGTTGCTGAGTCCTTTTTCAATTGTATGTACTGCCTGATGCAGAGCAGATTCAACAGATTTGCCCTTGCAGTAAGCGTGTTGAGATGATGAGAAACCCGAGGCTGTAATTACAGCTCTGATATCTTGTTCGATAATTCTTTCTAAAGTTTTTAGTAAGAAAGAAGTTAAACTAATAGATCTGTATGCTTTGGGAGACGCATAACTACCTTTACCTGGTTTAGGAATGAAAACTAATTTTGATTCCTGCCAACGTTTTGGAATATAGCCTATTTCTAGACAACTTATGTATAACCTGCAAAGCCTACTAATGAAGGCCTTGTTTGTTCTCTGTAAAAGGGCGGGATATATCCCGTCAGTTCCCGGTGATTTGAATGGCTTGAAAGAATCAATTGCCCATTTAACCTTTTCTTCAGTGATTAAACTACTTAAAATGTGAAAGGATTCGTTTGTAACTGTGACTGAGGTGCCATCCTCCACCTCGTCTTTCTGAACACAACCTGGAAAGTTTACCGACATAAGAATATCTAAACTATCCTCCATTGATTTACTTTTGTTACCGTTTTCATATTCCAGTAATTCCGGTTGCGTATGTGATTTGGCCAGAATCTTCTTCATCCTAGCCGCTTCACTCACGCCCTCTACTTGTTCCGCGAAATTTACCCACGACTCTCTCTGAGATTTCCTACAGTTTTTCTTAAAATTCTTTAGAGCGCTACGGTACTGTTCCCAGCAAATTTCCGAGTTCCGATTTCTTGCTTTATTAAAAAGCAACCTTACATTTTTCCGTTCATCCAATAAGGTACCTGTCATCCAAGGTTGCTTAGCCTTACAATGAGGTTTCCTTAGTGGACAAGCTATGTTAAACGATTCTGACAGCACACTAGTGATGTGCGTGGTTTCATTTTCGATATCAGTTATTGAACCTAGCATCTGGATGGGTTCTAACCGTTCTAATCTAGTCCTCAATTCTTCTACATAAACCTGCCAGTTTGTTTTGAGGGGATTTCTAAAGGGGCTGGCAAGCTTTGTTCTGAGAGCCAACGAAAAACATAGCCAAGAGTGGTCTGAAAAGGTAGGTTCCATTGAGACGAACCAGTTCGAAACCAAATCTTGTATAAACTTTGTACCAATAGTGATATCGATAACCTGTTTTCTATTTTTATTTTGAAAAGTGGGTTTATTACCTCTGTTTAGTACATATAGGTCACTGGTTAGTAGGAATTCTAAGAGTGACTTACCCCTGTTGTTTGTATCAGTACTTCCCCATATAGTGTGAATTTGCATCACAACCTATCAGAAGTTCCTTCTTATTACTTGCCGCATAATTCACGATGTTATTTAGACCCACAGTTGGTGGTGGATCTGGTGAATCATACGGTAAGTAGCACGATGCGATGATGATGTCATGATTACATCCATTGCTCTTCATACCCCAAAGTACGGCAACATTATCATTGTCACTAATCTGGGGAATATAAACCATATTATAGTGACTATACAAGATCTGGGCCTACCATTACAGATGTCATAATATATCTGTATTTCCTTTGCATTCCACCCAAGAACCTTGCTACCATTGGTATAAGGTTCTTGAATGATTGCCACATCAAATTCACCTAGTAAAAGGCGTTCCCTTAGCTTGGCTGTGGCGGCCGCGCTACGATGAAGGTTTGCCTGGACAACCTTCATTTATTCATCTGAAACTTCTTCTTCAGTAGTATCCGAAGATACTGCCCTTTCTATAAATACACAGGTATTATTTAAAACACTTTCATCGTCAGTCAGCGTGTCTTCATCAGATAAACTGGTGATGTCATTGCTAACTTCGGATGACGCAACATTTAACTCACCTACACCACCTAGCAAGGAATCAAGATCACTGTCTTTGGTGGGTATATCCGTTTGATCATCGCCCTCTGATTTAGGGAGATTAATTATTACCTTCCTGGAAATGTAAAATACTTTTCCAGATTCTTTTTTAAGAGTCATTAAAGACTCGTTGTCGACTCCCAAAATCAGAAGCTGACCTTCATCTTTGATCTCCCTATGGTAGATCGCCCAGCCCGATGTCTTTAAATTGATATTTCGGTTCAAAACCTCAATCAATTTAAGGACATCTTTCGGCTCCCTTCTATCATTATTAAGCCAGAGTGTTACTCTAGCTAATCGCGGAACTTCCAACATACCCACCACCGCAAGTTCGGCACCTGGCCACAGTGGTTCCCACAATTTCACATGTTCCTTAAGGAAGGAAACCGTTTCTACATTTGAGCAGGTAATTCGAAGTACATCACCCTTGAATTTACTCCACATAAACTGTGGAACAAAATTCACGGGTTCAGTCAAAAGAATTTCTACCTGCCAATCTTCGTATTTCTTCATTAAAAGTTCCTGGTAATGACCGGGAACTTTACCTTCTGGGTGTCCTCTATCAATTAGAGCCACTTTTAAAGGGTCATCCTTAGGTGGACCGACAGCCCTAGTCTTAGACTCTGACTGCCCCTCCACCCTGATGGCTCTTTTTGCATTAGGGGCTACTTCTTCCCCGGAACGGTTACGCTTTTTACTCGAAACTTCACCAGCTTGAGTATAAGCTTCACCACTCCTAGAAGAAAAAGTCCCTACCGTGGCATCTAAACGCTCCCGTCGAGCCTTTAGAAGGACATCAATTTCGTCATCAGACTTACCAGTTTTCTTCCATCTAATGTACCATTTCTTATCAGCCCCCCGGGTAATAGGAAAAGGTACTTTGTCATTCTCATTGCCATTATTCGTTGCCGTATTCGTTATCATTAAAACCGTGGCTGCTGGCGACCTATCCTTGAAGAGGAGAGGCCCGTCGACAGGCGCAGCATCTGTCGACGTTTGAGTAGATATCCCTACTCGATTTGTATCTTCTATTTTACTCATTATTTTGAAAAAAGTGCGTTTTATACCTGCCGCCAGGTAAATTAACAAAAAAGGCCGCCCCTAACCTGGAGAACAGACGCCTACCTATATAGTGACTGACTGTCAGTTCAGTATATAGGATTTACCTCCCTCTCTCGTTTGCTAACCTGACCAAGCTTCACAATCGGTAAAGACCAATTGATCCACCTGTTTATACCAATGTTACATCACCCGGTGAAGACCGAATGGTTTACCAGGTAACATCAGACTTCCAGGAGGCACCACATGGAGGTGAGAGTAGGAATTGAGAAAAAGTTGTTTATCTAAAAGATCGGCAACCCTTTCCCCGTTTGCCCCCCCAATAGTTGCATTAGATATAGTTGGTCCCTTGCCAACCTCTGAAAATAATAATAAATACATACTTACTTTCCAAGATGATCTCACTCGTTTTATTCAAGCTGTCCCGGTTCCAAGCCAGGAAGCAGCTGTAATCCCTGAAGCTTACGTTCGAAAAATAATTTGTGTGTTTGGACTTCCAAAAATGTTACTTACTGATCAAGGTTCAAATTTTTTAAGCGATTTGTTCAAAAGCGTATGTAAATTATTAAAAATAAAGAAAATCCAAACCAGTCCCTACCATCCTTAAAGCAATGGTGCGCTAGAACGTTTACATCGCACTTTAGGAGATTATCTCCGTAGCTATGCTAGTAATGATCCAGATAATTGGGACACATGAATAGATTATGCAGTATTTTGTTATAATACTACACCACATTCATCAACAAATTTTTCTCCTTACGAAATTCTATTTGGTTTTAAACCTGAAATTCCTTCATCTCTTTCCAAATCCATTGAACCAATATATAATTACAACGATTACGTTATTGAATTAAAATCACGATTACAAAATGGTTATAATTTAATCCGAAAAACACACGAAGAAGCTAAGGAAAAATCTAAAATAATCTATGATAAAAACTCAAAACCAATAAATTTTCAAGTAGGAGACAACGTTTTACTACAAATCAAAAATATAAGTAATAAAAAACTTACTCCTTCATATAAAGGTCCCTACAAAATCATAGAAATAAAATCACCTGTTAATTCAATAATTAAAATAGATAGAAAACATAAGTTAGTCCATAACAATTTATTAAAACCTTTTATAACATAAATATATATATTTTACATTTCGTTTTAATTTGCATTGCTTTTTATTTTCTCTTTATCTCTTTTCACTCGTTCATTGTCGCAGAATTATATTGCTCTTAATCTGTTTATCTTGGGTCAACGCACAAACTATAACTACACCAGGTATATATACAGAAAAAATTGGGAAACTACAAAAATCAATATCAAATTGGAAATTTTTATTTAATTTAGAAACACAAAATTTTAAAACTGATACAATTAATCTAGAAAATGATTTTAATTCTTTAAAAACTCTATGCAAAAACATATTACAAATATCAAATACAGACGACTGCAAAGCAAACGTACTATTAATACAAAATTCTATACAAACCATTAATGAAATAAATAAAATTTTAGAACAATTATTTAATCTTAACTTAACAAATGAAGGTAAAAGACATAAAAGAGGTCTGATTAACGGTGTTGGTCAAATTCAAAAAATTTTATTCGGAACTATGGATTCTAACGACGCTGAACAAATTGATTTAGCTTTATCAAATATAAACGAAAACCAAATTAACTTATTCCATATGCAATATTCACAAACCACAATAATCTCAGAATTTATCCAAAATTATAATTTAACTGAACAAAAATTGAATACTAATTTCAAAACAATCCGCAAACAAATAAATAATATAATTGATCAATTAGATAACTTAACCGAAACAAGCAAACTTTTCCATTTATTCGATGAAATATCTTTAGTTTTAACAGCTTTCTCAAATGCGATAATATCGAATCAAAACCAAATTATTGATCTTATACAAGAATCAAAATTAGGTAAATTAAGTAATCATTTCTTAAACACAAATACTTTTGTATTTTTCTTAAAATTCTTTAGAGCGCTACGGTACTGTTCCCAGCAAATTTCCGAGTTCCGATTTCTTGCTTTATTAAAAAGCGACCTTACATTTTTCCGTTCATCCAATAAGGTACCTGTCATCCAAGGTTGCTTAGCCTTACAATGAGGTTTCCTTAGTGGACAAGCTATGTTAAACGATTCTGACAGCACACTAGTGATGTGCGTGGTTTCATTTTCGATATCAGTTATTGAACCTAGCATCTGGATGGGTTCTAACCGTTCTAATCTAGTCCTCAGTTCTTCTACATAAACCTGCCAGTTTGTTTTGAGGGGATTTCTAAAGGGGCTGGCAAGCTTTGTTCTGAGAGCCAACGAAAACATAGCCAAGAGTGGTCTGAAAAGGTAGGTTCCATTGAGACGAACCAGTTCGAAACCAAATCTTGTATAAACTTTGTACCAATAGTGATATCGATAACCTGTTTTCTATTTTTATTTTGAAAAGTGGGTTTATTACCTCTGTTTAGTACATATAGGTCACTGGTTAGTAGGAATTCTAAGAGTGACTTACCCCTGTTGTTTGTATCAGTACTTCCCCATATAGTGTGAATTTGCATCACAACCTATCAGAAGTTCCTTCTTATTACTTGCCGCATAATTCACGATGTTATTTAGACCCACAGTTGGTGGTGGATCTGGTGAATCATACGGTAAGTAGCACGATGCGATGATGATGTCATGATTACATCCATTGCTCTTCATACCCCAAAGTACGGCAACATTATCATTGTCACTAATCTGGGGAATATAAACCATATTATAGTGACTATACAAGATCTGGGCCTACCATTACAGATGTCATAATATATCTGTATTTCCTTTGCATTCCACCCAAGAACCTTGCTACCATTGGTATAAGGTTCTTGAATGATTGCCACATCAAATTCACCTAGTAAAAGGCGTTCCCTTAGCTTGGCTGTGGCGGCCGCGCTACGATGAAGGTTTGCCTGGACAACCTTCATTTATTCATCTGAAACTTCTTCTTCAGTAGTATCCGAAGATACTGCCCTTTCTATAAATACACAGGTATTATTTAAAACACTTTCATCGTCAGTCAGCGTGTCTTCATCAGATAAACTGGTGATGTCATTGCTAACTTCGGATGACGCAACATTTAACTCACCTACACCACCTAGCAAGGAATCAAGATCACTGTCTTTGGTGGGTATATCCGTTTGATCATCGCCCTCTGATTTAGGGAGATTAATTATTACCTTCCTGGAAATGTAAAATACTTTTCCAGATTCTTTTTTAAGAGTCATTAAAGACTCGTTGTCGACTCCCAAAATCAGAAGCTGACCTTCATCTTTGATCTCCCTATGGTAGATCGCCCAGCCCGATGTCTTTAAATTGATATTTCGGTTCAAAACCTCAATCAATTTAAGGACATCTTTCGGCTCCCTTCTATCATTATTAAGCCAGAGTGTTACTCTAGCTAATCGCGGAACTTCCAACATACCCACCACCGCAAGTTCGGCACCTGGCCACAGTGGTTCCCACAATTTCACATGTTCCTTAAGGAAGGAAACCGTTTCTACATTTGAGCAGGTAATTCGAAGTACATCACCCTTGAATTTACTCCACATAAACTGTGGAACAAAATTCACGGGTTCAGTCAAAAGAATTTCTACCTGCCAATCTTCGTATTTCTTCATTAAAAGTTCCTGGTAATGACCGGGAACTTTACCTTCTGGGTGTCCTCTATCAATTAGAGCCACTTTTAAAGGGTCATCCTTAGGTTTACCGACAGCCCTAGTCTTAGACTCTGACTGCCCCTCCACCCTGATGGCTCTTTTTGCATTAGGGGCTACTTCTTCCCCGGAACGGTTACGCTTTTTACTCGAAACTTCACCAGCTTGAGTATAAGCTTCACCACTCCTAGAAGAAAAAGTCCCTACCGTGGCATCTAAACGCTCCCGTCGAGCCTTTAGAAGGACAGCAATTTCGTCATCAGACTTACCAGTTTTCTTCCATCTAATGTACCATTTCTTATCAGCCCCCCGGGTAATAGGAAAAGGTACTTTGTCATTCTCATTGCCATTATTCGTTGCCGTATTCGTTATCATTAAAACCGTGGCTGCTGGCGACCTATCCTTGAAGAGGAGAGGCCCGTCGACAGGCGCAGCATCTGTCGACGTTTGAGTAGATATCCCTACTCGATTTGTATCTTCTATTTTACTCATTATTTTGAAAAAAGTGCGTTTTATACCTGCCGCCAGGTAAATTAACAAAAAAGGCCGCCCCTAACCTGGAGAACAGACGCCTACCTATATAGTGACTGACTGTCAGTTCAGTATATAGGATTTACCTCCCTCTCTCGTTTGCTAACCTGACCAAGCTTCACAATCGGTAAAGACCAATTGATCCACCTGTTTATACCAATGTTACATCACCCGGTGAAGACCGAATGGTTTACCAGGTAACATCAGACTTCCAGGAGGCACCACATGGAGGTGAGAGTAGGAATTGAGAAAAAGTTGTTTATCTAAAAGATCGGCAACCCTTTCCCCGTTTGCCCCCCCAATAGTTGCATTAGATATAGTTGGTCCCTTGCCAACCTCTGAAAATAATAATAAATACATACTTACTTTCCAAGATGATCTCACTCGTTTTATTCAAGCTGTCCCGGTTCCAAGCCAGGAAGCAGCTGTAATCCCTGAACCTTACGTTCGAAAAATAATTTGTGTGTTTGGACTTCCAAAAATGTTACTTACTGATCAAGGTTCAAATTTTTTAAGCGATTTGTTCAAAAGCGTATGTAAATTATTAAAAATAAAGAAAATCCAAACCAGTCCCTACCATCCTTAAAGCAATGGTGCGCTAGAACGTTTACATCGCACTTTAGGAGATTATCTCCGTAGCTATGCTAGTAATGATCCAGATAATTGGGACACATGAATAGATTATGCAGTATTTTGTTATAATACTACACCACATTCATCAACAAATTTTTCTCCTTACGAAATTCTATTTGGTTTTAAACCTGAAATTCCTTCATCTCTTTCCAAATCCATTGAACCAATATATAATTACAACGATTACGTTATTGAATTAAAATCACGATTACAAAATGGTTATAATTTAATCCGAAAAACACACGAAGAAGCTAAGGAAAAATCTAAAATAGGAGACAACGTTTTACTACAAATCAAAAATATAAGTAATAAAAAACTTACTCCTTCATATAAAGGTCCCTACAAAATCATAGAAATAAAATCACCTGTTAATTCAATAATTAAAATAGATAGAAAACATAAGTTAGTCCATAACAATTTATTAAAACCTTTTATAACATAAATATATATATTTTACATTTCGTTTTAATTTGCATTGCTTTTTATTTTCTCTTTATCTCTTTTCACTCGTTCATTGTCGCAGAATTATATTGCTCTTAATCTGTTTATCTTGGGTCAACGCACAAACTATAACTACACCAGGTATATATACAGAAAAAATTGGGAAACTACAAAAATCAATATCAAATTGGAAATTTTTATTTAATTTAGAAACACAAAATTTTAAAACTGATACAATTAATCTAGAAAATGATTTTAATTCTTTAAAAACTCTATGCAAAAACATATTACAAATATCAAATACAGACGACTGCAAAGCAAACGTACTATTAATACAAAATTCTATACAAACCATTAATGAAATAAATAAAATTTTAGAACAATTATTTAATCTTAACTTAACAAATGAAGGTAAAAGACATAAAAGAGGTCTGATTAACGGTGTTAGTCAAATTCAAAAAATTTTATTCGGAACTATGGATTCTAACGACGCTGAACAAATTGATTTAGCTTTATCAAATATAAACGAAAACCAAATTAACTTATTCCATATGCAATATTCACAAACCACAATAATCTCAGAATTTATCCAAAATTATAATTTAACTGAACAAAAATTGAATACTAATTTCAAAACAATCCGCAAACAAATAAATAATATAATTGATCAATTAGATAACTTAACCGAAACAAGCAAACTTTTCCATTTATTCGATGAAATATCTTTAGTTTTAACAGCTTTCTCAAATGCGATAATATCGAATCAAAACCAAATTATTGATCTTATACAAGAATCAAAATTAGGTAAATTAAGTAATCATTTCTTAAACACAAATACTTTTTCAAACGCAATTCGGCAAATTCAACTAGAAGAATCGTATAATAAAAAATTCCTCTTTAATATAAATAGATTAAATTTAAGACTGATAAATTCAATCATATCAGTAGAACCAATCTATACAAATAAGCATTTGTTAATAGAAGTCAAAATTCCTTTAGTATCTGAAACTTTCGAATTATATAAAACAACAAGTTTACCGGTACGATATAATCACGAATTGTTTTACTGTGTTAAGGCTAGTAGTGATTACGTAGCCATAAACGAAGATATACAAAGATACATATTTTTAAATAGACAGGATTTAAATCAATGTACAAAATTTCAAATGACCGATTATTTATGTTATCAAAATCTAATTTACCACAATGCAAATATTCAAAACTGTGAAATCAAATTATTTTCTGGAGACCTAAAACCCGATAATTGCGATATCAAAATTTTTAAACTCAAAAATGAAATTTGGTCAAATCTGTTTGAACCAAATGCATGGTTATATGTAGTACCAAAACCTACCTCAATAAAAATAATTTGCAATAAAAATTCTACTGTACAGAAAATTGTAGATAGTGGAATTAAGCATTTAAGCATTTACACAACAAGTAAATTTACAATCTCAAAGTTCAGATATAGAATATAAACCTTTTACGTATATTTACGAAGGTGTGTTGCCAAATATTTCATTTAAGATACCACAAAATATATCTGTAATTTCTCCACATATGCAACACATGGAAGATTTCAATTTAGACAAGTTTAGCATTGACATAAAATCACTGCAACAAGATTACAAAGATCCTACAATAATTTCTAAAAATCATATTACCCTAATAATTTGTATAATACTAACAATTTTACTAATAATATTATTAATACTTTATAAAAAATATCTGAAAATCAAATGCACAAGAACAATTCAGTCAAATGCACAAGAACAATAGTAAATCATCAAAATCCTAAACAATGTAAACAAAGCGAAATATTTTTTTTATATGTAAGAAAAAGAAAAAAAACACAAACAATAATTTACGAATTTGTTTGTAATTATAATACATACTATAAATAATCATATACATAATAAAGTAAAAACTCAAAAAAAAAAAGAAGAAAATAAAAACTAACCTAACACAATTTCATATATTAAATAATATCTTATATATAATAATTTTTTTATAATATAGAAAATAATGTATCATATTACAAAACATTTTATATTTTTAATTTCTTTTCTATTTTATAAATTCTTATATTTTACTATATATATATATATATATATACAGCAGCGGCTCGTCCTAATGGGCTAGGTGGGCTAAGCCCACCCTAAGAAATCTTAATTTAAACTCCACAAAATATCTTCCAAAATAAAAAAAAAAAAATTTCGTATAAAAAAAATATTTTCATATTATGTACGATATTTGGTCTGCCTACCCTATAAAATATACGTATTTCTATTACATAATTATAATAGTAATTATGTAATAGAAATGAAGGAAAAGAAAACGAAAAAATTCTTGCGGACTTAGTCCGAAAAATACATTAAATTTGCTTTGCAACTTTTTTTATATGTATTGTTTTCTAATATACCACGGTTGGGCTAAAAAATAGTAGCCCACTGCATATATGTTTCCTCTAGAATAAAAATTTATTAAATGTATTTATGTATACAAACATTTATTTTCCATATGCATGCACGACGATTTTATATATAAATTTTTTGTATTGAGAATTTTCTTATATGCATATTGCATATAGTAGGCGTTAGGCGAGAATAATTTATATGGTAAATAAAAAATAAAAAAAAATCTCTGAAAGAAATGATTTATTGGATTTTTTTTACAGCAAAAATGTTATAAATATGTTTCTATACTGTTTTGCTTCTGTTACTTTAATGTTAGGGGCTATTTAACAGTAGCCCGTAGTACATAATATTTTTCCTGAAAAAAAATTAACAGCATAATGCTTATTTTTTTATACATTGTCTGTTAAAAAAAAAATAATGGAAAAAGCAATAAAAGAATATAGTCAAGTGCGTATATCGTGTATGCGAATATTTGTTTTACTATTGCTATACATAAGTATAAAAAAAATATTACGTATGTATTATCGTATAGCATTGTTTTAAAGATTTGAATGCTTTTCATAATTCTAATTTGAATTTAATGGTGCGGTTATCGGAAAATTAAAAAGGAAGTTTTTGATATAGAGTTTAGTAATAAAATAATTTATAAAAAATTTCATTTTAAGTGTTATTGCTAGTTTGATCCGCTGTTTTGCTGTTTTTACGGTAACCAGAAGTTTTCAGGCAGTTAGTATTTTGTATTTTTGTAGTTAAATTTTAAAATTATATATATTTTATATTGTACACGTATATATATGTATTATATTTATTTATAATTTTCATATTATATATAAATATAGTTTTCATATTATATATAGCATTTTCCGGTCAAATTAGTCTTTTTACAAATAAAGATAGTCTTTTAAAAAATCAAATTAGTCTTTATAAATTTCAAGTGAGTCTTTTAAAATTTAAAATTAGTCTTTTTACATTTAAAATTAGTCTTTTTACACTTTCAATTAGTCTTTTAAAATTAAAATTTCTGTGTTTTAAACCTATTATTTAAGTAGAAACAAATAATTTTATTTTTTTTAATTTTGTTCAAATTAAAATTTTATGAATAAGAAGCATTTAAATTCACCCAAAAATCTTAACGATATTTTTTAATTTTTTTTTCCAAAAGATAAATGTTTTGTTCGGCAGCTGTTAAGTGTACCAAGAGACCATAACTTGGTAAATGCAATTGCACAAGGTGTTTCAACATTGTCCGATCAGGATTGTCGAAATTATTTTTTAATTATGATGCTAAAAATACCAGATGCTATTGCTGGCGAAGAATTACATTAAAATTATATTATCGCTTAATAAAATTTTAATTTGAACAAAATTAAAAAAAAAATTTTTTATTTGTTTGTACTTAAATAATAGGTTTGAAACACAAATAATAGGTTTGAAATTTTATTTTTGAAAGACTAATTTGAAATTTAAAAAGACTAACTTGAAATTTAAAAAGACTAATTCGAACTGATTTTTTAAAAGACTATCTTGATGTGTAAAAAGCCTAATTTGATCGTAAAATGCTATATATTGTATATAATTGTCAAATAATTTTTTGCTATATACATATATGAATTTTTAAATATATGCTCTAATGATAAATGAAATAGATTACTTATTGGAGCATCCATTTAAATTAGAGGTTAAGGTTAAAATTAAAGAATTAGGATTACATCAGCCAATCGATTTTGTTTTGTGTTGAGGAACCTGGACACTAAATGCCAGTTAACGCTTTGAGTGTAGTACCTCATGTTAAAGTGGAAACCTGCACAATGTCTTTACTTAATTTAAAAAAAAAATTAGCCCACCCAGAATTTTACAGCACGAACCGCCACTGTATATATATATATATATATATATATATATATTTTATAAAATCATAATCTAAGAAATATAATGTAATTTCGATAAACTTGACAATAATGTATAATTATATATATATATAAAAAAATGTATTACAAAATAATTAAAAAAAAAAAAAAAAAAATTCCAATGTAACAATAATTATTCTAGAATTTGGTAAACTCTACATTAAAATTGAATAAGAATTGTTTCGATTAAACAAAAAAAAATATTTATATTATACTTTAGATTACAAAATAAAAAAATTTCGGTACTTAGATAATTGAATATAATATAAGATTTAAATACTGTACTAATACTTGCACTGCTCAAAATTATTTACATTTCCACAACTTATTTAAGGGGGAGGGGTGTTACGAGGCCACTCATAACCACTTTTCGATACACATAATACATATCGTTATTTCTAAGATATATCAATATAATATCATGTGTATAATATTTCCTGCATGAAAAATAACAAATTCATAAAAAATACAAAATGCTTAATTAGTGTTTTACCTTTTTTTATTATTGTATAAAAAAAAGCAAAGTACTTATCGCATTTTGAATACCCATGCATAAAACAATTAAACTATTTATTTTTAATTTAATTAATTTCATTGATTTCCCACACAATTAGGTTGCAGTCAAATTACATTAAATTCATTTGGTGTCACTAAATTTGCAACGGAAATCAACTATGCGCGTGTTATTTCTTCTTTCTGATTCGCTTATCGATTTTCGAATAAGCTTTAGAATAATTAATAATTTCGAAGTTTTTCTTGAATAAGAAAAACTTTAAACTAAATAAATTCATTCAAGTCCGGGCTTTCAAAGAGCGCAATAGCCTAAAATTAGTGCAAGTTAAAAATTAAACATTAGAAAAATCATAAATATTAATATTAAATTTAAAAACATAATTGTATTTAACTAAATAAAATCAATAAAAACAAAAATAAAGTGTTTTATTCACAACAGATTTTGCAAATACGAATTAAACCAATTATGAATAAAACCTCTAAATCCCGTATTATATAGTTTCTTTAACAATAAATCATGGTCCACCATATCAAAAGCTTTAGTAATATCTATGAATAAAGCTGCTGGAATTTCAGAGTCATTTATGGAATTATAGATTTCACTGCACAGTTTTAACAAAGCATGTTGAGTAGACTTTCCACTCCTAAAACCCAAACTGAAATTCACTAAAGAAATTAGTTGTATCCAAAAATGACAATATTCTAGTTTTAAGACCCTTTTCAAAATTTTTTGAAAAAACTGATATAACGAAATAGGTCTGTAATTATTCAAAGACAATGTATCTCCTTTTTTGTGCAATGGCATTACTACTGCAGTTTTTAAGGACTCAGGAAATATACCTTTTTGCATACTTAAATTAAAAATAAAACAGAGAACATCAGAAATGTGGAAGGCAATATTTTTTAGAACATAGCTTGAAATTTTATCAAACGAATTTGAATTAGAAGTTTTCAGTGACATTATAATTTTATATATTTCATAAGATGAAAAATGTTCTAAGAAAAAACTCTCAGGTTGATTACTTTCTTGCCTAACGTAGTTATAATCCTGACATGATATATTGCTGTAATTTGTAAAATCTTGAAAGTTACTTGTTATATTAGAAAAATACTCATTAAATATATTCGCAACCTCTAAGGGATCGGAAATAGTTTCATTATTATTATTATTTACAACAATATCCACATCTGGTACATTTCTATTTATAATTTCATTTACTATCTGCCATTCTTTTTTTGGATTACCCATATTTATTTTATTTATTAACCAAACAAGGTACATATAATAATATTTACATAGTATTCTTACAGATTAGCATTTTCTTAAAAATAATAATAACATGAATTACAACTTCTAATTCTAATCTAAAAATATACTAAATTAAATTAAATTAAATTTATTTTATAAACTATACATATATATATATATATATATTTAAACATATTAAATTTATGTTATTGTCAAAATTTGAAAATTAATAAATTCTAAATTCTCAGATTATATAGGTTAGTTTAGTAGGGATTGAAGATTTTTTTATAAGAGGATTTAGTTACTGATGATGAGTAAAGAGTGCTATATGTGTTGAAAATCCTACTACATCTGTTAATAGGCTCGTTGCGACCATATTCAGTACGGTGAGGATATTCTACTAGTGTTTTAGTAACTCTCGTTTGTCTATTATCATTTAATTTAATTTTATCTGATAAGAATTCTACTTTTATATTATTTCTTAAAACATCGAAGGTAAAACAGGAAGTTAATATAATTCTTCTGGACGATAGGGGGGACAGATTAATTAGTGAAAGTCTATAAGCGTAAGATGGTAGATTCTCATAATCTCTGGCTCTGGGGTTATATCGTTCTCTTAAAGCAAACAGCATGAACTGTTTTTGAATTGATTCAATTCTATCACTGTGTACTAGAAAGGCAGGGTCCCAGATTTGACAGGCATATTCTAAGATGGGTCGTACGAGGGAACAGTATAAGGATTTGGTGACCCATATATTACTAAATTCTTTAGCTCTTCTTTTGATAAAGCCGATCATTTTGTTAGCTTTCGCAATTATTTTGTCATGGTGTTTATTAAAAGTAAGCTTACTATCAAGAATTATACCAAGGTCCAAGATTTGGTCAACGCGATTAAGCAAAGTCTCATTAAGATAGTAATTAAAATTTTGAATATTTCTTTTGTGATAGAAGGTGATTACATGGCATTTTGAAATATTAAGGTATAATCTATTCATTTTACACCATTCATCAAGAACCTTAAGTTTTGATTGCAGAAATAGTGAATCGGTTAATGATTTGATGATATGATATATTTTTAGATCATCAGCATAAAATAGATGTGATATATCTGATAAAACCTCGGATAAGTCGGAAATAAAAATGTTAAAAAGAAGAGGACCTAAGTGACTGCCTTGAGGAACACCGGATGATACTGAAATCTGTTTAGATATACTACCCTGAAACTTAACAAATTGTACTCTGTTGGTAAGGTAAGAAGTAAGCCATTCAAGTAGTGAGCCAGTTATACCTTTTTTACGTATTTAACTAAATAAAATCAATAAAAACAAAAATAAAGTGTTTTATTCACAACACATTTTGCAAATACGAATTAAACCAATTATGAATAAAACCTCTAAATCCCGCATTATATAGTTTCTTTAACAATAAATCATAGTCCACCATATCAAAAGCTTTAGTAATATCTATGAATAAAGCTGCTGGAATTTCAGAGTCATTTATGGAATTATAGATTTCACTGCACAGTTTTAACAAAGCATGTTGAGTAGACTTTCCACTCCTAAAACCCAAACTGAAATTCACTAAAGAAATTAGTTGTATCCAAAAATGACAATATTCTAGTTTTAAGACCCTTTTCAAAATTTTTTGAAAAAACTGATATAACGAAATAGGTCTGTAATTATTCAAAGACAATGTATCTCCTTTTTTGTGCAATGGCATTACTATTGCAGTTTTTAAGGACTCAGTAAATATACGTTTTTGCATACTTAAATTAAAAATAAAACAGAGAACATCAGAAATGTGGAACGCAATATTTTTTAGAACATAGCTTGAAATTTTATCAAACGAATTTGAATTAGAAGTTTTCAGTGACATTATAATTTTATATATTTCATAAGATGAAAAATGTTCTAAGAAAAAACTCTCAGGTTGATCACTTTCTTGCCTAACGTAGTTATAATCCTGACATGATATATTGCTGTAATTTGTAAAATCTTGAAAGTTACTTGTTATATTAGAAAAATACTCATTAAATATATTCGCAACCTCTAAGGGATCGGAAATAGTTTCATTATTATTATTATTTACAACAATATCCACATCTGGTACATTTCTATTTATAATTTCATTTACTATCTGCCATTCTTTTTTTGGATTACCCATATTTATTTTATTTATTAACCAAACAAGGTACATATAATAATATTTACATAGTATTCTTACAGATTAGCATTTTCTTAAAAATAATAATAACATGAATTACAACTTCTAATTCTAATCTAAAAATATACTAAATTAAATTAAATTTATTTTATAAACTATACATATATATATATATATATATATATATTTAACATATTAAATTTATGTTATTGTCAAAATTTGAAAATTAATAAATTCTAAATTCTCAGATTATATAGGTTAGTTTAGTAGGGATTGAAGATTTTTTTATAAGAGGATTTAGTTACTGAGGGTGAGTAAAGAGTGCTATATGTGTTGAAAATCCTACTTCATCTGTTAATAGGCTCGTTGCGACCATATTCAGTACGGTGAGGATATTCTACTAGTGTTTTAGTAACTCTCGTTTGTCTATTATCATTTAATTTAATTTTATCTGATAAGAATTCTACTTTTATATTATTTCTTAAAACATCGAAGGTAAAACAGGAAGTTAATATAATTCTTCTGGACGATAGGGGGGACAGATTAATTAGTGAAAGTCGATAAGCGTAAGATGGTAGATTCTCATAATCTATGGAATGGAGGAAAGGATGGCAATGCCTTTATAATTATCAACATTGCATTTATCACCACTCTTATGGATTGGTGTAAGATATGATGATTTCCAAGAAGTTGGAAATTGGTCTAGATCTAAAGATTTATTAAAAAGAAGATGTAACGGGACTGATAGTTGTTCAGCAAAATTAAACAGAAATATGTTGGGTAATAAATCAGGACCTGGACCCTTTTTTGTGTCGAGTTCACTAAGAGCATTTTTTATTTCATCAAGCGAGAGTGATATGTGATTAATAAGAGATGGAGTGTCTGAGATAGTGGGAGAAGAGTGCAAATTGTTGGAAGCACTACAGAAAATTTCTTGAAATCGATCTGCAAACATATTACTAATTACTATCGATTTCTATCGAGCCAAGGTTCGGAAAGTTTGTCTTTCTTAATGATTTTCGGGACAAATTTTTCAATAATATCAGTAATAGTTTCGTAAAATATCGAAATAGCATTATCCAGGTTATTAATATCTAAAATATTTGTGCAGTTTATAGCAGAGAGGTGGTGGTTAATATTTATGAAATCACCATTTAAAAAATCGTATACCATTAATTTATTGTAAGATTTGGAAAATATAGTATCAGTGGTGGGCAGCTCAAGTACTAGCGCTGTGTGATGTTGAGTGTTTGAGAACAAATTTTCTGCATTACTGGCAGAAAATTTTCTGCATTATTCTCTGATAATTTATTGCTAAAGTATTCATTTCTACATTTAGGAATTTCAGTTTTTAATTCGCTACAAAGTTTGTAATAGTAGCTTTTAAGTTTGTAATTGTTAGGATGTTTTTTGACACGCACATTAAGTTTATTCTTTTTTTTTTATTTTACTTAACAATGGCAGAGACATCCAAGGTTTAAGACAAATAAATTTATTGGTTTTTTGATTAATACATTGACTACAATTCGAAAAATAACCTTGTAATATATTTAAAAATAATTCAAACGCAACAGATGGATCACTTGCAGCATAAACTACGTCCCAAGCCTCAAGAGTTAAAGCCGATTTTAATGCAGTAAAATTTATTTTTTGAAATTCATTGATTACACGCTGTTTTTTTCTAGAAATAATGTGATCTAACTGAAAACTTATTAAACTGTGATCAGTTATTTTAAGATCATAAATTTCAGTTTTATATTTTACATAATTATTTCTCTGCAATCTTAAAAATACGTGGTCTAAGCAGGAACTAGAATTATTAGATTCTCGTGTAGGATCATTAAACAGAGAATTGCAACCAAACGAAGACAAGACAGACATAAAACTATCAACGTCAGAAGAATTAGACAAAATGTTCAGATTAAAATCACCTATAAGAACTAAATTTTTGCAAGTTTGATTTTCCATAAAAGTAGAGAATCCTTCCAAAAAGTTATTTACACTACATTTGTGCAATCTATAAACACAAACGAAACAATACCTAACACCAGAAATATCACAAGTTACACTTATTATATCTGCACTAATCAGACTAGTATTTTTTATTTCACACATAATATCATTTCTATAAAATACCGCGACACCACCAGAAGAATATGAATTATTACAATTTGCAGCAAATGTATAATTTGGTATATTAAATTTCGAAATTTGGAAATCGTAAATCCATATCTCGGAAAGAAATATAAGATCTGGTAAATGATCTAAGGTTGCAAGATGTGAATAAATGTATCAAAATTCTTTCTCATACTACGAATATTTTGATGAATTACGGAAAAACCTGAATTTAATTGAATAATTGGATGATCTATACAAAGACAATTAAAATTATCACAATTATTAGGATTTAAGGAAGTACTATTTTCATTTATATTATTACGAGGATTTGAATTATCATAATATGAATTTACCATAAAAAAATAAAAATAGAATACTAAAAATAAAATTAAATTTTAGAACGATCCTCAACACTCTTAATTTTAATCACCTTCCTTTCTCCTAATAAGTATAGATGAATTTCTAACCCAAACATATTCGCATTTGTTGTTTTTCTTCAATAATTTAGCCTTCTCTAGTTGAAATCTTGTATAACTAGTAAGACAATAATTTATGTATATTCGTTTTTTGTCATCATAATGTTCACCAAAGATATTAGCATACAATTTGATTTTATTTGTATGCAATTTTTCCATAATTTTTTGTTTAGTTTGTAGAGATGTAAATTTTAATGTCATTTTAATGTTCTTAACAAAACAAGACTCAATCTCAGTTAAATTAATTTGCTCACCAACACCATCAGCAATTAGCTTAATAAAACTTTCTTTAGAATTAGTGTTATTTGTGTCCGGCATACCAACAATTACAATTGAGCAATGCTTCTCTCTCTGCTTCAAAATATTCAGCTTAGTTTCTAATATGTCAACTTTTTTAGTTAGGTTAACATTTTTTTCTTCTAGAATACTTATTTTTGATAGAGCTTCAGCATTTACTGTTTGCAATTTAATAATTTCGTTATAAAGCAATTCTAGAGTAATAACTGGTTGAGATTGAGATTGCTGAAGTTCTTTCGCAGAATCCGTTAAAAGCAATGATGATGGAGAGTGTGATATAATTGTATTAGAGTTCGTTGGACATGGACTATGATTTGTTGAGAATGACTTTCTCCTGAGATTAACACAAACATTGCACTTAAAACCTTGTTTACTTTTCTCTAGGAATTCAAGATCTTTTTTTTTGCAATTTGGCGCACTTTGCATGATAGAGATGCTTACATTCAAAACATTGAATACCTTGTTCTTGTCTTTCAACTTTTAAATCGCACAAATTACATTTTATTTTATTTATATTTTCCGGATAGTTATAGTATAGATAAAAAATATTAAAATTTGTATTACTATTATCAAATTATATTCAAATTTAAATTCTACTTAAATAAAAACTGTTAATATTTTTATTTATTTTTTTTATTCAAGAGGAATTCTAAACGTATGTGAACCCTTCAAACACTAACGAGAGAAAATACACCATATGACAACAAGACTAAAACTTTGTCATGCTTTAATTGCCATACTCTAATACTTGATTGGTAATAATATGAATGAACATTCTACCTTAATTATGAAACTAAATATATTAACTTTTTGCATTTTTACTTAGGATGCTCTCATGTTTTAGTTGTGGATATAATTTTCCTGTTTGCATTGCGCCTGGAAAATCATTAATTAACTGCAGTGATCTCGATGTTTGGATATGTAATTTTTGTTTCCATTTTGCAAGTACTATTGAAATTAGTAATTGTTGAGTTTGTCCACTTTGTCACAATTTAATAATATAAGATATAATTTATATATCAGAAGTACCTTATAACCAAAATGAAATTTGAACGTAATATTAATAAAATTGAATCCATTGAAACAAAAAGTTTTTGGTTTTCCATTTACGAGTGGAATTCGTATATCGCTTATCTACCTTCTATGTCACATTAGTACAACTTAATATTCGTTTAACTTGGCGCTAGAAATAGGTATTAAGTTTTCAAAGATTAATACGTTCCATTGGAAAAGAAATTTTTTGAAACTATTGCCATTAATATTTCCGATCAGTATGGCAAAAAATTGATTTTGTACCAAACTATTATTCCACAAAAATTGTATTACATTTTAAGAGATTTTAATAATAAAAATATATAAATAAAAACAACACATAAAGCTTTATCGTTTTACTTAAACATGCATCGTGAATACATTAAATATTATTCGTCACAAGCTGGTGATAATATAAATGAAATAGTACTGGTTTTACAGGCATATCCAACAATCCAGTTAGGGCGTCGTCTAGGTAATTTATTTGTAAGTTTATTTCGTTTTATTAAACCAGCATTAACTACTGGTTTTAATTTACTCAAAGACGAAGCATTTAAAACTGGTTCTAATATTTTTTCTGATATAGCGTCAGGGGCCAATCCAAAAGAAAAGTTTGAAGAACAAGCTAAAGCAGGCATACAAATTTTAAGAACTTCAGCAGTAAACCAATTGCATTCAATGTATGGTAGTGGTAAAAAGAGAATAAGAAGTAGTAAAAAAATAATGCAAGTCAAAGAAGACGTAATACTATAAAAAGACGTGTAAAACCAAAATTATATTCAATCAGAAGAAATAGACAGGGAGAAGGAAAAAAAATCACGCGTCCTGGATATTTTTAATTAAATATGGCCATTGTAGAATGCATGAAGTCAGAGTTAGATCTTTTCACAACACCACCAATACAGACGAGTATTTTACGAACTGATGAAGTAGTCTACAATCCATTAGCCTCACTAGAGGCATCACCTTCTACAATAGAATTTATCTCACTTGGTAATGGTGATACATACAGAGATTTAGCATCAACATAATATATTAAATTTAAAGTTCAAATATTAAAACAAGATGAAACAAAATGGAGTTATGCCGATACAACATAAACAGGTACTGATAAAAAGTCTATACCACAGCCTAGTGTAGTAAATAATGTGTTACATTCAATGATTAAACAAGTAAATGCAACATTAAATGGGAAAAATGTAACACCTTCTGATTCTTTTTATAATTATAAGAGTTATTTAATTTCCCTGGTAAGCTATGGAAAAGATGGTAGCACAACACATTTGGAAGGATCCGGTTGGGAGGTAGATAAACCAAATGTTAATGATATTAATAACGAAGGCTCCAAAGTAAGACAGAAACAGTACAAAAACTCTGCTACTGTTGAGCTAATGGTAAAATTACATGTGGATTTTTTTAACACACCTACTTTGCTATTAAACAATGTTGATGTGAGAATTGCGTTACCACTGGAAAAACCAGAATTTTATTTATTTTGCGTTGATTCGGATGAAAGCTATTTAAAAATTCATGAAGCAACACTATACATGAAACATATTACAGTTGACCCTAATATTTTATTAGCTCACAACACTATTCTTGCAAAAGTTAATGCAAAATATCATTACAAAAGAGGAGAATTAAAAATATTTACAATACCAGCAAATACTTCAAACATTTCATTGGATAATGTATACATTATTATTTTGTATGGTAAATGATGAAAACTGTAATGGAAAACGATCAAAAAATCCATATCATTTTGATCACAATAATTTATCACAATTTCAATTATATGTAAACGGTGTACAAGTACCAAATTCACCAATTGAAACAAATTTCTCTGAGAGTTTTTGTAATACGAGAGCATATTTAACATTGTTCAAAGGTACAGGAATACCTCATTCTGATAGAGGTCATTAGATCACAAGAGAATATTTTTCAAAAGGCTACACAGTATTAGCTTTTGATTTATCACCTGACGGATCAGGTAACGAAACATGTCAGAACTTGTTAAATCAGGGTATAGTAAGATCTGAAGCAACACTAACTTCGCCACTATCGTCAACATTAACATGTATTGTTTATGGCGAGTTTGATGCGTCATTGGAAATTGACAGGAATACACAAATTTATAAATAGCTGCACAAACTAAATTTTATTACACAACAGGCGACCGTAAAAGGTAGAACATTTAAATGATTAATAATAATAAGAATTTGCCATCTTATGCCTTAGTGGACATATCATTCAAGAATCAAATTAAATAGCGCATTAGGAATACAAATTTTTATATCCAACATCTAAAATAAATGTAGAAAAAGAAAGTTTAACCTCAGTAGTGAAGGCTAGGCCGGTTCTGGATCAAATTATGTTTTCTTGCATATTTGTAGGTTTTTTTATTTTTTTTAAATATAATTTATGTGAATTAATTTTTATTGCATATTTTTAGGTGTTTTTTTGTTTGGGTGTAATTTTTGTTGGAGATGGTTTGTTTTGTATGGGATTTTAAGGGTGCCTGAATATATGTATAAAGTTATTATGTGAATAATTTATGAGTTTTATTGTTAGTTGAGCTGGTGTGATGACGTCGTTTGAAGATATTCAAACAATTGCTGAGTTCGATCTTGATGATGATAATGAATCATCGTTTTCATTAGAAAACATAAATAAGTTTTTATATAAATATAATGATTTTGTACTTGAGGAATTTAAAGAAAAATTTATAAATTATCCAAAGTTATTAACAATATTATCTAATTATGATGAAATGAAACTATCAATACATGGATATCACTTCTCCCGCTGTTTGCGGTCTTCTGATAATGCTACAACCAGTCCTGATACCTGTCAATGTATTGATATATTTATATATAAATTAGAACGATTATTGGAAATTGTGAAATCTAATTTTAGTGAATAAAAGAAATATGTTTTTTATTTTAGAATTTCTGTTTTATTTATCCATGAGTTATGTTGACTTGAAAAACCAAGCCATTTTACAAATACTTTATCCTTATTTATTTTTAAAATTTTTTCAATCAAATACATGTTATTATGTTTTACATTATTTAGTTCTAGTTCATAGAATCCTCCTTCAATAGGTTGACCCTGATAATCTTCAAGTAAGTATGTTATAGGATTTGTATTTTGAATTTTACGTATTTTAAAAATTTCTGTTGTCCAATTTGGTGTGTAACCTTTTTCAAAAACATGTTTGTATTTACTTATGCGAACATTATCTCCAATTTTATATTTGCCTGCTGTAAATTGTTTTATATGTGAATACACAGTTGAGAGTAAATAATTAGAATTTTCTTTTGTAACATCATACGGTCGCATTTTTATTGTTCTATGTTTTTTATGGTTATATTCGTTAATTAGTTGGTTTAATATATGAATCCATTTATAAGAACCATTCAAACTAAAGTTTTTCCACATCATATTTTTTAAAGTTCTATTAAAACGTTCAACTATTGATGCTTTTAAAGAACTATATGTAGAGTAGTGATTTATATATTTTTTTTGTATTAAATCTTGAAATATTTTATTAAAGAATTCAGTTCCATGATCTGTTTGAAGATTATCAGGTTTTCTTCCAGTTTTGAATATTGTATTCATTGCATTAGTTACTTCTTTACCAGTTTTGTTTTTAATTGGAATTGCCCAAGCAAATTTTGAAAATGTATCAATTACTGTTAAAAGATATCGATAATTTTTATTAAATTTCGCATATGCACCCATTTCAACCAAATCCGCTTGCCAAAGATCATCAAATCCTTTAATAATAACACGTCGTCTGTGAAAGTTTTTGCGAGCTGGTCTATGTAATTCGTTAACTACTTCATTCTTACTCATTTTGATGTAAAATGATTATTATACTATTCGATTTTTTATTTATATATATATTTGAATGAACTTCACTCATACTTTGGTTCAGTATTAACTTTAAAAGGTTTAGTAACAATTGTATTGTCAACCTTTCTTGTATCTGCTATTGTTTTTATATGATTAAATACAAAAGTTTCAAATGTATCATATTTTTCTAGCAAAGCTTTTTGTTCCTTTTGTAAAACATCTAATACAAACTTAACCTTTTTTTCAATTATATCATCAGTATAACCCTTTGTTGCAGCATCATTTTTGCGAATTGGTTGGTGAACGTTAACAATTCGTTTATTTTGAATGTCATAATCATTTTTCTCATCCAATATAAATCCAATTCCATAAGGTCCTGTAGGTCCCATTGGTCCAACTAATCCAATAGGTCCTTCAGATCCAACAGGTCCAATAGGTCCAATAGGTCCAGCAGGTCCCATTAATCCTCGTAAAGGTTTTCTGACTGGTTGACCAGTACGACCAAACTTATCTATAGGCATATTTGCAAATGATGTGATTTCTTTAAATTATTTCCTTTTATTGTATAATATTAGCCTCTCTCAACTCATCCAAAATACTAATAATTTCATTATTATGATTATTATGACCAGCTTTTTGAGAACCTAGTAACAACTGTAATCTGTCAACTAATTCATTTGGATTATCCCAGTAAACATAATCAAGCTTTCTTTTAGAAACTTTCATCATAAGACCCCTACCTAATGCTGTTGATGTTGATGATGTCTTTCGAGTATTATACTGATGTGGAAATAATTTTTTAATTATTAAATTATATTTATTACCACTATTTCCTCGCATTTGTTGATTTGAATCATATCCACGTCTATGTGCATTAGTTTCTGTCAATATTTTTTTATATGTGTTTAAGTCTTCATCAGTATATATAGTTGTATCTGGATTTTTCATAAATATTAACTCTTGCAATCCAATTGTGTTTTTATATGAACTTTTATCAATAATTATTTCATTTTGTTTTACTACTATTTGTTTATTACCAATTTTCCATTCAGCAGAACTTTGATCAAAATATGGTCCAAAAGTTGAATCAAAATTTTTCGGTATAGAAGTAGTAGATTCAAATATTTTAGTATATTTTGATATAGTATTAGGGTTTTCAATTAAATGTTTTATAGGTGTTGGGGATAATAAATGTTTTGATGTAAATTTATTAGGAGTAGATGAATGAAATAAAGTTTTAGATTCATCCACACTATCATAATCATCATTATCATCAGAATCAGTTTTGTTTGATTGTCTTATACTAGAAACATCATCATAAAATCTTGATTTTTTTTTTTTTATAATTTCACCAATTGATTTCTCTTGTTTTATTTCAGGATAAAGTGATTTTTCTTCTAATGCTTTTGCAACATTTTTGAGTGGCAATGTAATTGGTTTAAAATGTTCTTCTAATACATGTTCTGCTTCCACCTGACCGGATTTTAAAGATCTATATTTTCTTTTTACTGCTTTACTAGTTCTAATAATATCTTTTATAATTTTCTCATTCATATTTGTTAATGTATATTATATTTAATTAGTCTGTTTAGCTGTTGAGCTGTTAATCTGTTTAGCTGTTGATCTGTAGATCTGTTGAGTTGTTCTGATTATATATATGCTATTCTTAGTCTATATAACAGAAT
The DNA here is from genome assembly GCA_963920725.1 of Rhamphomyia laevipes. Lineage (NCBI taxonomy): Eukaryota > Metazoa > Arthropoda > Insecta > Diptera > Empididae > Rhamphomyia > Rhamphomyia laevipes. Next base: position 96,685,600 of record OY987255.1, on the reverse strand, counting down.
TCATCAAACCCTCTACGATAACAACCATCTTGTTTTTCACTATCCCTATCTATAACTAAAAAGCCATATTTTTTTCTCCAACAATTAAGACATATTTCATGAAATTGTGCAAATGTCATATCATTGCTAACATGATCTGTATAAATATGTCTTAGATTCATATCATCCTGCTTGAATATTATTAAAAAGTTTGCATTATCTCGAATGAGATGTTTTGGAATATGAGTATAAGATTGACATAAGTAAAAACTATCAATATTATTGTGACGACCCATACAAAAATATTTTCGAATATTATTTTGTCTATCACATGCGACATCATCAAAAATAAATATAGAATATGATTTTGCTTCCTCAGGTGGAATTATATCACTGTTGTTAGAATAGGTGTAGTATCCGACTTCTGGAATAGTTGCCATAACTTGATTAAGAAATTCATATTTTGGTTGATGTAATGATTTGGAATATATGTAAATGTTTTCAAACTTCAATCCATTGGGTTGTTCTAATAAGCTTAATATAACATTTGTTTTTCCACAATTAGATGGGCCCACTATTAATCCTCGTATACTATTTGGTAGTAGTTCACCATGCTTTCTTGGTTTACAATCGTTTCCTTTTATTTTTATATCTAAATTATTTACAGGTAAAGATTTGTGTTGTTTAATGAATTTCATCTTGACTACTGATAAATTTTCATAGGTCTTAAATTAATATATATATATATATATATATATATATATATATATATTATATATACTATATTGAAAACAAAATATTTATCATTCATAATAAGTTAATCTGTCAATAATGATTGATTATAATAAAATTTATATTAGTCAAGAAAAAGATGTTAAAGGAGAAGGTATTCTGAATAAAATTATAAATAAGTTGCCATTTGAATTACATTTACCCGGTGGTTATCAATATTGTGGACCTGGTACAAAATTAGAAAAAAGATTAGACAGAGGTGATCCTGGTATAAACCCCCTAGATAGAGCTTGTAAAGAGCATGATATTGAATATTCTAAATTTACAAATATTGAAGATCGAAACATTGCTGATAAAGTTTTAGCAGAAAAAGCTTGGAAACGTGTTCTTGCTAAAGATTCTAATTTATTAGAACGAGCGAATGCTTTATTAGTAACAAACGCTATGAAGACTAAAATTAAATTGGGAATGGGTGTAAAAAAACATATGAAATTTAATAAAACTAAGACAACTATAAACTTATTTGAAAAAGCTATAAAAGATGCTAAAAATGCTATAAAATTAAAAAAACCTAGTAACAATAATGATGCTATAAAGATAGCACTTCATGCTGCTAAAAATGTGATTAAAGGGAGAAGGGTTATATCATCCAGAATTATATCAGTACCTAAAACAGGTGGAGTCATACCATTTCTAATACCTCTTTTTGCAGGATTATCAGCTGTTGGAGCATTGTCTGGTGGTGTAACGGGTATAGTTAAAGCGATAATCGATGTAAAGAATGCAAAACATGAATTAATTGAGAATAAACGTCATAATCAAACAATGGAAAGTATTGCTATGGGTAAAGGTTTATATCTCAAACCATATAAAACAGGTTTGGGGTTGTATTTGAATCCACAATCAAAAAACTAATAGAAATCCTACCCAAGAGAGCATTAAGCGAAATTGATTTACATAAATACGTAAAATTTATATCACATTTTCGAGGTGTGTTTATGCGAAATAGTTTACCTGTAAAAGCATTAAATAAAGAGAGTGGTATTATTAATTTGGATAACTCATCAGGTTTTGGTACTCATTGGGTAGCATACAATAAAAATAAAAATGATGTAATATATTTTGATAGCTTTGGAAACTTACAACCTCCTATTGAAGTAATTAAATATTTAGGTTATAATATACAATATAACTACAACTCTTATCAAAACTATAATACAATAATATGTGGTCATTTATGTATAGCATTCTTAAACAATCTGTTATAATAATAATAATAATTTAAGTTTTTATATTAAAAATGAATAAAAAGAAATGTTTAAAATAAAATACTTCATTGTTTCTTTGCTAATAATGTCATTCACACTAACATTTACTGGTAATAACTCTGTATTAACTACTGATTATTTTCCACCCTTAGAATTAGGTGATGACTATGTTTGTGGTCTTGTTGAATTAGTTACTTATAATTCTATACCAAATATTGACATTCACAACAATATATTACAAATAGATGATAAAATAGTTGAAATTCCTATAGGTTCATATGAAATCAATGATATAGATTCATATTTACAAAGTGCTGTTGATTTATTTTATAATGGTGAGGAAGATATTCAACTAAGCGCTAACAATAATACAATGAAATGTGAAATAATTAGCTCTAAAGATATTTATTTTGATACTGCAAATTCATTGGGAAAGCTACTTGGTTTCAGTAAACGAAAATTGGCTCCAAATCAATGGCATTTTTCAGACCTACCAGTAAATATATCAAATATCAATACTATACATGTTCAGTGTGATATTATACATGGATCATATATGAATAATAAGCAAGTACATATATTACATGAATTTTGTCCAGAAGTTAGTCCAGGCTATAAAATAAATGAAGTTCCCAGAAAAGTGATCTATTTACCAGTGAATACTAATCGAATAAGTTCTATCACATTAAGATTAGTTGATCAAGACGATAACTTAATAAATTTTAGAGGGGAAACTATAACTATTCGTCTTCATATAAAACGTTGAAATGCTTCTATATAATTTAAATAAATATCAACGAAAAAGTAAAATAAATATCAATACATCAAAAGAAGTGAATCGATTAACATCTAAAAGGGGTGGACAGATTAAAAAACTCTTGACACCAGCTAATAAATTTTTTTTAAAGTCAATTGGATTAAATTTAAAAAATGAATGAAATATTAGATATTACTCAAAACATTAACTATGATGAAAGTATTTCAAAAATTGAATATCATACTTATTCACCATTTCAACAATCTTTTAAAAACAATGACGTCATTCAAATATTAATTCAACATCAAAATCTTAATATATTACCGAGTGAAAGTTTCTTGTATATTGAAGGAAGACTTTTAGATGAAGCCGGTTTAGTTTCAAAAACTGCTCACCTAGTTAATAACATAGCTGCATATATATTTGATGAGATTCGTTATGAAATAAATGGTGTTGAAATTGATACAACACGAAAACTTGGATGCACATCAACATTGAAAAACTATATTTCCTTTAATGCAGATGAAAGTAAAATGGCATTTAATGCTGGATGGGATACTGCTAGCAGTAGTTTGTTACATAACGGATATTTTAATTTTTGTGTACCATTAAAATTTTTATTAGGATTTGCTGAAGATTATAAAAAGATATTGGTTAATGCTAAACATGAGCTTATTATTACTAGAGCTAGAGATGATAATAATGCAATTGTAGGCACAAAAGCAGATGAAAAAGTTAAACTTGATATATTTAAAATTCAATGGAAAGTTCCACATATACTTGTAGCAGACAGTTCAAAGCTATCATTATTAAAGTTTATTGATAAAGGTATACCAATTAAAATGAGCTTTCGTAGTTGGGATATGTATGAATACCCAATTTTACCTCAGACAACAAGTCATGTATGGACTGTGAAAACTACAAGTCAAATTGAAAAACCACGCTATGTAATTTTCGCTTTGCAAACAGATAGACAAAATCATTTGCTAAAAGATATTAGCTATTTTGATCATTGCAACATTACCGATTTCAAAGTGTTTTTGAATTCTGAAGTTTTTCCATATGATAATTTAAACATAGATTTTAAAAAAGGTCAATATGCAATTCTGTATGATATGTATGCTAAATTTCAACAATCTTATTATAATAAAACTAGTCAACCATTACTCGGTAATCAAGGATTTCTTGCACTTGGAACGATTATTGTGGTAGATTGTTCACATCAAAATGAATTGATTAAAACAGGGCCTGTTGATGTAAGAATTGAGTTTAAAACTTCTGAAAACATTCCCGATAAAACAACAGCTTTTTGCTTATTAATTCACGATAGAATAGTTGAATATAATCCATTAACAAGTGAAGTTAAAAAATTAAACTAAACTACAGCATAATGGTATAGCAGTAGGAAAAGAATGTTGTTCATTACTAAATGTTTATCTATATAAGAAATTTTTAGAAACTATTGATTGTACATTTAAATAAAATAAAAGAATATTTTTTTAATTTGAAATACTAAATTTTTGTTTTATTTAATCATTTTATTTGTTATAAAATATATGCTTTAATAATATATTTATTAATCAACTATTTTATAATGACCCCATGGTAATGTATCGTGTGAATTAGTTAGAAGTTTCCTCTTATCATCATTTGCACTTAAAGCAGTTTTATTTTGTTTTAATGAATAGACTACATGTTTACGTGATATTATATTATTCTGTTTGCATCTTAATATTATTTTGGATTCCAAACAATCTAAGTAATCTTGAAAAAATATAGATTTTTTAACAACAGAACTTTTAATACCCTTTGCTTTCTTAAACGCATCTTCTCCATTAACTCTAATTGAATACATTTTTGATCTTAAACCAACGAATTCAGTCATTATTTTTCCATTGTTTTCATCTTTCATTATACCAGGTTTTTTTTTGTTGACTAATTCTATTCCATATTCATTATTTGGTAGGTAATCACTCGTATCAAATTTATGAATATCTGATTTTATAACTTTATATATATCATCACATTTTATTTCGTAAATTAGTGAATCAGTATCAGTATACATCATTTTACAATCAAGTTTAAATTTTTCAATCATATAATTATAATGAAAGTCGTAAACACATGTTTTTGATATATATAAAATGCTAAATCCAACATAAATCGGTTTGTTCATATATATTTCTGTTTTATTTAGTTCAATTGCAACTAAATTTGAATCAAATATTTTTGAACTGTGAAACGTTGGTCTAGATATTAATGAGTTTGCTCCATATCGCCCATTCCATTTTGTTAATAATTTCACAATTCTATAATTTCTTACATTTTCCATTGTTTTACCGAATATTGCATTTATAATTAATTTATATAAATTTTTTTCGAAATCATTTTTAGATTTAATTCTCATTTCAGTATTTAAATCAATATAACTTTTTAACCAAGGAGATTGTTTAAATTTTAAAATCTTGTGTATACAAGTTAGAACAAGACCATGCTTTAAAGCTTGTTTCAGATTTCGATAGTGTATTATATATCTTTTCTTTGAATTCAAAGTAGTTAATAATTTCTTAGTTTTACTATTTGGAGAAGTTAAATGTTCAGCGCAAAATGGTAAATCTCTATGAATATCATGTATTTCTTGTGGGTAATCGAGATCCACTTCTAGAATATACCCATTTGAATCATTATCATTAATCTTTTCAACATCAAATTTTTCTACTTGATTTTCATTTAACCATATAAAATCATTAATTGGCAAATATTCAGACATAGCCCAACCATATAAATTATTAACATCATAATACATTAAATATGTACTTTCAAGTGTGGAATCATATGTTGGCATATATTTATTGTTTGCTTTACTATATCTATTTGAACATTGACTTAAACCACCTCGTATTCCTCGTTCAATAAATAGTATCATATCAATATCAGTTAATAATTGCAATGTTACATTAGTATATTTCAGCATACAATCCCATGTATAACCTGGTGTTGTATAATAATGTGCAGGATCTAGATCATATGTATTCATACATTTAATTCGAAACGATTCAAAAACATCTGCTAATAGTAAAATATCTGTTTTCATATATATATCAGAATATTCACCTAAATTTTTTATATTGAAACTGTTCCAAACATTTTTTGCATGATTGTAATCATCATCTGATATATTAGCATCATTTAAATGATTATAAAAATCATCTTTGCTGGGTAATTGATTGACATTTAATTTATCTATTGAATCCAAAAAATCATATGGAAAAAATCCTTTTCTTATAATCAAATTAAATTGTTCATTAGTTAAATTTGAACATTCCTTTCGTGTTATTAATTTATCATTTAGTGGAAGATATGATGAAAGTTTATCTAACGAAGCAGGCATAAAGCTAAAAGAATCAATAAATTTAAATTTTATATCACATTCATCAATTGATTTTAGAAATGATATGTATTTCTCTTTATGTTTTGGAATCAATAATGTTTGTCCAGGAATTTCAAGTGCAATATCTTTAATAATAAAATGAGAGTCATAACCTGATAGATTGTGAAATACCACTGGAATTTGTCTTGTATTTGTATATTTTTGATTACATACAGAATGTGCTGGACCTCTATATCTTCCAGTTAAATGACAATGATCTTTAACAATAACAGAACTAGCATTAAAATTTTTATTGCATATATAACATATTCGAGCATTCTTGAAATTAAATAACTCAGCACTTGTTAAATCATTCATTGGTAAAATATTAATATAAGCAAAAAAAATATGATTAGCAATTTCGCTCAATTGATTTGCAAACCATTTTCCAGGATTCTCACCACGATATGATTTATAATATGATTGAGAATCATTATACGCACATTTAAAATAATATCCTATGCTAAATATTTCATGTTTTTGGTAAAGTTTTGAGTTGCTAGTTTGTGCTACTGAAATAGGTTTTAGAATTGATTCTAAATCAGCATAAACAATAAAAGGTACCATCTCTTTGTTTTTATAATTTTCAAAATATATTTCAGTTTTAGTTGGTATTTTAATGCTACAAAAATTTTGTTTCTCACAATTAATAACATGACTGTTTAAATTCACTTCTAACTTAAAGTAATGCAAGCAACGATCACATAAATGCTTTTTATGATCATCTTTAGACAATTGAGTTGAAACTAGTCTTGATAAATTTTTAATCCAACAAAAATGATAATTCGTAGTTTCTACATTATCATTGTTATTAGCATCATCATCATCATCATCATCATCATCATTTTTTTCTATACCATAATTTTTCTGAATCATTAACAAATTTACATGCTTAATTGCTTTTGTTTTTGTTAATCTCAGTGGTAATATTGTAAAATTATTTTCTGATTTTTTTTTTAATATATAAACATTTATTGATATATTATTCAAATTTTCAAATTTTGTTATTTGATTTATATGCATTGGAAAATTTATTCCATTTATATTTAGAACTGTTGAATAATTTGGATAAGAATTGTATCTATTTGCGTTATTGGCTACCGGATATAGAGCTGATACTATTGCCCAAGCAAAACAGGCATCATCTCTATTTTGTACATTAATACATGCATGTTTTTTCTTAATGGAACATGGAAGATCTATATATGAAGATCCAATCATTCTGTCACAATCATTCATATTTATAGACAAGTAGATAATTGATGAAAGGGTCCAACCACTACCTCTTTCTTGATATTCGCTAAGCTCATTCAATATAGATTCTTGAATATTTTTTATAAACCACTCTTTATAGTCTTCTTGTAATTCAATAGTTTTATTTGCAGTAGACAAAAATTTATCTTCAATTATAATATCATCCCCAGATTTAATTAAAAATTCACAACATAATGATGTATTGATTTTTAAACATATTTGATTGGATTTTTCAATACAATGTTTTATATTATCTTTGAATACATTGCTAGAATCTATTAAAAAATTATTGGGATCTTTGTGACCCAAATTAATTATAATTGCTGTTTTGATTCTATTTTGGAAAGCACTTTCAATATATTCCCACTTAACATTCGAATCATCAACAATATCATCACCAACACCACCACCAACAACACTAGAAAATCTTTTTTTAATTAAGTTTTTAGCACACTGTAATCGCTCAATTTGATACTCATAATGTTTTTTAGTACCAGTTTTTATTGATTTTCTTATTAAAACATCTAATTTTTCAATATATTTATCAATTTCGAAAATTCTATCACTAATTTTATCATTAGATAAATTACTTATATCAATAATATTGCGAAATATATCGTCTATAGATTTTCTTTCTTTTTTGATTATTTCTTCTTCTTCTTCTTCACTAATATATTGTCTCTTCTTATAACTAGCCATTTCAAATATAAATTTAAAACTGAAAAGTTTTATTCAAAACAACAATTTCTGCAATATAAATTTGTAAATAAAAAATAATACATAATTCAAATTTTAATTTTATATTTTATTTTTCTAAATATTTTTATATGAATACATTATTCCATATTTTCACATTTAATTTTGTATTTCTTGTAGTTGCTACTACAATTATCTATTACGATGTCTAAATCCGATATGTGATAGCATATTGATGTAGACTTTGATGATCTGCTTATCACCCTTTCAGCAGTTGAGAATAAATGCTTTTCAAGATGATATCTTCTTTTGTTTTGATTCCACCAATCCTCTGTAAAATTCTTGCTGTTATACAATGCTGCTAGTGCTAGATGTTCTAGGGTTGGTATTGATTTTGGTTGCAGCTTCTCCTTAGATGTTAAGTTCATTTTAATATTTTTGGAGTTCATCCAAATTCCCCCATTCATCTCTACGATTTTGTTTTAAATAATGAAAATTATTCAAGTTTTCGAATGTCTTTATTTTTTTCATTCATAAAGTATATATAAGAAAAAACTCTCCTTATCAATGAATGTTTTCAAAACCGCATAGTTACTATTTGCATCATTTGTACTAAATATTTTTTATAATTTTTTCTTAGCCATGAGAATAATCTTATAAGAATAAAACAATTCTTATCAAATATAAAAAAAATGCATTCAAAACAATCCAATATTCTATTAAAGTTATATATGATTGTTTGATTTATTGAAAACATACATAATTGTTTGGTTCATTAGATCAATATTAATTATTTTTGATAACATTTTGTGTATCAGTTTTAAGAAGGAACTAAAATTTTGAAGTTTTTTTAAGTACTTTTTTCCTGATTATTATCAATAAATATTTTTTTTTTCATGCTCTAGAGGTGTATAAAAACAGAAATTTTTTAGCTATATTCCACAATTACTAGAAGTCTTTCTTAAGTAATAGTAAAACTAAAAATAATTATATAAAATGGCTGAAAATTTTGTAACAATCTTGAATAATAAATATAAATACGTCGAGCTTGATACTAAAAAACCATCGGATATGGTTGTAAACAAAATTTATCGGGTAGTAGATTATAAAAAATGTACTACGAAATTTGGAGAAAGGTGTATAGCTACATTCTCCAAATTCAAAATTTTTATGCCGCTTCGATATAGCGGGATGAGCGCTCGAGAGATCGAGAACATAAAAAAGGGGAGATGCGGTTTGAAGAGTTTGGGTCCTCGAGGTAGGACAACTGTATTAGAATTTGTGAACCTCAACAACAACAAGGACTACATATCAGAGGAGGATGATGAGGATGAAGACGAATATGATGATCCAGATGAAAATAATATTTTCTTGTGAAAATAATTATATATATGTATATATATATATATATATATATATATATATATTAATAAAAAAAGAAATAAAAACAGAAAATATTTAAATAAAAATTATGTGTTTTATTGAACAATTTAAACTTTTCACTTTTCCATATTTCATAAAATAGCAACATTCTTCAATTTTTTTTTTTCTTTTATACAGCTTAGGTATAGCGAGATCGTTATCATAAAAAAGGGAGATATTGTTTGAAAAGTTTGGTATGACAACTATTTTAGAATTTGTCATCCTCAACAACAAGAAGGAATATATCAGAGCAAGATGATGACGATGACTATGATGGTGGAAATAATATTTTATTGTAAAAATAATTATGTATTAAGAAATAAATAAATAAAAACAAAAAATATATAAATAAAAAATATGTGTTTTATTCAACAATTTCAACTTTTTAGTTTTCCATTTTATAAAAGATATTTTTAGCGGTTAATATATTTCCATGTGATATGTTTGTTTCAACTTCTTCACATCTATTATCACCAAATCTGATCTATAAGATGTGTCATAATTTGTAAACTTTTCCATTTCACCATTACTCAAAATTCTTTGACTTTCAACTTCCATATATTCAAGACAATTTATTTTCAGCATTCGTTTTTTAAAATTGCTATCATATGAACATCGTATTTTGATTTTTTCTTCATCACTATGTTCCAATTGAAAATGACGATAGAATATATTTTCACTTTCAATAAAACCAGCAATTTCTTTTTCTTTTTTAATTAAATTATGTCTAAATCCTTCAATCGCTTCTTCAACGGTAACGTGATTTTTAGCTGAATCTTCTGATTGTGTTGATTGCTCATCTGATGTTGTGATTGTTGATGTTGTTGCTGGTTCTGTTGATGATGTTATTATATCAGATAATTCGTCAGGAGGATTTACATGTTTCATTAATTTTATTGATAGAGTTACTTGAATTATTTCATTACTAGGAAGTATAACATTAAATGTAGAATTTCCATTACTTTCATCATTTAATGTAATAGTAGGAGTAATAGTAGGAGCTGCATAAATTCTAATAAATAGTAGGCTTAAAATATTGATAACTGAAAACTTCTTCATATTTAATTGTTTGATTTCTAGCTAACTCTTCAAGGTTTGTCTGTAGAATGAAATATTTTTTTGTTTTTCTCAATATCAATATTACAAGCGTTGTTTTTGTAAATAGTTTTGATAAACATCTTTATAATCTTCCACTAATATTAATAAACATAAAACATCATCTTCTACAGTGGAATTGTTTACATTTGTATTGTAAAGCATTTGAATTGTATTTAATTTATCTATTAAATCAATAATTTTTTCCTTTAATATATATTCTCCATCATATTCATAAGATTTTTTTACATTCTCTGAATATTCAAGTGCTTTAGTAAGTCTCTCCTGCAATTCAGAATTTTTATTAGATTTATTTTCTTCTGTTCTCCTATATACAGATGTAGTAAGAGATAAAGATTCTATTTCATTTTCTGATTTACTCTTTGCATTATACTCCCAATCATCTACCAATAAGAATGGACAATCAATTGGAAACTTATTTGTTTTGTTTTCATATTTCCCAGGTGTATTATTTATTTCCCCAACTATTCCTATGTCTCCACCCATAACTTCGATTTTCACATGTTGCCATTCAAGAAATTTAACATCCCAGTTGAGATATGCTGGTAATGCTTCACCATTTCTTATAAATAATAATAAAACCCTTTCACCATTTTCGGGGGTTGCCCAAATCTCCACTATAGAACCCAAATATTTAATATAAACTATTTTAAATGATTTCCATTTTCTACTGCAGACACAATATCTATGACCGTGACGTATATTTTCACACCAAAACATCTTCACTGTTAGCCTATTAATTTGTTATTATTAATTTATATGGATTTAGTTAGATATTTATAGTAAGTAATTAATTTCATAATTTGGCATTGTCTTAAATATTCAATAATACATGCACATGTATAGGTACATTCACATTTTATTTGTTCACATTTGTTTGTACTATTTGGAAATCTTATATAGAAATCGATGATTAAATCTTTATGCTCACTAAGAAGAATAGTATTATATTTTTCCAAAAAATCTTTTATATATTTATCACCCATTGCTTAGTTAAATACAGAAAATATTTTCAAACGACGTCATCATATCAACTCAATTATATAACTAACAATAAAACTATAAATTAATTTCAACGGATCATTTTTAAATTTTTCTTTAAATTCCTCAAGTACAAAATCATTATATTTATATAAAAACTTATTTATGTTTTCTAATGAAAACGATGATTCATCATCATCATCAAGATCGAAATCAGCAATATCTTCAAACGACGTCATCACACCAGCTCAACTAACAATAAAACTCATAAATTATTCACATAATAACTTTATACATATATTCAGGCACCCTTAAAATCCCATACAAAACAAACCATCTCCAACAAAAATTACACCCAAACAAAAAACACCTAAAAATATGCAATAAAAATTAATTCACATAAATTATATTTAAAAAAAATAAAAAAACCTACAAATATGCAAGAAAACATAATTTGATCCAGAACCGGCCTAGCCTTCACTACTAACCTCAAATAGGAATTTATATAACGAGAATATAACACAGATTTTAAATAGAAAATTAAACAAGTTTGATGTATTGTTAGTAAATGGTAAAAATAAAAAAAAAAATAGTCCATTATGTGAAGTGCAACTCAAGAATTTACGATTTTTCAAACTTAACAGAGCAACATGAATACACAGCAGATTGCAAAAATTCTTCGGAAGAATTAATACACAAAAACTTGTTTTAGGGGCGTGTATGCTTTTAATCGTATACCAAAACAAATAAAAAGAAACCATTTTGTATTGTTGTTAATTCAGATCCAAACACAAAACCTGGATTACATTGGTTTGTTTTAAATTTTCCCAAAGCGGAATGTGCCGAATATTTTGATTCTTATGGAAATCAAACAATAAAAACAAATATCATAAGAAAAATCAATCAGAATTCTAAGCAGAAATCATGATAAAAAAATAAAAATACAGTAAAAAAGTAAGAAAAAAGAATGAATAAAATACAACCGTTCTGAATGGAATTCGGATAACGAATGAATTGACTTAGATAACATGATTGACCTGAAAACGAGAATAGAAACTCAATTACAACTATAAGAAGAAACAGAAAAACTGACTAATAGCATCCAGAATGCGGCGTGGAAAAACATCAAAATTACATCCGCCTGAAACACAACCATCAATATCAAAGCACTTGTGATGGAAAAGTGAAGATCAAGACCAAGATGGCAACTCACAAGAGATCCTAAAGACAAGAACAACCTTAACAGGAAGACGCAACATCAAAAAAGGGAAATAGAAAAATTTAAAGACATATCCATGAACACTTACCTGGAAAACTTTATGCCCTCTAAAAGAACTGACTACTCGCTGTGGAAAGCAACAAAAGATATAAAAAAAACCAGTAGCACACAATCCACTAATCAAAAAAAAAAATGAAGAATGGGCCCGAGACATCAAAGGAAAAGCCAAGGAATTTGCGGAACATCTAGCCAAGAATTTCACAATACATTCCACTAGTGACTCCACGCGAAGTTAAAAACACTAAAAAGAAAAATTTCAACAAAAAAAAAGCTACTGCATACGACACCTGAGATCTTAAATAACGTACCAAAAAGTCATTCTGCTGACAAATCTAGTAAAAAATGTCATTATGCTGACATATCTAGTAAATGCATCGTTCAGACTGAAACACTTTCCTGATATCTGGAAGGTAGCAGAGGTAGTAATGTTACAAAAACCAGGAAAACCACCAAACGACTTCAAATCATACAGACCAATATCATTACTACCAGTTATTTCTAAATTAGCGGAACTACTAATTTTAAATAAACTAAAACCTATAATAGACAACAAAAAACTTCTCCCCAGTCATTAATTCGGCTTCAGATAGAAACATTCGACAATTCGTCAAATTCGCCGCATTACGACTCGAACAAAAAAAATATGCTCTGCCATTTTTATTGACATTGCACAAGCTTTCGACAAAATATTGCATAAAAGACTAATTCACAAATTGAAAAGAATTTTACCTATACAATTCGTTGATTTCCTGAGGTCATATCTAGAAAATAGAGTCTTTAGAATTAAGCAAGACAACTTATTCTCAAACCTAACAGAAATAAGAGCAGGATTCCCGCAAGGGAGTATACTCGGACCAATTTTGTACATATTGCATCCCAGTGAAAAATTACGTCATAACCGGAACATTCGCAGACGACACAGCAATGCTAGCTATTGACAATAATCTTCAAGAAGCCAAGTAGCGAACAATAATATTTATGAATGGACAAAAAGATGAAACATAAAAATAAATTCATCGAAATCGTCACACATTACCTTTACGTACAAAAAAATAAATAGCAATAACTCAGTTCAACTAAACGGAAACACTGTCCCCAATGGATCCATGGTGAGATATTTGGGCCTGACAATGGACGAAAAACTGAAATGGAAAGAACATATAAAAAGTAAACTAGTCGAACTAAACTTACAATATAGAAAAATTTATTGGCTTATAGGACGAAAGTCAAGACTATCTATTCAAAACGAAATACTAATGTACAACCAAATCCTAAAACCGATCTGGGTATACAGCTCTGGTGCTGCGCCAGCAGATGTAACATCGAGACAATCCAAAAATTTCAAAACAAAGTAATCCGCAACATGATTAATGCTCCATGGTATGCGAGAAATTCTGACATTCATATAGGGACACCTACCTACATATAAACACAGTTGACGAGGAAATTACACGATTTGCTGTAAAGCACCGCTTCAGATTAACGAACCATGAAAACGAAGAGGTAGCAAATCTCGTAAATGAGAACTCGACAAGCAGATTTAAGAGAAGAAGACCACTAGACCGGACATGAGTTCTAAAAAATAACAATCAAAATAAAATTCTGATACTCATATGACATCGAATCCAGCACCTAACATAGTTTAAGATTATTCAAAGTAAAATTAATGGTTGGTCCACTGAGACAAGTGTTAATCATAGATACCGACAATATAGTGTACGTTTAAAAAAATATATTTTTAATTCACGCTTCCTTAAATACGTTTGCGTTCACCGCTGTTGAAATATACTTGAAGGGTGTAAGATAAAAAACTCTTTGTTGACTTAATTACTGTGCATATGTAGTAGTAACTTACCACTCCACAGCAAATTTTCTGTCTTCAAGAAAAGGGCAGGAACTGTCACTAGCATTGCCTCACATATAAAACTATATATGCGAGCATAATTATTCGTTCGGCATATAACCACAGTAAACACGGCACAGCCACACCGGCAATGACAACATACACTAACAGTAGTAGTTGGGTCACTTTGTCGTGGGAACTAAAAAAAACCCATTAATCATCCGTTAATTTCTTTTTTGACATTTTGATTGCTTTTTTGACACCTTTTAATTAGGTCATTAATTTTAATTGGTTTTAAATAGGTCATTAATTTTTAATTGGTTTTTAATTAGGTCATTAATTTTAAATTGGTTTTTAATTATGTTATTAATTTTTAATTGGTTTTTAATTAGGTTATTCATTTTAATTGGTTTTTAATTAGGTCATTAATTTTTTTTTTTTTTAATTGGTTTAATTTCAATATTAATTGCTTTTAACTAATTTTAATTGTGTTATAATTAGGTGATTGATTTTAATTGTTCACCTGTGTCCTTAATTGTTTTGTTATTAGGCCATTATTTTTGTTTCTCACGATTAATTTTAAATGGATTGTTTCCCACCTGGGGGTCCTTGGTCCTTGTTGTTGCCACCGTAGCTTTTTTTTTTTAAAATGTTAACGAATGTGAAGTTTGGAAACTATGTGTTCTGCCCACTAAGCCATCAGTTTAATTTGAAATTGTTGTTGAAAATGCATATATAAATTTTGAGAATTAGTAATTCGCGCATGGTAAAATAAAAAAAAATTGTTTGTTTGTTTGTTTGTTTGTTTGTTTGTTTGTATATTTGAACCATGGATGTCTCGATCTGTAAATCTACACGCTACCATCTGAGCTAACAAGCAGAAATTTCTCACAAGTCAAATAATGTGTTTTATTTGATTCTGAACAAATATTTACAGGTGCAAAATTACGAGTTTTATACAACTGTGTTTGTTTGTGTGTTTAACAAATTGAACTTGTAAAAATATGATAATAAGACAAGAGTATTGGCCTTTAAACATTTTTATTATTATTTTTTTTTTTTTGGATTGTGGTTTATTAATATACATATATTCAAAAAATGAATATAATTATTATATAATATTGCTGGATGATGACGATATGAGAAGTATTTAATACAATATTGTTTTATACAATATTGCTTTTTGGTATATTTTTGATATAGTTTAGTTGCATTATATATATATATATATATATTGTTAATAAAAATAATTTTAGTTTAGTGTATATAATGTTACTGACTACGGCAGATATAGCTGTAATTACTATTTTTTAAATTATTATAAACCGTTCCTATCCGCGTATTATACGAGAAACTTAGAAAGTCTTGTTGAGACATTAAATTTGCTAATTGGAAATGGTGTGAAAAAATCACAATTTGGAGAACATTATAGGAACTGCATTTGGTCAGATAATAATGCAACTTCGGGACCTGATACATGTGTTTGTGTTTCAATAATAACATATAAATATAAAGGCGCTTTAAAAATGATAAAAGGATTTCAAAATACTTACGAGAATTTGATATGAAGAATTAATGAATTAAAATTGTAAAAATGGTGCTTTTTTTACATCCATTTACTATGATTATAGCAGGTCCTTCAGGGTGCGGTAAAACAACTTTTGTATGTAATATATTATATCAGCATATTAATTTAATCAAACCGAACATAACCAAAATAATTTGGTGCAACCCTGAGCTGTCAGCTGTACCAAAAAACTTACATTTTAAAAATATAGAATTTTTAGTTAACATACCAGAAGAAATAACAAATGAAGATGATGACAACATACTAATAGTATTAAATGACTTAATGCTTCAGACTTATAATAAACAAATATGCGAATTATATACAAAAGGCTCACATCACAAAAACTTGTCAATTATTTTATTAATACAAAATATTTTTCACCAAGGTTGGTAAATACTGTCGTGATATATCATTAAATGCAAAATATCTGGTTTTTTTTAAGAACGCCCGTGACAAATCTCAAATTATACCACTGGTACGTCAGATTTTTCCAGAAAGAACAAGAGAGTTTACAAAGGTATATAATGAGGTTACATCACGGCCGCACGGCTATCTTGTGTTAGACTTAACACAAAGCGTTAATGAATTGTACCGTATACGAAGTAATATATTTGAAAAAGTTATTGTGTTTGTTATTGTACCTTAAATGATTTGAATATCAAAATTTACTGTGATAAATATGAAACGATTGACAAGAAACCATCATATATTACGACTGATAAAAAATACTAATAAAAAACTACGTAATAGTATTTTAAAGTCATGTGATGATGATGTTATAAAGACTTTGATTGAAATAGCAATTAATACTTTAAACGGAAATAATATAATATCAAAAAAGAATTTAACATTTTTAAAAACACATAAAGAAGCTATAAGGTGTTTAATCAGTACTAAAAGTAGTTTAAAGGCGAAACGTCTATTACTTATTCAGAAATGTGGCTTTTTACCTGTTTTAATCGGAACAGTACTATCAGGAATTATTGGAAAATTAATAGGGGATTATCAATTGAAAAATGAATAATATGCAGCGCATAATTGTTATACCTCCCGAGGTTTTTGTAAGATTTCAAAAATTAGGAGAAAATGAAAAGAACTTCAATATTTTAAATCATAATATTGTAATTCTTTTAAATTATAAAAAGATAAATCTCACGCAAAAATGGTACTTGTTAAGACAGAATTTAATAAAGTACGCTAATCAAAAACGAACAGGCTTGGCGACCCCCTCCGTTTAAAAGATATAATGTTGATACAGAAAATGCTGGAACTCAAACAAGATCAGGAAATACAATACGAACCTAATATTAAACAGCAAGAAAATTATGAAGATGATGAAGTTTTTCTCGACTTTGGCCCAGTAAAATAACAAAAACAACAAATCTCGCAATATAGAGAACAGATTAGTGATGAAGATATGGATATGGAATTTGATGATGATGAAGCTGCTGCAATTGCTTTACAGAAGACATTACCTGAAGAGCGTTTAACTAAAAGATTGTCTACTTATAATTCCAATGTAAGAATATATATGACACATATACAGGTGGTATTATTACAGTAGCATTACCAGAAAAGTCTCCTACAAGACAACAAACATATTCAGATAGTTCATTTTTAAACCAAAGTATTTTGTCACCTAAAATACAAGACAACATACACAAGCATGTGGTTCATTGCTAAGAAAAAGTTGTCAAGAAAAAAATATTAAAAAAGGAAACTAGCAACACTTGGCACTGCACCGCACTACATGGGAAAATAAACTACATGGCACCCCTCCTCTCTGGGAAAACTTCAAATAACTGCAGGAAAGCTATAAAAGCGTTAAAAGGTTAAATTTACCAATTACAATTATGAATTCACGAGATAATTTCTATATTACATTATTTAGTAATGATTGAGTTAATTTTTTCCCCGATAATACTCTGGCAACTTTTGAAAATAGAATACCAACACATTTAGATTTAACTAAAGCCGAATGGCAAGTTGGTCTTTCGGAAATTTTTGTTCATGACTACCTAAAAACTGATATATATGAAAAACAAAAATCAGCTACTATTTGGTTTGGAGTACATGAAGTTTAAGTAAGTAAAAATAAACAACTTGTTAAAAAACGTCTGGGATAAACATTTTACCATGAAGATAATGAAAAATTTATGCACGATGATTGGAAACGAAATTTTTAACCTTTACTTATCAACAACATAACACCAGTAGGGGATTGATTGTACACGTGCTGAAGTTTTACAAGAATTTTATAATGAAGTGTTAGTTACTCTATGTTAATTAGTTAGGATGAGACCTATAATAAGAGTGTATACAAACCTGTTTCAGCTGTAGATAACCTAAATTTTATACGAATATCAAAATCTTTTAACGAAGAGAGTTTTTATTTAAAACCAGGTACTGAATATACTATATGTAGGGTTTATGTATTTATCCTACATGTATTTTTTTATTTATAATAAAAACACCTTGATTGTTCTATAATTAATATAACTTATTTATTTATTATTTCTATTATTAATTATTTAACTTATTGTTCAACTTGTAAAAATTCATCTGATAGTTAATATAAATTATTTAATTTTTATTTATAATATTTATTAATTAACTTATTATTTAATTTATTTATAATATTTATTAATCAACTTATTATTTAATTTATGAAAGTTCAATTTGTATTTTTTTAATTTATTTAATTTTGAACTTTTAAGAATCAATCTTAGTTTTGTCTTTTAATTTATAATCTATTTAATTTTACTTATTAAGAATTAATCTTTATTTTTGAATTATCAGATAGTGAATTATACTTTTAACTATTATTTTTATTTTTGGTTACTCGGACTTAGCTATACGATTTTATTCTCGATTTATTGACGGTTCTTTACTCAATGAATTTATCTTTACTTTTGCATCCCTAATTTATATTATTGGGTAATAATTAAAACCATTAGGAATGCAGTTATTCAATATCAATTAATTATATCGTATGATCAATGACGTATACTAAAATTGAGAATAATATTATTAGACTAAACTTAATAAAATTAATTTCGAATTTATGACAGGGTGCACTACATCACCCTCCTCCGAGTGAAACGTTATGTTGCAAATGTTGTTTAATGCGTAACGTTACAAAAAATGGTTTGAAAAGGAAAAAAATTATATGTGAAAAAAAAAAAAAATGTGAATTTAAAAAAAAAAATATTTACATGTGAAAACAAAAGTTTTATTTATTGAAAACAACTCTTCGACTTTTAACGTCCGACTGCATGGTGGAAATTCCATACGCCGGCTTTAGTCTGTCGATTGCTATTGATCGTTCTTTGTCATTCGTTAGTATTACGTATACTTTCCGTAGTCGTCGAATTACTCGGAATGGTCCGTCATATGTCGGTGATAGTGTAGGTTTAATTCTGTCATTTCTGACGAACACGAATTCGCAAGTCGAGAGGTCTTGTGGTATAAAAATGTCGCGTTGTTCCGTTCTTCGCGTCGGCGTTGGTACTAAATTTCGCATTGACTCGCGTAATCTGTTAATGAGTACATTTGACTCCGGTACATCTGATGTCGTGTCGATAAAGAATTCCCCGGGTAATGTCAATGTTTGTCCGTAAACTAGTTCGGCCGGAGAACATTGGATGTCTTCTTTCACTGCAGCCCGAACACCGAGCAGAACTATCGGTAATTCTATTGTCCAATTTTGGGTATTACAGCGTGCTTTCAGCGAATCTTTGAGTTGGCGATGGAACCGTTCGACCAATCCGTTTGACTGGGGATGATAGGGAGTTGTTCTGGTTCTAAAAACGCCTAAAAGTTTTCTTAGCTCTGAGAATAATTTGGCTTCGAACTGGGTACCTTGGTCAGTAGTTATTGTCGCTGGAACACCGAAACGCGAAACGTATTGTATTACAAATGTTTTTGCAATAGTCGCGGCCGTCATGTCTGGTATAGCGTACGCTTCGGGCCATCTAGTGAACCTATCTACTATCGTAAAAATGTAGGTGTTTCCGTCTGAAATTGGAAAAGGTCCAACTAAGTCCATACGTATATGTTCGAATCTTGCGCTCGGCATGTTGAAAGTTTCGTGTGTCGATTTTGTGTGACGATGAACTTTGGTCTTTTGGCACGGTATACAAGCCTTGGACCAAGAGTTTGAGTCACTATTTATGTTTGGCCAAAAATACCTGGATACGAGTAATTTTCTAGTTGCACGTATCCCAGGGTGAGCCAGATTGTGAAGTGTGTTAAAAACTAGTTTTCGTAGGGGTTCTGGTACGTACGGTCTGTTTTTGTTTGTTGACACTTCACAAAATATGTCTACGTCTGGTAGTTGAATTTTATGTATTTTGAACGAGGAATTGGATTTCTCCAACAATTCATTTAATTCAACGTCCGTCTTTTGTAATTGGGCTATCTTGTATAAATCGAAACTGTCTGAATCTACGATTGCCATTTCTGAAAAACGCGAGAGGCTGTCTGCTACTACGTTATCTTTCCCAGAAATGTGGCGAATGTCCGTCGTGAATTGTGCGATGTAGTCAAGGTGTCGCGTCTGTCGTGGATTGCGTTCCGTTTTTGAACAAATTGAATTTACTAGCGGTTTGTGGTCCGTGAAAATCGTAAATTCTCGTCCTTCCAGCGCGTATCGAAAATGTTTTATAGCTACGTAAATCGCGAGAAGTTCACGATCGAATGCGGAGTATTTACTCTCCGTTGATGTTAATTTTCGCGAGAAAAATGCGAGTGGTTGCCACCCTTCTTTAGTTGGTTGCTGTAAGACAGCTCCTAACGCGATATTTGACGCGTCGGTAACTAATACAAGCTCTCCATTTGTCTGTGGGTGCGCAAGCAATGCGGCTTGTGACAGTGCTACTTTTACCTGCTCAAATGCTGGGTTGAGTTCTTCTGGCCACGTCAGAGTTTTGTTTTTACTCTTATTTTTGCTGACTATAGCCAGGTATGCATATATTGGGGCTAGATATTCGGCTAATTTCGGTATAAAACGATGGTAATAGTTTACCATTCCAATGAAACGTTGCATTTGTCGGATTGATGAAGGTTTTGGGAAGTTTTTTATACTTTCTACCTTTTCTTCCGATGGTGAAATGCCATTTGCCGTAATGTGATGGCTGAGGAAACTCAACTCGGTAACTCCAAAAACGCATTTCGATGGGTTAATTGTCATGCCATATTCCGATAGACGTTGAAACAATCGGCAGAGATGTTCCTTATGCGTTTTTGGATCGGACGAAAAAATGAGGATATCATCAATATAAACAAAGACAAAGTCTAAACCATGACAAACTTGATTCATGAATCTTTGAAATGTTTGGGCGGCATTTCGTAAACCGAAGGGCATTCGGCGGAATTCGAATAAGCCGAATGGTGTTGTAATAGCGGTTTTTTTAATGTCGTCTTTCGCTACCGGAATCAAATGATATGCTCTCACAAGATCAATTTTTGAAAAAATTTTAGCACCACTCAAGTGCATCGTAAAATTTTGTATATGTGGGATCGGATATCGATCCGGAATAGTGGCTGCGTTAAGTTGTCGGTAGTCACCACATGGTCGCCAGTCGCTGTTGTTTTTCTTCCGTACCATGTGGAGCGGAGACGCAGCGGAAGACGAAGACGGTTGACAAATACCAAGTTCAACCATAAGTTCAAATTCCTTTTTTGCGGCGTCGTGTCGTGTCGGGTCGAGACGTCGGGGCTTCGAAAAAGGCAGTTGATTTCTTGTTACAATGTTATGTTCAACTGTATGTTTAACTTCGGCGAAGTAGTTTGGCGGTTGAGTTAAATTTGTATATTGTGTTAAAAGTTCAGAAAATTCATTTTTAATAACATTGAGTTTAGGCGTCGGTGTGTCGGAAGCGATAGACAACGCGTTAATCGATAAATTTATCAGTGGATCAATCATTCGATGATTTTTTAAATCGACGATTAGACCGAATTTATTTAGAAAATCGGCACCTATAATTGCACGATCAATATCTGCTAATATAAATTCGTGAACGAAACTTCTATGAAGTCCAAGATTTAATTTAAGCATTTTAGAACCAAATGTTCTTATTACGGTTCCATTTGCAGCGGATAGAGAAATATCTGATTTGGTGTTCGTGGTATTTGATTTACACGGTAAAACGGATAAATCAGCGCCCGTGTCGATCAAGAAAATTATATTGTTGATGTCGTCACGGATAAAAAGGCGGCTATTGAATTTATTAGCACCGGTAGCCGCTACACGCGGTGCTCCATTTAGTTTGGGTATTTGTCAGCTGGTTTGCGTGAACACTGACATTTTGTAGCTTTGTCACCAAATTTTCTATGGTACCAGCATAATGTTGGTGCTGTGGTAGGAACAGTGGAAGCAGGGTACATTTTTTGTGTATTTCTGCTTGAGCTACGTGTTTGAAATGATCGGCTTCTGCTTCGCGGTCTGTAACGATTAGTGTTTCGGACATCGAGTCTTGCCAACATTGATTCAATTCGGGCTAAACGTTCATCGAAATCCGATGTAGCAGCAGTTTGTGTCGTTAGTGTATTTGATTGTGTAGGTTGTGTAGCGATTGAGAAAACCGTATTATTATGTTGTGCTTCGTATATTTTGTCAGCGACGTCCGCTAATTGAATAAGCGATTTATCGTCGAATGCCGCTAATGCTACATGAATGACTTGTGGTAATCTTCTTAACCACAACTTCTTTACGACGTCTTCACTAAATGTGGTACCAGCTAATTGTCGCATTTGGCGTAACAAATCCGAAGGTTTACGGTCACCGATATCGGCCTTTTCAATTAATGTTTCAAGCCGTTTTGCTTCCGATATAGTATGTCTTTTTATCAGTTCAGCTTTAATATTGTCGTAGCTGATCGTAATTGACGGATCATTTAGAATATCTATAATCGAATCACAAGATTCTGGCGGCAGTGAAGAAATCGTTAAACAATACTTGGTTTCGTCATTTGTGATGCGATAAGCCCTGAACTGCGCCTCGGCTTGTATAAACCACGTTGTCGGATTTGATGGCCAAAATGGTGGTAAACGAACGCGTACCGAGTCAATATTTGGTTCGTTGTTTGTCCTCATACCCGATGTCCCGTCCTTGGGTTTTGTACCGTTATTTTCAGTCATGTTTATGTTTGATTATGTAATTATTTTTTCCGAAAATAAAAAAATTTCACAAAATATTTCAAAAATGTTTAAAAAAAAAAATAATACCAAAATTCTCAATTTTGGGTTACGTCCGATAACACTTGATTACTATTTGTATACCTATTAATACTATGTACTAGCAAACACAAAAATTCAAAAAAAATCGAATTTTATTTGCTCAATTTATCGACCGTACTAACTTATAAAATTTTATCAAAAATTGTATGCAATTTTTGGACGACCCGATATAATTTTATATGAGCGAATAAAAAATTTTTGTGTGCGTGTGTATTAAATTAAATCGCGGGGGAGAATATAAAAATCGCAGCAACAAAAGTTTGAGTGCAACAAAAATAAAAAAAATAAAAATAATAGTTGTGTTGCGGGCAAATACCACAATTTTATGAAATATGTAAATTTAATAAATTATATATGGATTTTATATAATGATGAATGTAAAATTTTATGATATTTTAAATTTTGATAATTTTAATAATCTTTATTTAATATATTTTTATAATTTTATTATAATTCAAAAATTATATTTCAAATTCTAATGTAATGTAATTTTAAAATCTACAAAAAAAAAAAAATTCTAATGTGAAAAATGTGAATTTTTATGTCTAAATTAAATTTTTGTTACAATTATAGTTTGGAAATTCACTTCTTAATTATAATTTAAAATGTAATTTGTATGAGTAAAATTTTTACCATATATGAAAAAGAGAAAAAATATTTATATTATATATGTATATGTATTCCAAATTGAAATATATTTAATCGTGCATGCACTCTTTTTTTTTTTTTTTTTTTAAAAAAATTAAATATATATGATTTTAAGGTATAATATATATAAAAATAAAATATAGAAAAACATATAAAAAAAAATCGAAAAATATATGTATGCAATTTTACTTGGCTTGATTTTCTTGAATTCTTTTGATTATTGATGCTACTAACTGATGAACTTGATGAAACGATGACTAAGTTGATTGTTGAAATTAGTATTATACAGTGATAATCACGTTGACTTTTATTTTAACTTGAATGATGAACTGATGATATAATGCCGTTGAAACGTTGCTTGTTGCTACGCTGATTTTTCTTTTATCTTTTGTTGTACCAAAATTTCCGTTTTTTCACTTGAAAATTTAGATTTTGTGGTTTTTATATAGAACCAAAGCTCATTTTATTTAAAATTAAATATCACGTCGGGGTCACCAATTGTAGGGTTTATGTATTTATCCTACATGTATTTTTTTATTTATAATAAAAACACCTTGATTGTTCTATAATTAATATAACTTATTTATTTATTATTTCTATTATTAATTATTTAACTTATTGTTCAACTTGTAAAAATTCATCTGATAGTTAATATAAATTATTTAATTTTTATTTATAATATTTATTAATTAACTTATTATTTAATTTATTTATAATATTTATTAATCAACTTATTATTTAATTTATGAAAGTTCAATTTGTATTTTTTTAATTTATTTAATTTTGAACTTTTAAGAATCAATCTTAGTTTTGTCTTTTAATTTATAATCTATTTAATTTTACTTATTAAGAATTAATCTTTATTTTTGAATTATCAGATAGTGAATTATACTTTTAACTATTATTTTTATTTTTGGTTACTCGGACTTAGCTATACGATTTTATTCTCGATTTATTGACGGTTCTTTACTCAATGAATTTATCTTTACTTTTGCATCCCTAATTTATATTATTGGGTAATAATTAAAACCATTAGGAATGCAGTTATTCAATATCAATTAATTATATCGTATGATCAATGACGTATACTAAAACTGAGAATAATATTATTAGACTAAACTTAATAAAATTAATTTCGAATTTATGACAGGGTGCACTACATATATCAGAATTAACCCTTTCGAGACTGATGGGACATATATGACCCGCTGATCACGTGATCTATTGTTTCAGCTAAAGCTGAATCACGTGAAAAAAAATCCGGCTTGAAAGGGTTAATAAAAGAGCTTTTTCAGCAAAAAAAATATTATTGAATACAAAAAAACAATACTAGATTTATTTGAACTAACGTTTAAACAAATAAAAGATGAAAAAAGCGGTATGTTACTAGTATATAGCCAGAAATTTTTGGAAATAATAATATACGAGCGTTGCGTGCAATAAATATTGATAACTGTAGAAGACAAAATAATATACAAAACATATAATATAAAATAACATTTTTCAAAAAATGCACCATATGACAACAAGACTAATACTTTGTCATGCTTAAATTGCCATACTCTAATACTTGATTGGTAATAATATGAATGAACATTCTACCTTAATTATGAAACTAAATTTATTAACTTTTTGCATTTTTACTTAAGATGCTCTCATGTTTTAGTTGTGGATATAATTTTCCTGTTTGCATTGCGTCTGGAAAATCATTAATTAACTGCAGTGATCTCGATGTTGGATATGTAATTTTTGTTTCCATTTTGCAAGTACTATTGAAATTAGTAATTGTCGAGTTTGTCCACTTTGTCACAATTTAATAATATAAGATATAATTTATATATCAGAAGTACCTTATAACCAAAATGAAATTTGAACGTAATATTAATAAAATTGAATCCATTGAAACAAAAAGTTTTTGGTTTTCCGTTTACGAGTGGAATTCGTATATAGCTTGTCTACCTTCTATGTCACATTAGTACAACTTAATATTCGTTTAACTTGGCGCTAGAAATAGGTATTAAGTTTTCAAAAATTAATACGTTCCATTGGAAAAGAAATTTTTTGAAACTATTGCCATTAATATTTCCGATCAGTATGGCAAAAAAATTGATTTTGTACCAAACTATTATTCCACAAAAATTGTATTACATTTTAAGAGATTTTAATAAAAAAATATATAAATAAAAACAACACATAAAGCTTTATCGTTTTACTTAAACATGCATCGTGAATACATTAAATATTATTCGTCACAAGCTGGTGGGTAATATAAATGAAATTGTACCGGTTTTATAGGCATATCCATCGAAGGCGTGGTCTAGGTAATTTATTTGTAAGTTTATTTCGTTTTTTCAAACCAGCATTAACTACTGGTTTTAATTTACTCAAAGACGAAGCATTTAAAACTGGCTCTAATGTTTTGTCTGATATAGCGTCAGGGGCCAATCCAAAAGAAAAGTTTGAAGAACACGCTAAAGCAGGCATAAAAAGTTTAAGAACTTCAGCAGTAAACCAATTGCATTCAATGTATGGTAGTGGTAAAAAGAGAATAAGAAGTAGTAAAAAAATAATGCAAGTCAAAGAAGACGTAAAACTATAAAAAGACGTGTAAAACCAAAATTATATTCAATCAGAAGAAATAGACAGGGAGAAGGAAAAAAAAATCACGCGTCCTGGATATTTTTAATTAAATATGGCCATTGTAGAATGCATGAAGTCAGAGTTAGATCTTTTCACAACACCACCAATACAGACGAGTATTTTACGAACTGATGAAGTAGTCTACAATCCATTAGCCTCACTAGAGGCATCACCTTCTACAATAGAATTTATCTCACTTGGTAATGGTGATACATACAGAGATTTAGCATCAACATATATTAAATTTAAAGTTCAAATAGTAAAACAAGATGAAACAAAATGGAGTTATTCCGATACAACATAAACAGGTACTGATAAAAAGTCTATACCACAGCCTAGTGTAGTAAATAAGTGTTACATTCAATGATTAAACAAGTAAATGTAACATTAAATAGGAACAATGTAACACCTTCTGATTTTTTTTATAATTATAAGAGTTATTTAATTTCCCTGGTAAGCTATGGAAAAGATGGTAGCACAACATATTTGGAAGGACCCGGTTGGGAGGTAGATAAACCAAATGTTAATGATATTAATAACGAAGGCTCCAAAGTAAGACAGAAATAGTACAAAAACTCTGCTACTGTTGAGCTAATGGGAACATTACATGTGGATTTTGTTAACACACCTACTTTGCTTTTAAACAATGTTGATGTGAGAATTGCGTTATTTAAAAATTCATGAAGCAACACTATACATGAAACATATTACAGTTGACCCTAATATTTTATTAGCTCACAACACTATTCTTGCAAAAGTTAGTGCAAAATATCATTACAAAAGAGGAGAATTAAAAATATTTACAATACCAGCAAATACTTCAAACATTTCATTGGATAATGTATACATTATTATTTTGTATGGTAAATGATGAAAACTGTAATGGAAAACGATCAAAAAATCCATATCATTTTGATCACAATAATTTACCACAATTTCAATTATATGTAAACGGTGTACAAGTACCCAATTCACCAATTGAAACAAATTTCTCTGAGAGTTTTTGTAATACGAGACCATATTTAACATTGTTCAAAGGTACAGGAATACCTCATTCTGATAGAGTTTATTAGATCACAACAGAATATTTTTCAAAAGGCTACACAGTATTACCTTTTGATTTATCACCTGACGGATCAGGTAACGAAACATGTCAAAACTTGTTAAATCAGGGTATAGTAAGATCTGAAGCAAAACTAACTTCACCACTATCGTCAACATTAACATGTATTGTTTATGGCGAGTTTGATGCGTCATTGGAAATTGACAGGAATCAAAATGTGTACACAAATTTATAAATAGCTGCACAAACTAAATTTTATTACACAACAGGCGACCGTAAAAGGTAGAACATTTAAATGATTAATAATAATAAGAATTTGCCATCTTATGCCTTAGTGGACATATCATTTGTATGTGATAAATTAATTACTGTCGCACATAAGATCAGTATTGCAGGAATTCAAGAATCAAATTAAATAGCGCATTAGGAATACAAAATTTTATATCCAACATCTAAAATAAATGTAGAAAAAGAAAGTTTAACCTCAAATAGGAATTTATATAACGAGAATATAACACAGATTTTAAATAGAAAATTAAACAAGTTTGATGTATTGTTGGTAAACGGTAAAAATAAAAAAGATTTTTTAGTCCATTATGAGAAGTGCAACTCAATAATTTACGATATTTTAAACTTAACAGAGTAACATGAATACACCGCAGATTGAAAAAATTCTTCGGAAGAATTAATACACAAAAACTTGTTTTAGGGGCGTGTATGCTTTTAATCGTATACCAAAACAAATAAAAAGAAACCATTTTGTATTGTTGTTAATTCAGATCCAAACACAAAAACTGAATTACATTGGTTTGTTTTAAATTTTCCCAAAGCGGAATGTGCCGAATTTTTTGAATCTTATGGAAATCAAACAATAAAAACAAATATCATAAGAAAAATCAATCAGAATTCTAAGCAGAAATCATGATAAAAAAATAAAAATACAGTAAAAAAGTAAGAAAAAAGAATGAATAAAACACAACCGTTCTGAATGGAATTCGGATAACGAATGAATTGACTTAGATAACATGATTGACCTGAAAACGAGAATAGAAACTCAATTACAACTATAAGAAGAAACAGAAAAACTGACTAATAGCATCCAGAATGCGGCGTGGAAAAACATCAAAATTACATCCGCCTGAAACACAACCATCAATATCAAAGCACTTGTGATGGAAAAGTGAAGATCAAGACCAAGATGGCAACTCACAAGAGATCCTAAAGACAAGAACAACCTTAACAGGAAGAAACAAAATCTAAAAAGGAAAATAGAAAAATTTAAAGACATATCCATGAACACTTACCTGAAAAACTTTACGCCCACTGAAAGAACTGACTACTCGCTGTGGAAAGCAACAAAATATATAAAAAATCCAGAAGCACACAATCCACTAATCAAAAATAAATATGAAGAATGGGCCCGAGACATCAAAGGAAAAGCCAAGGAATTTGCGGAACATCTAGCCAAGAATTTCACAGTACATTCCACTAGTGACTCCACGCGAAGTTAAAAACACTAAAAAGAAAAATTTCAACAAAAAAAAGCTACTGCATACGACACCTGAGATCTTAAATAACGAACCAAAAAGTCATTCTGCTGACAAATCTATTAAAAAATGTCATTATGCTGACATATCTAGTAAATGCATCGTTCAGACTGAAACACTTTCCTGATATCTGGAAGGTAGCAGAGGTAGTAATGTTACAAAAACCAGGAAAACCACCAAAAGACTTCAAATCATACAGACCAATATCATTACTACCAGTTATTTCTAAATTAGCGGAACTACTAATTTTAAATAAACTAAAACCTATAATAGACAACAAAAAACTTCTCCCCAGTCATTAATTCGGCTTCAGATAGAAACATTCGACTATTCGTCAAATTCGCCGCATTATGACTCGAACAAAAAAAATATGCTCTGCTATTTTTATTGACATTGCACAAGCTTTCGACAAAATATGGCATAAAAGATAATTCACATATTGAAAAGAATTTTACCTATACAATTCGTTGATTTCCTGAGGTCATATCTAGAAAATAGAATCTTTAGAATTAAGCAAGACAACTTATTCTCAAACCTAACAGAAATAAGAGCAGGATTCCCACAAGGGATTATACTCGGACCAACTTTGTACATATTGCATCCCAGTGAAAAATTACGTCATAACCGGAACATTCGCAGACGACACAGCAATGCTAGCTATTGACAATAATCTTCAAGAAGCCAAGTAGCGAACAATAATATTTATGAATGGACAAAAAGATGAAACATAAAAATAAATTCATCGAAATCGTCACACATTACCTTTACGTACAAAAAAATAAATAGCAATAACTCAGTTCAACTGAACGGAAACAATGTCCCCACTGGATCCATGGTGAGATATTTGGGCCTGACAATGGACGAAAAACTGAAATGGAAAGAACATATAAAAATTAAACTAGTCGAACTAAACTTACAATATAGAAAAATTTATTGGCTTATAGGACGAAAGTCAAGACTATCTATTCAAAACGAAATACTAATGTACAACCAAATCCTAAAACCGATCTGCGTATACAGCTCTGGTGCTGCGCCAGCAGATGTAACATCGAGACAATCCATAAATTTCAAAACAAAGTAATCCGCAATATGATTAATGTTCCATGGTATGCGAGAAATTCTGACATTCATATAGGGACACCTACCTACATATAAACACAGTTGACGAGGAAATTACACGATTTGCTGTAAAGCACCGCTTCAGATAACCAACCATGAAAACGAAGTGGTAGCAAATCTCGTAAATGAGAACTCGACAAGCAGATTTAAGAGAAGAAGACCACTAGACCGGACATGAGTTCTAAAAAATAACAATCAAAATAAAATTCTGATACTCATATGACATCGAATCCAGCACCTAACGTAGTTTAAGATTATTCAAAGTAAAATTAATGGTTGGTCCACTGAGACAAGTTTTAATCATAGATACCGACAATATAGTGTACGTTTAAAAAAATATATTTTTAATTCACGCTTGCGAGTCGCTTAAATACATTTGCGTTCACCGCTGTTGAAATATACTTGAAGGGTGTAAGATAAAAAACTCTTTTTTTGACTTAATTACTGTGCATATGTAGAAGTAACTTACCACTCCCCAGCAAATTTTCTGTCTTCAAGAAAAGGGCAGGAACTGTCACTAGCATTGCCTCACATATAAAACTATATATGCGAGCATAATTATTCGTTCGGCATATAACCACAGTAAACACGGCACAGCCACACCGGCAATGACAACATGCACTAACAGTAGTAGTTGGGTCACTTTGTCGTGGGAACTAAAAAAAACCATTAATCATCCGTTAATTTCTTTTTTGACACCTTTTAATTAGGTCATTAATTTTAATTGGTTTTAAATAGGTCATTAATTTTTAATTGGTTTTTAATTAGGTCATTAATTTTAAATTGGTTTTTAATTAGGTCATTAATTTTTAATTGGTTTTTAATTAGGTCATTAATTTTTAATTGGTTTTTAATTAGGTTATTCATTTTAATTGGTTTTTAATTAGGTCATTAATTTTAATTTTTTTTATTTGGTTTAATTTCAATATTAATTGCTTTTAATTGTGTTATATTTAGGTGATTGATTTTAATTGTTCACCTGTGTCCTTAATTGTTTTGTTATTAGGCCATTATTTTTGTTTCTCACGATTAATTTTAAATGGATTGTTTCCCACCTGGGGGTCCTTGGTTGCCACCGTAGATATTTTTTTTTTTTAAAATGTTAACGAATGTGAAGTTTGGAAACTATGTGCTCTACCCACTAAGCCATCAGCTTAATTTGAAATTGTAGTTGAAAATGCATATATAAATTTTGGGAATTAGTAATTCGCGAATGGTAAAATATAAAAAAACTGTTTGTTTGTTTGTTTGTTTGTATATTTGAACCATGGATATCTCGATCTGTAAACCTACACGCTACCACCTTTTGAACAAATATTTCCAGGTGCAAAATTACGAGTTTTATACAACTGTGTGTTTATGCGATGAAACAAATTGAACTTGTAAAAATATGATAATAAGAGAAGAGTATTGACCTTTAAACATTTTTATTATTATTTTTTTTTTTGGATTGTGGTTTATTAATATACATATATTCAAAAAATGAATATAATTATTATATAATATTGCTGATGATGACGATATGAGAAGTATTTAATACAATATTGTTTTATACAATATTGCTTTTTGGTATATTTTTGATATAGTTTAGTTGCATTATATATATATATTGTTAATAAAATTTTAGTTTAGTGTACATAATGTTACTGACTACGGCAGATATAGCTGTAATTACTATTTTTTAAATTATTATAAACCGTTCCTATCCGCGTATTATACGAGAAACTTAGAAAGTCTTGTTGAGACAATTAATTTGCTAATTGGAAATGGTGTGAAAAAATCACAATTTGGAGAACATTATAGAAACTGCATTTGGTCAGATAATAATGCAACTTCGGGACCTGATACATGTGTTTGTGTTTCAATAATAACATATAAATATAAAGGCGCTTTAAAAATGATAAAAGGATTTCAAAATACTTACGTGAATTTGACATGAAGAATTGATGAATTAAAATTGTAAACATGGTGCTTTTTTTACATCCATTTACTATGATTATAGCAGTTCCTTCAGGGTGCGGTAAAACAACTTTTTTATGTAATATATTATATCAGCATATTAATTTAATCAAACCGAACATAACCAAAATAATTTGGTGCAACCCTGAGCTGTCAGCTGTACCAAAAAACTTACATTTTAAAAATATAGAATTTTTAGCTAACATACCAGAAGAAATAACAAATGAAGATGATGCCAACATACTAATAGTATTAGATGACTTAATGCTTCAGACTTATAATAAACAAATATGCGAATTATTTACAAAAGGTTCACATCACAAAAACTTGTCAATTATTTTATTAATACAAAATATTTTTCACCAAGGTAGGTAAATACTGTCGTGATATATCATTAAATGCAAAATATCTGGTTTTGTTTAAGAACGCCCGTGACAAATCTCAAATTATACCACTGGTACGTCAGATTTTTCCAGAAATAACAAGAGAGTTTACAATGGTATATAATGAGGTTACATCACGGCCGCACGGCTATGTTGTGTTAGACTTAACACAAAGCGTTAATGAGTTGTACCGTATACGAAGTAATATATTTGAAAAAATTATTGTGTTTGTTATTGTACCTTAAATGATTTGAATATCAAAATTTACTGTGATAAATATGAAACGATTGCCAAGAAACCATCTTATATTACGACTGATAAAAAATACTAATTAAAAACTACGTAATAGTATTTTAAAGTCATTGTGATGATGATGTTATAAAGACTTTGATTGAAATAGCAATTAATACTTTAAACGGAAATAATAAAATATCAAAAAGAATTTAACATTTTTAAAAACACATAAAAAAGCTATAAGGTGTTTAATCAGTACTAAAAGTAGTTTAAAGGCGAAACGTCGATTACTTATTCAGAAAGGTGGCTTTTTACCTGTTTTAATCAGAACAGTACTATC
The DNA here is from genome assembly GCA_963920725.1 of Rhamphomyia laevipes. Lineage (NCBI taxonomy): Eukaryota > Metazoa > Arthropoda > Insecta > Diptera > Empididae > Rhamphomyia > Rhamphomyia laevipes. The sequence continues at coordinate 96,652,101 of OY987255.1, read as the reverse complement.
AGGAATTATTGGAAAATTAATAGGGGATTATCAATTGAAAAATGAATAATATGCAGCGCATATTTGTTATACCTTCCGAGGTTTTTGTAAGATTTCAAAAATTATGAGAAAATGAAAAGAACTTCAATATTTTAAATCATAATATTGTAATTCTTTTAAATAATAAAAAGATAAATCTCACGCAAAAATGGTACTTGTTAAGACAGAATTTAATAAAGCACGTTAATCAAAGACGAACAGGCTTGGCGATACCCCCTCCGTTTAAAAGATATAATGTTGATACAGAAAATGCTGGAACTCAAACAAGATCAGGAAATACAATACGAACCTAATATTAAACAGCAAGAAAATTATGAAGATGATGAAGTTTTTCTCGACTTTGACCCAGTAAAATAACAAAAACAACAAATTTCGCAATATAAAGAACAGATTAATGATGAAGATATGGATATGGAATTTGATGATGATGAAGCTGCTGAAATTGCTTTACAGAAGACATTACCCAAAGAGTGTTTAACTAGCTTCTTATAATTCCAATGTAAGAATATATGACACAAATACAGGTGGTATTATTACAGTAGCATTACCAGAAAAGTCTCCTACAAGACAACGAACATATTCAGATAGTTTATTTTTAAACCAAAGTATTTTGTCACCTATAAATATAAGACAACATACACAAGCATGTGGTTCATTGCTAAGAAAAAGTTGTCAAGATATCCTGTAGAAAAAATTATTAAAAAAAAGGAAACTACATGGGAAAATAAACTACATAGCACCCCTCCTCTCTGGGAAAACTTCAAATAACTGCAGGAAAGCTATAAATAAGCGTTAAAAGGTTAAATTTACCAGTTACAATTATGAATTCACGAGATAATTTCTATATTGCATTATTTAGTAATGATTGAGTTAATTTTTTCCCCGATAATACTCTGGCAACTTTTGAAAATAGAATACCAACACATTTAGATTTAACTAAAGCCGAATGGCAATTTTTTTTCATGACTACCTAAAAACTGATATATATGAAAAACAAAAATCAGCTACTATTTTGTTGGGAGTACATGAAGTTTAAGTAGGTGAAAATAAACAATTTGTTAAAAAACGTCTGGGATAAACATTTTACCATGAAGATAATGAAAAATTTATGCACGATGATTGGAAACGAAATTTTTAACCTTTACTTATCAACAACATAACACGAGTAGGGGATTGATTGTACACGTGCTGAAGTTTTACAAGAATTTTATAATGAAGTGTTAGTTACTCTATGTTAATTACCTAGGATGAGACCTATAATAAGAGTGTATACAAACCTGTTTCAGCTGTAGATAACCTAAATTTTATACGAATATCAAAATCTTTTAACGAAGAGAGTTTTTATTTAAAACCAGGTACTGAATATACTATATCAGAATTAATAAAAGAGCTTTTTCAGCAAAAAAAATATTATTGAATACAAAAAAACAATACTAGATTTATTTGAACTAACGTTTAAACAAATAAAAGATGAAAGAAGCGGTATGTTACTAGTATATAGCCAGAAATTTTTGGAAATAATAATATACGAGCGTTGCGTGCAATAAATATTGATAACTGTAGAAGACAAAATAATATAGAAAACATATAATATAAAATAACATTTTTCAAAAAATGCACCATAAGACAACAAGACTAATACTTTGTCATGCTTAAATTGCCATACTCTAATACTTGATTGGTAATAATATGAATGAACATTCTACCTTAATTATGAAACTAAATTTATTAACTTTTTGCATTTTTACTTAGGATGCTCTCATGTTTTAGTTGTGGATATAATTTTCCTGTTTGCATTGCGCCTGGAAAATCATTAATTAACTGCAGTGATCTCGATGTTTGGATATGTAATTTTTGTTTCCATTTTGCAAGTACTATTGAAATTAGTAATTGTCGAGTTTGTCCACTTTGTCACAATTTAATAATATAAGATATAATTTATATATCAGAAGTACCTTATAACCAAAATGAAATTTGAACGTAATATTAATAAAATTGAATCCATTGAAACAAAAAGTTTTTGGTTTTCCGTTTACGAGTGGAATTCGTATATAGCTTGTCTACCTTCTATGTCACATTAGTACAACTTAATATTCGTTTAACTTGGCGCTAGAAATAGGTATTAAGTTTTCAAAAATTAATACGTTCCATTGGAAAAGAAATTTTTTGAAACTATTGCCATTAATATTTCCGATCAGTATGGCAAAAAAATTGATTTTGTACCAAACTATTATTCCACAAAAATTGTATTACATTTTAAGAGATTTTAATAAAAAAATATATAAATAAAAACAACTGCATTTGGTCAGATAATAATGCAACTTCGGGACCTGATACATGTGTTTGTGTTTCAATAATAACATATAAATATAAAGGCGCTTTAAAAATGATAAAAGGATTTCAAAATACTTACGTGAATTTGATATGAAGAATTGATGAATTAAAATTGTAAACATGGTGCTTTTTTTACATCCATTTACTATGATTATAGCAGTTCCTTCAGGGTGCGGTAAAACAACTTTTGTATGTAATATATTATATCAGCATATTAATTTAATCAAACCGAACATAACCAAAATAATTTGGTGCAACCCTGAGCTGTCAGCTGTACCAAAAAACTTACATTTTAAAAATATAGAATTTTTAGCTAACATACCAGAAGAAATAACAAATGAAGATGATGCCAACATACTAATAGTATTAGATGACTTAATGCTTCAGACTTATAATAAACAAATATGCGAATTATTTACAAAAGGTTCACATCACAAAAACTTGTCAATTATTTTATTAATACAAAATATTTTTCACCAAGGTAGGTAAATACTGTCGTGATATATCATTAAATGCAAAATATCTGGTTTTGTTTAAGAACGCCCGTGACAAATCTCAAATTATACCACTGGTACGTCAGATTTTTCCAGAAATAACAAGAGAGTTTACAATGGTATATAATGAGGTTACATCACGGCCGCACGGCTATGTTGTGTTAGACTTAACACAAAGCGTTAATGAGTTGTACCGTATACGAAGTAATATATTTGAAAAAATTATTGTGTTTGTTATTGTACCTTAAATGATTTGAATATCAAAATTTACTGTGATAAATATGAAACGATTGACAAGAAACCATCTTATATTACGACTGATAAAAAATACTAATTAAAAACTACGTAATAGTATTTTAAAGTCATGTGATGATGATGTTATAAAGACTTTGATTGAAATAGCAATTAATACTTTAAACGGAAATAATAAAATATCAAAAAAGAATTTAACATTTTTAAAAACACATAAAAAAGCTATAAGGTGTTTAATCAGTACTAAAAGTAGTTTAAAGGCGAAACGTCGATTACTTATTCAGAAAGGTGGCTTTTTACCTGTTTTAATCAGAACAGTACTATCAGGAATTATTGGAAAATTAATAGGGGATTATCAATTGAAAAATGAATAATATGCAGCGCATATTTGTTATACCTTCCGAGGTTTTTGTAAGATTTCAAAAATTATGAGAAAATGAAAAGAACTTCAATATTTTAAATCATAATATTGTAATTCTTTTAAATAATAAAAAGATAAATCTCACGCAAAAATGGTACTTGTTAAGACAGAATTTAATAAAGCACGTTAATCAAAGACGAACAGGCTTGGCGATACCCCCTCCGTTTAAAAGATATAATGTTGATACAGAAAATGCTGGAACTCAAACAAGATCAGGAAATACAATACGAACCTAATATTAAACAGCAAGAAAATTATGAAGATGATGAAGTTTTTCTCGACTTTGACCCAGTAAAATAACAAAAACAACAAATTTCGCAATATAAAGAACAGATTAATGATGAAGATATGGATATGGAATTTGATGATGATGAAGCTGCTGAAATTGCTTTACAGAAGACATTACCCAAAGAGTGTTTAACTAGCTTCTTATAATTCCAATGTAAGAATATATGACACAAATACAGGTGGTATTATTACAGTAGCATTACCAGAAAAGTCTCCTACAAGACAACGAACATATTCAGATAGTTTATTTTTAAACCAAAGTATTTTGTCACCTATAAATACAAGACAACATACACAAGCATGTGGTTCATTGCTAAGAAAAAGTTGTCAAGATATCCTGTAGAAAAAATTATTAAAAAAAAGGAAACTACATGGGAAAATAAACTACATAGCACCCCTCCTCTCTGGGAAAACTTCAAATAACTGCAGGAAAGTTATAAATAAGCGTTAAAAGGTTAAATTTACCAGTTACAATTATGAATTCACGAGATAATTTCTATATTGCATTATTTAGTAATGATTGAGTTAATTTTTTCCCCGATAATACTCTGGCAACTTTTGAAAATAGAATACCAACACATTTAGATTTAACTAAAGCCGAATGGCAATTTTTGTTCATGACTACCTAAAAACTGATATATATGAAAAACAAAAATCAGCTACTATTTTGTTGGGAGTACATGAAGTTTAAGTAGGTGAAAATAAACAATTTGTTAAAAAACGTCTGGGATAAACATTTTACCATGAAGATAATGAAAAATTTATGCACGATGATTGGAAACGAAATTTTTAACCTTTACTTATCAACAACATAACACGAGTAGGGGATTGATTGTACACGTGCTGAAGTTTTACAAGAATTTTATAATGAAGTGTTAGTTACTCTATGTTAATTACCTAGGATGAGACCTGTAATAAGAGTGTATACAAACCTGTTTCAGCTGTAGATAACCTAAATTTTATACGAATATCAAAATCTTTTAACGAAGAGAGTTTTTATTTAAAACGAGGTACTGAATATACTATATCAGAATTAATAAAAGAGCTTTTTCAGCAAAAAAAATATTATTGAATAAAAAAACAATACTAGATTTATTTGAACTAACGTTTAAACAAATAAAAGATGAAAAAAGCGGTATGTTACTAGTATATAGCCAGAAATTTTTGGAAATAATAATATACGAGCGTTGCGTGCAATAAATATTGATGACTGTAGAAGACAAAATAATATACAAAACATATAATATAAAATAACATTTTTCAAAAAATGCACCATATGACAACAAGACTAATACTTTGTCATGCTTAAATTGCCATACTCTAATACTTGATTGGTAATAATATGAATGAACATTCTACCTTAATTATGAAACTAAATTTATTAACTTTTTGCATTTTTACTTAGGGTGCTCTCATGTTTTAGTTGTGGATATAATTTTCCTGTTTGCATTGCGTCTGGAAAATCATTAATTAACTGCAGTGATCTCGATGTTTGGATATGTAATTTTTGTTTCCATTTTGCAAGTACTATTGAAATTAGTAATTGTCGAGTTTGTCCACTTTGTCACAATTTAATAATATAAGATATAATTTATATATCAGAAGTACCTTATAACCAAAATGAAATTTGAACGTAATATTAATAAAATTGAATCCATTGAAACAAAAAGTTTTTGGTTTTCCGTTTACGAGTGGAATTCGTATATAGCTTGTCTACCTTCTATGTCACATTAGTACAACTTAATATTCGTTTAACTTGGCGCTAGAAATAGGTATTAAGTTTTCAAAAATTAATACGTTCCATTGGAAAAGAAATTTTTTGAAACTATTGCCATTAATATTTCCGATCAGTATGGCAAAAAAATTGATTTTGTACCAAACTATTATTCCACAAAAATTGTATTACATTTTAAGAGATTTTAATAAAAAAATATATAAATAAAAACAACACATAAAGCTTTATCGTTTTACTTAAACATGCATCGTGAATACATTAAATATTATTCGTCACAAACTAGTGGTAATATAAATGAAATAGTACCGGTTTTACAGGCATATCCAACAATCCAGCGAGGACGTGGTCTAGGTAATTTATTTGTAAGTTTATTTCGTTTTTTCAAACCAGCATTAACTACTGGTTTTAATTTACTCACAGACGAAGCATTTAAAACTGGCTCTAATATTTTGTCTGATATAGCGTCAGGGACCAATCCAAAAGAAAAGTTTGAAGAACAAGCTAAAGCAGGCATCAAAATTTTATTTTAAGAACTTCAGCAGTAAACTAATTGCATTCAATGTATGGTAGTGGTAAAAAGAGAATAAGAAGTAGTAAAAAAATAATGCAAGTCAAAGAAGACGTAAAACTATAAAAAGACGTGTAAAACCAAAATTATATTCAATCAGAAGAAATAGGCAGGGCGAAGGAAAAAAAAATCACGCGTCCTGAATATTTTTAATTAAATATGGCCATTGTAGAATGCATGAAGTCAGAGTTAGATCTTTTCACAACACCACCAATACAGACGAGTATTTTACGAACTGATGAAGTAGTCTACAATCAATTAGCCTCACTAGAGGCATCACCTTCTACAATAGAATTTATCTCACTTGGTAATGGTGATACATACAGAGTAGGGAATCCAAATCCGGATTTCGGAATTTCGGAATTCCGAAATTCCGCCTTGTTTTTTATATTCGAAATTCCGGAATTGAAATAAATCGAATTCCGGATTATTCTGATTTAAATATTTTTTTTGCTTTATAACAAATTACAGAAATTCCAGCGACTGACATAAGTACAATATATATATATTACTTTGGTAACGATTTTTTTTTAAAAAAAAGTGCAAACAGTATGCCATGAGAAATAAAAATATAAAAATAATGTTATTCGTTTTGTTTTGACATTTAAATTTTTTGTGAGTTCATAATTGTTCCTGTGTTGTGTTTGTAAACAGAATCATTTTAATAACGTTCTCCTGTCTAATATTTAATAATATTAAATTTAAGTAAATAATTTTGTAATTATTTTAATAATATGTAAATATTTAATAGACAATTCAAGTTCAATTTTTCACGGTTGTATTTGGTATAAGGTAGGTTTTATCAGTTTCAAAATTTCATATATTTCTTGTGTACGTATTTTTAATCCCAAGGATGGTGGATAAGCAAAACGAAATTTTTATAGATGTTTCCAAAGAGAGTACATCAAATTCGGTGTGGAATTATTTTTTACGAGAGACAAAAAATCAAGTGGCACAATGTACGCAATGTAAGCAAGTTTTAAAAATATTGGGTGGATGTACAACACCCATGCATACCCATTTGCGAGCTAAGCATAACAAGACTTTAAATAAGCGAAAAATTGATGATACGAATGCTGCTAGTTCGAGTACCGGCGATTTAGCTAGAAAAAATAAAACGATCCAAGATTTTTATATTTCGAAAGTAGACGAAACTTTTGCTGCAGTAATATCTCGAATGGTAGCTTCAGATGGATTACCGTTTCGCATATTTTGTAGTTCAGACGACTTAAGAAATGTTTAAGAATGCGAGGATTTGGTGATATTCCGAAATCACCTACCAGTATACAAAAAGTCGTGATGGATTACAGCAAAAAAATTCGGCAGTCAATAATTTCGGAAATAATTTCTCAAAAAAAGAAAAACGTACGTTTCAGTCTTACACTTGACGAATGGACTTCTTCTCGAAACAGACGTTTTATGAATGTTAACGTGCATGGATCAGGAGAGCGGGTCTGGAATTTGGGACTGGCTCGTATTAATGGCCGATTCGCGCCTGAAGATTGTGTGAAATTGCTGGAAAAAAAGCTTGAACCATGTGAGTTAAATATTGGAAATGATATTTTGTGCATAGTAACGGATGGTGCCTCCATGATGCAAAAAGTGGGTAGATTGTTACCCTGCGAACAAATTCTATGTTTTGCTCATGCAATTCAAATTGCAATTGTTAATGTACTCTATAAAAAGCAAACATTGGATGTAGTGGATCATGCAACAGAAAACGAAGACAATAACGAAAATGAATCGGATTTTCAGTCAGATGAAGAAAATCTTACTGATGATGAGCATGATGAAAGTGGAATGCGGGTAGACATGGGAATTGAAGCTGATGTTATGGAAACCACTGAAAACTTTCAACTAAGAGCATTAATCACAAAAGTTCGGAAAATTGTTAAAATTTTCCGGCGTTCTCCTTTGAAAAATGAAGTGCTTCAAAAATACGTGAAGCAAGATCATAAAAAAGAATTGCAGCTTGTGTTAGATTCGAAAACTAGATGGAGTAGCATGTTGTCCATGTTAGAGCGCTTTAATATTTTGAAAACTTCAGTAAAAAAAGCACTAATTGACGTTAAATCGGACATAATTTTATATGAATCAGAATGGGATTCGGTATCACGAATATCGAAAAATTTGATGCCAGTAAAATTAGCAGTAGACGCGTTATGCCGTGCAGATGCCAATTTAATTTCTGCAGATGCAACATTTACGTTTATGTTACAAAATTTTAGTGAGGATGACGAATTTGCCCTTGAATTGAAAAAAGAGCTAGAACTGCAGTTGAATCGGAGACGAACTATTTTATCTGATGTGCTACAATATTTGCATAATGGTGGCAAAACAAAAATTCACAAGAGCATTTCCGTTCACTCGAAAGCAGAAATAAATAAAATTATTCTATCACTGGCCCGGCGAATTAATGATGAAATTACTGCGGAAGTTAATTCAACGGATTCAGATTCTGATCCTGATATAGTATTTGAAACTAACGAATCAATTGAAAGTGAAACTCAGCCCTCCTCACAGGAATTGTTGCAGCAAAAAATCCAGCAGTCACTTTTACAGCCGAGAGCAAGAACTTTAAAAAAAACATCCATTCAATCCGCGATTCGAAATGAAATAATGTTTTGGGACGAAGGTGGATCTCGTGGACCATTTTTAGAAATTATTTATAAAAATTTGTTGTGTATTCCCCCAACAAGTGTGGAAGCAGAGAGAGCCTTTTCCGCCGCTGGAGCGTTTTCTACAAAAATTAGATCAAGACTTAACATTGGACAATTTGTGTATGCTGAGAAGCTTCTTCAAAAAGCAAATTTATTTTTTTATTTTTGTAGTAATATTTAATTTTATATTTTTTTTTAAATATTGAATTTGTTTTGTTTATGTTTCCTTTTATTAATACAAAAATAAAAACATTATTTTTTTTACTTTGAAATAAATTTATGCTAGTTTTTTTTACTCTTGATTTTTTATTTGTCAATTCCGGAATTATTCCGGAATTCCGAATTTCATCTTACATAAATTCGAAAATTCCGGAATTCATTTTTCGGTAAAAAATGGATTCCCTAATACAGAGATTTAGCATCAATATATATTAAATTTAAAGTTCAAATATTAAAACAAGATGAAACAAAATGGAGTTATGACGATACAACAGAAATAGGTACTGATAAAAAGTCTATACCACAGCCTAGTGTAGTAAATAATGTGTTACATTTAATGATTAAACAAGTAAATGTAACATTAAATGGGAAAAATGTAACACCTTCTGATTCTTTTTATAATTATAAGAGTTATTTAATTTCCCTGGTAAGCTATGGAAAAGATGCTAGCACAACACATTTTGAAATGTTAATGATATTAATAACGAAAGCTCCAAAGTAAGACAGAAACAGTACAAAAACTCTGCTACTGTTGAGCTAATGGAAAATTACATGTGGATTTTGTTAACACACCTACTTTGCTTTTAAACAATGTTGATGTGAGAATTGCGTTACCACTGGAAAAACCAGAATTTTATTTATTTTACGTTGATTCGGATGAAAGCTATTTAAAAATTCATGAAGCAACACTATACATGAAACATATTACAGTTGACCCTAATATTTTATTAGCTCACAACACTATTCTTGCCAAAGTTAATGCAAAATATCATTACAAAAGAGGAGAATTAAAAATATTTACAATACCAGCAAATACTTCAAACATTTCATTGGATAATGTATACATTATAATTTTGTATGGTAAATGATGAAAACTGTAATGGAAAACGATCAAAAAATCCATATCATTTTGATCACAATAATTTACCACAATTTCAATTATATGTAAACGGTGTACAATTTAACATTGTTCAAAGGTACAGGAATACATCATTCTGATAGAGGTCATTAGATCACAAGAGAATATTTTTCAAAAGGCTACACAGTATTAGCTTTTGATTTATCACCTGACGGATCAGGTAACGAAATATGTCAAAACTTGTTAAATCAGGGTATAGTAAGAATTGAAGCAACACTAACTTCGCCACTATCGTCAACATTAACATGTATTGTTTATGGCGAGTTTGATGCGTCATTGGAAATTGACAGGAATACACAAATTTATAAATAGCTGCACAAACTAAATTTTATTACACAACAGGCGACCGTAAAAGGTAGAACATTTAAATGATTAATAATAATAAGAATTTGCCATCTTATGCCTTAGTGGACATATCATTTGTATGTGATAAATTAATTACTTTCGCACATAAGATAAGTATTGCAGGAATTCAAGAATCAAATAAAATAGCGCATTAGGAATACAAATTTGTATATCCAACATCTAAAATAATTGTAGAAAAAGAAAGTTTAACCTCAAATAGGAATTTAAATAACGAGAATATAACACAGATTTTATATAAAAAATTAAACAAGTTTGATGTATTGTTAGTAAACGGTAAAAATAAAAAATATTTTTTAGTCCATTATGTGAAGTGCAACTCAATAATTTACGATTTTTCAAACTTAACAGAGCAACATGAATACACAGCAGATTGCAAAAATTCTTCGGAAGAATTAATACACAAAAACTTGTTTTAGGGGCGTGTATGCTTTTAATCGTATACCAAAACAAATAAAAAGAAACCATTTTGTATTGTTGTTAATTCAGATCCAAACACAAAACCTGGATTACATTGGTTTGTTATAAATTTTCGCAAAGCGGAATGTGCCGAATATTTTGATTCTTATGGAAATCAAACAATAAAAACAAATATCATAAGAAAAATCAATCAGAATTCTAAGCAGAAATCATGATAAAAAATAAAAATACAGTAAAAAAGTAAGAAAAAAGAATGAATAAAACACAACCGTTCTGAATGGAATTCGGATAACGAATGAATTGAATTAGATAACATGATTGACCTGAAAACGAGAATAGAAATCCAATTACAACTATAAGAAGAAACAGAAAAACTGACTAATAGCATCCAGAACGCGGCGTGGAAAAACACCAAAATTACATCCCCGGAAACACAACGATCAACTACCCCACAAATATCAAAGCACTTGTGATGGAAAAGTGAAGATCAAGACCAAGATGGCAACTCACAAGAGATCCTGAAGACAAGAACAACCTTAACAGGAAGAAGCAAAATCTAAAAAGGAAAATAGAAAAATTTAAAGACATATCCATGAACACTTACCTGGAAAACTTTACGCCCACTGAAAGAACTAACTACTCGCTGTGGAAAGCAACAAAATATATAAAAAACCCAGTAGCACACAATCCACTAATCAAAAATAAATATGAAGAATGGGCCCGAGACATCAAAGGAAAAGCCAAGGCATTTGCGGAATATCTAGCCAAGAATTTCACATTACATTCCACTAGTGACTCCACGCGAAGTTAAAAACACTAAAAAGAAAAATTTCAACAAAAAAAAAAAGCTACTGCATACGACACCTGAGATCTTAAATAACGTACCAAAAAGTCATTCTACTGACAAATCTAGTAAAAAATGTCATTATGCTGACATATCTAGTAAATGCATCGTTCAGAGTGAAACGCTTTCCTGATATCTGGAAGGTAGCAGATGTAGTAATGTTACAAAAACCAGGAAAACCACCAAACGATTTCAAATCATACAGACCAATATCATTACTACCAGTTATTTCTAAATTTGCGGAACTACTAATTTTAAATAAACTAAAACCTATAATAGACAACAAAAAACTTCTCCCCAGTCATCAATTCGGCTTCAGATAGAAACATTCGACAATTCGTCAAATTCGCCGCATTACGACTCGAACAAAAAAAATATGCTCTGCCATTTTTATTGACATTGCACAATTTTTCGACAAAATATGGCATAAAAGACTAATTCACAAATTGAAAAGAATTTTACCTATACAATTCGTTGATATCCTGAAGTTATATCTAGAAAATAGAGTCTTTAGAATTAAGCAAGACAACTTATTCTCAAACCTAACAGAAATAAGAGCAGGATTCCCGCAAGGGAGTATACTCGGACCAACTTTGTACATATTGCATCCCAGTGAAAAATTACGTCATAACCGGAACATTCGCAGACGACACAGCAATGCTAGCTATTGACAATAATCTTCAAGAAGCCAAGTAGCGAACAATAATATTTATGAATGGACAAAAAGATGAAACATAAAAATAAATTCATCGAAATCGTCACACATTACCTTTACGTACAAAAAAATAAATAGCAATAACTCAGTTCAACTGAACGGAAACACTGTCCCCAATGGATCCATGGTGAGATATTTGGGCCTGACAATGGACGAAAAACTGAAATGGAAAGAACATATAAAAAGTAAACTAGTCGAACTAAACTTACAATATAGAAAAATTTATTGGCTTATAGGACGAAAGTCAAGACTATCTATTCAAAACGAAATACTAATGTACAACCAAATCCTAAAACCGATCTGGGTATACAGCTATGGTGCTGCGCCAGCAGATGTAACATCGAGACAATCCAAAAATTTCAAAACAAAGTAATTCGCAACATGATTAATGTTCCATGGTATGCGAGAAATTCTGACATTCAATTAGGGACACCTACCTACATATAAACACAGTTGACGAGGAAATTACACGATTTGCTGTAAAGCACCGCTTCAGATTAACCAACCATGAAAACGAAGAGGTAGCAAATCTCCTAAATGAGAACTCGACAAGCAGATTTAAGAGAAGAAGACCACTAGACCGGACATGAGTTCTAAAAAATAACAATCAAAATAAAATTCTGATACTCATATGACATCGAATCCAGCACCTAACGTAGTTTAAGATTATTCAAAGTAAAATTAATGGTTGGTCCACTGAGACAAGTTTTAATCATAGGTACCGACAATATAGTGTACGTTTAAAAAAATATATTTTTAATTCACGCTTGCGAGTCGCTTAAATACGTTTGCGTTCACCGCTGTTGAAATATACTTGAAGGGTGTAAGATGAAAAACTCTTTTTTGACTTAATTACTGTGCATATGTAGTAGTAACTTACCACTCCCCAGCAAATTTTCTGTCTTCAAGAAAAGGGCAGGAACTGTCACTAGCATTTCCTCACATATATAAAACTATATATGCGAGCATAATTATTCGTTCGGCATATAACCACAGTAAACACGGCACAACCACAACGGAAATGAAAACATACACTAGCAGTAGTAGTTGGGTCAATTTGGCGTGGGAACTAAAAAAACCATTAATCATCCGTTAATTTCTTTTTTGACATTTTGATTGCTTTTTTGACACCTTTTAATTAGGTCATTAATTTTAATTGGTTTGAAAGAGGTGAACAATTAAAATCAATCACCTAATTATAACACAATTAAAATTAATTAAAAGCAATTAATATTGAAATTAAACCAATTAAAAAAAAATTAAAATTAATGACCTAATTAAAAACCAATTAAAATGAATAACCTAATTAAAAACCAATTAAAAATTAATGACCTAATTAAAAACCAATTTAAAATTAGTGACCTAATTAAAAACCAATTAAAAATTAAAATTCTGTCTTAATTTAGATAGATAGATAAATGCATATATAAATTTTGCGAATTAGTAATTCGCGCATGGTAAAATATAAAAAAATTGTTTGTTTGTTTGTTTGAACAATGGATGTCTCGATCTGTAAACCTACACGCTCCCATCTGAGCTAACAAGCAGAAATTTTTCACAAGTCAAATAATGTATTTTATTCGATTCTGAACAAATATTTACAGGTGCAAAATTACACACAAGTTTTATACAACTGTGTTTGTTTATGCGATGAAACAAATTGAACTTGTAAAAATATGATAATAAGAGAAGAGTATTGACCTTTAAACATTTTTATTATTTTTTACGAATAGTATGAAATACTATGAAGTCTGGTGATGGGTTGGATGGTCAAAAAAAAAAGTTCGCTCAAAATTTTTTTCTAGGCGTTTCCGAGGTCGGGGAGTCCGAAATTGCAAAAAAAAAGTGTCCGGGAGACGCGTACGCGTACGCTTTTTATGTGCACAGCAACATCTCCTAGAACCGCTTGTCCGATTTTAATGAAATTTGGCACATAGGCTCTAACATACTTCGCGCAGGTGCCGATACAAGATGAGATCGATTCATGTTAGATTTCCCCATTTATGTGGCAACCTACGTGTTTTTGTTCTACGGGAAAATGTAAAAAAAAATTTCATGTCTCAGATTTGGATGAAATTTAAAACATAGGTTGGTATCATGATTGTCCACAAGCCTACCAAGATACAGGTCTGTAACTTCAGGGGGTCCATGGTAAAATTTCCGATTAAAATTTCGTATACTCTAGAGCATATAGTAATTTTTATCTAATTAGCATAAATTTTGGTACATATGATAGTTTCCGTATGTACTTGGTGTCTGTAAAATTTGAAGTCAATACTTCAGTGGGTCCATGTAAAAATCCGTAATTACTTTTCATAAGTTCAACTATCTATATCTACAGTACCTTTCACCCAATTTCAATGATATTGAACACACAGTTTCATTTAGTTATCTATTTGATACTCCACAAATTTGTAGTTGGTAGGTACAGTACGTTCATAGGAAACTAATATATGAGCAACTTAGTTTCCGAAGAATATTTTCTTTATGCTCTACAGCTTGTAATTATTATCCGATTTCAATGAAATTTGGTACACAGGTTGAGTTCATGAGTCTGCATAGGTTGACCAAATTACAGGTTAGTAGGATTAGGGATTCCATGTTAAATTTCCGATTTTTTTTTATTTTTTTTTCATATGTTCTACAGCATATAGTAATTGTTAACCGATTTCAAAGATATTTTATATATAGGCTAACTTTGTGATCTAGTTGGCTCTCCTGAAATTTGGAGACCTTCAGGGGGTTCCTAGAAAACAGTTTTAGTTTCCGAATTTTATATAATTACGTGTTTTATAGCATGTAATTATTATCTGATTTTAATGAAATTTGGTACAAAGGTAGACCTTCTGATTATGCATGTGTTGGCCATGATAGAAGTTAATACCTTCAGGGGGTCCATGCTAAAATTTCCGATTAATATTTCATATGTTCTAGAACATATGGTAAATATTATTCAATTTCAATGAAATTTTGTACACAGGTTGGATTCGTGATTACGCATGTGTAGACTAAGGTAGAAGTTAGTAGCCTGAGGGCGTCCATGCTTAAATTTCCGATTAATATTTCATATGTTCTAGAACATATGGTAAATATTATTCAATTACAATGAAATTTTGTACACAGGTTGGATTCGTGATTACGCATGTGTAGACTAAGGTAGAAGTTAGTAGCCTGAGGGGGTCCATGCTAAAATTTCCGATTAATATTTCATATGTTCTAGATTCTAGAACATATGGTAAATATTATCCAATTTCAATGAAATTTTGCACACAGGTTGGGTTCGTGATTACGCATATTTATACTTATTATAGTTATTTTAATAATATTATTTATTATTAAACAAATAAAAATATAAAATTTAATCAATAAATAATAAAGATGAGCAATTTTTGAAGAAACCAGTGTTTGTTACAAAGATAATGTTAATTACAAAAAACTTTTGGACATAAATCGCTGTTAAACAACATACTATGAGTTATCTGCTCCCCCTAGTTAGCAGCTTTTTTTTTTTGGATTGTGGTTTATTAATATACATATATTCAAAAAATGAATATAATTATTATATAATATTGCTGGATGATGACGATATGAGAAGTATTTAATACAATATTGTTTTATACAATATTGATTTTTGGTATATTTTTGATATAGTTTAGTTGCATTATATATATATATATATATATATTGTTAATAAAAATAATTTTAGTTTAGTGTACATAATGTTACTGACTACGGCAGATATAGCTGTAATTACTATTTTTTAAATTATTATAAACCGTTCCTATACGCGTATTATACGAGAAACTTAGAAAGCCTTGTTGAAACATTAAATTTGCTAATTGTAAATGGTGTGAAAAAATCACAATTTGGAGAACATTATAGAAACTGCATTTGGTCATATAATGATGCAACTTCGGGACCTGATACATGTGTTTGTGTTTCAATAATAACATATAAATATAAAGGCGCTTTAAAAATGATAAAAGGATTTCAAAATACTTACGAGAATTTGATATGAAGAATTGATGAATTAAAATTGTAAACATGGTGCTTTTTTTACATACATTTACTATGATTATAGCAGGTCCTTCAGGGTGCGGTAAAACCACTTTTGTATGTAATATATTATATCAGCATATTAATTTAATCAAACCGAACATAACCAAAATAATTTGGTGCAACCCTGAGCTGTCAGCTGTACCAAAAAACTTACATTTTAAAAATATAGAATTTTTAGCTAACATACCAGAAGAAATAACAAATGAAGATGATGACAACATACTAGTAGTATTAGATGACATAATGCTTCAGACTATGCTTCAGTAATATATTTGAAAAAATTATTGTGTTTGTTATTGTACCTTAAATGAGCAAAATTTACTGTGAAAAATATGAAGCGATTGACAAGAAACCATCATATATTACGACTGATAAAAAATACTAATAAAACACTACGTAATAGTATTTTAAAGCCATGTAATGATGATGTTATAAAGACTTTGATTGAAATAGCAATTAATACTTTAAACGGAAATAATAAAATATCAAAAAAGAATTTAACATTTTTAAAAACACATAAAAAAGCTATAAGGTGTTTAATCAGTACTAAAAGTAGTTTAAAGGCGAAACGTCGATTACTTATTCAGAAAGGTGGCTGTTTTATTCGGAACAGTACTATCAGGAATTATTGGAAAATTAATAGGGGATTATCAATTGAAAATTGAATAATATGCAGCGCATAATTGTTACACCTCCCGAGGTTTTTGTAAGATTTAAAAAATTAGTATAAAATGCAAAGAACTTCAATATTTTAAATCATAATATTGAAATTCTTTTAAATAATAAAAAGATAAATCCCACGTAAAAATGGTACTTGTTAAGACAGAATTTAATAATGTACGCTAATCAAAGACGAACAGGCTTGGCGATACCCCCTCCGTTTAAAAGATATAATGTTGATACAGAAAATGCTGGAACTCAAACAAGATCAGGAAATACAATACGAACCTAATATTAAACAGCAAGAAAATTATGAAGATGATGGAGTTTTTCTGGACTTTGACCCAATAAAATAACAAAAACAAATCTCGCAATATAAAGAACAGATTAGTGATGAAGATATGGTATGGAATTTGATGATGATGAAGCTGCTGAAATTGCTTTACAGAAGACATTACCCAAAGAGTGTTTAACTAGCTTCTTATAATTCCAATGTAAGAATGTATGACACAAATACAGGTGGTATTATTACAGTAGCATTACCAGAAAAGTCCCCTAGAAGACGACGAACATATTCAGATAGTTCATTTTTAAACCAAAGTATTTTGTCACCTATAAATACAAGACAACATGCACAAGCATGTGGTTCATTGCTAAGAAAAAGTATTTTGTCAAGATATCCTGTAGAAAAAAATATTTAAAAAAAGAAAACAGCAACACCTGGCACTACATCGCACACACCCAAGCAAAATAAACTACATGCCACCCCTCCTCTCTGGAAGAACTTCAAATAACTGCTAGGAAGCTATAAATAAGCGTTAAAAGGATAAATTTACCAATTACAATTATATATTCACGAGATAATTTCTATATTACATTATTTAGTAATGATTCAGTTAATTTTTTCCCCGATAATACTCTGGCAACTTTGAATAGAATACCAACACATTTAGATTTAACTAATGCCGACTGGGAAGTTGGTCTTTCGGAAATTTTTGTTAATGACTACCTAAAAACTGATATATATGAAAAACAAAAATCAGCTACTATTTGGTTGGGAGTACATGAAGTTTAAGTAGGTAAAAATAAACAACTTGTTAAAAAACATCTGGGATATACATTTTACCATGAAGATAATGCAAAATTTACGCACGATGATTGGAAACGAAATTTTTTATCTTTACTCATCAACAATGTAACACCAGTAGGGGATTGTACACGTACTGAAGTATTACAAGAATTTTATAATGAAGTGTTAGTTACTCTATGTTAATTAGTTACGATGAGACCTATAATAAGAGTGTATACAAACCTGTTTCAGCTGTAGGCAACCTAAATTTTATACGAATATCAAAATCTTTTAACGAAGGAGTTTTTATTTGAAACCAGGTACTGAATATACTATACCAGAATGAAAGATGAAAAAAGCAGTATGTTACTAGTATATGGCCAGAAATTTTTGGAAATAATAATATACGAGCGTTGCGTGCAATAAATATTGATAACTGTAGAAGACAAAATATTGTAGAATTTAAAAATTTACAATACGTTCCATTGGAATGAAATGTTTTGAAACTATTGCCATTTATATTTCCGATCAGTATGGCAAAAAAATTGATTTTGTACCTATTATCGCACAAAAATTGTATTACATTTTGTAAGAATAACGGGGCAGGCAATACAATGAGAATTTTTTCAACAGGCGTCATTAATAGTATTGAGGAGAAGTAGAAGAAGGCATTCGTAAATTGTCCGTCGAATTGAATAGTCGCTTTGTAAATATTGTCTTGTAATGTGAAATACTTTGTAAAATAATTAAAAAAAAGGAAAAAGTTTACTATTGAAAGCTATTTTATTTATTGTCTGATTTGGTTAATAAGCATTTTTGATAAAGTTTAAATAAGATACAGTGGCGGTTCGTGATGTAAAATTCTAAGTGGGCTAATTTTAATTATTTAAAAAATTGCAGGTTGCCACTTCATCTTGAGGTACTGCACTTAAAGCGTTAACTAGAATTTAGTGTCCAGTTTCCCTAACGTTTGTAATATTTAACAGATATTAGGCCTATCACACTTTAACAAAGAATAATAAACTTATAAAAATAAATAAATATGTGCAAAAAAAAAATACAATTTAATCTTTATAAAAAAAAAAAAAATCATAAATATCAGTCAAAAATAAAAAAATATTGTAATTGTAATAAATAACATTTTAATGAAAAATTCATTTAAATGAATATAGCCCTACGATGTTTTTGACTAGGAAACATATAAGGTAATTGATATCATTAAAATTTAAAGTTTTTGAAATTAATTCTTTTTCTATTGATAGGACTTTTAATGAGTTTAACCGATTTTGTCCCATTACGCTAGTTTTTTTTTTGTTTTAATATTTTTAAATGTACTAAAGCATCTTTCCGATTCTGCACTTGTTACTGTAGTAGTCAAAACAGTTTCAACTATTTTTTAGTCTGATCAAAATGCGAATTATTCTCGACAATAAATTTATATAATTCCGAAACTGAATTTAATTTTTCAAATAATTCATTATTATATATAATAGTAAGTTCACACTTTAAAAGTTCAAAATATAAAAATAATTGACTAGAACTCTAACATTTGCAAAAGGGAAATTATTGTTATAATTACAAAATTGCTTAGGATTGATAATCGCAAAAGAAGGAATTAATTTATATTTAAAAAAACCTTACATCCAAAATTGCTTATCTATTTGATATAAAAAAAATCTCATTAAAAATTAAAACCTTATTGATATGCATAAATAATATTTATAATATTATTAAATTTATTCTATACAAATTTTCATACGGGCATTAATTATTTAGCCCACCAAGGAATTAGTTTACATATATAATATGCTCATTGCTCGCACAATTTTTCGCTCATTAGCTATAAAAAGCAAACGAATTTATTCTTATTAAAACAATAAGAATTTATTTTTTACATTCTCTTAATCGCTTTTTCTCTTAAGAATGCTTATGGATACACACACACCAAAAAAAATTGTATTGTTTTGTATGGAAATGTAGATGAGTAGATAATTTCTATGATCATTTCATTATTATATAAATATATATAGTATGTGTATTGCGTATGCATATTCGAAATTTTCTTGGCTACGTTAACACAAATAACCAACACATTGCAATATCTGGTAATATTTTATTAACGGGCTAGCCAAAAGCAACCCACTTTAAGTATATAGTTAATTAAATTTTACTTTCTCCTAAAAATGATAACAGCATCACTTTTATTCTTTATAAGTTTTATCTATTTTAACTTTAACATTAATTGCATTTATTATTATCTAGTAATATTAAGTTTATTTAATTGTAACGATATAAGAGTTGAGAACTTATAATGAATTTGAGGTAAAGAAATTTCAACTTTAGTAACCATCTCACTTTTGCTTCCAAATTTACATTTATTTTTACATATTATAAGAATTATGAAAATTATGACTATAATTATTACTGTACTTATTCCAAAGGATGTATAGTTTATGACATTGTTTTTAAATTCAACGTATTTTAATATTTCTCTATTTTGAACATTTTCTATACTTAATTTCTGCAATGTAGGATTATTGATTAATTTTGTAAAATTTACATGAATAATTAGGATTATATTTTTCTATTTTATTTTCAAAAATTAGATCATTTATTTTTACTTTACAATTACTGAATTTTATAATGCTACTGTTCTTGATAGTATATTTATGTTCTACACAATTTTGAATTATTGTAGTAATAGGTAATTTTTTTGTAATAATAAAATCAGGATAAATTCCTTCTATGGAAGTAATGTTATTAAATTTCAACTTAGTTTTTTTAAGTACATTGCGAATACAATCATTCGGATGAAGCTCTAGATCTTTTTTTAAAGATCCATCATTATTTAAATACAAATTATTACCTCTAATTAATACTTTTTCTACATCATGTTCTAGTTTTTCTTGTTGTTCATTAGGAAGTGGGATAATAAAATCATTGTAATATGTTTCGCTAGTGAATTTTGGAAAACTTACTGCGAAAATAAGAAGGTTGGTTTTTATTAATGCACTATTGCGAATGAATGGTAGCATGGTTGCTCAAATGTTATATTTATCTATGTCAATAGGACATCATGTGGGAGTACAGTAAGTTTACTCATAAGTACGATATCGGTCATCAAGTTAATGCATATTCAATTTTCTTTGCTACGTTAACACAAAGAACCATCACATTGCAATGTCTGGTAATATTTTATTAACGGGCTAGCCAAAAGCAGCCCACCTTAAGCATGTAGAAAAATAGTAAAATAAAACAGAAACACTACAAAAATTCTTTAAATGTTGAGCTAATGGGAAAATTGTGGATTTTTTTGTGCATGTGGATTTTTTTAACACACTTACTTTGCTTTTAAACAATGTTGATGTGAGAATTTTGTTAACACTGGAAAACCCGAAATTTTATTTATTTTGCGCTGATACGGATGAAAGCTATTTAAAAATTCATGAAGCAACACTATACATGAAACATATTACAGTTGACCCTAATATTTTATTAGCTCACAACACTATTCTTGTAAAAGTTAATGCAAAATATCATTACAAAAGAGGAGAATTAAAAATATTTACAAAACCAGCAAATACTGCAAACATTTCATTGGATAATATATTTATTGGTCAGCTGCCTAATACATTATTATTTTGTATGGTAATTAATGAAAACTTTATTGGAAAACGATCAAAAAATCCATATCATTTTGATCACAATAATTTATCACAATTTCAATTATATTTAAACGGTGTACAAGTGCCCAATTCACCAATTGAAACAAATTTCTCTGAGAGTTTTTGTAATACGAGAGCATATTTAACATTATTCAAAGGTACAGGAATACATCATTCTGATAGAGGGCATCAGATCACAAGAGAATATTTTTCAAAAGGCTACACAGTATTAGCTGACGGATCAGGTAACGAAACATGTCAAAACTTGTTAAATCAGGGTATAGTAAGAATTGAAGCAAGAGTAACTTCGCCACTATCTTCAACATTAACATGTATTGTTTATGGCTAGTTTGATGCGTTATAGGAAATTGACAGGAATCGAAATGTGTACACAAATTTATAAATAGCCGCACAAACTAAATTTTATTAAATGATTAATAATAATAAGTAATTGCCATTTTAGGCCTTAATGGACATATCATTTGTATGTGAGAAATTAATTACTTTCGCACATAAGATAAGTATTGCAGGAATTCAAGAATTGCGAATACAAATTTTTATATCCAACATATAAAATAAATGTAGAAAAAGAAAGTTTAACCTCAAATGGGAATTTATATAACGAGAATATAACACAGATTTTAAATAGAAAATTAAACAAGTTTGATGTATTGTAAGTAAACGGTAAAAATTATGAAGATTTTTTAGTCCATTATGTGAAGTGCAACTCAAGAATTTACGATTTTTGAAACTTAACAGAGCAACATGAATACTAGGGATTGCAAAACCCGGTTTACCGGTAAATCAACTGAAAAAGCATTATTTTTTTACCGATAACTTTATCGCTCATTATCGGTAAATTCGGTAAAAAACAAATTTTATAGTATGGCATGAAACAAAAATTTGTTATAATAAGCCATGGAATTAAAAGTCAATATTTATTCATGTGGATAATCATTACCAGAAAAAAAAATCATGTTCATTGCTTTGTTTAGCAACTATTGTATTTGGAAAAAAATTATTTTCTAAGTAAGCTATGATTTTTGTAATTTCATTTTCTTAGTATAATTTTCTTATACTAGAACTAGAGTGTAGATAGAGTCAGAACTGCGTTCTCTGCTGCTGATCTCGTTTACTCATTTTTGTGCACAAATATTAGGTCCAATCTCAGTGGCAGAAGCAAGATTTATGCTTTTTGCGCGCATATTTTAAAAATGATCATTCCTTAAAAATGTAATATCAAAATGTTATCCAATTCATTGTTTGCGGATAAAATTTATAGCATTTAGATAGCAAAATTCTAAGAACAAAATATAAAAACTTGTCATCATTCATTACCGTCATTTTGAAAGGAATCATTTCATTATTTTAATAAATTAATAATTCTAAAAAAAATCGAGTTAATAATTCTAAAATTTATCGAATAATAAAATAAAAGTGCACTGACATTTAAACAATATAGTAGTATCATAATAGTTTATCGAATAGGAATGGATGGATATGAAGAAGGGAACCGTACTCAAGCTAAAATTTAAACTAATTAATAGCTAAAAATATTTTTACATAAAGTGCGTGGGATCAAAATAAACTTCCATAAAATTAACAAAACTTTACAATGGAAATTTACGAAATTACCTATTTTATTCCATCCGTCAGATTTACTAGAATTAGGCCATTTGTTACATTCACTATAAGATTCACGATTCACTAAGCACAATTTATGCTTCTTGCGCGCATATTTTAAAAATGATCATTCATTAAAAATTTATTATTTTGTTATTTTGTTAATTAATATTTTGTTTTTATTTTACATAAGTTTTGTTATGCGTATTAATATAAATAAAGTGTATTTTGAATTACACGTTATTTTTTTATGTCTTAACATTTTTATTATTTTTCAGATAATTTTAGAAAATATTCAAATTTACCGGTAAATTTTGGGTTAACCGGTAAGGGTAATTTTTTTTACCGAGTTACCGGTACTAACAAAATTCGGTAAATTTTTGCAATACCTATGAATACACAGCAGATTGCAAAAATTCTTCGGAAGAATAAATACACAAAAACTTGTTTTATGGGGGTGTATGCTTTTAATCGTATACCAGAACAAATAAAAAAGAAACTATTTTGTATTGTTGTTAATTTAGGTCCAAAACACAAAACCTGGATTACATTGGTTTATTTTAAATTTTCCCAAAGCGGAATGTGCCGAATATTGTGATTCTTATGGTAATCAAACAATAAAAACAAATATCATAAGAAAACTCAATCAGAATAAGAAAACGAGAATAGTAACCCAATTACAACTATAAGAAGAAAAAAAACACCAAAATTGCATCCGCCCGAAACACAACCATCAACTACCCCACAAATATCAAAGCACTTGTGATGGAAAAGCGAAGATCAAGACCAAGATGGCAACTCACAAAAGATCCTGAAGACAAGAACAACCTTAACAGAAAGACATCTAAAATGGGAAATAGAAAAATCAAAGACATATCCATGAGCAGTTACCTGGAAAACTTTACGCCCACTGAAAGAACTGACTACTCGCTGTGGAAAGCAACAAAATATATCAAAAAATCAATAGCATATAATCCACTAATCAAAAATAAATATGAAGAATGGGCCCGAGACAGCAAAGGAAAAGCCAAGACATTTGCGGAACATCTAGCCACAGTTTTTTAACCACATGAGCATGCTATAAGTAGTCCTTTAGAAGCACACTCAACAACAAGAATTTCACAATACATTCCACTAGTGACTCCACGCGAAGTTAAAAACACTATAAAGAAAAACATCAACAAAAAGAAACTGCTGGATACTACACCCGAGATCTTAAATAACGTACCAAAAATTCATTCTGCTGACAAATCCAGTAAAAATGTCATTATGCTGACATATCTAGTAAATGCATCGTTCAGACTGAAACACTTTCCTGATATCTAGAAGATAGCAGAGGTAGTAATGATACAAAAACCAGGAAAACCACCAAACGACTTCAAATCATACAGACCAATATCATTACTACCAGTTATTTCTAAATTAGCGGAACGACTAATTTGAAATAAGCGACAACCAATAATAGACAACAAAAAACTTCTCCACAGTCATCAATATGCTCTGCCATTTTTATTGACATTGAACAAACTTCCGACAAAATATGGCATAAAAGACTAATTCACAAATTGAAAAGAATTTTACCTATACAATTCGCTGATTTCCTGAAGTCATATATAGAAAATAGAGTCTTTAGAAGTTTTTGTAAGATTTAAAAAATTAGTAGAAAATGAAAAGAACTTAAATATTTTAAATCATAATATTGAAATTCTTTTAAATAATAAAAAGATAAATCCCACGCAAAAATGGTACTTGTTAAGACAGAATTTAATAAAGTACGCTAATCAAAGACCAACAGGCTTGGCAATACCCCCTCCGTTTAAAAGAAATAATGTTGATACAGAAAATGCTGGAACTTAAACAAGATCAGGAAATACAATACGAACCCAATATTTAATATTAAACAGCAAGAAAATTATGAAGATGATGATGTTTTTCTCGACTTTGACCCAGTAAAAGAACAAAAACAAATCTCGCAATATAGACAAAAAATTAGTGATGAAGATATGGATATGGAATTTGATGATGATGAAGCTGCTGAAATTGCTTTACAGAAGACATTACCTGAAGAGCGTTTAACTAAAAGATTGTCTTCTTATAATTCCAATGTAAGAATGTATGACACAAATACAGGTGGTATTATTACAGTATCATTACCAGAAAAGTCTCCTACAAGACAACGAACATATTCAGATAGTTAATTTATAAACCAAAGTATTTTGTCACCTATAAATACAAGACAATATGCACAAGCATGTGGTTCATTGATAAGAAAAAGTATTTTGTCAAGATATCTTGTAGAAAAAAATATTAAAAAAAGAAAACTAGCAACACCTGGTACTCCACCGCACACACCCAAGCAATATAAACTACATGGCACCCCTCCTCTCTGGGAAAACTACAAATAACTGCTAGAAAGCTATAAATAAGCGTTAAAAGGTTAAATTTACCAATTACAATTATGAATTCACGAGATAATTTCTATATTACATTATTTAGTATTGATTCAGTTAATTTTTTCCCCGATAATACTCTGGCAACTTTGAATAGAATACCAACACATTTAGATTTAACTAATGCCGACTGGGAAGTTGGTCTTTCGGAAATTTTTGTTAATGACTACCTAAAAAGTGATATATATGAAAAACAAAAATCAGGTACTATTTGGTTGGGAGTACATGAAGTTTAAGTAGGTAAAAATAAACAACTTGTTAAAAAAACATCTGGGATATACATTTTACCATGAAGATAATGCAAAATTTTTGCACGATGATTGGAAACGAATTTTTTTACCTTTACTTATCAACAACGTAACACCAGTAGGGGATTGTACACGTGCTGAAGTATTACAAGAATTTTATAATGAAGTCGAACGATGAGACCTATAATAAGAGTGTATACAAACCTGTTTCAGCTGTAGATAACCTAAATTTTATACGAATATCAAAATCTTTTAACGAAGAGAGTTTTTATTTGAAACCAGGTACTGAATATACTATACCAGAATTAATAAAAGAGGTTTTTCAGCAAAAGCAAAATATTATTGAATACAAAAAAAAAACAATACTAGATTTATTTGAACGAACGTTTAAACAAATAAAAGATGAAAAAAGCGGTATGTTACTAGTATATAGCTAGACATTTTTGGAAATAATAATATACGAGCGTTGCGTGCAATAAATATTGCTAACTGTAGAAGACAAAATAATAAAGAATTTAAAAATATACAATACGTTCCATTGGAAAAGAAATTTTTTGAAAGTATTACCATTAATATTTCCGATCAGTATGGCAAAAAAATTGATTTTGTACCAAACTATTATCCCACAAAAGTTGTATTACATTTTAAGAGATTTTAATAAAAAAAAGTATATAAATAAAAACAACACATAAAGCTTTATCATTTTACTTAAACATGCATCGTGAATACATTAAATATTATTCGTCACAAGCTGGTGGTAATATAAATGAAATAGGACCGGTTTTATAGGCATATCCAACAATCCAGCGAGGGCATGGTCTAGGTAATTTATTTGGAAGTTTATTTCGTTTTTTAAACCAGCATTAACTACTGGTTTTAATTTACACAAAGACGAAGCATTTAAAACTGGCACTAATATTTTGTCTGATATAGCGTCAGGGGCCAATCCAAAAGAAGTATTTGAAGAACAAGCTAAAGCAGAAGTAGTAAAAAAATAATGCAAGTAAAAAGAAGACCTAAAAATATAAAAAGACGTGTAAAACCAAAACTATATTCAGTCAGAAGAAATAGGCAGGGAGAAGGAAAGAAAAAAAAGTCACGCGTGCTGGATATTTTTAATTAAATTTGGTCATTGTAGAATGCATGAAGTCAGAGTTAGATCTTTTCACAAAACCACCAATACAGACGAGTATTTTAAGAACTGATGGAGTAGTCTACAATCCATTAGCCTCACTAGAGGCATCACCTTCTACAATAGATCTTATCTCACTTGGTAATGGTGATACATATAGAGATTTAGCATCAGCATATATTAAATTTAAAGTTCAAATATTAAAACAAGATGGAACAAATGGAGTTATGACGATACAACAGAAATAGGTACTGATAAAAAGTCTATACCACAGCCTAGTGTAGTAAATAATATATTACATTCAATGATTAAACAAGTAAATGTAACATTAAATGGGAAAAATGTAAGATCTTCTGATTCTTTTTATAATTATAAGAGTTATTTAATTTCCCTGGTAAGCTATGGAAAATATGCTAGCACAGCACATTTGGAAGGATCCGGTTGGGAGGTAAATAAACCAAATGTCCATGATATTGGAACGAAGGCTCCAAAATAAGACAGAAACAGTACAAAAATTCTTCAAATGTTGAGCTAATGGGAAAATTACATGTGGATTTTTTTAACACACCTACTTTGCTTTTAAACAATGTTGATGTGAGAATTTTGTTAACACTGGAAAACCCGAAATTTTATTTATTTTGCTCTGATACGGATGAAAGCTATTTAAAAATTCATAAACAACACTATACATGAAACATATTACAGTTGACCCTAATATTTTATTAGCCCACAACACTATTCTTGCAAAAGTTAATGCAAAATATCATTACAAAAGAGGAGAATTAAAAATATTTACAATACCAGCAAATACTTCAAACATTTCATTGGATAATGTATTTATTGCTCAGCTGACTAATAAATTATTATTTTGTATGGTAAATGATGAAAACTTTAATGGAAAACGATCAAAAAATCCATATAGAGAATATTTTTCAAAAGCCTTGTAGGGATGCCTTTAATATATATTCCAGATAAATAATAAATGCTTATTGTATGTTGTAATTATATATTTATTAAGTTGATCACAACGACTTTTATTTTTAATTTATAAATTTGTACATTTTACTTATTCAAGTGAGAACACATTGTTGAATGAATATTATTGCTAACGCTAGCAATTTTTTAACTAGTGTTTACGGACGCTACATCACCCTCTTCCTAGTGAAACGATTACTTTTTATTATAAAAATCTTGATGGAAAATGAACTCTTCGTCCACTTCGAGTTGTTGTTGTTGCTGGTAATATAGTTACATCTGTTTTTGGAATTGATGTTGTTGTTGGTAATACTGTAGATTGTTCTTCTTCAGGTGAAGTTATACTTCGATCAATAACACCATATGCTGGTTTGAGACGATCAACACTTACGACATTTTCTTTATTTTTAACTATTATTTAAAAAAAATTATCATGTCGTTCAATTACTTTGTACGGCCCTTCGTATGGAGACGTTAATGGCGATTTAACTTTATCATCTCTTACAAAAACATGAGAACAATTTTACCATGAGATTTTACATGAGATTTTTTACCATGACTTGATGTTGCAATTGGTTTTAAATTATCGAAGTGTGTTCGCAACCGCTGAATAAAATTTTCTTCACTAATTTTAAAATTAGTGTTATTGAAAAATTCTCCTGGAATTCGAATTGCTTGACCATATATCATTTCAGCTACTGAAGCTCCAATGTCTTCCTTAAACGCTGAACGAAGACCCAATAAAACTGTTGGTAAGGTATTAGACCAATCTGATGAATTTTGACATTTAATAGCAGCTTTTATAGTTCGGTGCCACCTTTCTATTAACCCATTAGCTTGGGGATGATAAGTTGTTGTTCTTATGTGTTTTATACCAAGCAATTTTGATAATTGTTGAAATAAATTACTTTCAAATTGTCTGCCTTGATCAGTCGTAATTTTATTTGGCACACCAAATCTAGCTATCCAGTTAGAATATAAATCAAATGCTACCGTTTCTGCGGTCATATCAGCTATAGGCACTGCTTCCAACCATCTCGAAAATCTATCCACCATTGTCAAACAATAAACATACCCATTTGAAGGTGGTATAGGACCAACTAAATCAATATTAATATGTTCAAATCTTTGATTTGGTACTCAAAATTCAACAACTTTTGATTTAGTGTGACGATTCATCTTATTTTGTTGACAATTTAAGCAATTTCTTGTTAATTTTCGAATATGGGATTTTATTTTACACCAAATATATTTTGATGATATTAATTTGACAGTGCTGCGTATACTTGGATGTGATAATTTATGAAAATTTCAAATATTATTTCTTTAAAATTTAATGGTACGTAACGACGAATCTTATTATTTGTTTTATCACATATTAATAGTTTATTGCAATTAGGCAATTTTATCAATTGTAAATTTAACGAAGTTGAATTCGAGTTTAATAGATTTATTAGTTCTTCGTCATTATTTTGCTCTTCAGCCAACTTTTCAAAATGAATTGTTGATGGCATGTTAATAGTTTCTAAACGTGATAGCGTATCTGCGACAACATTGTCTTTACCATTAATATGGTGAATGTTTACTGAAAACTGACTAATAATTTCTAGTTGCCTTGTTTGTCTAGGGGAAAACTTTTCCCATTTTTGTTTAAACGCATAAATTAAAGGCTTATGATCGGTGTATATTACGAATTTCGTACCTTCTAAATAATAGCGAAAATGCTTTATGGCTGCATATATTGGTAAAAGTTCACGATCATAAGTACTATATTTACATTCAGCTTCAGATAATTTACGTGAAAAAAAACTTAAGGGTTGCCAAGAACCATATATTTGTTGTTGTAATGACACACCAATTGCTTTATCAGAAGCATCAGTCATTAATGATAATACTGATTTACTATTTGGAAATGCTAATAATGTTGCATTTTTTAATAATTCTTTCATATTGTTAAATGCCAATTCTGATTCTGTTGACCATTTTAATATGGTTTTATCATTTTTCTTACTTGGACCTAACATTTTTTGAAGTGGTAATTGGACCTCAGCTGCACCAGCTAAAAAACGACGGTAAAAATTGCACATTCCTAAAAATCTTCTTAAACCTTGGACATCTTTTGGTTTTTTAATTTCCGAAATTGGATGAATACCAGAACTATTAACAACATGTCCCAAAAATTTCACTTCTTCAACACCAAGTGTACATTTTTCAATGTTTATAATTAATTTATGTTTACGTAAACGATCAAATATTTGTTGTAAATGCATGATATGTTCTTCTATAGAACTTGAAGTAATTAAAATATCATCAATATATGGGAAAGAGAATGATAAATCTCTCAAAATATTATCCATATAACGTTGAAATTACTGAGCAGCATTTCTAAGCCCAAATGTCATAAACATAAATTCATACAAGCCGAAAGGTGTTAAAATAGCGGTTTTTTCAATATCGCTAGCATTAATTGGTATTTGATGAAAAGCTTTTTTTAAATCAATAACTGAAAAAATATTTTTACCAGCTAAATTTGCAGCAAAATTATGAATGTGTCTAATGTGTATTTGATGAAAAGCTTTTTTTAAATCAATAACTGAAAAAATATTTTTACCAGCTAAATTTGCAGCAAAATTATGAATGTGTCTAACTGGGTATTTGTCTGGTTTGGTGACGAAATTTAGGCGACGATAATCGCCACAAGGGCGCCACGAACCATAGCTGTTTTTGACTAAATGTAGTGGTGTAGCCCAAGATCTACATATACCTACATCTACATATACCAGTTGCAAGCAGATAATCAAATTCTTTTTTGGCAATCTTTAATTTTTCAGGTGAACGACGACGAATTTTAGCAGTTATAGGTGGACCAGTTGTCTCAATATGATGAAATAAGTTTTCTTGTGTTAATGTTGGTCTACAGTAAGTATTTTGCATGATATCAGAATATTGTTGTAGCAGTTCATAAAATTTTGATCCAGATATGAGAACAGTTATACTTTGAGATGAATCATTAATAATTTTTCCTTTACTAGTAATATCTGTTTTTGGATCAATTCATTTTTTTGATTTTAGGTTGACTAGAAGATTGTAATAACGTAAAAAATCAGCACCTATAATTGGTTTAGAAATATCCGCTATTGTAAATGTCCACGGAAAAGATCGACGTAAACCTAAATTTAAAGTCAGTTTGCGTTTACCATATGTTGTAATTTCGGAATTATTTGCAGCTAAAAGCTTAAATATTGTAGGTTGATTTTTATCTGGAACTACGGATAGATCTGCACCTGTATCTATTAAAAATGACATTCCTGATGTTTTGTCTGTTATAAATAAGCGGCTAGTAATTGACCCATCGTCGCTTGTGTTAGATAAAAATGAAAAGAGTAAGCCTTCACGTTCTTAACAGTATGAGATCTTTATTGGAACAGCATAATTATAAAAAAAACTTTTGCAATACCAATAGAGAAAAATAAAATTAAAAAAGGTATTGCCATATTTACGTTAATATTACATACAAAAAACAAAACTACTTGAAATAGAATGCATATTACGTTGATAATTTATTGCCAACATTCCCCCACAACGTAATATGCCATCAAATCTTTAATCCCAATTGTTTTACAAATATCATGTTTCGATTTTTGTAAATTTTTCGTAAAAATATCCGCTGTCATTTTATTTGTTGGAGTATATTTAAGTTGGATTAAATTGTCTTCATAAACCTCACGAAAGTAGTGTAATCTAATATCTATGTGCTTACTACGTGAGTGGTAAACAGGGTTCTTTACTAATTGTTGGGCACTCAAGTTGTCACTATGTAAAACAATGGGTTGGTCAACTAACTCATTAAATCCCATTTCACGAATTAGATTTTTTAAATATACAGCTTCTTTACTCGCCATTGATAATGCAACGTATTCAGCTTCAGTTGTGCTAAGTGCGACTGATTTTTGTTTTTTAGATTCCCATGAAAAAATTGAACCACCAATAAAAAATCCAAAACATGTATACGATCTTCTATCAACTAAATTACTCGCCCAGTCAGCATCAACAAAACCATAAAGTTTTTGATTTGATTTTGCATACGCCAACTTGTAATCAATTGTTTTACTAAGATACCTTAATAGGTGTTTGGCAGCCACTAGATGTTCTTGGTGAGGCGAAACATTAAATTGCGATAACTTACAAACTGAGTGTGTAATATCAGGTCTTGTTGAGATTGATAAATATAGCAACGATCCAATCAACGATTGGTAAGCAGTTGGGTCGGCTATTTCACAATTTGAATCTTGACACTTTATTAATTTTTGACCAGGATCTAAAGGTGTACAGGCTGGTCGACAATTTACCATGTTGTAATGAACTAGTAAATCATTAATAAATTTTGATTGACAGATTCGAATTTCTCCAGTATTGCCATTTCGTTCAATTTGTATACCCAGAAAAAATGAAATTTCTCCTTTATCAATCACATCAAATTCTGCTTTGATTTTGCATTTAATTTTAATCAAGTGGTCTTCAGTTGAACAGGCTAAAAGAAGATCATCAACATAAATTGTTATAATATTAAAATCACCTTTTTTATTCATTGTATATACACAAGGATCTCCGACACATCTCAAAAAAACAATTTTTTTTAATACACCATCTAATTTTTCATTCCATTCACGCCCAGATTGTTTTAAACCGTACAACGCTTTTTTCAGTTTACAAACCTTTTTTGGATGCAATGGATCTACGAATTCGTCTGGTTGAACCATGTAAATAGCCTCGCTTAATTCACCATGTAAGTATGCCGACACAACATCCATTTGATGTAAATGTAGATTATATTCAGCAGCAACTGCTAGCACCAATCTTATTGTAGAATAACGAACAACTGGGGAGAACGTTTCATAATAATTAATTCCAAATATTTGCGCACATCCCTTAGCTACCAAACGGGATTTATAACGTTCGACACTACCATCCGCTTTATGTTTTATATGAAAAACCCATCGGCATCCGATAGCACGGCACCCTTCAGGCAAATTAACTAGCTCCGAGGTAATATTAGCGATCAACGAATTATACTCGTCTTTCATTGAAGTTTTCCACTTCCTAGCATCTGGTCTAGAAAGGGCTTCAATTAGAGAAGTTGGGTCTACTGAAAAATCACTGGCAGGGCCCACAGCATTTATTTCATTTTTTTGTTTTTGTGGTCTACCACGCTGACCAGTTCTTATAATCTTCGGTCTACCAGGACCAAAACGAATCTGTTGTTGTTCTTCGTTTTCCAATACTAAACTCTTATCTTGACTGGCAACCTCATTATCAGTAGAGGTACCATTTTCAGTTGTTTCAGCTTGTTCCTCTCCCAAGAGTTCGGTATCTACAATTATAAAATCATTTTCATTGCATGTGTCAGAGTAACTTACATTTTCCATAAAAACAGCATCACGACTTTTTATTATAATTTTAGTTTCAGGGTCCATCAAGCGATATGCTTTCGAATCTGACGAATATCCAACCATTATAAATTCC
The DNA here is from genome assembly GCA_963920725.1 of Rhamphomyia laevipes. Taxonomy (NCBI): domain Eukaryota; kingdom Metazoa; phylum Arthropoda; class Insecta; order Diptera; family Empididae; genus Rhamphomyia; species Rhamphomyia laevipes. The sequence continues at coordinate 96,618,426 of OY987255.1, read as the reverse complement.
TTTCCTTTAGGTGCAAATTTTGAACCACCAGGTTTCTTCTGAAGTGCAACTGCTTTAGAACCAAAAATTTTAAGGTGACCAACATTCGGTTTTTTCCCGTTCCAAACTTCATATGGCGTCATATTCTTCAACAATTTTGTCGGTGATCTGTTCCTTAGGTAAACAGCAGTGTTTATGGCCTCAGCCCACAATTCTTCACCGAGCCCAGAGCCAATTAACAAGCACCTTGCCATCTCAACCAGTGTTCTATTGGCTCTCTTCGCCACGCCATTCTGTTGCGGCGTATACGGAACCGTAAATTGATGTTGGATTCCGTTTTCTTTTAAAAAACTCGCAAAATCATGACTCACATACTCTCCGCCATTATCACTTCTCAAAATTTTTATCTGTCTGGATGTTTCTCGCTCGACCTGTGATTTAAAAACTTTAAACGCTTGAAAAACTTCATTCTTGCCTTTAATAAATGTTACGGCAATTTTTCTCGATCTATCATCAATAAACGTTACGAAGTAATTAGCTCCACCAATTGATGATACCCGCATCGGGCCACATACATCCGAATGGATCAAATCCAAAATATTTTCACTAAAAATATTAAAATACTTATTAAAGGGTTGAGTGCATATCTTACCCTTTAAGCAAGTTGAACAATTAATGGAATCCGGAATTTCACCAACATCAATATTAACCACCATATTATTTTTTACCATCTGGCTTAAACTGTTCTTATTTAGATGTCCGAATCGCTCGTGCCATTTGACGTATGTGTTATCGTTACTACCTTTATTTACACTGGCACCCAAAAAATTATTTTTTGGAAATACAACGAATAAATTTTGACGTTTTTCTGCAGCCAGATAAATATTACCACTTAAATCTTTAATAACCGCTTTGTCACCATTAAATTCAGCAATGTGATTATTCTCAGTAGCTCTACTGATGGAAATAAAATTTCCCTTTAAATTCGGTACAAACAAAGTATTTTTTAAATAAATTTTTCTGCTTTCAGTTTTTAAACTAACCATTCCAATACCAACAGATGTTAACACATTGTTATCAGCTAATATAATTTTTTCTTTGTGTGCTATTATTTCAATAAAAAATTTTTTGTTGCAGCAAAGATGCGCTGTCGCTCCGCTGTCTAAGCACCATTCCTCTTTACTCAAACAATCGTTTACAGCACCACAAAAAATTGAAAAAGAAGTTGTTTGTGCATTAGTGTTAGTAAAATCACCATTCTTTGCTATTTTATAGTTTTTCTTTTTATGTAGACACTCTCGGGCAAAATGCCCCATTTTATGACAAGTAAAACGTTTATACTTTTTCTTATTCTCATATTTAGACAGATTTTTATTCTGTGCTGTAAACGCGTGCTCAGCTTTTAATTCACCTGAAGAATTTTCACCGCGCCTGCAGTGTTCTTCTAATAATTTTGTTCGCAAAGCAGCCAAATCCGGTAAAATTTCTCTGGTTTCAATAGCTACCACAAAGTTTTCAAACTTTTTTGGTAAATTCGACAGCAAAATTATAACCAGTAAATCTTCAGGGATTACCACATCAATTGAAACTAATTTTTCAATAATTCCATAAAATAAATTAATGTACACCGACATCGGTTGACCTTCAACGGGTTTCAAATTCACCATCTGTTTGAACAATAAAACTTTTGTAGCGGGACCACGTGGTTGATGAACCGCTTGTAACTTTAGCCAGGTAGCATTCGATGTCGTACAAAGTTTCACATGTATCACCTGCGATGATTTTATGCATAGGAGGATCGTTGCTAGTGCCTTTTCATCATTTGACTCCCACGCTGATTTTTCTGCTGCCGACATTTCTTCTGTTTTTACTGATGTACCATTAACATAACACCATAGCTCAGCGTGTATTAATACACTATTCATCTGAACCTTTCAAGCCTCATAGTTGGACTCATTCAACTTTTCAATCTGGTACAAACCTTTCATACTTTTTGTTTTAAATTATAATTAACAATTTACACGTGACTGTAACTTTTCAATCTGGGCCCATAACCTTTGTTAGATAAAAATGAAAAGAGAAAGCCTTCACGTTCTTAACAGTATGAGATCTTTATTGGAACAGAATAATTATAAAAAAAAACTTTTGCAATACCAATAGAGAAAAATAAAATTAAAAAAGGTATTGCCTTATTTACGTTAATATTACATATAAAAAACAAAACTACTTGAAATAGAATGCATATTACGTTGATAATTTATTGCCAACAGCTTGCCGCTAAAAGCGCGGGGTTTATTAGTTTTCGAAGAAGTTGGTTGTAAATTATTAGGTACAGTTTTAAAATTGCACGGCGATTGACATTTAGTAGCATTATTACCAAATTTTTTATGATACCAACATAATTTGGAGTTTGATTTTGAACGAGAAATATAATGGTTATGTTTATTGCGTGAATGACTTCTCGAACGATTAAAATTTGTTTCGATATTTTTAACTTTTGTTGTTAATTCAAATAATGCTGTTGTCAATTGTGATATTTCGTTATTATAGCTAGGATTCGGAATACCAATTGCGGAAATACGATCTACATTGCTTAAATCTACCATTTTATCTGCTATTTCAGATAATTTTGATAAATTTTCATTAATTGTTGAAAGAATCATACGTGCTTGTTCAGGTAATCGACAACGATTTTAAAATTTCATCGGATAATCTATTGCCAGATCAGTCACGCATTTCTCTTAATAAATGCGATGGACGTTTATCACCTAATGGTGCTTCTTTTAATCATTTTTGTAGGCGAAAATCTTCTGAATCGGCGAATTGTGCAATAAGACGTTCTTTCAACGTGGTATACATATTGTTTTCAGGTGGTTTTAATATAATGTCGCTTACCTGTGCCCACACGGAACTCTCAATAACAGATACTACAGTATGATACATTGTTACATCTTGTTTAATTCCAGCTCGAAAAAACTGCGACTCCAACTGTGAAAACCATAATGCTGGATTTGCTTTCCAAAAAGGTGGTGGTTTAACTGAAACACATGCTATTTCAGGAAGAACTATATTTTGTGCATCTTTTTCATCATCGTTATTTTTATTTGCACTTTCACCAATTTCATTAGCCTCAGCCATTGTAACAATACGTTTTTTTTTAAATATAACGTTAATAGGTTATGTTTTTTTTAATGAACAAACAAAATTGGTTGAGCATGTGCGTTATAATATATGCAATTTTTTTGCAAGAACGAATTTTTACTTATTATTCCGATTTCGGAATTTTCGGGGTCACCACTTTGTAGGGATGCCTTTAATATATATTCGAGATAAATAATAAATGCTTATTGTATGTTGTAATTATTATATATTTATTAAGTTGATCATAACGACTTTTATTTTTAATTTATAAATTTGTACATTTTACTTATTCAAGTGAGAACACATTGTTGAATGAATAATATTGCTAACGCTAGCTACCTATTAATCTTTATTTAATATATACATAAACTACAGTAAGCTACAACTACAATTATTAAATATTTTAAATAAACCCAGTTAAGTTTTTAACTAGTATTTACGGACGTTACAGGCTACACAGTATTAGCTTTTGATTTATCACCTGACGGATCAGGTAACGAAATATGTCAAAACTTGTTAAATCAGGGTATAGTAAGAATTGAAGCAAAAGTAATTTCGCCACTATCTTCAACATTAACATGTATTGTATATGGCGAGTTTGATGCGTCATAGGAAAGTGACAGGAATCGAAATGTGTACACAAATTTATATATAGCTGCACAAACTAAATTTTATTACACAACAGGCGACCGTAATAGGTAGAACATTTAAATGATTAATAATAATAAGAATTTGCCATCTTAGGCCTTAATAGACATATCATTTGTATGTGATAAATTAATTACTTTCGCACATAAGATCAGTATTGCAGAAATTCAAGAATCAAATAAAATAACGCATTACGAATACAAATTTTTATATCCAACATCTAAAATAAATGTAGAAAAAGAAAGTTTAACCTCAAATGGGAATTTATATAACGAGAATATAACACAGATTTTAAATAGAAAATTAAACAAGTTTGATGTATTGTTAGGAAACGGTAAAAATAAAAAATTTAGTCCATTATGTGAAGTGCAACTCAAGAATTTACGATTTTTGAAACTTAACAGAGCAACATGAATACATAGCAGATTTAAAAAATTCTTCAAAGAATAAATACACAAAACCTTGTTTTAGGGGCGTGTATGCTTTTAATCGTATATCAAAACAAATAAAAAAGAAACCATTTTGTATTGTTGTTAATTTAGATCCAAATACAAAACCTGGATTACATTGGTTTGTTTTAAATTTTCCCAAAGCGGAATGTGCCGAATATTTTGATTCTTATGGAAATCAAACAATAAAAACAAATATCACAAGAAAAATCAATCAGAATTCTAAGCAGAAATCATGATAAAAAATAAAAATACAGTAAAAAACGAAGAAAAAAGAATGAATAAAACACAACCGTTCTGAATGGAATTCGGATAACGAATGAACCTGAAAACGAGAATAGACCTGAAAACGAGAATAGAAACGCAATTACAACTATAAGAAGAAACAGAAAAACTGACTAATTGCCTCCAGAACGCGGCGTGGAAAAACACCAAAATCACATCTGCCCGAAACACAACCATCAACTACAAATATCAAAGCACTTGTGATGGAAAAGCGAAGATCAAGACCAAGATGGCAATTCACAAGAGATCCTGAAAACAAGAACAACCTGAACAGGAAGACGCATCATCTAAAAAGGGAAATAGACATATCCATGAGAACTTACCTGCAAAACTTTACGCCCACTGAAGAAACTGACTACTCGATGTGAAAAGCAACAAAATATATAAAAAAACCAATAGCACACAATCCACCATCAAAAATAAATATGAAGAATGAGCCCGAGACAGCAAAGGAAAAGCCAATGCATTTTCGGAACATCTAGCCACAGTTTTTTAACCACATGAGAATGCTATAAGTAGTCCTTTAGAAGCACACTCAACAACAAGAATTTCACAATACATTCCACTAGTGACTCCACGCGAAGTTAAACACACTATAAATAATAATAATAATTTATTTAATTATTTTTTTCTTCAATTTTACAGTATACAAACAATTTTTTTTTAATTAATAAATATCTTATCGATGACTTAATGCCGTCTGTTGTACGTGCGAAACTTTTGATTGTTAATAATAATGTTATAAATGAAAATAAAAATAAATTACTACTGAAAGAAAACTAAAACAAAATTTAACATGATTTAATTTAAACAATATTTTTTAACATTATAAAGACTTATAACTTACAAGAGTCATACATGCTACGGATGCTACATAAATAAATGAGTAAGATGGAGCTATATCAAAGAACTGAAGTACTGAAAGCAGAGATTACAAAATTTTTTATGCGATGAAGCACTCTTAATAACAACCTGTAGCTGATTCCACAAGGAAACTATATTAACAAAGAATGACAGATGGCGTAAATGTGTTTTATGATTAGGTACAATAAGATTACATGTTTTGGGCGATCTCACAAAAACAACTTTATTCGCTAAATACAAAGGTGTTTTGAAATAAATAATTTTGTGTAAAAAACATATGTAACGATAATTCAAATAATTAGAGAACAAACAGTTGAAAATAGATTTATTAACATCACGTACACTATCAAATTTTCGACGATTATAAACATATCTAATACACGCATTGAAGAGCACATTGAGTCTATTCCTTTCACCCACATTCATAGACGAAAAGACTAGATCACAATATAGAAATGAAACAATCAGTTTATGTCTAGAAGCAAGCGGGATGTTGTCAGAAAATTTCCACATTCTACATAGAACAGCATTAACTTTACACGAAATTGAACTAATATGATCAGACCAAGACAAAGTTTTATTGAATATTACTCCTAGATTTTTAACTTTATCACATTAAGGTATAGTTTTGTAATTTAAACGAAGCAATGGTAAATTGGACGTATCAACTGCTTTCTGAGATATTATAATAGCTTGCGATTTAGAAGCATTCAATTTCAATTCATTATCATTAGCCCAAAAATATATTGCATCCAATTCATCATTAAGCTTACCAATATAAGATTCCAGTTTCGAAGCAGGGCAGCTTAAGTAAATTTGCGTATCATCTGCATAAATATGACATTTAGCTTCTGACAGACATTCAGGTAGATCATTGATGAATAGACAGAATAGCAGAGGACCCAAAATGGATCCTTGAGGTACACCACAGAGAACAGGTAGTAAATCTGAGGCACTATCATTACAAAAAACATACTGAAATCTGTCAGTTAAATAGCTAAGAATAAGATTTAAAGCACTATTATGAAAATTAAATTTGTTTTTAAGTTTTTGGCACAGTTTTAGGTGATTAATACTATCAAAAGCCTTAGAAAAATCTAGAAGCAAAAGAATAGTACATCGTTTTTTATCAATTTTCGCCGAAATATCATCAGTTATGCTTAAAAGAGCAGTTTTGGTACTGTGTTTAGATCTGAAACCAGATTGGTACTGGTAAAGCAAGTTGTTTGATTCTAGATGTTTACATATTTGATTGTGCATAATGAATTCAAAAGCTTTTGATAAACTAGAAAGCAAACTAATTGGGCGAAAATCAGTTATTTGTGGATTTGCTTTTTTAGCCACAGGTAAAATTTTAGCTACTTTCCAGCAATTTGGATAAATCGACTTAGTAAAAATGTTATTAAAAATATAAACTAAGTGCGGCAAAACCACAGGTAGCAACATTCTGATAAACCTTATCTGGATTTCATCTGGTCCAACAGCCTTAGATTTAATATGCTCAATAGCATCAAACACATCATTAGCAGTAATACACTGAAAACAGAAATTATTACAATTAGCACTAACATCAGTATTATCATACAAAGCATCATAATTAACAACGCTGGACACATTGACAGGAGTGACACAAAAGAGTGTATTTAGCTCATTGACATCAAAGGACTGCAATTCATCAGCGGACTGCTTATTATGAATTCCAAAAGTAGCTACATTTTTCCAGAAATTCTTTGATGACAAGTTGGTATCTAGTTTTTCAGAAAAATAAGCTTTTTTTGCCTTCTGAACTAACAGAGTGGCTTTATTTCTCAGGCTCGTGTATTTGGACCAATTTTCATCAGTTTTCGTGTATTTCCAGAGATCATAGGCAATATCACGATCCGCTGTTATTTTTTTAATTTCACCATCAAAATAGGGGATATATTTAGGATTTTTACGTATAGAACGAAGTGGGACATGTTCATTAAACAGTTTACGAATAATATTGTTAAAAACAGATAACTGAACATTAACATCAGGTGACGATTAAATTAGATTCCATGGACACATATTAGCAGCATTATAGAGGGTGTAAATATCACAGTTTTTATAATCACGAAAATTTATTTTGTCTTTATCAGGTACTTTAACAGGAACTGTGTATGAGAAGTAGATAAGATCATGGTCGCTTGAACTAGGCAAAGAGATCTGACCAAAACTGGATGCATTATCAGTAAATTCTGAATTAATAATAAAGATATCAAGATGCGTAGCAGATGTTTTACTAAATCTGGTCTCATAAGATGTGTTTAGTATTGATAGTGAAAAGCTACTTAATAATCTAATAAAGGCAGGTTTGACATTATCCAGTTCCGACAATATATTAGTATTAAAATCACCACCAATTATAATATGTTCATACTTTGGCGATAGCTTTTTTAATTCTTCTGATAGGTATTCAAGACGCCCAACTGTATGTTTACAAAAATAAACACAGCCAAGCAGAAATGATTCCTTGTCTAATTTTAATTCTATAAACATATATTCAAGTCCAGGTATTTGAAACGACTGACACATAATTTTAACAGAAAGCCCACACTTTACATAGATTGAGACACCACCACCAATTATTGGACATCCATCAGAATTTGTAATGGACCTGCCATTTCTGTAGAGTTTAAAGCCAGCAATTTTAATCATATTCGATGTGATATCAGAATTCAACCACGTTTCAGAAATCATGAGAACATGTACATTAGTTTTATATAAAGCTGAACGTATTACATCTATTTTGGGAAATAAACTTCTTATATTAATGTGACAAACATTCAGCGATTCCTTGGGCTTAAGAGCTGACTTTAGTATAATATTAGGAATTGAAAAATTACCAGGTGGTTCATCAGTATCGTTGTCAAGAGTGCTACTGCTATTAACCATTATTAAAATTTAAATTAAATAAAAATAAATTAATAAATATAAACCCGCCCAGAAAAACTTCAGTCCATGATATTAGCGCAGAAATTATATGCCAACATTCAACAGCAATGACCCTTGTAAACACTAAGCCTAAAATACTACTTAAAACTACTAATACAATTTTGGCAAAATATAAAATGGAATATAAATATGAGAGCAATAACATTGTTATAGAGCATAATGGAAAATAACAAAAATACTTTACATAAATATATAAACAAAAACTCAAAAACATCATATTAATTATCAGCATCTATAACCTCCGGCTCTACAATTAAAGACTTTCTTCTGCTGGCTGTAGAACTGTTGTAATTTATTAGTTGATTTTTGGATATTATCTTGATAGATTTATCATTTTCCGTCTTAACAATATAGAGATACCACTTGTGAGTATAAGATTTAAAAATCCAGCCATCCTTTTTTAAAGTGTTCACCAGTTTAAGTAAATCAGAAGTCTTTTTCGTTAGACTTTCATTTATATAAATTCTGCAGTTACCACTAAATCCAACATGCGAAACATTTAACGTTTTAAATTTTAAATATTTGCTGAAAAATGTATTTCTAAGCGACGGCCAGAGAAATTTAACAATAACTGACCCATTCGGAATTCGAAAGATAGATGACAGATTGTTTGAGTCATTATTAAATTGTAATATTTTACAAATTTGTTTAAATGTTTCAGTTTAGTCTTCATTATCAAGTTTTGGAATTCCATGTATAATAAGATCATTATTATGTGATAATCTTTCAAGGTGGTCAATACGATTCTCAATTTCATCATTTTTCATTTCGGAATCTATATCAGGGCTTGAAATTTCAGATAGTTGTGCAATTTTATGTTCCATCATCTCAATTTTAGCATTCACCTCATTTACGACATTAGCAATTTTAACATTCACCAATTCAATACTTGCTGTAATTGAACACACCACTTCATTTAACTTATTGTTCAACTTATCTTCAAGATTCTTTAAATTATTATTAATTAGTTCTTCGATATTATTTTCAAACTTATCAAATCTTTCAGTTAGTTTATCAATTAATTTCAACACATGATCATAATTTAATTTAGATTGATGTGGCTAATTCAAATTAGCAGCAGTTTTGATAGAGTTGGTAGAGTTGTCGCTTCCAATTCTGGTTCTAAGTTTGCGGTGTTCATCACCCATTGTAATGTGGAAGTAATATATTGAACAGGCGCTAATTAACAATTGAATGAAATTGCAACAGAAATGGAATTCAGTGGAAACAGAACGAAAAATTGACACTTCCAGATGACACAGCAAAAACAACGAAAAATGTGAAATTTTAAAATACCTTTTTATCCAATTTAAAACAAGTATTTTACAAAACTACAATGTGCCACGATGACTCCAAACACAATTTATTATTAACACGTACCAGGACAGCAGTTGATCAGCAAAACAGCAAAGAAAAACTATTAAATGTAGGAGCCAACAAACGAGCGTCTATTTTAACTTATACATAACTGATACCAATATATTTTCTAATAATAATCATTTAAAATAGTTTTTCTGTATTTATACGCCTCTGTGACATAATTTGCTAAATATTTCCAGTTTTTTGCATTTAAATAACTTATACATTCTTCTTCTTGTAAATAATTCTTACCGAAATTAATTTTCCTTATTTCTTTAAATATAGGACACTCCGATAAGAAATGTACCACATCTTCCACTTTTCCTAAATTGTATAATTCACATTCACTTTCGATGGTAGCTATATGCGGTGTATAGTTTAAACGCAGCAGTTCACCTCTAGTTTTAAAAATATACGAAATATCCTAAACGCTATGCGAATTTAAAAAAAAATTTAGCTCACTCATTTCGTGTTTTAATTTTATGTAAGAATTTCTGTAGTTAGATGTTTTGGCTTTATGCAGAAAATATTTTCTTTTTTCTTCATCCATTATAGCTATCAACTTATACAGCTGCTTCTTCCATCTATCAATATTGTTTTGGTTTAAATCTATGTCATATTCATGCTCTTCAGCTTGCTTTTTCTACTCCTTATGATACAATAATTGTCTCGAACAAAGTTTAATAGCTAATTGTTTTGGAAACCTGTCCTCCGTATATGTCATTATTTTACAGAATCCACATGTAGTTTGAAAGTATATAAATAAAGTTGGCATAAGCCTGTTTCAGCAAATATCATGTATTCTGGGATATTTTGTGGTAGGCAATACATCTTCTTTAGATAATGTCTTTGAATCTTTTCAATTATGTCATATTGCATATATCCCCATGTTTGAGCTGCATAGCAGACCACTGATCGTATTACAGCTTGAAATACTTTATAGAATGCGCGTTATCTTGATTTGCCATGAAAACTTTCCAGATTCTATTTATCGCTGCTACAGATTGTTGATATTTTCTTTCGTGATGTCTATTTAGCTTAATTTGTGGCGTAAGTATAACTCCTAGATATTTGTATTCTTTAACAACTTCTATCGATTTTTTTGCCATATATCATCTTTCATTCTGTGCCAGTTTACCCCATTTTTGAACAGCATTATTTTTGTTTTAGCCAAATTTATTTGCAAATTCTATTTTTCGCAATATTGTTTCAGCTTAGCAATCATTAACTGTAGCGTCTCTGGTGTTTCAGCTAAAATAACTATATCGTCCGCATACTATAATATTTTAATTAATATATTTAGAACATTTACTCCACCCGGTAAACACTCCACAAGATCATTCAGGAATGTAATAAATAGGTGTGGAGTTAATATGCATCCCTGTTTAATACCAAGCACTATAGTAAATTCATCGGAAATTTCTACCCCATTCCACACCGGTGCCTTTGTATTTGTATACAATGCTTTAATAATTGTCGTAAATTTACATGAAAAACCCAAATTGCTAAGTTTATATAGTAATGCTCTACAATCTATATGGTCAAAAGCCGTTTTAAACGAACATAGAATATACCTTTTTCTTATTTAATAGTTTTACCTTGATTGTATTAGTTAGAATAAATATATTATCGTTAGTTGAGTAGTTTTACCTAAAGCCTGCCAGTAACTCGCTCAAAATTTTATTATCTTCCGAAAATATGTTTAGCCGATGTAATAACAAACTTGAAAAAAATTTTGCAATAGAATTTGTAAATGCAATTGCTCGATAATTAGCTGCACAGTTTGTATCTCTATTTTTATAGATTGGTGCTATAACCGCGGATTGAAATGATGACGGAACTGTGCCTGTATTATAGATTTTATTATAGTATTCTATTAATTTTTCCTGAAATTGAAGAGGTGCATTTTTGAAAAATTCATAACTTATACGATCTTTGCTAGGAGCTTTATTGTTTTTAGTTTTCTTTAGTACCATTTCGAGTTCATCTATGGTAAATGGTTCATCTAGTGTTTCATTAACAACATAATTTTCAGCAAATTGAATTACTGGTGTATTTTTTGGTGGATTTAATTGTATTGAAAAATGATGTACAAATTGTGCTGATGTAAGACTCAATGTTTTTATTCTAATTATACATTTAATTTATTTTATTATGTTCCAAAAACTTTTTGTGTCTCTAGCATTTATTATTTTTTTAGCCAACTGCATATCATATATTTGTTTTTTATTTATTCCAACATATGCTCTCCTATTTTCGTCTGATTTTTCCTGTTTGTATAGCTTGAGTGCTTTAAACGATTTTTTCCATGCTGTCCAGCAATTCCAGTCAAACCATTTTTCTTTAAATTTAATTCTTTTTTTCTGGTTCTTTTCTGACGCTTCATAGATACCGTTGATGAATTTATCATTTAATTCTTCCACGGTCTGCTTTTCACAGCTAATATTTTTGCTGAATTCTGCCAATTTATTTGTGTATTGCTCCTTGTATCATTAAGCTTACCAATATAAGATTCCAGTTTCGAAGCAGGGCAGCTTAAGTAAATTTGCGTATCATCTGCATAAATATGACATTTAGCTTCTGACAGACATTCAGGTAGATCATTGATGAATAGACAGAATAGCAGAGGACCCAAAATGGATCCTTGAGGTACACCACAGAGAATAGGTAGTAAATCTGAGGCACTATCATTACAAAAAACATACTGAAATCTGTCAGTTAAATAGCTAAGAATAAGATTTAAAGCACTATTATGAAAATTAAATTTGTTTTTAAGTTTTTGGCACAGTTTTAGGTGATTAATACTATCAAAAGCCTTAGAAAAATCTAGAAGCAAAAGAATAGTACATCGTTTTTTATCAATTTTCGCCGAAATATCATCAGTTATGCTTAAAAGAGCAGTTTTGGTACTGTGTTTAGATCTGAAACCAGATTGGTACTGGTAAAGCAAGTTGTTTGATTCTAGATGTTTACATATTTGATTGTGCATAATGAATTCAAAAGCTTTTGATAAACTAGAAAGCAAACTAATTGGGCGAAAATCAGTTATTTGTGGATTTGCTTTTTTAGCCACAGGTAAAATTTTAGCTACTTTCCAGCAATTTGGATAAATCGACTTAGTAAAAATGTTATTAAAAATATAAACTAAGTCACGGCAAAATCACAGGTAGCAACATTCTGATAAACCTTATCTGGATTTCATCTGGTCCAACAGCCTTAGATTTAATATGCTCAATAGCATCAAACACATCATTAGCAGTAATACACTGAAAACAGAAATTATTACAATTAGCACTAACATCAGTATTATCATACAAAGCATCATAATTAACAGCGCTGGACACATTGACAGGAGTGACACAAAAGAGTTTATTTAGCTAATTGACATCAAAGGACTGCAATTCATCAGCGGACTGCTTATTATCTAGTTATCTAGTTTTTCAGAAAAATAAGCTTTTTTTGCCTTCTGAACTAACAGAGTGGCTTTATTTCTCAGGCTCGTGTATTTGGACCAATTTTCATCAGTTTTCGTGTATTTCCAGAGATCATAGGCAATATCACGATCCGCTGTTATTTTTTTAATTTCACCATCAAAATAGGGGATATATTTAGGATTTTTACGTATAGAACGAAGTGGGACATGTTCATCAAGCAGTTTACGAATAATATTGTTAAAAACAGATAACTGAACATTAACATCAGGTGACGAATAAATTAGATTCCATGGACACATATTAGCAGCATTATAGAGGGTGTAAATATCACAGTTTTTATAATCACGAAAATTTATTTTGTCTTTATCAGGTACTTTAACAGGAACTGTGTATGAGAAGTAGATAAGATCATGGTCGCTTGAACTAAGCAAAGAGATCTGACCAAAACTGGATGCATTATCAGTAAATTCTGAATTAATAATAAAGATATCAAGAAGCGAAGCAGATGTTTTACTAAATCTGGTCTCATAAGATGTGTTTAGTATTGATAGTGAAAAGCTACTTAATAATCTAATAAAGGCAGGTTTGACATTATCCAGTTCCGACAATATATTAATATTAAAATCACCACCAATTATAATATGTTCATACTTTGGCGATAGCTTTTTTAATTCTTCTGATAGGTATTCAAGACGCCCAACTGTAGGTTTACAAAAATAAACACAGCCAAGCAGAAATGATTCCTTGTCTAATTTTAATTCTATAAACATATATTCAAGTCCAGGTATTTGAAACGACTGACACATAATTTTAACAGAAAGCCCACACCTTACATAGATTGAGACACCACCACCAATTATTGGACATCCATCAGAATTTGTAATGGACCTGCCATTTCTGTAGAGTTTAAAGCCAGCAATTTTAATCATATTCGATGTGATATCAGAATTCAACCACGTTTCAGAAATCATGAGAACATGTACATTAGTTTTATATAAAGCTGAACGTATTACATCTATTTTGGGAAATAAACTTCTTATATTAATGTGACAAACATTCAGCGATTCCTTGGGCTTAAGAGCTGACTTTAGTATAATATTAGGAATTGAAAAATTACCAGGTGGTTCATCAGTATCGTTGTCAAGAGTGCTACTGCTATTAACCATTATTAAAATTTAAATTAAATAAAAATAAATTAATAAATATAAACCTGCCCAGAAAAACTTCAGTCCATGATATTAGCGCAGAAATTATATGCCAACATTCAACAGCAATGACCCTTGTAAACACTAAGCCTAAAATACTACTTAAAACTACTAATACAATTTTGGCAAAATATAAAATGGAATATAAATATGAGAGCAATAACATTGTTATAGAGCATAATGGAAAATAACAAAAATACTTTACATAAATATATAAACAAAAACTCAAAAACATCATATTAATTATCAGCATCTATAACCTCCGGCTCTACAATTAAAGACTTTCTTCTGCTGGCTGTAGAACTGTTGTAATTTATTAGTTGATTTTTGGATATTATCTTGATAGATTTATCATTTTCCGTGTTAACAATATAGAGATACCACTTGTGAGTATAAGATTTAAAAATCCAGCCATCCTTTTTTAAAGTGTTTACCAGTTTAAGTAAATCAGAAGTCTTTTTTGTTAGACTTTCATTTATATAAATTCTGCAGTTACCACTAAATCCAACATGCGAAACATTTAACGTTTTAAATTTTAAATATTTGCTGAAAAATATATTTCTAACCGACGGCCAGAGAAATTTAACAATAACTGACCCATTCGGAATTCGAAAGATAGATGACAGATTGTTTGAGTCATTATTAAATTGTAATATTTTACAAATTTGTTTAAATGTTTCAGTTAAGTCTTCATTATCAAGTTTTGGAATTCCATGTATAATAAGATCATTATTATGTGATAATCTTTCAAGGTGGTCAATACGATTCTCAATTTCATCATTTTTCATTTCGGAATCTATATCAGGGCTTGAAATTTCAGATAGTTGTGCAATTTTATGTTCCATCATCTCAATTTTAGCATTCACCTCATTTACGACATTAGCAATTTTAACATTCACCAATTCAATATTTGCTGTAATTGAACACACCACTTCATTTAACTTATTGTTCAACTTATCTTCAAGATTCTTTAAATTATTATTAATTAGTTCTTCGATATTATTTTCAAACTTATCAAATCTTTCAGTTAGTTTATCAATTAATTTCAACACATGATCATAATTTAATTTAGATTGATGTGGCTAATTCAAATTAGCAGCAGTTTTGATAGAGTTGGTAGAGTTGTCGCTTCCAATTCTGGTTCTAAGTTTGCGGTGTTCATCACCCATTGTAATGCGGAAGTAATATATTGAACAGGCGCTAATTAACAATTGAATGAAATTGCAACAGAAATGGAATTCAGTGGAAACAGAACGAAAAATTGACACTTCCAGATGACACAGCAAAAACAACGAAAAATGTGAAATTTTAAAATACCTTTTTATCCAATTTAAAACAAGTATTTTACAAAACTGCAATGTGCCACGATGACTCCAAACACAATTTATTATTAACACGTACCAGGACAGCAGTTGATCAGCAAAACAGCAAAGAAAAACTATTAAATGTAGGAACCAATAAACGAGCGTCTATTTTAACTTATACATAACTGATACCAATATATTTTCTAATAATAATCTAATAATAATCATTTAAAATAGTTTTTCTGTATTTATACGCCTCTGTGACATAATTTGCTAAATATTTCCAGTTTTTTGCATTTAAATAACTTATACATTCTTCTTCTTGTAAATAATTCTTACCGAAATTAATTTTCCTTATTTCTTTAAATATAGGACACTCCGATAAGAAATGTACCACATCTTCCACTTTTCCTAAATTGTATAATTCACATTCACTTTCGATGGTAGCAATATGCGGTGTATAGTTTAAACGCAGCAGTTCACCTCTAGTTTTAAAAATATACGAAATATCCTAAACGCTATGCGAATTTAAAAAAAAATTTAGCTCACTCATTTCGTGTTTTAATTTTATGTAAGAATTTCTGTAGTCAGATGTTTTGGCTTTATGCAGAAAATATTTTCTTTTTTCTTCATCCATTATAGCTATCAACTTATACAGCTGCTTCTTCCATCTATCAATATTGCTTTGGTTTAAATCTATGTCATATTCATGCTCTTCAGCTTGCTTTTTCTACTCCTTATGATACAATAATTGTCTCGAACAAAGTTTAATAGCTAATTGTTTTGGTAACCTGTCCTCCGTATAATTCATTATTTTACAGAATCCACATGTAGTTTGAAAGTATATAAATAAAGTTGGCATAAGCCTGTTTCAGCAAATATCATGTATTCTGGGATATTTTGTGGTAGGCAATACATCTTCTTTAGATAATGTCTTTGAATCTTTTCAATTATGTCATATTGCATATATCCCCATGTTTGAGCTGCATAGCAGACCACTGATCGTATTACAGCTTGAAATACTTTATAGAATGCGCGTTATCTTGATTTGCCATGAAAACTTTCCAGATTCTATTTATCGCTGCTACAGATTGTTGATATTTTCTTTCGTGATGTCTATTTAGCTTAATTTGTGGCGTAAGTATAACTCCTAGATATTTGTATTCTTTAACAACTTCTATCGATTTTTTTGCCATATATCATCTTTCATTCTGTGCCAGTTTACCCCATTTTTGAACAGCATTATTTTTGTTTTAGCCAAATTTATTTGCAAATTCTATTTTTCGCAATATTGTTTCAGCTTAGCAATCATTAACTGTAGCGTCTCTGGTGTTTCAGCTAAAATAACTATATCGTCCGCATACTATAATATTTTAATTAATATATTTAGAACATTTACTCCACCCGGTAAACACTCCACAAGATCATTCAGGAATGTAATAAATAGGTGTGGAGTTAATATGCATCCCTGTTTAATACCAAGCACTATAGTAAATTCATCGGAAATTTCTACCCCATTCCACACCGGTGCCTTTGTATTTGTATACAATGCTTTAATTAATTGTCGTAAATTTACATGAAAAACCCAAATTGCTAAGTTTATATAGTAATGCTCTACAATCTATATGGTCAAAAGCCGTTTTAAACGAACATAGAATATACCTTTTTCTTATTTAATAGTTTTACCTTGATTGTATTAGTTAGAATAAATATATTATCGTTAGTTGAGTAGTTTTACCTAAAGCCTGCCAGTAACTCGCTCAAAATTTTATTATCTTCCGAAAATATGTTTAGCCGATGTAATAACAAACTTGAAAAAAATTTTGCAATAGAATTTGTAAATGCAATTGCTCGATAATTAGCTGCACAGTTTGTATCTCTATTTTTATAGATTGGTGCTATAACCGCGGATTGAAATGATGACGGAACTGTGCCTGTATTATAGATTTTATTATAGTATTCTATTAATTTTTCCTGAAATTGAAGAGGTGCATTTTTGAAAAATTCATAACTTATACGATCTTTGCTAGGAGCTTTATTGTTTTTAGTTTTCTTTAGTACCATTTCGAGTTCATCTATGGTAAATGGTTCATCTAGTGTTTCATTAACAACATAATTTTCAGCAAATTGAATTACTGGTGTATTTTTTGGTGGATTTAATTGTATTGAAAAATGATGTACAAATTGTGCTGATGTAAGACTCAATGTTTTTATTCTAATTATACATTTAATTTATTTTATTATGTTCCAAAAACTTTTTGTGTCTCTAGCATTTATTATTTTTTTAGCCAACTGCATATCATATATTTGTTTTTTATTTATTCCAACATATGCTCTCCTATTTTCGTCTGATTTTTCCTGTTTGTATAGCTTGAGTGCTTTAAACGATTTTTTCCGTGCTGTCCAGCAATTCCAGTCAAACCATTTTTCTTTAAATTTAATTCTTTTTTTCTGGTTCTTTTCTGACGCTTCATAGATACCGTTGATGAATTTATCATTTAATTCTTCCACGGTCTGCTTTTCACAGCTAATATTTTTGCTGAATTCTGCCAATTTATTTGTGTATTGCTCCTTGTATCTGTCGTTCAATTTTAATTTTGGTAATAGATTTTCATTTATTTCATCTGTATTGTTTAATTCCCATTTATTTTGTATTGCTATAGGCAGATGTGACGTATATGATTTCTCTAATACTTCCATTTTTTCAACAGTTTTTAGCCATTTCCCTCTTACAATGCATAGATCTATTACATAGATCTAAGACGATCCATTCGACCCAATATATGTCAATTCAGCATTTTAATCACCATAAGTACAGCCATTCAATATTTTAAGTCCATGTTCATAGCAGAGATTTATTAATTCCTTACCACGCTTTTCCAATTTATCATCTTCTGATTTCCGTATGTTCAAAATCCTTACATTTACAATCTCATCCAACAGTTCTATGTTTACATTACCTGCATGTGCATTCATATCTCCAATAATTATTAAATTTTCATAATTACATCTATTTAAAAAATTCCGCAATTTATCAAATTCATTATCTCAATTATTATAATTATTATATTGGTAAAAAATAATATTTTATATTATTATGTGTAACTTTAATTGGTGTGAAATCTTCTTTAACGACAAATTGTTGTTTCAATTTTAAATATTTTTTAATTCCAAATAAATATCCTTAATTTTATTTATTGATCAACTAAGTACTAGTTATATAAAAATATATACAAAAATTTTAATAATAGAATTTATCTTTAAACAATTTAGTCTGAAAATTAAAAGAATTTAAAATTAAATAATTATCGTTATAAATTTTAAACATTCGTGACAAAGAACAAAAAGCACCATAGTTAGACAGATGATTCTTAATCATTAAAGGATGAAAAACACGGACAGTATGTGATGGAATTCTAAATTTAACCTTAGATAGTAAAATACATGAATCTATATCGCCGATTTTTAAATTATGCATAAAAGTAAAGGTCAGATAGTCGCGTCTTTTCTACAATGAAGGCAAATCTATGAGGCGCAATCGCTCAGTATAAGGTGGGAGATTAAAATTATCCCTCCAATTCATGTTCCTTAGAGCGAAACGAAGAAAACTTTTTTGTATACCCTCAAGGCGATTTTTATGAATATAAGGACAAGCTTAAAATGCATACTCTAGTATAGGACGGACAAAAGTTATAAAAAGAAGTTTAATAACATAAGGATCATACAATTCACGAGACTGACGTTTAACAAAACCTAATAAAGAATTAGCTTTTTTCGTTATTATATTAATATGTTCAACAAAAGAAAGTTTTGAATCAAGACAAACCCCAAGATCAATTGAAGAACTTGTTCGTTTAAGATTTGTTAAGTCAAATTTATAATTATCATATTTTAATTTCCGCGTAAAAGTCATAGCAAAACATTTATCAATATTTAAGATTAAGCGATTATTATAGCACCAGTTATAAAAGTTATCTAAATCGGATTGTAATTCAATAAAGTCAGAAATAGAGTTAATGTCCTTAAAAATGTTTGCATCATCTGCGTAGACTAAAAGTTTAGATTTCTTAATCACATTTGGTAGATCATTTACAAAAAGTATGAACAACAGTGGGCCAAGATGGCTACCTTGGGGAACACCACTGTGTACTTTGAAGCTTTCCGAAATGATGTCATTGAAAATGACTATATGATCTATCAGTGAGATATGATTGAAGCCATAGTTAGAAATTTTCATTAAAACCCATTTTTCTTAACTTTATTAAAAGTAACTGGTGTGAAAGCTTATCAAAAGCTTTACTAAAATAAGTGAATATACAATCAACACAATGACATTTCACAAAACTTTCAATACAGAAATTAGAAAATTCCATTAAATTGGTATTTGTAGATCTACCTTTTATAAAACCATGCTGTTCCTTTGCAAAAATAGATTTCACATGAAAATATAGGCAATTAGTTACAATAGACTCGAACAACTTAGGAATACAAGACAATCTTGCAACAGGACGGTAATTGGAAATTTGGCTTTTAGGACCTTTTTTGTGGAGAGGTATAATGAAAGACGATTTCCAAATCTTTGAAAACAATTACTTGACATAGAAAATTTAAATAAGTATTCTAGTGGTTTACACAAATAGAAACCACATCTTTTTAAAATAATAGATGGTACCCCGTCAGGACCACAGGTATAGAAGTCTCTTTCAAACCACATAATTCTTTCAAAATAGAGTCCTTAGATATATTAACACTTAGATTATTTAAATGTGAAAACGATTCAATGTTTTCAACCACTCTATTAGGACAATCTAGAGATACATCATTGATGTCACAGAACGAGTTCTTAAAAAAATCAACAAATAGATTGCTAATTACAATAGGATCTGTAGATGTTATACCATTATAACATAGAAAAGACGGATAACCAATAGATTTGCGTTTTTGATTTATGTAATTCCAAAATTCTTTTGGATTTAATTTTAATTTATTTTGCATATCAGACAGATAGTTCATGTATTTTTCATGTACTTCAAGATCAAATTTATTACTTATATAAATATAAGAATTGAAATCGTCAGCAACATTTGAAATACAATATTGTTTGCATTTTTTATTACGTAAATTACGAAGATTCTTTAATTCTTTGTCATACCAAGGTGGAGATTGTACTGAGTCAGAAATACATTTAATAGGAACATGTTTTAAAAATAAATTAAATAAAATATCATAAAAATTAAACAAACATTTTTCTAACTTATCACAGTTATAAATATTAGACCAATTTGTACGTTCTAAATCTATGTTTAAATTATCAAAATTAGTTTTTTTGAAATTAAATTTTAAATTATTAATATGATTAAAATTGAGTGGCTTATCAATATTTAATGATATTGATAGAGCAGGATGGTGTAATTCTTCGAAGACAATTGGATTATCAGACCGTATTACAGATAAATCATAGATATTTGAAGAAAATACTAGATCCAGTAAACGACCATTGTCATTACAAATATCATTATGCTGTTCTAAGTTTAAGTCGGCAAATTGATCAATAATATCAGCATCAATATTAGCATTACATATAGGAACTAACGTAAGATCTTCAGAAGATCTAATCCAATTATTTTTTGGCAAATTAAAGTCACCAACACAAACAATTTCATCATGTTCTTTTAATATTGAAGATATATATTCCAAACATTTAAAATAATTATTATATATTTCAAGCGAACTGTTAGGTGGAATATAAACATTAACTACGAATATTGATGATGCATCCACAGACAATTGTACACACATAATTTAAAGATTATGATCTTCAGGAAAATTAATTAACGTACAATTAATATTAGAGCGAATAGCTATCAAAATTCCTCCACCAACTGTATCAATATCAGTATTAGCATGACGATCTCTCCTAAATAATTGAAACGACGAGTGAAATAACTCAGAGTCCAAAATTTTTGAATTTAGTGAAGTTTCGGTTAAAGCTATTACATCATATTTACAATTAAATGTATTAAAGTAAACTTAATCAGTCTTTGTCCTTAATCCATGTACATTTTGGTATATAATATTAATACCAAATTTTATTAATTGCGTCTCAGCAGACTTGTCATTATGTTCTGAAAAGAATTCCGTTGATTATTTTGTTTGAATTCGTGTACAATCATTCCTTGTAGCCAGAATTTAGTATAATTTAAAACGGAAAAATAATCTTCAGTTACATATAGTTTAAAAGATGCATATTTATTATAATTTTTGCTATTATGCATCTTTTCAATCTTAAATGATTCAATTTTTAATTTATGCTTAATGTATACTTCTAATGCTTCTGAAATAAAAAACTTATCTAATTTAGATAAGAATATACATTTAAGTTTATTACATATTGGTGAAACATTTAAATTAGACACAGAAACATGATCGATCGGTAACACAGGAACATTGATAACATCATCAGTTGTAAATTTGGACGTCACATTATGTAAATCAGGTACTGTTGTGTTGCTTAATTGAGAAACATTTAAACTAGACACATAAACATGACCAATCGGTAAAACAGGAACATTTATAACATCATCAGTTGTAAATTTGGACGTCACATTATGTAAATCAGGTACTGTTGAATTGCTTAATTGAGAAACATTTAAACTAGACACATAAACATGACCAATCGGTAAAACAGGAACATTTATAACATCATCAGTTGTAAATTTGGACGTCACATTATTTAAATCAGGTACTATTTTATTGCAAATTTTTGTCACTTTGCTATTTATTTGCTTTATATTTTTAATAGCATATTTCTTCCTTTTTTGTCTTCGGCGTTTATTTAATATTGTTTTTGCGGCTATTTGAGAATTTTTATCCGGCAGAAAATTAAAGGAAACATAACTACTATTCATTTTGTAATCAATTTTATCGTTCTTATAATCATTATTATTGATATTATTATTATTATTATTATTATTATTGTTAATATTATTATTATTATTATTATTATTATTATAAGTATTATTATTATCATTATTATTAATATTATTATTATTATCATTATAATTAGTATTATTATTATTACTATTATTTTTATTATTTTCAATAAAATTATTATTACTATTATTAATTATATGATTATTATTATTATCATGATTATGGCTATTATAATAGTTATTATTAAAATTATTATCAATGTTGAAAATGTCTTCACAAATAGAAATGCAATCTCTGACTTGTACTGTGTCATTTGAAATTTTCTTTTCAATTGTGGTACAGTTTAAGTTCTTAATTTCATCAATAATATCATTGAATTTTACTTTAATTGTTACAAGTTCATCACCATAACTAATTAAACGATTCATAAGTTCAACTATACCATCATTTTTTCTTAATGTGCATAATTCATTATATATTTTATGGTGACTTTCTACATTTTCTGAACTATTTTTGTCCAATGATTATTGCAAATTTAGAGAATTGCTTTCAGTTATTATTTTTATTCTTTTTAATGATGATTGTATAGAATCTAATTGGAACTTTAATTTTTCCATCAAAATTTCGTCATTTGTAATATTTAATTCATTAGATGAGCTACAATTAGTATACAAATCATTAATTTTATTTTCAACTAATGCAGAGCTTTTCGATTGAATATTTAATTTATTATCAATTTTATCAACATGGCAACTTAATTCGTCAACATGCTGTAAAATTGATTTTATTTTTTCTTCCACATTAAAACTTTTTTTTCATTTTTTAGAGTAATTTTAATAATAGACGCAATTGACTCAGAAAAAGTTTTCAATACGTCATTATTTGATTTAACTGCAAGCATTATATGAGAGAGATTAATAGTTTTGCATCATTGCAGTAGAAAGCGAAATATTTATTAAATTCTCCCAAAAATTTATTTGCTCCGTCAGAAAAGCCGATACATTGAGAATGGTAATATTTGGAACATATACCATTGCAAGCAATTAAGTTTGGTGTGGGTGTATTATCGTTAACACAGCAATTATTACTATTACACTTATTCATACTTGTAATATCAAAATAATGTTTATTAAAATAATTTTAGCACAACAACAAAGATATGAATATTAATTTAGCTTAAACAGCTAATTCCAAAGTTCAAAGTCCAAATTATATGACGAAAAAATAACAGATGACGACAAACACGAAAAACACAAAAATATTGATGACTGTTTTTGTTTACACAATATGTCTATAAAACAATATTATATTATTTCAATAAATTTGTTAGTTTTTTGTTAATTATTATATTTATTTAATTTCTATGTCACTTTTGTTGCAATTTAAATCTATTATTTTTTTATATATAATTTTTAAAATAATTTTTTGAAAAACACAAGAAACAATATATATATTTATACTTATGCTTGATTCACACTTGATTTATTCTATTTTAATTTATTTAGTTTTTATATTGCCGACAATTTTGAAAAATTAACTGAATGTTTTAATAAATTACAACAATAACAAAATATTTCAATTAAAAATTCTAATAGAGTAGAAATAAATAAAAACAAATGTTTATAAATTACTTTAGTAAATTAAAAAATATCAATATTTTTGTAACAAATTAATAATTTTAAAAATAATACACTCCGCACACCTCAAACACAACCACTTTCCTCGAAAGTCTCTAATTGACACTATAATAACACTATAAAGAAAAACTTCAACAAAAAAAAGCTGCTGCATACGACACCCGAGATCTTAAATAACGTACCAAAAAGTCATTCTGCTGACAAATCTAGTAAAAAATGTCATTATGCTGACATATCTAGTAAATGCATCGTTCAGACTGAAACACTTTCCTGATATCTGGAAGGTAGCAGAGGTAGTAATGATACAAAAACTAGGAAAACCACCAAACGACTTCAAATCATACAGACCAATATCATTACTACCAGTTATTTCTAAATTAGCGGAACGACGAATTTTAAATAAACGCAAACCTATAATATACAACAAAAAACTTCTCCCCAGTCATCAATTCGGCTTCAGATAGAAACATTCGACAATTCGTCAAATTCGCCGCATTACGACCGAACAAAAAAAATATGCTCTGCCATTTTTATTGACATTGCACAATTTTTCGACAAAATATGGCATAAAAGACTAATTCGAAAATTGAAAAGAATTTTACCTATACAATTCGTTGATTTCCTGAAATCATATCTAGAAAATAGAGTCTTTAGAATTAAGCAAGACAACGTATTCTGAAACCTAACAGAAACATTAGCAGGAGTCCCGCAAGGGAGTATACTCGGACCAACTTTGTACATATTGCATCCCAGTGCAAAATTCCGTCATAACCGGAACATTCGTAGACGACACAGCAATGCTAGCTATTGACAATAATCTTCAAGAAGCCAAGTAGCGAATAATAATATTTATGAAAGATGAAAGATAAAAATAAATGCATCGAAATCCTCACACATTACCTTTACGAACAAAAATAGCAAGAACTCAGTTCAACTGAACGGAAACACTGTCCCCAATGGATCTATGGTGAGATATTTGGGCCTGACGATGGACGAAAAACTGAAATGGAAAGAAAATATAAAAAGTAAACTAGTCGAACTAAACTTACAATATAGAAAAATTTATTGGCTTATAGGACGAAAGTCAAGACTATCTATTCAAAACAAAATACAAATGTACAACCAAATCCTAAAACCGATCTGGGTATACAGCTCTGGTGCTGCGCCAGCAGATGTAACATCGAGACAATCCAAAAATTTCAAAACAAAGTAATCCGCAACATGGTTAATACTCCATGGTATGCGAGAAAGTCTGACATTCATATAGGGACCTACACATAAAAATACAGTTGACGCGGAAATTACACGATTTGCTGTAAAGCAAATCAAAACGAAGAGGTAGCAAAATGAGAACTCGACAAGCAGGTTGAAGAGAAGAAGACCACTAGACCGGACATGAGTTCTAAAAAATAACAATCAAAATAAAATTCTGACGCTCATATGACATCGAATCCCGCATCTAACGTAGTTTAGGATTATGCAAAGTAAAATTAATGGTTAGTCCACTGAGACAAGTTTTAATCATAGATACCGACAATATAGCGTACGTTTAAAAAAATATATGTTTAATTCACGCTTGCGAGTCGCTTAAATACGATTGCGTTCACCGCTGTAAAATGAAAAACTCTTTTTTGATTTAATTACTATGCATATGTAGTAGTAAATTACCACTCCCCAGCAAATTTTCTATCTTCACGAAAAGGGCAGGAACTGTCACTAGCATTTCCTCACATATATAAAACTGTAAGAGAATTATAGATAATTGGTTTTTAATTAGGTCTTAAATTTTTAATTGGTTTTTAATTAGGTCATCAATTTTAAATTGGTTTTTAATTAGGTCATTAATTTTTAATTGGTTTTTAATTAGGTCATTAATTTTTAATTGGTTTTTAATTAGGTTATTCCTTTTAATTGGTTTTTAATTAGGTCATTAATTTTAATTTTTTTTAATTGGTTTAATTTCAATATTAATGGCTTTTAATTAATTTTAATTGTGTTATAATTAGGTGATTGATTTTAATTGTTCACCTGTGCCCTTAATTGCTTTGTTATTAGGCCATTATTTTTGTTTCTCACGATTAATTTTAAATGGATTGTTTCCCACCTGGAGGTCCTTGGTCCTTGTTGTTGCCATCGTAGATTTTTATTTTTTTTTAAAAATGGTAACGAATGTGAAGTTTAGAAACTATGTGCTCTACCCACTAAGCCATCAGCTTAATTTGAAATTGTTGTTGAAAATGCATATATAAATTTTGGGAATTAGTAATTCGCGAATGGTAAAATAAAAAAAATTTGTTTGTTTGTTTGTTTGTATATTTGAACCATGGATGTCTCGATCAGTAAACCTACACGCTACCACCTGAGCTAACAAGCAGACATTTTTCACAAGTTAAATAATGTATTTTATTCGATTTTGAACAAATATTTTCAGACTTAAAATTACGAGTTTTATACAACTGTGTTTGTTTGTGTGTTTATGCGATGAGACAGATTGAACTTGTAAAAATATGATAATAAGAGAAGAGTAATTATTATTTATTATTATTATTGTTTTTTTTGCATTGTGGTTTATTAATATACATATATTCAAAAAATGAATATAATTATTATATAATATTGCTGGATGATGACGATATGAGAAGTATTTAATAGTGTTTTATACAATATTGCTGTTTGGTATATTTTTGATATAGTTTCGTTGCATTATAAAATTCTGACGCTCATATGACATCAAATCCTGCACCTAACGTAGTTTTAGATTATTCAAAGTAAAATTAATGGTTGGTCCATTGAGACCAGTTTTAATCATAGATACCGACAATATAGTGTACGTTTAAAATAAAAATACGCTTAATTCACGTTTGCGATTCGCTTGAATACGATTGCGTTCACCGCTGTTAAATGAAAAACTCTTTTTTGATTTAATTACTGTGCATATGTAGTAGTAAATTACCACTCCCCAGCAAATTTTCTGTCTTCCAGAAAAGGGCAGGAACTGTCACTAGCATTTCCTCACATATATAAAACTGTAAGAGAATTATAGTTAATTGGTTTTTAATTAGGTCATTAATTTTTAATTGGTTTTTAATGAATAACCTTTTAATTGGTTTTTAATTAGGTCATTAATTTTAATTGTTTTTAAATTGGTTTAATTTCAATATTAATTGCTTTTTAATTAATATTAATTGTGTTATAGTTAGGTGATTGATTTTAATTGTTCACCTGTGTCCTTAATTGCTTTGTTATTAGGCCATTATTTTTGTTTCTCACGATTAATTTTAAATGGATTGTTTCCCACTTGGGGGTCCATGGTCCTTGTTGTTGCCACCGTAGATTTTTATTTTTTTTTTAAAAGTGGTAACTTGTGGGATTTGAACAGCGAATGTGAAGTTTGGAAACTATGTGCTCTACCCACTAAGCCATCAGCTTAATTTGAAATTGTTGTTGAAAATGCATATATAAATTTTGGGATTTAGTAATTTGCGCATGGTAAAATAAAAAAAAATTGTGTGTTTGTTTGTATATTTGAACCATGTGTGTCTCGATCTGTAAACCTACACGCTACCACCTGAGCTAACAAGCAGACATTTTTCACAAGTTAAATAATGTATTTTATTCGATTTTGAACAAATATTTTCAGACTTAAAATTACGAGTTTTATACAACTGTGTTTGTTTGTGTGTTTATGCGATGAGACAGATTGAACTTGTAAAAATATGATAATAAGAGAAGAGTAATTATTATTTATTATTATTATTGTTTTTTTTGCATTGTGGTTTATTAATATACATATATTCAAAAAATGAATATAATTATTATATAATATTGCTGGATGATGACGATATGAGAAGTATTTAATAGTGTTTTATACAATATTGCTGTTTGGTATATTTTTGATATAGTTTCGTTGCATTATAAAATTCTGACGCTCATATGACATCAAATCCTGCACCTAACGTAGTTTTAGATTATTCAAAGTAAAATTAATGGTTGGTCCATTGAGACCAGTTTTAATCATAGATACCGACAATATAGTGTACGTTTAAAATAAAAATACGCTTAATTCACGTTTGCGATTCGCTTGAATACGATTGCGTTCACCGCTGTTAAATGAAAAACTCTTTTTTGATTTAATTACTGTGCATATGTAGTAGTAAATTACCACTCCCCAGCAAATTTTCTGTCTTCCAGAAAAGGGCAGGAACTGTCACTAGCATTTCCTCACATATATAAAACTGTAAGAGAATTATAGTTAATTGGTTTTTAATTAGGTCATTAATTTTTAATTGGTTTTTAATGAATAACCTTTTAATTGGTTTTTAATTAGGTCATTAATTTTAATTGATTTTAAATTGGTTTAATTTCAATATTAATTGCTTTTTAATTAATATTAATTGTGTTATAGTTAGGTGATTGATTTTAATTGTTCACCTGTGTCCTTAATTGCTTTGTTATTAGGCCATTATTTTTGTTTCTCACGATTAATTTTAAATGGATTGTTTCCCACTTGGGGGTCCATGGTCCTTGTTGTTGCCACCGTAGATTTTTATTTTTTTTTAAAAAGTGGTAACTTGTGGGATTTGAACAGCGAATGTGAAGTTTGGAAACTATGTGCTCTACCCACTAAGCCATCAGCTTAATTTGAAATTGTTGTTGAAAATGCATATATAAATTTTGGGATTTAGTAATTTGCGCATGGTAAAATAAAAAAAAATTGTGTGTTTGTTTGTATATTTGAACCATGTGTGTCTCGATCTGTAAACCTACACGCTACCATCTGAGCTATCAAGCAGAAATTTTCACAAGTCAAATAATGTGTTTTATTCGATTTTGAACAAATATTTTCAAGTTTAAAATTACGATTTTATACAACTGTGTTTGTTTGTGTGTTTATGCGATGAGACAGATTGAACTTGTAAAAATATGATAATAAGAGAAGATTATTTATTATTTACTATTATTATTGTTTTTTTGCATTGTGGTTTATTAATATACATATATTCAAAAAATGAATATAATTATTATATAATATTGCTGGATGATGACGATATGAGAAGTATTTAATAGTGTTTTATACAATATTGCTGTTTGGTATATTTTTGATATAGTTTCGTTGCATTATATAATATATTGTTAATAAAAATAATTTTAGTTTAGTGTACATAATGTTACTGACTACGGCAGATATAGCTGTAATTACTATTTTTTAAATTATTATTAACCGTTGCTATCCGCGTATTATACGAGAAACTTAGAAAGTCTTGTTGAGACAATTAATTTGCTAATTGGAAATGGTGTGAAAAATCACAATTTGGAGAACATTATAGAAACTGCATTTGGTCAGATAATAATGCAACTTCGGGACCTGATACATGTGTTTGTGTTTCAATAATAACATATAAATATAAAGGCGCTTTAAAAATGAAAAAACGATTTCAAAATACTTCCGAGAATTTGATATGAAGAATTTATGAATTAAAATTGTAAACTTGGTGCCATTTTTACATCCATTTACTATGATTATAGCAGCTCCTTCAGGGTGCGGTAAAACAACTTTTGTGTATAATATATTATATCAGCATATTAATTTAATCAAACCGAACATAACTAAAATAACTTGGTGCAACCCTGTGCTGTCAGCTGTACCATAAAACTTACATTTTAAAAATATAGAATTTTTAGCTAACATACCAGAAGAAATAACAAATGAAGATGATGACAACATACTATTAATATTAGATGACTTAATGCTTCAGACTTATAATAAACAAATATGCGAATTATTTACTAAAGGTTCACATCACAAAAACTTGTCAATTAATTTATTAATACAAAATATTTTTCACCAAGGTAAATACTGTCGTGATATATCATTAAATGCAAAATAACTGGTTTTGTTTAAGAACCCCCTTGACATATCTTAAATTATACCACTGGTACGTCAGATTTTTCCAGAAAGAACAAGATAGTTTGCAAAGGTATATAATGAGGTTACATCACGGCCGCACGGCTATGTTGTGTTAGACTTAACACAAAGCGTTAATGAATTGTACCGTTATTGTGCTTGTTATCACCTTAAAGCCTAATTTATAACTAATGTAAAACAGGTAAGAATTGTAAGAAGTGTGAGAAATTTCAAAGTTAAAATGTATGAAATGGTATTGGAACATTTATAACAAAGGTAAGAACGTTGAAATATTCGCAAGAAATGTAAAAGTTAAATTAACTTGAACTTACTTTTTTTACCTTTTTTTCTAACAAAGTAGTAGTATGAATTTTGACATTTAAAAATTACAAAGTAGAAAATTGAAAATTGCAAAGTAGAAAATTATTACTAAAAAATTATTATTAAAAGATGCAAAAGGATATTACTTTCGTGAAATGTGAGGAGGAAAAATGCTGCATTTATAATAAACAAGATCCTGATTTTAAAAACAAAAATAAAAAATAGTTTAATATTTTAATATATCGTCGGCTGATTATTGTTTTGTACCATGTCCACTTTTCACTTTTTTTGGTTTAACTTTTATTTCTGGTTGAGGGCTTCTAAACGAACCTTTTAATAATAAAAACCCTTAATTTAGCTATTGAAATCTGGTATAATTTTGTTCCATGTCCATTCAATTTAAAATTTGTTAATATTGTTTTGACTCATGTCCCAATATAAGTAAATAGCTATATAGTAACAAAAGGTAAGAAAATTAAGTTGAACTTAAAATATAGACCTCGTATAAGGTTATAAAATTATAAAACAGTGTTCTTTATTTCTATACATCTATATTTTGTTATTAATAATACTTTTATGTAGCCTTGAAAAGGACTGATTTTGCTTAATCAACTAAATGTGTTTAATAAAAAATATCTGAAATAAAATTAATCAGAACTTATTAAATTTATCGTTTCATCTTCATTGTCAGTGTCTAATCTTCATAATCACTAATGGAGGTAATTATGAATGAAAAATTATTTGCAAGTTGCTGGCATTAATTGGTAGCAATTCGAATTTGTTCCTGCAAAGTAGAACCAAAATGATTTTCTTTACGTAAAGAAGATTTTTATGATTTTCAGAAAACAGCAAAAAAATTTGATTTTAGATCAGTGCCTTATATCGTAATTGATGATTATTTTTATGTTTAAGGTTTATTTTCAATTTATAATTTGAGATAAATAAATATATAATAAAGATAAATAAATAAATCTAATACTTTTTTAAATTTTCCCCATTTTTGTTATTTCAATTGGACTTGATACAATATTCTAATTTATTAGTAATAGAAGTTTTAATATTTATACTTTATTAAAAAAAGGAATGTAAAGTTTAAATTCCTAATAAATCGAAACTATGAATAGAGGACATGGTACAAACCAACAATAAGCCGACGATATGTTTTACTTAATGACTTTGTTTATATTTTTCGAAAAAAAAAATTGTTTTTGAACTTTTATCAATAATAATTTACTGACATTGACAAGACATATGTCTTAATTTTTCTTACGTTTTTACATGAGTTGTAAAACCATATAAAAAATTCTTACTAGTTTACATGTTTTGCATTCTTTATATTTCTACCTTTTTTATATTTCTACATTAGTTATAAATTAGGCTTAAATGATTTGAATAGCAGAATTTACTGTGAAAAATATTAAACGATTGACAAAAAACCATCATATATTACGACTGATAAAAAATCCTAATAAAAAACTACGTAATTGTATTTTAAAGTCATTTGATGATGATGTTATAAAGACTTTGATTGAAATACTTTAAACGGAAGTTATTTATTTATTTATTTACCAAAACAAGGCTTTACATAAATATAAATATAATACATATAATGTTATACTAAGTTATATATTGTTATAATTACAATTATAATACACTTTATGTTAAATTTACTTAAGTATTAAATATATAATTTATTAAAATTAAAATTACTTAAATATTAATGTTACAATTTTGTTTAAAACGTTAACCTAAATTAAACGTAAGGGAAGAAAGGGTGATCGGAATGTGAAGTGATTATGATAGCATGGAATGAAGGTGTTTTTTGTAAGTTACTTTCGTCATAGAAGTTGAAAAACTGAATCGTATTTATTAAAAATTAAACAACAACGATTTATAGGATTCAATTTGCCATATTCTGTTCGATGCTTTTGCTCAAAAAGAGTCCTAGTTTGTCATGTTTGTCTTGTATTAGTGACGAATTTTATATTTTGGGCAATATATTCAACGTTAATATCACAATTCAGGAAATCGAAAGTGAAACAAGAAGTCAACAAATTTCTTCTTGATGCTAGGTATAACATATTTAAGGAATTTAGTTTATCTGTGTATGGTGGGAGGTTGAGGTAATCACTTGGATTGTGAAGGTCTCTTAAAGCGAATATAAGAAATTATTTCTGTATCGATTCTATTCTATAACTACTTCTTCTTCTTCTATGGCGCTACAGCTCGATTCCGAGCCTTGACCTCCTCAATTTTCCTTGAAAATAAATGATATTTTGCTGTCGACATCCAGTTCTGTTCTTGAAGCATTACTTGTGCGTCTTTGCGGATAGCATCACTCCAACGGTTTCGTGGTTTTCCTAGTGGTCTCGTTCTTTCTGCTCGTCCTTCGAAAATCTTCTTGGGAATACGGTTATCTGGCATTCGCTGCACATGTCCGGCCCATCTAAGGCGCTGGAGCCTGATGTATGTTATTACATCGCTGTCGGGATATGCATTATAGATTTCGTTCTTGTACCGCATCCGGTACTGCCCTCGATCTTTAATTGGGCCCAATATTCTTCGGAGGATTTTTCTCTCAAAGCGGCAGAGTAAGTTAGCCGTCGTCTGTGTAATTGTCCAAGTTTAACTACCATAGCACAGCACTGATCTAATAAGAGTTCTACATAATTCTAATTTTCTTTGTCTTTGTATATTTCTAGATATCATTATTTTTGACACTGAAAAATATGCGTTGTTAGCTTTGTTAATTCTTCTGGCTACTTCTACAGTTTCATAATTTGTGTTGGTTATTGTTGATCCTAGATACACAAAACTATTAACTATTTCAATGTTGTCATCACAGATCGTTAGGTTTTGTCCTAGTCTACAGTTTCTTCTAGATACTACTAATGCCTTCGTTTTTTCTATGTTTATTTTCAATCCAATTTCCTTGGCATTTTTCTCTAATTGAATATAATTTTCCCTGATGTTTATTTCCGCTCTTCCAATTAGGTTTAAGTTGTCAGCATATCCAGTAACTTGTGATGACTTGTAAACAATGTAGCGTTCGGATCTGTCGGGATTTTCCTAACGACGTACTCTAGTGCTAATTAAAAAGCATTGGTACAATCCCGTCACCCTGTTTGAGTCCTTGTTCGATGGTAAAAGGATCTGTGAGGATTCATTGAATTCTGACCTGAGCGCGTGTGTTAGCCATTGTTGCTTTAATCAACCTGATAAGTTTTCCTGGTACGCCTAAGTGATTAAGAATAATATACAGCTTGTTTCTATTGATGGAATCATATGCTGTTTTGAAATCTACAAAGATCTGGTGTACATCGATCTTTCTTTCCCAACACTTCTCCAATAATTGCCTTATTACAAGGTAGTTGACCGTCCTGCCCTAAAGCCTGATTGGTATTCGCCTATAATTTCTTCCGCTATTATTTCTAGACGCGTTTTCAAGATGTTTGTGAAAACTTTATACGAAGTGCTGAGAAGTGAAATTCCTCTGTAGTTTTTACAGTCCAACTTGTCTCCTTTCTTGTACACTGGGCAGATAATAGTTAATTGCCATTCCGTAGGAATCTTTTCTTCTGTCCAGACTTTAAGTATTATTTAA
The DNA here is from genome assembly GCA_963920725.1 of Rhamphomyia laevipes. Lineage (NCBI taxonomy): Eukaryota > Metazoa > Arthropoda > Insecta > Diptera > Empididae > Rhamphomyia > Rhamphomyia laevipes. The sequence goes on along the minus strand of OY987255.1, from coordinate 96,584,382 downwards.
TGGATTGTTCTATATAGATGTTCTCCTCCATAATGCAGTAGTTCAGCCGGAATGTTATCAGCACCTGTTGTTTTTTTCTTCAATAGTTTGTTAGCTTTCTCCACCTCTTCTAGCGTAGGTTGTCCCGTGATATCATTGTGGGTTTGCCTTTCGTCAATGTTAGCTTCCAATTCCAATGCGTCATTATCGGATGTATTCAATAGCTCCTCAAAATATTCCTTCCACCTGCACTTAATTGAATCTTCTGATGTCAACAGATTACCATTCATATCTCTACAAAGATTTGATCTAGCTTTGTACCCATCCCTGATGACTCGGATGTCTTTGTATGCCTGTCTGATATTGCGATTTTCCAAATTTTGTTGGATGTTTTTTAACGCATTATTTTGAGCCATTCTTTTTTTCCTTCTGCACATTTTGTCCGCTTTTCTTCTTAATTGTTGGAAATGTTGTTGTTTTAAGCGTGTTGGTCTTGCCGCTGTCTCGATGTGCGCTTGATTTCTATCGGCTATCGCTGTTTGACATTCGTGGTCATACCAATCTTCTATAGAATGTCTTGGTTTTAATCCGATAATTTCTACCACAGCTTGTTGCACCCTTTCTTTGAGACTATCCCACGCTTCATCCAAATCCATGTTATGTAGCTCCTCTAAATTTATGTAGGATTTTAGCTGTGATTACTTCACCTACTTATTTAATTATTAAAACACTTTTTATTTCAGTTTACTACTTATTTATTAACTTATTTAATTTATATTTTAACTAAACTATTTTATAATATTTATTGTAATTATTGTCTTTCTTAATTATTTTTATTTCTCACCAGAAATTGTGGTATTATTAATTAAATTGTTTTTATTTTATTTATTTTAAATATTAATTTCACAAATTAATTTTATTTTATTTGTACACTGTAATTTTATCTTTTAACGCGGTTTTAAGATCTCTCTATCGATGATTGATAACGACTGATGAAGATTCTTCAGCCGTGTCTCTGTTATATTCGATCAATTTCTTAATCGAATATTCCAGAGATTCGAATTATTACATCGATCTTTCGATGTCCTGCAACAATAGAATTGCACCCGCATGATATTTTTTTAATAAAAATTAAATGAGAATTATAAGTAATTGTTTATAATTTCGTGGTGAATAACTATTTTTAATTTTTTACACAGGGTGTCCCCACATCACCCTCCTCCGAGTGAAACGTAATTATGTTAAAAATATTAATTGGTGCAAGTATTTGAAAAAAAAAAAAAAAGTATTAAAAGAAATTTGTGGTTTTTTTTTTTTAATTAATTGTAGAAACTCCGTAGGCCGGTTTTAGGCGGTCGATAGATATTGACCGTTCTTTACCATTTATTAAAATGAAGACGACGAGTAACACGGAATGGTCCGTCATACGTAGGTGCTAATGTTGGTTTAATTCTGTCGTTTCTGACAAATACAAAATTACACGTGTCTAGACTTTTTGGAATAAATAAATTGCGTTGGTTTGCTGTTCTTGTTGGAATAGGTACTAAATTTTTCATCGTTTCCCGAAATTGTAATAATCGTATTTGTATCCGGAACGTCCGGTTTTGAATTAACGAAAAATTCGCCCGGTAATTTTAGGGTTTGTCCATAAACAAGTTCTGCCGGCGAACATTGTATATCTTCCTTGATTGCAGCGCGGACTCCAAGTAGAACTAACGGTAATTCTAGTGTCCAATTTGTACTGTTGCCGCGTGCTTTTAGCGTATCTTTCAGTTGACGGTGAAAACGTTCTACTAAACCGTTCGAATGTGGATGGTACGGAGTAGTCCTAGTCCTGAAAACACCTAATAATGATCGTAATTCGTGGAAAAGTTTGGATTCGAATTGTGTACCTTGAACCGTAGTAATTGTTTCCGGAATACCAAATCGTGAAACGTATTGAATTACAAACGTTTTTGCAATGGTCACGGCAGTCATATCCGGTATCGCGTATGCTTCGGGCCATCTCGTGAATCTGTCAACTGTGGTCAATATGTACGAATTTCCATCCGAAATCGGAAATGGGCCAACTAAATCCATATGAATATGCTCGAAGCGTGCATTTGGCATGTCGAAAATTTGATGTTGCGATTTTGTGTGACGGTGAATTTTGGTCTTTTGGCAGGATATGCAAACCTTGGGCCAAGAATTCGTGTCACGGTTAATGTTTGGCCAAAAATACCTGGAAACGAGTAACTTTCTGGTTGAACGAATTCCAGGGTGAGCCAAATTGTGTAATTTGTTGAAAATTATTCGTCTTAAAGACTCTGGTATGTACGGTCTGTTTCTGTGGTAAATTGGGCTATATAATCCAAATGACGAGTCTGTCTCGGGTTGCGTTCCGTTTTGGAACAGATCGCGTTCACCAACGGCTTGTGGTCAGTGAAAACCGTAAATTCCCTTCAACTGCATAACGAAAATGCTTAATTGCAACGTAGATAGCGAGAAGCTCGCGATCGAACGCCGAATATTTGGTTTCGGCCGGTGACAGTTTGCGTGACAAAAATGCGAGCGGTTGCCAACCTAGTTTTGTTGGTTGTTGCAAAACTGAACCCAATGCGATGTCCGACGCGTCAGTAATTATAGCTAATTTTCCATCCGGTTGTGGGGTAACTTTTGGTTACCTGTGCCAGGTACGCGTAAATCGGAGCGAGGAATTCAGCCAATTTCGGGATAAATCGGTGGTAGAAATACATACATTACTATTCAAATAAATATATTTATAAAGAAGCTAATATTGAAAGGATAGATCATTTTATTATCAAAAATATTAGAAATCATTTTAATAATATTCAACATGTAGAACAAAATTCATATATTAGCCATATATATTATCCGAATGACGAATATTTTAAATGTACATTAAAAACAGGCTATATTCCACCTGAAGCATTCATTTATTTAGATACACATAAATATATACAAAATGAACAATGTCTACCAATAATATATCATGTGTTTAGAAGAGCAACAGATAGTAGAATTGAATATGATTTAAATAACATAAATCCTAATAATTTAAGATATGATATGAACATAAATAAAAAAGATATAAAATTAAAAGAAAAGGCAACAACAAAAATATGGTGGTTACAAGAACCAGAATAAAAGTAAAAAAATATAAATTTTTTTACACTCTCTACTTAGGTTTAATATTTTTATTTTTTATTTTTCAAATAGTTTTTAAGTTTTACATATAAATTAAAAAAAAATTCTATAAATAATTTTGGTTTTTAAATAATTTTTCCAAATAATTGAACAATAAAATAACATATAAGTTAAAAATACAAAACAAATAATCAGATAAAAAAAACAAATAATAAAAACATAATGTTAATTATTATTATTTTTAGAGTGCCCATTTTGGGTCATTAAAAATTTTAAAATTTAATTAAATAAATTCCATTAGCTTTATATAGAATCAAAAAATGAAAAATATTGTTAAAAAATTAAAGAAAATAAAGCACTATTCAAATTCTAAAAAAAAAAAAAAAAACGGGGGTAGTAATTTACCATTCCGATAAATCGTTGTGTTTGTCGGATCGAGGTAGGAATGGGAAAGTTTTTTATACTTTTCAGTTTCTCTTCTGACGGAGAAATACCTTCAGATGTAATACGGTGGCTGAGAAAATCTAGTTCACTTACACCGAAAACACATTTAGAACCGTTTATGGTTATACCATATTCCGATAAGCGTTGGAATAGCTCTCTTAAATGCTGTTTATGCGTCTTAGCGTCCGTAGATGAGATGAGGATGTCGTCTATATATACAAATACAAAATCTAGCCCCCGACAAACTTCGTTTATAAAGCGCTGAAAAGTTTGCGCGGCGTTACGCAAACCAAAAGGCATTCGTCGAAACTCATATAACCCAAATGGTGTAGTTATAGCAGTTTTATGAATGTCGCCTGCCGCCACGGGAATCAAGTGATAAGCTGTCACGAGATCTATTTTCGAAAAAAATTTCGCACCGTTCAAGTGCATTGTAAAATTTTGAACATGTGGGGTAGGATATCGATCTGGTATAGTAGCTGCATTTAATTGACGGTAGTCACCGCATGGTCGCCAGTCGCCGTTGTTTTTCTTCCGCACCATATGTTGCGGAGACGAAGCGGGAGACGAGGACGGTTGACAAATGCCAAGTTCGACCATTAACTCGAACTCTTTCTTTGCAGCGTCATGTCGAGTCGGATCGAGACGTCGTGGCTTGGAGAATGGCAGTTGAGTTTTGGTCACTATGTGATGTTCAACTGTGTGTTTAACTTCTTTGAAGTAGTTTGGCGGTTGAGTTAATTCCGGAAATTGGAATAAAATTTCTGAAAATTCATTTTTTATAACGTTAAGTCTCAGCGTCGGCGTTTCTGATGCGATGGTTAACGCGCTAATATACAGATTAGTGAGCGGATCTATAATTTTCCTATTTTTTAATCTACGATAAGACCATATTTGTTTAAGAAGTCTGCACCGATAATAGCGCGGTCGATGTCAGCTAAGATGAACTCGTGCATAAAACTTCTTCGTAGCCCGAGATTAATTTTCAACATTTTTGAACCAAATGTTTTAATGTTTGTACCATTGGCGGCAGAAAGTAAAATGTTTGATGTTGTTTTTTCAGATTTTTATTTTCCCGGTAAAACCGATAAATCTGCGCTCGTATAGATTAAAAATACTATATTATTTGCATCGTCACGAACGAAAAGGCGGCTAGTTAGTTGATTGGCACCGGTAGCCGCTACACGCGGTGCCTTCGCTAGTTTGGGGAATTGTCGGCTAGCTTGTGCGCACACGAACATTTTGTCGCTTTGTCGCCAAATTTTCTGTGATACCAGCATAATGTTCTAGAAGTAGTAGGAGGAGTGGATTTCTACTCGAGTTACGTGATTTGCTCCTATTTCGCGATCTAAAATTATTTTTATTGCCGAAATCGAGTCTGGCTAGCATAGATTCGATTCGTGCTAAACGCGCGTCGAAATCAGATGCCGTAGCAGTTGTCGATGTAGTGGGTTTCGCGGAATTGTCGGTCACTGCGTACATCGATGCGTTTTGTTGTGCCTCAAAAATTTTATCCGCAATATCTGACAACTCGTTAAGGGGCTTGTCGCCTACTGCGGCTAACGCTACGTGGATTATCTGCGGTAGCTTACGTAGCCATAAATTTCTAATAATATCATCGCTAAATGTTTGTCCCGATAGCTGTCTCATGGACCTAAGTAATTCTGACGGAGTACGGTCACCTATGTCGGCTTTTGCTATTAGGGTTTCGAGCCTTTTTGTTTCAGAAATTGAATGACGTTTGATATGGGCGGTTTTTACGCTTTCGTATCTATTTATTAGCGGTGTGCTAGTTAAAATGTCGATTATGGAATCGCACGATTCTGACGGCAGTGCGCCAACTATAAGGCAATATTTGGTTTCGTCATTAGTGATCCGATAAGCTTTAAATTGTGCTTCCGGTTGTATGAACCAGGTGGCTGGGTTCGCGAGCCAAAAAGGTGGTAGGCGTACACGGACTGATTCTATATTGTTTTCGCTATTATCATTAACTTTATTGCTCGTGGTTTTGTCAGTCATTTTAATAATATGATTTGATTTTTTCGTATATAAGTATAAGTAAAATGTATTTTTTAAAACTCTAGAAAATCAAAAAAAAAAAAAAAAAACCACAAAAATAAAATCTTACGCGATTTGTGTACGATCCTAAATTTTTTAAAAAAAAACTTAACCAAATTTTTGAATAACCGTGTATCGTAATATCAAAAATTTAAAACTTTTTTACCAATCTTTGAACTACTTTGTATCACAAAAAACTTCAAAATAATTTTGTGTGTGCAAAAAAAATTTTGTTGCAAGAGAGAAAACAATACTGAGCGGAAAAATAAATTTTGTTTCAGTGTATAAAATAAAATAAAATCAATGTTGCGGGCAATTAGTTAATTAATTTATAAATATGTAATGATAATGATATTTAAAAAAATTTATAATTTGATGATTTATATTTATACAATTAAATTAATATTATTAAATTTATATTTTATGACTTTTATTTAAAAAAATTATGAGTTTATTTAATATTTATGTTTTTTTACTTTGTTTTTTTTTTTTTTTAAATAATTTGTGATTTTTAAATAAAGTAATTAAATTTTTATATATGTAATTTAGAATTTATCAAAAAAAAATTTAAAAAAAATGTATTTCGTAAATTGTAATAAAAAAAAATTATATAATATTTCTGCAATTCACTTTAAATTTTATTTAAAACAATTAATGAAATTTTCTATTGATTTATTATATAGTAATTTTTAATATATTAAAAGCAAAAATATTTTTTATTCCGAAATTCTAATTTTTCGAAAAATTAATATAAGTTATTATTTGAATATTATTTTTGTACTAACAAAACAAATTTAAATTATTTCAAAAAATAAAAAAACGAATATATTTCTGTTATTTAACAAAATGATTCTGTTGTATAGTTTTTTACTATATTAAAATTTTGAATATATAAAAAAATCTTCCAAAATTATTTTTTTTGTAGGTACAAAAATACTATTTGAAATATTTTATTTTATGAAGTATTTTTATATAAAAATATTATTTAGTTCAACAAAAAAATGTTACTTGAGTTGATTTTCTTGAAAATCTTATCTATGTTGCTTTTGGAAGTGCTGAAGTTGATGATGAAAATATTGCTCGTTGATGTTGAAAAGTTGATCATGAAAACGTTGATGATGAGAATTTTGATGATGAAAATTTTGCTGACGAAAAATGTTGATGATGAAAATTTCGATGATGAAAATTTTGCTGACGAAAGTGTAATGTTAATTTAATTTACCACACTATATGTTCATTTATAGAATTAACGATAAAATATAATTTTCATATTAATCGTTTTTATTTTCAAAAATTTTATTATATAATTTTTATAATAAATTTTTTCACTGAATTATTTTATAGTTTGTTTTATAGTTTATTTAAAATTTTGTTAGTTTAGTTAATTTTTATATATAGTTAACTTTATATAGTTTGTAGTTGAAAATGGCGTGTTTTACCTGTGGTTATCAATTGTATGATTGAAACAATTGATCGCGCGTTTTTTATTAAATTTTTTTTTGATCTCGTTTTTTTTAAACAATTGATCACTAATTTATCACGTAACCTTCTGATCACGTCGGGGTCACCAATTGTACGATTTTAGCCGTGATTACTTCACCTACTTATTTAATTATTAAAACACTTTTTATTTCAGTTTACTACTTATTTATTAACTTATTTAATTTATATTTTAACTAAACTATTTTATAATATTAATTGTAATTATTATCTTTCTTAATTATTTTTATTTCTCACTAGAAATTGTGGCATTATTAATTAAATTGTTTTTATTTTATTTATTTTAAATATTAATTTCACAAATTAATTTTATTTTATTTGTACACTGTAATTTTATCTTTTAACGCGGTTTTAAGATCTCTCTATCGATGATTGATAACGACTGATGAAGATTCTTCAGCCGTGTCTCTGTTATATTCGATCAATTTCTTAATCGAATATTCCAGAGATTCGACTGACCAATCAAATTATTACATCGATCTTTCGATCTCCTGCAACAATAGAATTGCACCCGCATGATATTTTTTTAATAAAAATTAAATGAGAATTATAAGTAATTGTTTATAATTTCGTGGTGAATAACTATTTTTAATTTTTTACACAGAGTGTCCCTACATTTGTATGTTCTTCCAGATAGTTTTTATACACATCTTGTACTGATGTTATCCTGAGTTTACCCACATCTGCCTTAGCTACAGTTTGTGCTCTGGAAGGCCTATTCACCGTTATTCTGCACCTGTATCTCACTTTTACTAACCGATGATCTGATCCACAGCAAGCTCCTCTATATGCTCTTACATCCATTATGTGGGAGGCTCCCCGTTTTCCCACTAGAACATGATCAATTTGGTTGAAGGTTAGACCATCTGGGGAAGTCCAAGTTTGTTTGTGTCTTTGTGAGGGAAAGATGTCGACGCTATTATCATTCTTCTGCTGGCCGCAAAATCAATTAGTAGTTGGCCGTTATCATTTGTGTTGTTATGTAGGCTGTGTTTACCGATGACTTCTTTGTGGACTTATTCTTTGCCGATTTTCGCATTCATATTGTAATGATTTATGGGGTATGACTAGCACATAGGTTTAGCAATTCTCCCGTTAGCTCATAGGTGTGGTCCTTGTCACCGCCACCATTACACAAAAATACTATGTGCTAAATGATATAAATTTTTGTTGCATACCTTTGACTCCACATAATGGTTTGGTGTTTTCTTTTATCAACAAATATGATATTGACTTTCAAATACTTTGCATGAACAACAACTCGATAATAATCTTTATTATTTTTATTTATTTACGTTTTGTTTTATTATACTTTGGAAAATTTCGATGTGTTATTTTTCCTTAGGCCGTTTTACCCACCCGATGTGCCAGAACTTCATTCTTGCACCTACCATGACCACCCCTCTCATACGAGGGCCAAATTACTTAGGAGTGATCCCTTATTTATCTATATATAAACTCTATTTATGTCATATCAATAATCTCCGTTCATCACCTTTATTTTTTTTTTTTAAACTTTCATTTTAAATAAATTACAAACTCAAAAAAAAATATTTTTTTTTTAAATTCATTAGAAATTTTATTCTTATACTTATCGCTTCATTATAAAGGTTTTTTTTTAATCTTAATTCCACCTTTCTACTTGAATCTCAGTACTTTTTTTTTTTTTTTTTTATTTTTGTAATTTTTTTTTTTGTGGTGCAAATATTTTTGTATCACGGGTCGTAATATTAATTATTTCACTCAATTCGATAATTTCTTTTTATGTGGATCTATATAATATCTTAACAATGGCTGATCAGCTGGACGATTATAATTTTTCAAGTTCAATTATATAATTTGATTCTACTTTATATATTTAATGTCATTTCTATAATTTTTATAAACAATGATTTATTTTCTTTTTGCTATCCCAGCTGATTTCTTTTGTTAATATATTATAATGATTGACTTTTGGTAAAAAGGTGAAATTTGATATTATATATATATACAATATATTTTTAATTTAATTTGATATTATATATATAAAATATATTTTTAATTTTAAATTTAATCACATAATTTTCAAGTTTCCGCATACAGTTTATATATGGGATTTTAGGTAGAAATTTATCTTAATTATTCGTTTTAGGTATAAGGTTTAATATAATCTTTGCGTTAAATTTAATTTAAGAAATTATTTATATTATTCTGTTACGTTTATGAATATTATATATTTTAGCAAATTTACTGTGATATTTAATACTATTTTTTTTGTACCTATTCTTTTTTTACATTTATTTTTATATTGAGAACTTCATATTTAATTATTTTATAAAATAATGTTTAATTCACTTACCGAATTATATCAAATATTTATTCATCTGTTGGAAGATTTGTGGACAAGTCTGCAACTGATGTTCTTTCTAATTTTTTTTTTTTTTTTATGTTTGTACTTGCTAAAATAAAATAATTAAATCTTATGATGTTCTCAACCCTACATCAATTAAACTAATTTCGAGTTAACAGCTTGATGAAAATTCCTTATAAAATTGTATGATGTTCTTGATAAATACAAATATATATATTTTTTTTTAAAAATATAGTAAAAAAAATGGAAAAAATTGTTCACGATCGCCTTCAGAATCCTGTAGTGTGAATTTTTGTTGGTATTATTACTACTAATCTATTCCGCTGGATATTCTGATTATTTTCAGATATCTGTATCAGATATTATATCCTTCACCCAAGTTCAAAAAGGTGTATATCCTTCACCCAAGTTCAAAAAGGTTATCTGAAGGTTAACCGGATTTTTAATTTTTATATTACATTATGATTTAATATTAATTACCTTTATACGTTGCGTACCGATTAATTTAATTTATTATTAAAAAAACTTATCATATAAAATATATGATTTAAATGTAAGTTTAATTTTAATAATTTGCAGATAATAATTATTTATATATCTGAAATTATTTTAAATTTTTTTTTTTTTTTTTTTATCACCACCCAAATTTATTATTACCAATTACCAATTTTATTGATTTCATTTATTGTACTAGAATTATAGCTTTTACTGAATATAATGTTTTACTAATTATTACATACTGTTAAATAAATAGTATATTTACCAGAAAATTAACATTGCTATTATTTGAACAAATTTCCTACAGATTGTATTATTCTGCTTTAAGATTTGGTTACAGGATAAATGTGGATTTATTGATGTAATCTATTTATCACTAATTCTACATTTAAATTAAATCTTAAATTGTTTATTTTTTTATATTATTTCTTTATGTACCAAAATTTTATATTAATACGTGGGGCTCGTCTCATGACCCTAAGAGATCTCACGCTCTAAATTGCACTATTATTACTATTAACATTTCTAACACCAAACCGATATAATATAATATCTATTACTAAAAAAAACTATTACTAATATTATCATCATATAAGAATGGTTTATTCTATATGTATTATAATCAAAATTTTATTGTTTTAAATCTGACGCGTGCATTATACCTATACATTTTCCTGTATGATCTTCAATTTGATATAATTTTTGTCCTATTTTGGACCTGATTCTACATTTTTTATATCTTGGATGTAGTTTTCTATTAAAATGTTTTGTCGCGTCACTAAGTAAATGGTTTTTGCAATAAATTTCCTGTCCGGGTAAGTAATTAATGTCTCTAGCTTTCTTATTATATTGTTTTGCGTATTTTTCGTGAGCTTTTTTTATGTTTTTCAGCACTTGTGTTCGAATTAATTGTAATTTATCCGATTTATCATTGTAATTATCATTTATGGATAAATTTTCATTAACACAATCTAATTTTCGTAAAATTTCATACGTGGACGCATGGGCAACATATGAACAACCGAATAATATTGAGAAAGGCGAATATTTTGTACTTTCTGAAACAGAACTATTGATAGCCGAAGCTATGGTACTTAAATATAGATTCCATTCTCTTTGGTCCGATTTTAAATATGCTTGAATACCAGCAATTATTGTTCGATTTTGTCGTTCTGCAGCATTACTTTGAGGTGCGTAAAAACCAGTTTTTATATGTGTAATATTATACGCATTTAATAAAGAATTAAATATCTTTCCTGTAAATTGCTTGCCATTATCAGATGTTATTATTTCAGGTACACCAAATACTTCGAAGATTTCTTCTTTTAAAAATTTTGTACACGCATCGGCGGTTGCGTTACGCATTGCTTTTAACCTAACAAATTTAGACACTTGATCTAAAACTATGAAGACAAAACACATACCATCCTTGCTTCTAGGATAAGGACCTAAAAAATCAATATATATACGCTTAAATATTCTTTCAACGTGAATTAATTTACCCATAGTTGGCCTGTTTATTATATTTGCTGGTTTAGTAGTTTTACACGTTTCACATTTCGTTACCATATCTTTAATTTGAATTGCCATTTTTGGCCAAAAATATTTCTCGCGCAATCTATTTAACGTTTTTTCAATACCGCCGTGACTGGCTTGAGGTGGAGAATGTGCATTATTAATTAATTCTTCAGTTATACCACTAGGTATCCACAATTTCCAAATCAAGTCGTCGTACAATATGTAATGTATGTCATCTATTTCGCGAGGTAAAAAAATAAAAAAAATCGATTACAACTCATAAGGTCCCTGTTCGGGTACCATTCCTGTAATAAAACTTTTACCAAACGACTTCGCAATGCACGACTTGGTTGGGTAAGCTCTGGCCGGAAAATAGGGAGGTTCAAAACAATTTGCGAATAACATTACAAGAAAATTTTGCGTGCATATAGACAAAAATTAAAAATAGAAAAATTGAAAGCTTTACGTTAAATGGATAAAAAAATAGAATTACCGACAAAATTTATACAAAAATGGATCATCAGGGTATTGTCATATCTGCATGGGTTCGGCACTAAGCCATCTAGCACATCCTACCAAAATTCCCTACAACCATTAAGTATCTGGATCAATCACGCCTAATTCAGCGTACATGCGTTGACAAAATCACAACAACAAAAAAAATCTTATCGGGGTCCGGCAATAGAAAATAATTAATTCAGTTCGTTGGAATTTGCTTACAATATTAAAAAAAATTTAATCAATATATAAAGACTATGTAATAAAACTAATGATACGTTTAGGTAATATAAAATATAGAAAAAAAAATTAATTATCTGGTATAGTCTTCTTATTTGTTGAAAAAAACATCCGAGTTTGTCCCGTTGATGGTGTAGAAACTGTTGAGGTTGTACTGTTGTTACCACCAAAAAAAAATTGATGTTGAACAGCCAAATTGTTGAGGGTGTACTGTTGTTACCACCCAAAAAAATTAATGTTAACTGCTGTGGGTGCCCTGATGTTACCACCCAAAAAAAATAATGTTAACTGCTGTGGGTGCCCTGATGTTACCACCCGGAAATGTGAATAGTCAGCCAAATTGTTGAGGGTGTACTGTTGTTACCACCCAAAAAAATAATGTTAACTGCTGTGGGTGCCCTGATGTTACCACCCGGAAATGTGAATAATCAGCCAAATTGTTGAGGGTGTACTGTTGTTACCACCCAAAAAAATAATGTTAACTGCTGTGGGTGCCCTGATGTTACCACCCGGAAATGTGAATAGTCAGCCAAATTGTTGAGGGTGTACTGTTGTTATTTTTTTGACGTATATAAGATTTTCAACACTGTTTAATTTAAAATTTATTTAATTTTTTTATTTATTAATATTATTAATTTAACTTTTCACTAATTATTTTAATATTTATTATGTCAATTCACAAAATTTTCGAAAGTATTTAGAGTTTTGATATCAGGGATATACGAATTCTGATTATAACTTTGAAGAAATTTGGCAACAAATTATTCAAACATTTAAAAAAATACTAAACTGAATAAATTACACGGATTTTTTTTTATTTAATTATATATTTTTGTTTTATACATTTCTTTAATATATAATTTTTTTAAATTAAATTTTTTTTTTTTATTTATTTTATATATTTCTTCTTTTACATAGTAAATAGACAGTTTCCGATTTAATTAATTTTGTTTTCCCCTTTACACATATTTATAACAAAAATATTTTAATAAATATTTTATATTCAGGTTTTCATAATTGAACTTTATAAATTTTTAATATTTAAAAAAATGACATTTATATTTTTTTAAACACGATTTATTTTAAATTAATTTTCATTTATTTTAGAAAAAAATAAAATATATATTATTATTTTTTTTTTTTTTTACAAATATAGTAAACCAAATTAAATAATTACATTTTTTTCTGATGCAGTCAGTCTTTTATAATATTTTATTAATTATATATTTTTTTTTTATTAAGGCGCGTAAGAGCAATTTAAATATTAAATTTATTAGTGTCTCTATAAAGATCATAATTTTTCTAATCATAAAATATATCCCATAATTAAATTTTTCCTAATGACAGTTATTTTTAACTATTTTAATATTATTTCTTTTTTCAGTAAAATTATATATAAATTTTCTTATTAATGTTTTTTTTTTTTATATTAATGGAATTTTATTTTATTTTTAAAAAGAAACTATTAAAATTTTATTTATATAATTTATTATTTATTTAATTTTTATTATTTTTCGAAAAATCTAACTAATTTTTTTTTTTTTCTTTTTTTTTTTTATTTGAAACCCATTTTGTAATTTTACGATAACTCGTATTAAGAATACAGTAAAAATAATTTTAATCACAATTCGTGAACACTATAATATAAATTATGTCTATAATATATTATATATATATTTCCAAATCACAATTATCTCCATTTTCAAAATTATCAAATTATATACAAAATTTGATTAATATTTTCCACTTTTACAACGTACAATTAAATTTAATGAAAATATTTAATGAATTTTACTGTAATTTTATCAAACAAAAAAAATCAAAAAAAAAACTATTAAATTACCGCGGACTCAACTTAGTTATATGAAATTCTTATTTTCTAGCAAAAACATCTACTGACTTTCGCAGATTCCAACTGAATGAATTAAAAACTTTCCAGCAATAAAAATTTCAGTCACCAGACAGAAAAAAAATAATACTACTCACGCCACTTGTCGTTGGCCAATCAAAAAGGTTCTTATATCTGAGCGTCAGTCATCTCTTGTAGATGCCGATATAAAACCCTTTTCCATTGGTCAGCACAAGGCAAAAAAATTTAAAACTATTACGCAGCAAAATAATAATTTTTCCATTTGTTACTATGCGGAACCGATAAAATTATTTTGTTAGCGACAAATTCTTTTTTTCTGTTTACACGCTACAAAATATATTCTTTCCTGCACCAATTCTACGCGACAAATTCTATTTTTTCTTTTTCTTTTGTTTCTTTACATGTACTAGAGTTGGTGCATAAAAAAACACATTTTTGAATTTCAGTGCTTGCCAACCTTTAATTTTTTCTTTTTATAAATTTTCCATGCAACCATTACAGGGCAGATTCATTGGCACGCATACTGAAAGTCAATGAAACTGAGAGAGGTTGTAATTGAACCAAATACTCAACTATAGATAACTCAACCCTATCAATTAATAAAAAAAATTACCAAAACTAAAATTTTCTCGAATTACGGCAATTCAGAAATCCATTAACCAACAAAATTTTCTCGAATTACGACAATTCAGAAATCTATCAAAACTAAAATTTTCTCGAATTACGACAATTCAGAAATCTATAAAAAAAATCTTAAACCTAGTTATATTAATAGGTAATAAAATTTAATTGTGAATCAATCCAAATCAATATATAGTCAAACTACAGCATTTTGTAGAAAGCTAATTCAAGGTCCATATTAAAATTTAATGATGCTGAAACATTTTTTTTTTTTTTTTTAAAGTTATAATTATTGACCAAGTGCAATAATATTATACATCAAATGCATATACAAATAAGTAATTAATTATTTTAGTAATTAATTAATCATAAGAAAATCAAAAACATTAATAATACAAAAAAATCCAGTTCTGAATTATAAAGGATTAAGAATAAAAGCGACAAGTTTTCATCCTTTTACTTATTAATTCAATTAAATGCTTAACAGAACAGCCTGTATAATCTAAACCTAGTGTTTACCTAGAACTAATGCAAAATTGTATAAATGAAACAAAACTTTCCTCAAAATTCCTACTTACAAAATTCTACCACAATTTCCAACTTCTAGAATTACTATAATAAAAATTCATGAATTACTGCAATTCAAAATCTAATTGACCATTCTTTTAAAATTTACCTCAATTAAAAAACTTTGTATAACATAAACTAATTACTATAATTCACACGAGAATGAAATTACATTTTGCTCGCAATAATAATAATAAAATCAACAACCTGACATGATGAAAATAATATATAACATCATAAAAATGTATATCCATTTGAATTATGACCAACGGATGTAGCGGATAACAACAAGGACTGTAAAATAGAAAATGATAATAATGGATCTGAGAAAAATAAATATTCAAAATCTTGAAAAATAATTTTGTTAAACAACCAAAAAAATACGAAAAGAACCATCAGACTAGGAACGCAAATCTTTGGTATGATACACACCAATCCTTTTACCATTAAAATCTTCTAATTCAAATAAGGAATTGCTAATTTTAGATTTAATTTTTGCTTTAATAAATTTTCTATCTAATTTCGAATTATAATTAACCCCTGCTTTGCTCTGTTTAAAATTCCGATGGTAAATAGTTTGTCCTGGCGTAAAATCACATGTTCTAGCTCGTAAATTATAACGTTTCGAATTCTGTTCAAATGCTTTCCGCGTTAATTCTTTAGCTCGTTCGCGTACTAACCGTAATTTATCAACGTTTGGGATAACGTCAACTCCTTCTTCCACCAGATCGAGTTTTCTCAACAGCTCATATTCGGACGCGTGGGTTACCATATGCTGCCCAAAAGTGACATAATATGGAGAGTGCCCAACGGTTTTATGAAGCGAATTCCGAAAAGCACTACTAATGCTACTTAGATTTTCGTCCCAACGTTGTTGATCGCCTTCTATATACGCTCGAATACTGGCTATCAACGAACGATTTACCCGTTCGGACGCGTTCGATTGTGGGGCGTACACTCCCGTAAAGGTATGAGAAATTCCGTACTTAGCGAGCAACATATCAAACGTTTTCGCTCGAAACAGCGAACCATTATCCGTTACAATAAATTCTGGAATACCATAAATATGGAAAATGTCTTCTTCGAGGTACTTTATAATTGATTTCGACGTTATTTTACGAAGCGGTTTTAAAAAATGAAATTTTGAAAAGTGATCTAAGACAATGAATATAGCAATATTACCAGATTTAGAACGGGGGTACGGACCAAGAACATCCATATATAACCGTTGAAATAGCCGATCGGATTTAAAACACGAAGTCATAGGTGGACGAAGAGTAATATTCGGTGCCTTTGTTTGTTTACAAACGTCACAATTTAATACATAATTACGCACGTCGTGAGCCATTTTAGGCCAATAAAAATTTCTTTTCAATCGCTCTAAAGTTTTTCCAATACCACCGTGACCTGACATGGGCGGATCATGTGCTTTCGAAATCAAATCATTAGTTAACTCACTCGGTATCCAAATTTTCCAGGATGTTCCTTCTTGAACATCATTACCCGTTGCAAATTCGGTTCGTTTATAAATAATATTATCTAATATTTTCAAATCCGGAAGGTCATCACCTTTTTCTTCAATAATTAATCTACGATTTACGTAATTCGGAGTGTTAAAATATGGAGAAGGTTAATCTAGTTCTGGACCAACAATATCTACAGCACAGATTTCATCCGACGAATGTATACGCGAAAGTACATCAGGAACAATATTCTCACAACCACGGCGGTGTTCTATAGAAAAATCAAAACTTTGTAATTTAAGACTCCACCTAGCGAGACGTCCTGAAAGGTCTTTTTGTTGCATCAGCCATTTCAGTGACGCGTGATCGGTTATCACCTTAAATGACTGACCTTCTATATACGCACGAAATTTTTTTATCCCCAACACGGCCGCGAGACATTCCTGCTCCGACACGGTGTAGTTGCGTTGTGCTGCATTCAGTTTTTTGGACATGTACGCTATCGGTCTTTCATTACCATCATCATCTAACTGTAACAAAACACACCCAACACCATCTTGACTTGCGTCACATTGGAGAATAAACGGTTTACTATAATCTGGATTAATAAGTACCGGAGCGGTTGTTAACGCACATTTCAATTTCTGAAAAGCCTCATCGGCATCCGCGGTCCAATTAAATTTATTTTTCGGATTCTTTAACATATTCGTGATTGGTGTTGACAGACTAGCATAATTTTCGATGAATCTACGATAGTACCCGGCCATTCCTAAAAACCTACGGACTTGACGAACTGTTTTCGGAACCGGAAATTCAGCAATAGCTTCAACTTTATCCGAATCGACACGTAATTGACCGCCACCAACAATATATCCGAGATATTTTACTTGCGGTAATAAGAAATGACTTTTCTCAACATTGATAGTAAGCTGAGCTCTTCTTAAATGTTCAGCCACCTGCTGTAATACAAATAAATGATCATCAAACGTCTCCGATATAACCAACAAGTCATCCAAATAAACAAATACACGATCTTTTAATTCAGGTGGAATGACGCGGTCCATCAGTCTAGACATAGTATGCGGCGCGTTGCATAAGCCAAATGGCATTACGGTATACTGATACAACGGACGCCCTGGTACGGTAAACGCAGTCATTGGTCTGGAATTTTTCTCAAGCGGTATCTGCCAAAAGGCATCTTTTAGATCCAAACTGGAAATAAAATTAGCTTTGGGTAGTCTACTTAATATACCGTCGATTTGAGGAAGAGGATATGCATCTTTCACTGTAACTGACTTGAGTTTCCTTGAATCAAGGCAAAGTCGAACTTTTCCGGGTTTACGGACCACCACTACCGGGGAACTCCAAGAACTGTCACTCTCTTCGATTACACCGAGTGATAACATCCTATCTAACTCTTGATACATCAGTTTCTCCACTGCAGGTGAAACTGGATAGTGTCGTTGTTTAATACCATTTACATTATTTACATCGATTATATGTTCTATCACATTGGTTTTACCCAATCCTACTTTGGCAAAAGATGGAAACAGATCAATGGTTGAATTAAGACGATGTTGTTGATTTACTGTAAGCTGACTATTACTCAAGCTTTTATCCGTAACCGACAAATCACTAATAATATTCGGAGCAACTTCAAAGATTTTCCAAAAATCGATACCGAGATACAAATTCTGAGTAAGCGACGGAACTACTAAAAATTCGATGGATTTCGTGGTGTTACGAAAAGTGACATTGGTTCGTAAACAACCAATAACTTTTTGTTTATCACCGTTGGCAGTACGAACTGAAGATGAAAATGTATCAATTAAAATTCCAGAATTTATTACAAATGCGGCTAAATCTCCACTAATGCAGCTAACGGTTGCACCGCTGTCAAGCAATCCGATATATTTTTTTTAAAAATTGTTACCTCAGCATACGATCTTACATCATCGGCAACACTAACGATCGAAGAAACTATCTTATTTTTAAAATTTTTGACAACATTCCAATAATGTCTTAAACGATTAGTTGATCTACGATTATATTTACTCTTATTTAAAATTCTCGGATTTGTAATCAATGTTGGAACTTCTCTAGATACAACTTTACTTGTGTTAAATATACGATTTCGAATTATTTTGTACTCTTCTAAACGCTGTTGGTATGGTTTAATATGAAATAAGTTGGATTTTGGAACATAGCAGTTGTTATTATTAATAAGGATTGTGGCTGGTGTATTATTTAATTCAAATTGTTTTCGGAGTGGTAACTGGTGTTTTTGTTCACACTCCTTAAGCGGTTTTCCGATAAACAATGATCGCATTGCGGACGATAAACTTTTTCTTTACCACATCCCCAACAAAATAGCAATCCATGAATCTATGGCCTTCTTCCTTGCAATTCCAACATTTCAAAATTTTTCTTACCGGAGTTTTAGTTACAAGCGCGGAAATATCTTCGGGTAAATTGGATTCACAATCATTCTCATCCAATTCAGAAACAAATCTTGAATTAAAATTTACTTTCGGATCTCTATTTTTACTACGTATATCGTAAACAAAACGTTCACGTTCCCGGCACAAATGACGCAGGTGTTCAATACTGTAGACCTGTATGTATAATAAATCTTTACGAATTTCGTCACGTAAATTTCTCCGTAAAATCTGTAATAAATCGACGTCCGAAATATTCGTACATAATTTATCACAAAGCGTCATTATATTATTATAAAATTCATCAAACATTTCACCGACTTTCTGTTTACGATCCCTAATTAATTCGAGAATATCGGTGTCGGTACGTCTCTCTTGAAACTCCAATCGCAATTCACGCGTTAGATCAAACCAATTAATTTGACGATTTCTTTTATGATACCGCCAAAACCATTTAGACGCATTCTCAATAAAAAGCAAATGAGCATTATTACACAGGATGTTAAAATTACCAGCAAAAGTTTGTCTAGTTAAAGTATCAACACGATAAATAAATTCTTCAACACTTAAGTCTGAAGACTTTCCACTAAACACAATATTCCAATTATTTATTAACAAGGTAAATTTAGTATTATTCGATATAAACTCGTTCGGATTTTCAGCGCTAGACATATTTGGTGAATTCTGTCTCGGCCTATTAACATTTTGATAAAAACCGGAATTTCTCGAACCAGAAATCCTTAGACTAACATGCTGTGAATTATCTTGACTATTTAGTCTATTATTTATATTAGAACTTGGTAAATTAGATGGTAATCGCTGAGGAACAACTGATGGATGAATTAAATTAGGAGGTGGAACAACAACATTTGGCAGTGGATCTAAACTAGGACGCGTAAGCCGTTGTGCACGTTCAATCCCTAATTCGATACGCCGTGAAATATGTTGTTGCATATCTTGCATTAAAACATTTTGACTCGATTGTATAATTGTTTCTATCGTTCTTTGAAGCGACACCAGATCTAACGTATTCGGAGGAACCGTATTACTAACTGAAATATTTTCCACACTACTAGCGGGTGGAACGAAATTTGCACTACTTGCAGCGCCTTCACTTAGTGCAGCGGCAGATCTAGTTAATATTTGACTTTTTTTTGCCGGAGTATGCTCTGCTCTCAAAGGCAAATGCGTACCGGAAGCACATTTCTTTAAATCCTTCACCAAACATTTCTTTCTACAATTCGGGCACGTTTGCGTATCACCAAGCCATTTCGAAATACATTCAAAATGGAAACTATGACTACATTTTGTGGTAACGATTTCATTAAGAGGGACTAATACCTCCTGACAAACCCCACAATTCATGTCCAGATTGATCGCTGGTTCCATTATACAAAACTTCAGAAAATTCACAAAAATTAATTCCAATAATTCAAATAATAGTTAATAACAATTAACTGTAACTAGAATTATTTATCAAAGTTCAAAAATGATCACAAAAAAATCCAAAATGTTCAACCAACTACTAGGTTGAAATTTTAATTAATAATCTAATAATAACCCAATACCAAATAAACTAACAAAACTAAATAAAAGAAATATTTTTGGTACCTCGACTGTATTTAATAATTCGAGTTTCACAATTATCGAAGAACAACCCAAAAATATTTATTTTATTTAAAAAATATTAAATCAATCGATATATCAATTTTCAGAAATAACTACAAAACTTCCTAATCAATTTTATAGGAATAACCTATCTTCAAAATTCTAAAATACGCAAATACTAATATTTGTAAAATTAATAAATTTAAAAAAATAATTTGTTTGTATGACATAAAAATTAACCCATGCAGATAATCGAAATACCATGATGACCATATAAAAATATTTATAATTGATTAATAAAATTAACAATTATTGACCAAAAAGAAAATTTTACTCTACTTGATTTATGAAAATGCGAAAGAAAACTAAAATAATTTTCTATAAGTAATAATCTAACAAACAAAACTAGAACGTGAAATCAAAATGAAGCGAAAATTTAACCGGTCAAAATATTAGCTCAATAGCCGAATAAATTGCAGTTCCAATGAAAAAAATTCGATTAACTTCAAAATCACGAACCCATTCTAAAGTTAAATAATATCTGTAACTACTCAGTTTAATTTCATTCTATAAAATTTGTTCAAAAAAAACTTTCAAAACAAAGTCGATATAAATAGAATTTTGGTCGATATCCAGCTCACAGCCAAATAACGCATTTCCGAAAATTACTAATACATCGTATTATCCGAAATTATTTAAATCACAAAAATCCTTAATGAAATTAACAACAACAAAAATCGAGTTTTAAAAAGGAACCGTCAAGTTCCTGAACTTTCAAGTTCCTGAACCTTCATGTCCCTGCTCGGGCGCCATTTCTGTAATGTATGTCATCTATTTCGCGAGGTAAAAAAATAAAAAAAATCGATTACAACTCATAAGGTCCCTGTTCGGGTATGATTCCTGTAATAAAACTTTTACCAAACGACTTCGCAATGCACGACTTGGTTGGGTAAGCTCTGGCCGGAAAATAGGGAGGTTCAAAACAATTTGCGAATAACATTACAAGAAAATTTTGCGTGCATATAGACAAAAATTAAAAATAGAAAAATTGAAAGCTTTACGTTAAATGGATAAAAAAATAGAATTACCGACAAAATTTATACAAAAATGGATCATCAGGGTATTGTCATATCTGCATGGGTTCGGCACTAAGCCATCTAGCACATCCTACCAAAATTCCCTACAACCATTAAGTATCTGGATCAATCACGCCTAATTCAGCGTACATGCGTTGACAAAATCACAACAACAAAAAAAATCTTATCGGGGTCCGGCAATAGAAAATAATTAATTCAGTTCGTTGGAATTTGCTTACAATATTAAAAAAAAAATTAATCAATATATAAAGACTATGTAATAAAACTAATGATACGTTTAGGTAATATAAAATATAGAAAAAAAATTAATTATCTGGTATAGTCTTCTTATTTGTTGAAAAAAACATCCGAGTTTGTCCCGTTGATGGTGTAGAAACTGTTGAGGGTGTACTGTTGTTACCACCAAAAAAAAATTGATGTTGAACAGCCAAATTGTTGAGGGTGTACTGTTGTTACCACCCAAAAAAATTAATGTTTACTGCTGTGGGTGCCCTGATGTTACCACCCAAAAAAAATAATGTTAACTGCTGTGGGTGCCCTGATGTTACCACCCGGAAATGTGAATAGTCAGCCAAATTGTTGAGGGTGTACTGTTGTTACCACCCAAAAAAATAATGTTAACTGCTGTGGGTGCCCTGATGTTACCACCCAGAAATGTGAATAATCAGCCAAATTGTTGAGGGTGTACTGTTGTTACCACCCAAAAAAATAATGTTAACTGCTGTGGGTGCCCTGATGTTACCACCCGGAAATGTGAATAGTCAGCCAAATTGTTGAGGGTGTACTGTTGTTATTTTTTTGACGTATATAAGATTTTCAACACTGTTTAATTTAAAATTTATTTAATTTTTTTATTTATTAATATTATTAATTTAACTTTTCACTAATTATTTTAATATTTATTATGTCAATTCACAAAATTTTCGAAAGTATTTAGAGTTTTGATATCAGGGATATACGAATTCTGATTATAACTTTGAAGAAATTTGGCAACAAATTATTCAAACATTTAAAAAAATACTAAACTGAATAAATTACACGGATTTTTTTTTATTTAATTATATATTTTTGTTTTATACATTTCTTTAATATATAATTTTTTTAAATTAAATTATTTTTTTTTTATTTATTTTATATATTTCTTCTTTTACATAGTAAATAGACAGTTTCCGATTTAATTAATTTAGTTTTCCCCTTTACACATATTTATAACAAAAATATTTTAATAAATATTTTATATTCAGGTTTTCATAATTGAACTTTATAAATTTTTAATATTTAAAAAAATTACATTTATATTTATTTTAAATTAATTTTCATTTATTTTAGAAAAAAATAAAATATATATTATTATTTTTTTTTTTTTTTACAAATATAGTAAACCAAATTAAATAATTACATTTTTTTCTGATGCAGTCAGTCTTTTATAATATTTTATTAATTATATATTTATTTTTTTTTATTAAGGCGCGTAAGAGCAATTTAAATATTAAATTTTGTAATGGTTCATTTTTTTTGTATATGAAGAATTAAAAATTATACACCAAGATTTTCAATTGCATAATTTTAGGTGTATCGATTTTGAAAGTTAAGTTACAAACCCGTGTAGAACTTATCAATCTGAGCAAGTTCCACGTTCCAACATAAAAATAAATTATTGGCAAAAAGAAAATTTGTAGTTTATCTACACAAAAATAAATTTATGGATTAAAAATTATGTAGGAATTATGATTGTAAATAGGGAATCCTATTTATGTTTTATCAGATTTTAGGGAATTTACCTAAAGTATCATTTTGATCATTTTTTTTGAATTCTAATAGAATTCAGTGGGTTCATTAATCTTTAAAATTAATTTACTTACATTTTATATGTATTAGTAATAATTTTATTAGATTTCTGTAATTTACTTTGAAATAAACGTTATTTTTGTAATAACAGTAACAGCTATCCAAATTTATTGTTCAAAATGATATAAATACCCTTAAAATCGGTGGTAAAAAAAAAAGTGGACAGTAATAAAATATAGTTCCTATGGAAGACAGGTATTCCCTGGAGTTCACTTTCTATTTTTATTAATAGTCTGGTATTACCTGGCTATTTACGAAAATAGAAATTTGAATTCATTCCTAATTATTTAATTTTTTTTTTCGCGATGATTTTATTTCTTTAATTAAAATTATCTATTTTATTAATTTTGATTTTATTTTTTTATTTTTTTTTATTTTTACTTGGGATTTCCTAGTAAATGCCCTAAAATTTTACGGCTTAGGAAATCTTGGCAATTTTTAATTTTTATTTATTTTTCATATACATATATATATATTTAATTTTTGATTTTATATTTTTTTCATATATATATATATATATTTAATTTTTGGTTTTATTTATTTTTCATATACATATATATATATTTAATTTTTGGTTTTTATTTTTATTTTTCATATAATATATATATATATAATTTAATTACGTGATTTCTTAGGACGTTTTAGTTTTTAGTTCAAGAAATTTCAACTTTAGGTTTTATATTTTTTTTGTTTTTATTTATATGGGATATTCTGCCATATTTTAATTTATTTATTTTAATGTAGAATTTAGTTTTTCTTATATTAAATTCAATTCGATTTTATTTTCTTTAATTTTTATTTATATTTTGAAGATTTATCTAAGTTTATTTATTTTATTATAAACTCAAATAATAATTTCATATTCGTATATGAATAATTTGTACTAGGCGATCAGAATCGTTAAAGTAGTACAAATTTCATATGCAAAATTATTTGAATTTATAATATTAATGGCTTCTCCATTCGTATTAATTACAACAACAAAATTGTAACAAATAGTTGTTAGTGTAATATGCATTAAGTTTTTTTTATATATAATTTTTGAGTTATTTATTGGTCAATTTAGTTTATTTTATTTTTTTTTGAATTTTATTAATTTTATATTTTTTTATTATTTTTTTTTGAAGATTTTTGTATTTAATTTTAATATAAATTCAAATAAAGTAGAATCTCATATTCGAATAGGAATATGAATAATTTATACTAGGCGATCAGAATCGTTAAAGTAGTATAAAGGGTGTGTACAATTATTTGAATTTGTATTAATAATTAATGGCTTCCTATATAATATATATTAATTGCAACAACAAAATTTTAACTATTAGTTGTTGTTGTAAAATATATTAATTTTGATTAGAATTTTATTGTAAAGTTATTTTTTTTTATTTTATTTTATATTTGTATATACTGTACAAATTTTTTTTGGATTTTTTTTTTTTTAAATAAAATTATTTTCAAAATGGACGAAATAATGTCTCTTTTTAAATAAGTTCTTTTTATTTTTCCTACGCAGGATTTAAGAAATTTTTTTGATTTTGTAATGATTAAGTGAGTAAGTAGTTTGAATAATATTTAGGGTGATCATACATTAGTATTATTTTTGGTTTTTAGTATGGATCACATGGTTGGGTGGGTAAAATTTAAAATGGTAAAAACATCTAAATCCATTTCATGGTACATAATTATCTAATTTTGGGATTACATGTTAGTTTTAGGGAATTTAAAAAGTAGAGTAGTTTATTTTATTTTTTTTATTAATTTTATTAGCATATTTTATCTTTGATTGTTTTTTATTTGTTTTATTTAGTTTATTTTTGCACGCAATTTTTGTATGAATGTTACGCGCATTTGTGAACCCCCCTATTTTCCGGCTTAAGCTACCCCAATTAGACGTGCAGCGCGGTAAACCAATATTATTATTGGCTAAAATAAAATTTTTTTTTAACATACATTCATTACAAATGGCGCCCGAGCAGGGACATGAAATGTACATACATTCATTGCAAATGGCGTCAGAGTAGGAACATGTAGTAAATGTTTTAACAATAATTGATTTATTTCTAATATACCAATAATATATTTGGCAAAAACAAAAATGATTTTAACATACATTCATTACAAATGGCGCCCGAGCAGGGACCTGATAAGTATCCCGAAAAGGGACTTGAAAGTAACCAAGGTGTCTAGAAAAGTGGAACATTTGTTTATTACAAATGATGCACAAGAAAGAACCTGAAGAACATCAAGGTTTCTGGCACTCGATTTTTATTTATTAATATTTTATGTATTATCCTTGTAGTGATTAAATATTGATTCATAGGTTGAAATTTTAATTTTCGGAAATACGTTTCAATTTGGTTTTTTTTGTAGCTAATTAACGTCCATTATTAGGTTTGACGTTTTGTATTAGTATTGTATCTATATAGGAATAATATATAAAATTATTAGTGTAGTTTCAGGAAATTTATCTGTAAATTTGATTGTATTTTGGATTTTTGGCGTTCTATAGTATCGGTTTCGCAATGGACATGCGGAGATTTGGCTGTACTTAGCTAAATTCCGACCGGCAAATGTGGTGCTAGTAGATTTCCAAAGTTTTGAATTACTTTGATTATTTACAAATAAGTTTTAGTTATTAGTAATTTTGTTGTTGTATTATTAGTATCGGTTTCGCAATGGACATGCGGAGATTTGGCTGTACTTAGCTAAATTCCGACCGGCAAATTTGATTCTGGTAGTTATATGATAAAATGACTAATGTTTATTAAATAAATTACTTTGAATAGATTATGTTTTATGCGTGGATTTTAACGAAAATTTTAGTATGCAAATTGTAATGGACATGCGGATATTTGGCCGTATTTAGCCGAATTCCGACCGACATTTGTATCTAATAATGATTAATTATAATGCAACATAGAATTGTGATTTACTTTAATTTAGTTTATGTTCATATGTATAATCGAGTTTATTAATTAGTTTTTTTTCTTTTCTGTACCCAAAATTAGTATTATGTTATTTAAACTTACTTTCGCTGTGTATTAATGATTTTTTTTTTTGTATATATTATTAGGGAAAAGGCTTTTGGTTATTAATTTTAGAGTATGTGTATATATATGTATATGTGAACTCAACGAAAATTGCCAGATTTCCATATCCATTAGAATGTAGGGAGAATGAATTAATAAAAATTATACATTTCAGTTTAGCAATAATGATGGACGACAGTGAGTTGGAGGAGTACTTGTCTTGGGATATCCCTCGGACTCCGACCACTCCCGAACATTGGAAGGAGAGTATAGATGAAACGGAGGTATCACCTCCAGCGCCTGCTGCTGAGCCCGAGGTTCTCCCTCAAGCTCAGCTACCACCACATACACCACCACGTACACCACCACTTCCACCGGCCCCACCACGTAATCTAGGGGAGAAACTGTACGACGTACAAACAAGAGAAGGAGTGTGGTTCAAGATGTCGTACGACGAACTAGGTAATGTCCCACTGCAACAGGTGCTAAAGCAAGGAAGAAAGCACCGCACCATATTCTTGAGAACCGGAGGTCGAGTGAGGGTGAAATGGGCGAGAGGCCGGTGGGAGTATTATAATTATCGCAATGAAAGTGATGTATTGTTGGCGGCGCCCCGATGTTCTAATAGCTGCGAAGCAAAGCCGTCAAGAAAAAAAAAACGAAATCAGCAACGCAAGCGGAAGCTACAAAACAAAAAGAAAAAAACTGAGTCAACAACAACATCAACATCAGTGACCCGATGAGGGAAAATTTAATTAGATTTTTTTTATTGTTTTTTTTATTTTTATTATTTTTGGATTCTTTTTGATTATTTTTTTTTATTATTTTTTTTATTTTTGTATTTTTTTATTATTTTGAATTATTTTTTTTTATTTTGAATTATTTTTTTTTATTTTGAATTATTTTTTTTTTATTTTGAATTTTTTTTTTTATTATTATTTTGAATTATTTTTTTTAGTTATTAAGGTTTTTTTTTTTTATAATATAAAATTTCTTGAACTATATCGGGATTAATTATTATTTTCTTTTCATTAAACCATCATACAGTTCCGTTTCGCTGGTAATAACCGCCAACGTATCTGTTCTGTAATGGTTCATTTTTTTTGTATATGAAGAATTAAAAATTATACACCAAGATTTTCAATTGCATAATTTTAGGTGTATCGATTTTGAAAGTTAAGTTACAAACCCGTGTAGAACTTGTGGAGTGTAGAACTTATCAATCTGAGCAAGTTCCACGTTCCAACATAAAAATAAATTATTGGCAAAAAGAAAATTTGTAGTTTATCTACACAAAAATAAATTTATGGATTAAAAATTATGTAGGAATTATGATTGTAAATAGGGAATCCTATTTATGTTTTATCAGATTTTAGGGAATTTACCTAAAGTATCATTTTGATCATTTTTTTTGAATTCTAATAGAATTCAGTGGGTTCATTAATCTTTAAAATTAATTTACTTACATTTTATATGTATTAGTAATAATTTTATTAGATTTCTGTAATTTAGAAATAAACGTTATTTTTGTAATAACAGTAACAGCTATCCAAATTTATTGTTCAAAATGATATAAATACCCTTAAAATCGGTGGTAAAAAAAAAGTGGACAGTCATAAAATATAGTTCCTATGGAAGACAGGTATTCCCTGGAGTTCACTTTCTATTTTTATTAATAGTCTGGTATTACCTGGCTATTTACGAAAATAGAAATTTGAATTCATTCCTAATTATTTAATTTTTTTTTTCGCGATGTTTTTATTTCTTTAATTAAAATTATCTATTTTATTAATTTTGATTTTATTTTTTTATTTTTTTTTATTTTTACTTGGGATTTCCTAGTAAATGCCCTAAAATTTTACGGCTTGGGAAATCTTGGCAATTTTTAATTTTTATTTATTTTTCATATACATATATATATATTTAATCTTTGATTTTTTTTTATATACATTTAATTTTTAATTTTTATTTTATTTTTCATATACATATATATATATTTAATTTTTGATTTTTATTTTTATTTTTCATATAATATATATATATATAATTTAATTACGTGATTTCTTAGGACGTTTTAGTTTTTAGTTCAAGAAATTTCAACTTTAGGTTTTATATTTTTTTTGTTTTTATTTATATGGGATATTCTGCCATATTTTTATTTATTTATTTTAATGTAGAATTTAGTTTTTCTTATATTAAATTCAATTCGATTTTATTTTCTTTAATTTTTATTTATATTTTGAAGATTTATCTAAGTTTATTTATTTTATTATAAACTCAAATAATAATTTCATATTCGTATATGAATAATTTGTACTAGGCGATCAGAATCGTTAAAGTAGTACAAATTTCATATGCAAAATTATTTGAATTTATAATATTAATGGCTTCTCCATTCGTATTAATTACAACAACAAAATTGTAACAAATAGTTGTTAGTGTAATATGCATTAAGTTTTTTTTATATATAACTTTTGAGTTATTTATTGGTCAATTTAGTTTATTTAATTTTTTTTTGAATTTTATTAATTTTGTATTTTTTTATTATTTTTTTTTGAAGATTTTTGTATTTAATTTTAATATAAATTCAAATAAAGTAGAATCTCATATTCGAATAGGAATATGAATAATTTATACTAGGCGATCAGAATCGTTAAACATCAATCTTTCTAACCTTTGAGCCGCATTTCTCAATCCAAAACACATTCGTGTATACCGAAATAACCCTCTACCCGGTACGAAAAATGAAGTTTTGTCCCGAGACGATTCTTCTAAAGGTATTTGCCAAAAAGCATCTTTAAGATCGATTGATGAAATATACTTGGTGTCTTGCAACCGACTTAAAAGTGATGCAACATGTGGCATACCAGTACAATCAAATTTAGTAGTTTCATTCAATTTCCTCGCATCTAAACATAACCGATCTTTACCAGGCTTTTCCACTAGAACAATAGGCGAACTCCATTCGGAATTTGATGGTTCAATTACCCCTAGAGAAATCATTCTATAAATTTCTTTGTAAATCTTACTTTCTTTAGCTGGTGAAACAGGATACGGTTTTACTTGAATTGGTGGTGAATTACCAGTTTCTATAACGTGCGATTCTAAATTTGTTTTACCTAAATTTCCCCCATTTGAAACAACTGTTGGAAATCGCGGTTTTACCGCTTCTAAACGAAGCACTTGTTTCTTTGTTAAATTATGAGGATTACTATTATTTACCTTAACATTTTTATCTAAATTTATTTCACTAATAAGACCAGGAGCTAAATTAAATTCCTTCCAAAAATCTATACCAAAATAACATTTTTGACCTAGCTTAGGAATGACATAAAAGCATATATCTTTACTTTGACCATTATATTTAACAGGTAAATTAACCATCCCGATTATTTCTTGTTCAGTATTATCCGCAGTTTTAATCGTACCAGAAAACCTTTGAATATCTTTATTTAACGAACTCAGAAATTGAACAGAATCACAACCAAGGCAACATATACTAGCTCCACTGTCTAGTAGACCTAGTACAGTTTCACCTAAAATATCTACTGAACAATAAATTCTAGGATCATGTTTTTCTAAAACCGTCGCTTCAATATTTTTCTGTTTTTAAATCTAGCTCTTGATTTTTTGTATTTATTTATTTTAATTTTGGATTTGTTATTCAAATCATTATTACTTGTATTACTACTATTTTGAAACTTATTATTTTTTAAAATGCTTACAGATACTTTTGCATTTGGAAGATACTCCGGTAAATTTTGTTGTATTCTTTCAGAATGTGACCTAGAATTATTATCAAGGCTATTGAATTTTGGGCTTCTAACTTTATTATCTTTATGTAAACTATCTGTATCTATTATAAATTTATGTGAATTTAATTCTAAATTTTGTATTTCCTTAGTTTTATTATAATTATTATTTAATTCTATTGATTGTTTGGATTGGGACCCGGATTGTGTTCTGTCGAACGAGTATCCCGGAAATTCTTGTTCTGATGTCCGTTTCCCGCGTTACAATCAAG
The DNA here is from genome assembly GCA_963920725.1 of Rhamphomyia laevipes. Taxonomy (NCBI): domain Eukaryota; kingdom Metazoa; phylum Arthropoda; class Insecta; order Diptera; family Empididae; genus Rhamphomyia; species Rhamphomyia laevipes. Next base: position 96,553,585 of record OY987255.1, on the reverse strand, counting down.
ACATTCATCAGAATACATTCCTTGTTTACCGCAATACATGCAAAAATATCTTATTGGCCGAACTTTACAATACAAAAATGAATGACCAAAATTCAGACAATTGTAGCATTTTATCTTGCTGTAATCACGTTTTTTAAATTGAGTACTTTTATACATTTCTTCAATTATTGGTTCTATTTCACTATCTGATTTACAACCAATTTCATTTATTTTTCTAGTAAAATGCAATTTTTTTCTGCCTATGTCTCGTTTTGTTTTTCTATGTTCTTGATCTGTACAGAAACTATAAAAATCATCTATATCACGAAGGTTCTTTGTACATGCAACATTGTACATTTTCTCGTTTAAATTTTCGATTATTATTTCTAAAAACTCACGATCAGACGGATAATCATCAAGTTGATGTCTTAAATTTATCACAGAAATATAAAAACTTTCAAATGATTCTTTTTCCCCTTGTTCCCTTTCATTAATTTCCCTCCAAACTTCTCTATCTGATTTATAAGATCTGAATCTATAAATAAGGGCTTTTTTGAATTTTCGCCAATTAGAACTTGGATGTTCTTTTTCGTACTGCCAATACCATTCTTTCGCATTACCCGACAATAATTTAAAAATATTTGAATTGACGTGATCAGTACTAACACCTTGCTTCTTAATCATAGTATCGATACGCAATAAGAAATCTTTTACCGTAATTTTCCTTTTATCTCCATCGAAATTAATTCCCCAACTATCAATTGGACTCTTAAAATTATCATATCGTTGATAAGAACGATTACTTTGATTATTACGATTTACATTTGAATTACGTCTTTGATTATGTGATGCCGAAACTGATTCATCTGACTCACTTTCAGACACCGTGTTTTCAACATTTTCATTCATTATTGTTTTTCTTTGAGTACCTAAAACTACATTTTCTATCTCTCTACGTAACTCATCTAATGTTATTTCTGATGGTAGATTTTTAGAGCTTCTATTACGCGAAATTGAATGTACTTCTACAGTACTACATTGTTCCTTCACATGATGTTTGGGAAATGCACCTTGATTTTTGTACGAATTTACATTTTTCGGATAATTTTCGACCGATTGAATTTCATTTGCAAGTTTATTTAGAATTTCAGATTGTGTTGCAACAACAGTTGAAATCTGATTAACATTACTTTGCATTTCCTGAATAGTGTTAGCTTGTCCAGAAACATGCTGCATTAATTCTGCAAATTATGCTCCTACTTTCGATTCGAGTTTATTGTTATAATCTAATTTTTCCAATCTTACAATATCTCTAAACTGTGAAATAAGCTTTTTGGGATCAAATTGCATTTCATAAGGCGGAAATGAAAGATATGGTTGTATGTCATTATTCTTATTAATTTCTGTATTTACTGTTTGTTCTTTTGGTTTGTTCCCGTCATTTAGACTGGACAACATACCATCATTATTATTGGTTGCACCTAAACTTAAATTTTCCTTGGGATTTCTAGAAGTTGGTATATATTTTGTTTTATTCTGATTTGAATTAAAATCTGATGTGGCGTTACCATATTGATATGATTTACCATTTGAATGTCTGACTTTAGGATTCGAAACGTTTTTATTAGGAGTATATTTGTAAAAACGATTGTCTGTATTTGTGTTTTTATTTTCATTAAATTGTAAATTTTTTTGTGCTTGTTTTCTCGTTACTACAGTGCTAGGATTATTTTGTTTATCTGTTGGTTTTTCAACAGTATCTTTGTTTTGACCATCAATATCACTTTTATCCATTTTAACTACTTTGATTTCGCTTAAATTATTGACCAAAAGTATATACTATGATAAATAACTTTTATATGTTCAAGTGAATTCTTATTTCATTTATAACTTCGCTTTTTTTTATATATATATATAAAAAACTATGCTTCTAATTGAGATTAAGGTGATGAACATTGATTCTATTGATAGGACATTATTTATTAGATGTTGTTTAATTTAATTTGTTGATGTTATGTTTTATTTTAATATTTTCATTATGTAATTTAATTTATATTTTTTTTTTAAATTTTTATTACGTTTTCATAAAAGGTTTGTTTATTTATTATTCAATAAATGTGATGACCATCAAAAATGGAGCTTTGCTCTTGGCTTTTTGAGTCTACCTACTTATTAAATCCAACTTTTATTTTTCAAATGTAATAAATTGTTAGATATCTTCATCTTTAAAAATTATTTATATTCATAACTTATTTTTAATAAAACATCTATTCATTATTATTATCGCAATAAATATTTAAATTTCAGTTTTGAACTTATACAAATTATAAACTGTACTCTTTTAAAATCATTTATGTTTATAATTCATTTTTCAGAACACATTCCAATCATTGTTATGATTTTATAATTTTGCTTGTGTTAATAAACCTTATCGTTGTATTTAACCGATTTCATAATTTTAAACTAACCTTTTCTAAATAAAAAAATTATGATGACAATCAAATTGAGGCTTTGCCTTATTCATTTGAGTCTATCTATCATTCTACTATCGAAACTGGTCTAATTTAATTGAATTGTTTAATGTCTCATACATTAATAATATTCTAATTTATGATTTCTACGATTTGTTCTTAATTCGATTGAAATTGACAACGACACTATTTGTTAAATTTACTCTTTAATGAAATATTCTATTTATTTTAAATTTTAAAAGATTATTATTGTTTGTTCTCCATGTATTTAATCAACACTTTCTATTTAAAACTTTCTCTTAATTTCCTGAAATCATTATTCTGTTTTGCAAATTTTATGTAATATGATTTACAGGTGCTTTACGTTGGGCGCCATTTTATGTAATGATTTATGGGGTATGACTAGCACATAGGTTTAGCAATTCTCCCGTTAGCTCATAGGTGTGGTTCTTGTCACCGCCACCATTACACAAAAATACTATGTGCTAAATGATATAAATTTTTCTTGCATAACTTTGACTCTATATAATGGTTTGGTGTTTTCTTTTATCAACAAATATGATATTGACTTTTAAATACTTTGCATGGACAACAACTCGATAATAATCTTTATTATTTTTATTTATTTACGTTTTGTTTTATTATACTTTGGAAAATTTCGAGGTGTTATTTTTCCTTAGGCCGTTTTACCCACCCGATGTGCCAGAACTTCATTCTTGCACCTACGATGACCACCCCTCTCATACGAGGGCCAAATTACTTAGGAGTGATCCCTTATTTATCTATATATAAACTCTATTTATGTCATATCAATAATCTCCGTTCATCACCTTTATTTTTTTTTTTAAACTTTCATTTTAAATAAATTACAAACTCAAAAAAAATATTTTTTTTTTTTTTAAATTCATTAGAAATTTTATTCTTATACTTATCGCTTCATTATAAAGGTTTTTATTTTAATCTTAATTCCACCTTTCTACTTGAATCTCAGTACTTTTGTTTGTTTTTTTTTTTTTTTTTGTAAATTTTTTTTTTGTGGTGCAAATATTTTTGTATCACGGGTCGTAATATTAATTATTTCACTCAATTCGATAATTTCTTTTTATGTGGATCTATATAATATCTTAACAATGGCTGATCAGCTGGACGATTATAATTTTTCAAGTTGAATTATATAAATTGATTCTACTTTATATATTTAATGTCATTTCTATAATTTTTATAAACAATGATTTATTTTCTTTTTGCTATCCCAGCTGATTTCTTTTGTTAATATATTATAATGATTGACTTTTGGTAAAAAGGTGAAATTTGATATTATATATATATACAATATATTTTTAATTTAATTTGATATTATATATATAAAATATATTTTTAATTTTAAATTTAATCACATAATTTTCAAGTTTCCGCATACAGTTTATATATGGAATTTTAGGTAGAAATTTATCTTATTTATTCGTTTTAGGTATAAGGTTTAATATAATCTTTGCGTTAAATTTAATTTAAGAAATTATTTATATTATTCTGTTACGTTTATGAATATTATATATTTTAGCAAATTTACTGTGATATTTAATACTATTTTTTTTGTACCTATTCTTTTTTTTATATTTATTTTTATATTGAGAACTTCATATTTAATTATTTTATAAAATAATGTTTAATTCACTTACCGAATAATATCAAATATTTATTCATCTGTTGGAAGATTTGTGCACAAGTCTGCAACTGATGTTCTTTCTAATTCTTTTTTTTTTTTTTATGTTTGTACTTGCTAAAATAAAATAATTAAATCTTATGATGTTCTCAACCCTACATCAATTAAACTAATTTCGAGTTAACAGCTTGATGAAAATTCCTTATAAAATTGTATGATGTTCTTGATAAATACAAATATATAAATTTTTTTTTTTTTTTTTTTTTTAAATATAGTAAAAAAAATGGAAAAAATTGTTCACGATCGCCTTCAGAATCCTGTAGTGTGAATTTTTGTTGGTATTATTACTACTAATCTATTCCGCTGGATATTCTGATTATTTTCAGATATCTGTATCAGATATTATATCCTTCACCCAAGTTCAAAAAGGTTATCTGAAGGTTAACCGGATTTTTAATTTTTATATTACATTATGATTTAATATTAATTACCTTTATACGTTGCGTACCGATTAATTTAATTTATTATTAAAAAAAACTTATCATATAAAATATATGATTTAAATGTAAGATTAATTTTAATAATTTGCAGATAATAATTATTTATATATCTGAAATTATTTTAAATATTTTTTTTTTTTTATCACCACCCAAATTTTAGGTTCTGCTCTGATCGTGAACTTGATTAAAAATGTCGATTGCCGAATTACCGCCGAGTATCTTGCTCATACCTTATTAATTATGTGGAGTAATTCTACTACATTACCGATTACTATTACCAATTTTATTGATTTCATTTATTGTACTAAAATTATAGCTTTTACTGAATTTAATGTTTTACTAATTATTACAGACTGTTAAATAAATAGTATATTTACCAGAAAATTAACATTGCTATTATTTGAAAAAAATTCCTACAGACTGTATTATTCTGCTTTAAGATTTGGTTACAATATCTCCCAACAGTATCTTTATGTCATTTGAAGGTATTTGGTCATAGATAGTTTCCAGGGTACTGTAGAATTCTTCTTTAGTTTCTTCTGACTTTTCTTCAGTGGGTACATGTGCATTTATTAAAGAAAGATTGTGAAAACTTGTCTTGATGCGAAGTACACATATCCCTTCATTTACTGGTTTGAAGTTTAGAATAGCGGATTTATATTTTTTCTCTACCAGGAATGCTACTCCGAATTCTTTCTTACCTCCCGTCTTACCACTGAAAAATACCGAATGACTCTTCAGGTCCGATATTTATTTGCTTAGCCATTTTGTTTCTTGGACTGCCGCAATAGCTATTTTATATTTAGACAGCTCAGGAAGCAGTGATCTTAATGCCCCCTCTTTGTTTAGTGTTCTTACATTCCATGTTCCAAAATCAATGTCCAGTTGTCGTTGCTTGGGTCGTTTCCGTTTTTCCATTTGTATCCGAGGCTTTTGTTGAGGTTTCGAGACTTAATTGTTTCATCAGTTGATGCGGGAGTGACTTGTCAAATCACTGCCCACCCCCATGTAGGAGGACCTCAGCGCTTGCAGTTTTAGCCTATGGTGTCAACGGTTGTTGATAACATAGTTTCCGGTGGCCACATCTTGGAGGTAGAGCAAGCACTTGTTTAGGAATTGAATAGTTGCAGCACTGGGTCAGCGACCGATCAATGCCTACCCTATTCCTCATAAACCAGACCACCATTCTATTACTATGTCCTTGATATATAGGATACCATATTGGGCAAGCATATTCAAGAATAGAACGAACCAATGAACAATAAAGAGATTTTGTGACCCATATATTTTAAAATTCACGAGCTCTTCTTTTAATAAACCCTAATGATTTGTTGGCTTTAGATATAATGCTATCATAATGATTATTAAAATTAAGTTAACTATCTAGAATGACACCAAAGTCTGTAACTTTGTTCACACAGAAGCTCCATATTGTTAATTACATATTTATATGAATATAAATTTTTCTTTCATGAGAAAGTAATTATGTGACATTTCGAGATATTGAGATGAAGTTTATTTTGAGTACACCATGTTTCTATGGCAATTAACTTAGATTGTAAAAACTCTGCATCATTTGGAGAGGAAATAGCATGATATAATTTCAAGTCGTCCGCATAAAATAAATGTTCAATATCCGAAATTTTTTCAGAAAAGTCAGAAATAAAAATGTTAAATAACAGTGGACCAAGGTGACTCACTTGAAGAACACCTGATAGGACAATTATTTTTTTGTAGATAAATCCTTGAAATTTGACATACTGCGATCTATCAATAAGATGTTAGCCAATTAAGTAAAGCTACAGGTATGCCTTTATTTTCAAGTTTTTTTAATAAAGTGGAATGGTCGACTTTGTCAAATGCTTTACTAAAGTCTGTGTAAATAGCATCGACTTCTAGTCCTTTTTAAATTTTTTGAATTATGTCTGATACCATAACCATAAGATTAGTTGTTGTTGAACGACGTTTTCTGAATCCGTGCTGCTGTTCATTGAGGGTCGGTTCAATCAGAATAGTTAATTTGTCACAAACTAATTTTTCAAATAATTAAGGAATTGATGATAAAATTTCAACACCTCTGTAATTATCAATATTTCGCTTATCACCATTTTTTTGAATCGGAATTAAAAAGGATGACTTCCAAAAAGATTGGAACATGCCAGTTGATAATGAATTGTTAAAAAATGATATAAAGGCAATGATAATTGGTGGGCTAAAGGCAATGATAATTGGTGGGCACAATTTAATAGAAATACGGTTGGAATCAAGTCTGGACCACGACCAGACAATTCAATATATCATCACTAGATAAAAATAAACCATCAATGTTTATATTGTTATTCTGATTTAATTGATCGGAGTCTGTTGTTGTGTGATAAGAATCGAGATGGAAGACTTCCTGAAAACGGTCAGCAAACATGTCACAAATAGTTTTTGGACATGATGAGTATTATTTCTGTTCAAATAACAGAAAATTCAGGTACCCTGAAGTTTTGCGTTTTAGATTGACGAAATCATAGAATTGTTATGCATTTGATTTGCGTAAAAGTTTCGAGAATTCTGAACATAATTTATTGTATTTATTTTTTAAAATTTCACCGATATATTCACAACGTTTTATTTTTTTATATATATTTTGTTCCTTTGATTTCTCATTATTCGTAGGTTTCGGTCTAACCATGGTTCAGATAATTTTTTATTCTTTGCTATTTTAGGAACATGTCTATTAATAGATTCTAAAATAATATTATTGAATAATATAGCTGCATAATCAAGATCAAAACTTGATAAAATGCTTGTCCATTCAATTAAAGAAAGATCTGTATTATACAGCACCAATCTATATATAAATATTACCAATGTACAACTGTACTATTTTATGTTCAAAATTAGATGATAAGCTAGTAGTGACTAAATCACTTGTAAGGCTATTATGTATAGCTATAAGGACACCACTTCCTCTAGAGTTACCAGTAGTATTATAATCCCTATCACACCTGTAAATTGTCCAATTGACGTCAAGGATTTCTTCACTTTTAAAAGAATCGTTTAACCAGGTTTCTGTAATGATTATTACATTGAATTGGCAAGATTTTGCGCCAATAAATAGATCTTTTACTTTTCCGCGTATACCACTACAGTTGTAATAAAGGATCTTTATATATGAAGTGTGATCGTTAGGTTTAAAGAAATGTGATGTAAAATGATTTTTTTGGTTTATTTTCTGGGGGGGGGATGAAAAAATTTGTCCTGATTCTCTCTGGTTCTTTGAAGGGTGGCTATATGTTTTAAATTTATGTGCGATTTATATGTAGTTAGTTCTGTATCAATTTGTTCAGCAGTGAAACCGAAAAAGTTATGGTATCTATAATAAATTGATTTCACAGCATCAACATCGGTTGGAAGTATCTATTCTATCTATTCTAGGAACTGTGTGCAGATGTGATAGAGTGTTTAACTTTTGGAGGTACTAATATGTCAAGCAAAGTTGGTTTGTTATTAGTATTATTAGTAATATTATGAGGAGTTGCAGACATATTAGTATAGTTAGTATGTGTTTTGAAATTATTTGGTGGTAACGGATTTGGAACATTAGTATAAAAGTTGATGTTATTTTCATTAAGGTTAGTGCTGATCGATGATGTGGATGGGTAGAATTACTAACAATAGCTTTTACAAAGTTTATTCCAGCTTTATATGTAAAATTTTGTAAAACATTTTGATTTTGCGCAACATTTGTTTTAGACATTGACGTTAAATTTGAATTATGTGATCTAATATTAAAGGATGAATTATTATTTAAAACAGAACTGCGAGGATAATTATAATCATTTCTCCTATTTTTACCTTTATGCTCTATATTATTATTAATATTACTATTATTAATCTTGTTACTATTATTACTATTTTCATTGTTACTTATATTACCATTATTATTAATTTTTGGCTTACTACTACTTGGTTTCCATTTTGATAGCTGCAAATTATCCCAATGAAAAGTGTCAGCTGGATTATTTAAAAATAACCATTCATATTTTAATGGCATTAGAAATTTGAAGAATTGCTGTTGTCAATATGAAATTGGCTCGCAAACAAATAACAAATCGATGACGCACTATAATTGGGAGGTGCCCCTTTGATGTAATAGGTACCAAGATCGCCTTTATCATAATTAGCATTAATTTTTTTAGTTTTTAACGATTTATTAATTTTAAATGATGGCTGCTTCTTTTTAGGTTTCTCATTTGTTTGAGATGAAGATGATCTGTTGGGTGCTTCATTTAGTTCACTGGCAAGATTAATATAATATCAAAAAAGAATTTAACATTTTTAAAAACACATAAAAAAGCTATAAAGTGTTTAATCAGTACTAAAAGTAGTTTAAAGGCCAAACGGCGATTACTTATTCAGAAAGGTGGCTTTTTACCTGTTTTAATCGGAACAGTACTATCAGGAATTATTGGAAAATTAATAGGGTATTATCAGTTGAAAAATGAATGATAAGTAGCGCATAATTGTTATACCTCCCGAGGTTTTTGTAAGATTTATAAAATTAGTAGAAAATAAAAAGAACTTAAATATTTTAAATCATAATATTGAAATTCTTTTAAATAATAAAAAGATAAATCCCACGAAAAAATGGTACTTGTTAAGACAAAATTTAATAAAATACGCTAATCAAAGACCAACAGGCTTGGCAAAAGGAATAATGTTAATACAGAAAATGCTGGAACTCAAACAAGATTTAAATTTACCAAAGATCAGGAAATACAATACGAACCTAATATTAAACAGCAAGAAAATTATGAAGATGATGAAGTTTTTCTCGACTTTGACCCAGTAAAAGAACAAAAACAACAAATCTCGTAATATAGAGAACAGATTAGTGATGAATTGGCAAGATTTTGCGCCAATAAATAGATCTTTTACTTTTCCGCGTATACCACTACAGTTGTAATAAAGGATCTTTATATATGAAGTGTGATCGTTAGGTTTAAAGAAATGTGATGTAAAATGATTTTTTTGGTTTATTTTCTGGGGGGGGGGATGAAAAAATTTGTCCTGATTCTCTCTGGTTCTTTGAAGGGTGGCTATATGTTTTAAATTTATGTGCGATTTATATGTAGTTAGTTCTGTATCAATTTGTTCAGCAGTGAAACCGAAAAAGTTATGGTATCTATAATAAATTGATTTCACAGCATCAACATCGGTTGGAAGTATCTATTCTATCTATTCTAGGAACTGTGTGCAGATGTGATAGAGTGTTTAACTTTTGGAGGTACTAATATGTCAAGCAAAGTTGGTTTGTTATTAGTATTATTAGTAATATTATGAGGAGTTGCAGACATATTAGTATAGTTAGTATGTGTTTTGAAATTATTTGGTGGTAACGGATTTGGAACATTAGTATAAAAGTTGATGTTATTTTCATTAAGGTTAGTGCTGATCGATGATGTGGATGGGTAGAATTACTAACAATAGCTTTTACAAAGTTTATTCCAGCTTTATATGTAAAATTTTGTAAAACATTTTGATTTTGCGCAACATTTGTTTTAGACATTGACGTTAAATTTGAATTATGTGATCTAATATTAAAGGATGAATTATTATTTAAAACAGAACTGCGAGGATAATTATAATCATTTCTCCTATTTTTACCTTTATGCTCTATATTATTATTAATATTACTATTATTAATCTTGTTACTATTATTACTATTTTCATTGTTACTTATATTACCATTATTATTAATTTTTGGCTTACTACTACTTGGTTTCCATTTTGATAGCTGCAAATTATCCCAATGAAAAGTGTCAGCTGGATTATTTAAAAATAACCATTCATATTTTAATGGCATTAGAAATTTGAAGAATTGCTGTTGTCAATATGAAATTGGCTCGCAAACAAATAACAAATCGATGACGCACTATAATTGGGAGGTGCCCCTTTGATGTAATAGGTACCAAGATCGCCTTTATCATAATTAGTATTAATTTTTTTAGTTTTTAACGATTTATTAATTTTAAATGATGGCTGCTTCTTTTTAGGTTTCTCATTTGTTTGAGATGAAGATGATCTGTTGGGTGCTTCATTTAGTTCACTGGCAAGATTAATATAATATCAAAAAAGAATTTAACATTTTTAAAAACACATAAAAAAGCTATAAAGTGTTTAATCAGTACTAAAAGTAGTTTAAAGGCCAAACGGCGATTACTTATTCAGAAAGGTGGCTTTTTACCTGTTTTAATCGGAACAGTACTATCAGGAATTATTGGAAAATTAATAGGGTATTATCAGTTGAAAAATGAATGATAAGTAGCGCATAATTGTTATACCTCCCGAGGTTTTTGTAAGATTTATAAAATTAGTAGAAAATAAAAAGAACTTAAATATTTTAAATCATAATATTGAAATTCTTTTAAATAATAAAAAGATAAATCCCACGAAAAAATGGTACTTGTTAAGACAAAATTTAATAAAATACGCTAATCAAAGACCAACAGGCTTGGCAAAAGGAATAATGTTAATACAGAAAATGCTGGAACTCAAACAAGATTTAAATTTACCAAAGATCAGGAAATACAATACGAACCTAATATTAAACAGCAAGAAAATTATGAAGATGATGAAGTTTTTCTCGACTTTGACCCAGTAAAAGAACAAAAACAACAAATCTCGTAATATAGAGAACAGATTAGTGATGAATATAAGGATATGGAATTTGATGATGATGAAGCTGCTGAAATTCCTTTACAGAAGACATTACCTGAAGAGTGTTTAACTAGAAGATTGTCTTCTTATAATTCCAATGTAAGAATGTATGACACAAATACAGGTGGTATTATTACAGTCTCCTACAAGGCAACAAACATATTCAGATAGTTCATTTTTAAACCAAAGTAGTTTGTCACCTATAAATACAAGACAACATGCACAAGCATGTGGTTCATTACTAAGAAAAAGTATTTTGTCAAGATATCCTGTAGAAAAAAATATTAAAAAAAGGAAACCAATATAAACTATAACTACAAATAACTGCTAGAAAGCTATAAATAAGCGTTAAAAGGTTAAATTTACCAATTACAATTATGAATTCACGAGATAATTTCTATATTACATTATCTAGTATAGTAATGATTCAGTTAATTTTTTCCCCGGTAATACTCTGGCAACTTTTGAAAATTAGATTTAACTAAAGCCGACTGGCAAGTTGGTCTTTCGGAAATTTTTGTTAATGACTACCTACAAACTGATTTATATGAAAAACAAAAATCATCTACTATTTTGTTGGGAGTGCATGAAGTTTAAGTAGGTAAAAATAAACAACTTGTTAAAACCGTCTGGGATATACATTTTACCATGAAGATAATGCAAAATTTATGCACGATGATTGGAAACGAAATTTTTTACCTTTACTTATCAACAACATAACACCAGTAGGTGATTGTACTCGTGCTGAAGTATTACAAGAATTTTATAATGAAGTGTTAGTTACTCTATCGAACGATGAGAATAAGAGTGTATACAAACCTGTTTCAGCTGTAGATTACCTAAATTTTATACGAATATTAAAATCTTTTAACGAAGAGAGTTTTTATTTGAAACCAGGTACTAAAAATACTATACCAGAATTAATAAAAGAGCTTTGTACCAAAATATTATCCCACAAAAATTGTATTACATTTTAGGAGATTTTAATAAAAACAACACATAAAGCTTTATCATTTTACTTAAACATGCATCGTGAATACATAAAATATTATTCGTCACACGCTTGTGGTAATATAAATGAAATAGCACCGGTTTTACAGGCATATCCAACAATCCAACGAAAGTTGTGGTCTAGGTAATTTATTTGGAAGTTTATTTCATTTTTTGAAACCAACATTAACTACTGGTTTTAATTTACTCAAAGACGAAGCATTTAAAACTGGCTCTAATATTTTGTCTGATATAGCGTCAGGGGCCAATCCAAAAGAAGTATTTGAAGCACAAGCTAAAGCAGACATAAAAAATTTAGGAACTTCAGCAGTAAACCAATTGCATTCAATGTATGGTAGTGCTAGAAAGAGAAAAAGAAATAGTAAACAAATAATGCAAGTAAAAAGAAGACGTAAAACTATAAAAAGACGTGTAAAACCAAAATTATATTCAGTCAGCAGAAATAGGAGTGCTATTTCAAATTTCAAAGTGAAAACACGTGCTTATCACTCGTAGGAAAAAAACAAAATTAATTAAATAACTATAAAAAATTCGTTAAATAAAAATAAAGATTATCATGAACGGAAGCTCCTCTGGAGCAAACACAGAACATAAAAGTCTTAACAAAACTTTAAAAAGAAAATGTGAATCTCATAATGTTTAAAATATAAAATTAAAAAAAACTGATAATATTTCAGAAAATAAAATGCCACCAAAAAATAATTATAAACAGTTAAAAGAGGAAAATACTACCTTAAATATGATTTAAATACTCTTAAACAAATAGTTAATAATTTAACAAATAAAATTAAAGATTTTAGTGAGAATTCAGAGAAAAATAATTCAAATCTTAACAAAAGTGAAGAAACTCAAAACAATGATAACCAAAATGATATTGTTATGATATTAGAAGAGAATCAAAGTGAAAATACTAATAAGGAACAATATGAATGTAAAAATAGTGATCAAGATTTAGAAAACAATAATAATAATAACGTTATTAACACAATTAAAAAATCAAAACGAATTGAAAAAATCTCAAAAAAATAATATTGAACATAATAATACTAATAATAAGTAGTTAAGGCTAAGAGAGATCCAGACCAACTTCCAACAAACCCCTTAATTTGTTAAGTTTAGCACATTTTGTATGGATGTAAGTTTGTAATAATGTGCTAATAAATATTGTGTGTGTCGGTTGGTCTGTCGTTTTGTCGGTCTGTCGTTTTGTTTTGTCTGTCTGTCGGTCTGTCGTGGTGTTCGCTTGTGAAAGTGTCTGTTGAGGTGTGATTGAGGTTGTTCGCGTGTGAAAGTGCCTGTTGAGATGTGACTGAGGTTGTTCGTGTGTGAAAGTGCCTGCTGAGATGTGATTGAGGTTGTTCGGGTGTGTTCGTGTCACGTGGTGTGTGTTTATGTGTGTGTGTGCTTTTTGTGTGATTTAGTGTGTGTGTGTGTGTTTGTCTGTTATGTGGATATGGGTGGGGGAGGGGTATGGGTTAGTAATATAGTTAATGTATATAATTTTCATGATTCACATGAACATGTTTCAACATGCGCTTCAACATGTTGAATAATTGGTCATTTTTTGCAATGTTAAAGTTTATGCATTTTTGTTTTTTATTAGGTTTGCTGACAGGAATATTTTAATTTAATTGGGTGTTGTAGTTGATATATTATGTTAAATAATTTTATTAGATCTTTTTTTTTTCAATGTTAGAGTTTATGAATAAATTTTTTTTTTTGGTTTGCTGATAAGAATATTTTAATTGTACAATATGTGTGGGCGTTGTAGTTGTTGTTGCTGTTATAAAAAGCGCTCATTATTATTGTATATGTAGTTTGTGACGGTTTACACTTTCAGATAATATAATTTTTTTCTTTGGTTGATATAGTATTTAAGAAATATTTTAGAAACAGTTTAGTTATAAACTTAACTTAAAAGTGTAAACATGGAGCCACCAAGCGAAGATGAGTTCGAAAATGATGATGGAATTAGAGTGCATCCAGATGCAGACTATGTCCTACCAGACAATAAAAGAAGGTTTCCAATGAGACCAATGGGCATACTAAGACCAGATCCGGATGAAGAAAACTGGGATGATGATTAAAATCCCCACAATTTTATAATAATAATAATAATAATAATAATTTAAAATAAAAAGATTTACAAAAATTAAAGTTAAATTTTTTTTTCTTTTATTATATTATTTTTTTTATAGATATATTTTTTAATCCCAATTTTCAGCTTGATGTTCCTCGTTGTTTTCGTCTATCAGGATTGACAACTCGTCCTCATCATCATCGCTGTTATTAAAATTAATTTATTCATATGTTAAATCAATAAATTCTAATTTGTGCGAGTTACCAATCTCGCCTTTGTAAATTAAGCCATATTTTTCTGTTGTGAATGTATATAAATCTTTAGCTGATAGTGCGTTGTATCTTTTTGGTAGAAATATTTTGAACTTCTCCAATATGCATAATAATCGCACACCTTTTTCAGTATTCACCCTAGTCATTTCTATAATTTTATATTGCTCATATTCCTCTAAGATGCTGATTTTTTCAATCGACTTATAATTATAGTCGAAAATTTTGTTAATTTTTGTTAGGGATGTAAAAGTTGCAGACATTTTTCTTGAATATAATATTTAAACTGTAACTTAAACTAAAATATTCTGAGCTATTTATACTAAAATCTGAAAACTAAGTTTTAATAAAAGCATTTTTTGCTTAAACGTTTTTTATATAAATTAGCATTTATGCGGTTTTGCCTGCAGTTTATTTTCCTTGATTAAAAATTTTAGAGGATGTTTATATATTTAAATAAAACCCAATTTTTTATTAAGTTCTGAAGTGGTTTTTGAAAAGATTATTGTAAAAATTTTATCAAAAATTTGCTTTGAATATTAATGGGTCTTTATATATTTGATTATTAAAATAATGAAGGTCAGCTGCGGTTTTACCTGTACTTTATTTTCCATAGATTATTTTATCAAAGTTTTGTGCAAAAATATGTTTTGAATTTTAATGAATCTTTATATATATGTATATATATATATATATATATATGTGGGTTCATATGTCGCGAGATGGTAAAATAATTTAATTTCAAAATAAAACTGTGTTTAAATGTTGATTTCTATAAAGTATTTAATTTAATTAATAATAAGTTAATTTACAATTAAAGATTTAACAAACAATGATATTTTATATTACGTTACTTTACTATTTTCGTTACTCTACTTTAATTTACATTACTGTACTTTACGCTAAATTACTTTACTTTTCTTTACGTTAATTTTCTCGAGCTAAGATAAAACTGAACTGAAATCAAAATCAAAACTCACGTTATCATTGATAACAATGATAACTGAGATAATAAAATATTAAATATGACAATATAATAATAAAGAGAGTAGGTAGAATGAATGTGATCCCACAATTCGGCCATCCTGCTAATCGTCTGTCCCAGACGATTCTAAATCAGTGTCAAAATCAGATGTATCATTAATCGTATTATTTTGCCATGGTTTCATCATATCCGCAACGCTTGATGATATTATAGGTCCTTCATGATCTCCAACTTTTTGGACAGCGTATCGATGGTTTCGTTTTACGTTTATAATTTTATATGGTCCCAAAAATTTCGGATATAATTTTAAACCAGAACCAAATTGCGTTCTTTGGATCGCTACCAGATCGTTGATGTTATACTCCCTCGGTTTCTTCCTTTTCTTGTTATAAGTTTTAATATTTTCTTGTTGTATTTTTAAAATGTTCGATTTCGCTTCGCTTCGTAATTCATTTCTGTCGGTGGAAAATTGTTCAACCATAATTTCTTCCAATTGCTCTACCAACTTGATATCTTCTGGGTTTTTCATAACTACTCCAAACATTAGTTCAAACGGAGTTTTACCGATACTTCTGTTGATCGTTGAATTTATAGTTTTTTGTATTCTAGGAACGTGTAAATACCATTTTTCAGGATTTTCGATACTAAGTTTTCGTAATATTTCGATTATCGTAGCATTTTGTCGTTCGATTTGGCCGTTTCCACGTGGAACTCCGGTTGTGATACTGAAATGGTGTATTCTATTTTTTGTGCAATATTCCTCAAAATCATTAGATGTAAATGCCGTGCCTTTATCTGTTATGATTCGTGTTGGATTATCAAATATATTTTGTTGTTATTCCAATTTCTGTAATACTTCTTTAGTTGTAGTAGAATTTACCGGATATATCCACGAAAATTTTGTGAAAGCGTCGATTACAATGAATAAATGTTTGTATTGTTTAGATGGGGTAGTTAATGGTCCAACATGATCAACATGATAAGTATGTAACGGAATATCACCCTTTTCGATGGGATTTAAAAATCCTTCTTTTTTGCCACTCTTACGAGTTGATAATATACATGCTACGCAGTTATTGACGAATGCTTTTATTTTATTGTTCAACTTCGGTATTACGTAATCTTGATTTAAAATGGCTGATACTTTTTTAACATTTATATGTCCTTTATTATGTACATTTGCAATTAATTCTTGTTGCATTGATTTTGGTACAACTAACAAATTGGAACCATTTACAAATTTATAAAGTATATTATTTCTTACCAAAAAATCATCATGTTCTCGTTCTTGAAGAATGGTTGTTACTTATTTTGCAAAATTCGTAATTTTTTTGTGCCATTTCAATTTGATGTAATATTCCATTTTCAATTTTCATAACTATTGGGTACCTATTTAACGCATCGACATGTCGTATAGATGAGCCTGATCAATGTAGAACGATGCAATCAAATTCT
Source organism: Rhamphomyia laevipes (assembly GCA_963920725.1). Lineage (NCBI taxonomy): Eukaryota > Metazoa > Arthropoda > Insecta > Diptera > Empididae > Rhamphomyia > Rhamphomyia laevipes. The sequence continues at coordinate 96,536,461 of OY987255.1, read as the reverse complement.
TGAAGCATAATAGCCCATCTAGCAATTCTCGTACAGATATTTTTTTTACTCATAGTTGCTTGAAAAGCTTTACAATCCGTGTATATTTTAAATTTTAATCCGAGTAAATAAACTCTTAACTTTTCTAGGCATCTGATTATCGCTAATACTTCATGTTCATAGCTCGTGTAATTTTTTTGAACTGCTGACGTTTTGAAACTTAAATAAAATACTGGATGAAAATTGTTCGAATGCTTTTGTAATAAAATACCACCATAACCATCAAAGCTAGCGTCCGTGTGCAATTCAGTTTCAAGATTTGGATTAAAAAGTTTTAATATTGGTTCGTTACATAACATGTTTTTTAAAATATCGAAAGCGATTAGTTGATCTTCTTTAAATTGAAATTTAGATTCTTTTCGTAACAGGTCAGATAATGGTTTTGCAATTATTGCATAATTCTTTACAAATTTCCGAAAGTATCCTGTTAATCCAAGAAAACTTTGAACATTTTTGATTGTTGTTTGTACTGGGAATAATTTTACAGCTTTTATTTTTTCCTCTGATGGTTTCACTGAACCATTTTCTATGACGTGACCTGAAAATTTGATGACTTTACACAGAAAAACGCATTTTTCCCATTTGAAAATTAAACCATTCTGTTTTGCAGTTTGCAATACTTCTTTAAAAATTTTGACATTTTCTTCTTCGTTTCGTGTCGGAATAACCAAATCATCTATATAAATAATTATAACACCATCTTGAATTAGTTTTCGAAAAACTGTGTTAACAAATCGTTGAAAAATTGGTGGTGAGTTGCATAATCCAAATGGAGATTTTAAAAATTCGTATTGACCATCAGGTGTGATAAAAGACGTGTATTTTTGACTATTTTTATGAACATCAACATGAAAAAATCCATTTTTTAAATCTAGTATTGTAAATACTCGAGCATTATATAATTTTTCGATTACGTCTTCAATCAGTGGTAAAGGATATCTGTCTTTAATAATTTTAGAATTTAATTTTCTATAGTCGACACACATCCTATCTGTACCATCTTTTTTCTTTACCAGCACTATTGGTGATGCAAAATCAGATTCACTTTCTTTAATTATTTTTCCTGCTAACCATTCTTGAATTTGTGTTTTTACTGATTCACGTTCTTTTGGTGCTAATCTTCTTGGTTTTTGATAAACTGGTATTTCATTTTCCATAACAATTTTCATTTCTATACACGATTTTTCTATATTGTCTGGCTGATAAGAATTTACCAACTCAATTATTAAATTTTTCATTTCTTTATTTGACTTATTTATTTTTAGATCTTGCTTTTCATTGTAATTTAAATCTTCTACTTTAATATTGAAGATACCAGAACGTCACTGCTTTTATCCTCCATTGAATTTTTTAAAATTTTTATATTACCATTTTGTATTATGAAAGTTACATTTTGTAGAAAGTTTTTACCTAGAATCATTGATCCAGCTATCAGCAACAATATGAAAACGAATATTATGTAGTACGTTTTCTAATGAAACTGCAACGCAACATGAACCTAATGTCGTACAAGTATTATTGCCAAAACCTTTTAACATAATTCCTGGTTCATCATATGAAGAAATTTCAAGTTAATTTTTTACTTGACTGCTTTTATCCTCCATTGAATTTTTTAAAATTTTTATATTACCATTTTGTATTATGAAAGTTACATTTTGTAGAAAGTTTTTACCTAGAAGTATGCTATCATTGATCCAGCTATCAGGAACAATATGAAAACGAATATTATGTAGTACGTTTTCTAATGAAACTGCAACGCAACATGAACCTAATGTCGTACAAGTATTATTGCCAAAACCTTTTAACATAATTCCTGGTTCATCATATGAAGAAATTTCAAGTAAATTTTTTATTGATTGCTGCATTAGAGAAACATCACTTCCATTATCGATGAATGCATTGAACGGCGTATTATCTATTTTAACAGCGATATGATCTTCATTAAGACTTATTCTGTTCACGGTTCCTATTTTTTATCTTTATTTGATAATTTTTTTGGACAATTTGCCGAAATGTGACCGAAGTCATTGCAATTAAAGCAACGAGAGCCTTTATTTTTATTCGGACAACTATCAGTGGTATGAGATAATGAACCACAATTCTTACACCTTGGATTTTGTTGATGGTTTATTTTCTGATATATATTTTTGCCTGAAGTCATTGCTGTGTTCTTTTGTTCGTTATTTGTTTTATGTTGATATGGAATTTGAGTATTTTTTATGTTTGCGTAAATTTTAAATTTATGTTTTAAATTCGTCTATAGTCGTAGCTCCGAATAAAATAGTTTTACTATTAATTATGTAAGTAATTAATGATTCTTCATCCACCGTTCCATTCCATTATTCCATTATCCGTTCCATTATCCGCATAGCATAAATATATTCACGATAACTTTCTGTATATCTTTTTTTCGTTTTTCTAGCGTTTTATGTATTTGTATACTAGACTGTTTTTCTTCAAATTCTTTTTTTAATAATTCTTTTAATTTATCGTACGTGCATATATGTTTACTGGCTTCAACTGCTAGCTTAGCTGCACTAATTAATAGAAGACGAGCGTATAAATATTTTTAAATGTCATTCCATTTACAAACTTCTGATATTTCATCAAATTCTTTTATCCAACAGCAATAACTTTTACCATGTTCTCCATTGAATTTAGTAAGGGAATCCTCCACGTCTTTAAATACAACCGAATTATTGAATGACATATTAAAATTTTGATTTTCGTTGTTACTATTAATGTTGCTTATAATATTTGTTTCTAAATGTTGAATTTTTCCTGGTTTATTTTCCAGATTTTTGACTAAAGTTTGTTCGTTCGAATCATCAGCGTCATCATAACTATCAGAATCACCTTCTTGATCAAAACCACTAGTAATATCAGAGATATCTTTTGAATTTAATCCTTCGTTATCGTAAGCTTCATATAATCTGTTGATTAATTCGATTGTTAATTTATATGCTGTTGATAAATTTCTTTGTTGTAGTAATTCTTGTAATTGTTTAATCGTCAATTTCTTTAATTCATCCATTCATGAAATATTTTTTAAAATTTATTGTTGATTAATTAATTTCCATATGACTAAAATATAAAAATGGAAATTATTAGCAAAATGAATTAAAATTTGTTTGAAATATTTAATAATAAAATTTTTCAAATATATTCAAAATATTATTAATCGTTTCAATTTTATTTTCAAATTGTATATTTATTTTATTTTCAAAATAATTATGATACATGGTAATTCTAGTTCATAATTAAAAATCATAGTAAATATTTCTATTTATTCGTAACCCTGTGATTTTTATTTTTTCGTAACATATATTTTTTTATCATATATATTCGTATTTGTTAAAATTAATTATAATATTTATAATATTTGTTCGTATTTATAATATTTATCTGTATTTATAATATTTATTCGTAACACCGTAATATTTATTCGTAACACGGTAATATTTATTCGTAACACCGTAATATTTATTCGTAACAGGGTTATATTTATTCGTAACACTGTAATTTTTATTTGTTCATTACATATATTTATAAAAATATTCGTATTTGTTAAAATTAATTATAATTTTTGTAATATTTGTTCGTATTTATAATATTTATTTATATTTATACTATTTATTCGTAACACCGTAATATTTATTCGTAACACCGTAATATTTATTCGTAACACGGTTGTATTTATTCGTAACACTGTAATTTTTATTTGTTCATTACATATATTTATAAAAATATTCGTATTTGTTAAAATTAATTATATTTTTTGTAATAATTGTTCGTATTTATAATATTTATTTATATTTATACTATTTATTCGTAACACCGTAATATTCATTCGTAACACGGTTATATTTATTCACATCTTATTTTATCAACTTCAAAGCAATAATTTGTTGAAGTTTATAATTTTTAAATATTTAATAAAAATTTAATATATTTACATACCAACTTTGGCCATATATTTTATTTAATATATAATAATTTCCAATTGTTGATGCAATAAATTTTGGATATATTGTTTCCAAATTTTCAATATATAATAAACTTACAATAATTGTCAGCTTTTACCTTAAAATTTATTAAAATATTTATTTTTATTTTTCTTATAACAAATAGTCGTTAAAATATAAAAATTTATTTGAAATTAATATTTCATTTGTTATTCAAATTAATATTCAAAATAATTTTTTTTTTTTTTTTTAAATAATCTTCGTTATCACCATCCAAATATTTTTGGACTAACTAAAAATTTTATTTTGAAAAATTTTGAATGCTAATTTTTTTTTTTTTAAAATCAAATTTTAAATATTATCTTTTCACTTTTCAATAGAATAAACTTTCAATAAAATAACTGCCACCATTGACTTTAGAATTTTGAATTAAAATTTTGGAATTTTTATTATTTATTTATTTTTATTTATATCATATTTAAATTTCTTATTTAATTAATTCGTATTGATAACAATATAAAATATTAATTATTAAAATATAAAAATTATTGAAAAATAATATTATATTTTCTATTCAAAGCAATAATTTGGGATAATTATATTTAAGATAATCTTCGCTATTACCATCCAAATATCTTTTCACTACAAATATTTTATAAAAATGCGTGTGTATGCGCGAATTGCTAAAATTTTTGTTTATACACGTAATTTTCGAAAATGAATTGAGGGGAAATTTTCTCCACTAATAATATTTTATCATGTGACACACAACACAATGATAATATATATAACTGTATTTTTAATATATAAACTTAAAAAAAAAAAATTGTATTTTACAAATTCCAATTTAATCAAATGGAAAAATTAATTTTCTTTTAATTATAGATAACTATAATTTAAAATATTTATATGCAATTTTATTTATACAATATTTATGTATACACATTTTAAGACACTTTTTTTTTAGGGTTTTTTTTTTCAACGTAATAATTATATATGAACTTTTAATTTTTATTAAATTTTATATTTTTTTTCAGATAAATTTAAATTTCGTAAAAATTTTCACACAAAATCACTTCCGCATTTAATTTATTAATTTTCCTAATGGAATTTTTATTTTTTAATATTATATTTTTATTTTTATTTGGTTTTAACCAAATATATAAAAATTATTTCACGACGGCCAACAAAACGTTTTCTTTTTTTTTTCACGACGTTACTGTACTGAATCAGACTTCGCAATGCAACAAAAAAATTTTGTTTCTCTTCTTTTCATTTTATTCCAGACTTTTCTCCAAAAAAAAAATTGGACCTTGAACTTTAAGTATTTTAGAATTAGAATATTCTAAAAACATACGATATATTATCCGTTATTTTCGATTTTATTTTTATTTAGAACCAATAATGTAGGATAACTGAAACTATTTTTTACTAGGTATTAGGTACAATTTTTAATTTTAATTTTTTACGAAGTAAATTTATCTTTTTTTTATGTTATTATATAAGTTTGTTCTATATTTTATTTTAAACCACAAATTTTATAACTCAAAATAAATTTCACGACGCAAACACTTCTGACACCAGAACCATGTGGGTTCATATGTCGCGAGATGGTAAAATAATTTAATTTCAAAATAAAACTGTGTTTAAATGTTGATTTCTATAAAGTATTTAATTTAATTAATAATAAGTTAATTTACAATTAAAGATTTAACAAACAATGATATTTTATTTTACGTTACTTTACTATTTTCGTTACTCTACTTTAATTTACATTACTTTACTTTACGCTAAATTACTTTACTTTTCTTTACGTTACTTTTCTCGAGCTAAGATAAAACTGAACTGAAATCAAAATCAAAACTCACGTTATCATTGATAACAATGATAACTAAGATAATAAAATATTAAATATGACAATATAATAATAAAGAGAGTAGGTAGAATGAATGTGATCCCACACATATATATTTGATTATTAAAATTATTGAATTTGAATCATAAATCATAATATTAAAAGTATAACAGCTAAAAGAATACTTAAATGAAATTTTTTTTTTATTAAGATCTGCTGCGGTTTTGTATAGCTTAGAATTTTTAAATGAATATAACTTATGGGAATATGCTAAAAGTATAATTTATATTAGTTTAATAATTATTGCCAACAGATCAACATGTCAGAGAATTTTTTGGAAAAAATCAAAAGTTCATTCAGTAATCAGAAATGGTTGTAAACAAAGTATATAAAATTAAAAACTTGGAAAAATTCAAGACTAAATTTGGAACAAGGCTAGTGGCAACATTCAATAACCTAAAAGTCTTTCTACCAATTAGGTATTCAGTAATGAAGAATAATGATATGATTAGGTTGATGAATGGTAAATATGGAATTATCAATACAGGATCGGTTGGCAAAACAATTGCGCTCAACATTGTTGATTTAAAATATGAAGATGATGATGATGGCGATGATGATGGTGATGATGATGATAATATGAATGATCATCTAAATACTCAAATGGGTTAAGAATTAAATATTATATATATATATATATATATAAATAAAAAAGATTTTTTATATTTGTGAATTCTATATTTTTTGTTTTTATTTGTAAATTCTATATTTTTTGTTTAATTATTGAAGACTAATTTTCAGAAAATTTATATATATATATATATATATATATATATATATATATATATATATAGATATTCACTTCCTGTTGTGAAATAGTTGTTGAAATATTCATTGTTTTTATATAGATTAAATTAGAAAACTACTGCAAAATATCATCATTCATAACTTGAATTTATTACAAAGTGGTTAAAAATTCGTATAATAGGAGTGATAGTGAAGAAGAAGATATATATATATAAAAAAAAAGAAAATGTGAAGATGTGTTATTTAATAATATTATTAATATAAATAATTTATCTCGCGAAGATAGTAATAATAGAATTAATGAAATTGATAATTATATGAAAAAATTATTAATTTTAATAAAACAATCTACAAAAGTTGGAACTAAAAGACATATTGAATATAAAATTGAACGTTTACAATGTGTAAAAACATTAATAGAAAAAAGATTTTCTCCTGTTATTGGTGCAGGTAGTAGTATTAGTAGTAATGCTACAAGTGTTCAGTGGGAAGTTATAGAAAGTGCTTTTACAAATCGAATAACTACAGCAATTATAATAAATCTTGATCATAAGGATCCAATTGAGTTTTTAAAAGATTCTACTAATACATTTGTAAACAATATAAAAAACTATATAGAAAAATCAAATCAAAAAAGTTTAAAGGTTAATGCAACACTATGCGCAGAATTTTTAAATAAATCTGGTGATACAATTTTAAATGAGGATAAATTTTTATCTACCTCAAACCAAATTATTGAACTACGTGAAGATAACAAAGAGTGGTTTACAAAAAATATTCAAGGAGTAATTCTGAGAGAACTAAGTGAATTTCAAGAAAGAGACAGCGGTTGAACCCTATCATTAATTAATTATTTATCAATAAATATGAATGAATGTAATAGATTAATTGCTTCCTCATATATTGATCTTCCACCATTAATTAAAAGTAAAACAGCATGTGTTAATGTTAAAAATAATGATGAAGCTTGTTTCGCTTGGTCAATTGTATCAGCATTATATCCAGCAACCAATCATGTTGATCGAATAAATTCTTATCCAGATTATTCAACAGTTTTATATACAAATGGAATAGATTTTCCTATATGTATAAATCAAATTACAAAATTTGAAAACCAAAATAATATATCCATAAATGTTTACATATTGCAAAGAGTTTCTGAAAAGAATGTTAAACTACTCCCATTGATATTGACAAAATCAAAAATTATCAAACACGTTAATTTGCTTATGATTCAAGAGCATTATGATATTGAAAAATATTCCAATGATAAATATGAAACGAATGATGATGATGATGATGATAATGATAATAATAATATTGAAGATATGAAATATCATTATTGTTGGATTAAGAATTTATCTAGACTGGTTTCGAAGCAATTATCTAAACGTCATGGTAAAATATATTTATGCGATCGCTGTTAACATTACTTTATAACAGAAGAGAAACTTAATAAGCATAGTAAAAATTGTGAAAAACAAAATTTTTGCAGTGTTGAAATACCAAAGAAAACAGAAATATTTTTTGAAAAGTATAAAAACAAGGAGAAGGTACCTTTTATCATTTATGCTGATTTAGAATCAATTTTAAAACCGATTTCAATAATACAAACTGAACACTCAAAGCTTTATCAAATACATGAAATTTACAGCATTGGATATTATTTCAAATGTAGGGGAAGAGGGGTATGATTGCACCACCGGGAGAAATGCACCATGCCATCAACCGCCTATGTTTATAGGTATAAAATTCCCTTGCGTCGATTATTATAACTAAAATTTATTATTCAAATAACTATCAAAGTAGCCATGCATTTTGTAGAGGTCAAAACGTGTTTTTTTTTGTTTTGATTTTTGGAAGTAGTAAAACAAAAAAAAAAATTTAGTTGTTAAATTTTGAGTAAAATAAAAGTTTTTGTAGAAGCTTGTTATTTTTTCTAATAAGTGCAATAAATAGTTATAATATATGTGTGCAAAATAATATATGTAAGTTCATATTAAAAAGAAAATTAACTGAAAGTGAAATGACTGGATTGGGGTAGAATGTAACCAGTGTGTACTGGGGAGAATTGCACCGCTGGTTTATTTCTACCCAAACAAAATGTATGGTTCAAAATTAAAAAATTTAATGTTATTAAACTGCTAGAAAAATGAATTTATTATATCATACTGTTCGAAGATATTATCAAAAACAAAAAAATAAGTCTGATATGGAAATTTCTTATACGCCAAACTATCAAGCAGCAAGAATTTTTTCCAATGCACAAGAAAAATCTCTAAAAGAATATTTGATAAACTGCTCAAAAATGAATTATGGTCTTACATTGAAAGACACCCGTAAATTGGCTTATGAAATGGCAGTAATAAATAAAGTAAAAATACCTGAAAAATGGCATTCGGAAAAATTAGCCGGGCGTGAATGGCTCGATAATTTCAGAAGACGGAATGCTGATTTGACTTTGAGAACTCCAGAAGCGTGTAGTCTTTCAAGATCAACTTCATTCAACAAGTTTAACGTCGACATATTTTTCAAAAACCTAGAAGAAATCTTTAATAGGTCTTCTTATTTTGCGGACGGGACCAGAATTTTTAATCTGGATGAAACCAGTACAAAATCCGCAAAAGGTTAAAACCATTTATTCAATATTAATTAGTTGAATTTTATTTCTTAACTTTTTATTTCTAGGTTCTTTCCGAACGGGGCATTCGAGGTGTTTCGGTGTTTCTAAAACAACAAGTGGTGAAAAAGGAACCCTAGTAACTACTTGCGTAATTGTGAGTGCTACTGGACAATATATACATTTTATACAATAGTACATTTATATACAATAGTACATTTTAAAGACCACATGTTAATAGGGGCACCATCTGGAACGCTAGGACTATAGCTGCTCAAACAGGTTGGATGAATAGCGAATTATCTATATATCTTTTAAACATCTTTTAATTTAACAGGTTGGATGAATAGCGAATTATTCATCAATGTTATGGAACATTATGTAAAACACACGTCATCGTCTAAGGAAAATCCATCGTTGTTGATATACGATAATTGTGAATGACACTTATCAATTGAAGTGCTAGACTTAGCGAAAAACAATGGAGTTACTATATTAACTTTACCACCACACTGTTCCCACAGTGCAACCATTAGATGTGGATGTATTTAAACCTTTTAAATCGGCTTATTTTTCAGCTCTAGAATCTTGGCTTTTAATAAACCCTGGAAAAACCATTTCTATTTACAATATCGCATCTTGTGTTGGCAAAGCAGTTGAAAAAACAGTTATTCCAAGAAATATTATAAACTCGTTTCGTGCAACTGGAATCTATCCTTTCGATAAGGACATTTTTACTGAAACTGACTTTTTGCCAAGTGAAGTTACTAATAGACCAATTCCAAATGAAGAATCAAGACCACCAACAATTCCTGTTAGTGATATCAATCAAGAATGTAGTCAACCAATAATTTGCGTAGGTGAAAATTTTATTGGCCCTAATGCTGAAAGTCAATCACAACCTTCTGTTCAACAAACTTTTTCTGCACCAGCAGCTAATATTGATGGATGTCTACCTTCAACATCAACATCATTCAAATCACCAGAACAATTCAGAGGATATCCAAAGGCGTTTACTAATAAACCAGTAGCTAGAAAACGCATAAAACGTCGAGCAATCATTGCTAGTGATACTCCTGAAAAGGACGAAATAGCTGCAAGAAAAAATTTAAAAATAGAAAAAACTGTTAAATGAAATATGAATTTATGTGATGATACCGAAGATTTAGATGTAGATTTATTTAGTCAAGATGCTGAATCAAATAAAGAACTTCCAGAGCTTGTAATCGTCAGTATGAATCTAAAGCCAGAAGAATCAAACTACGTTTTAGTTGAGTTTAATACACACAAATGTAAGGTGTTCTATGTTGGCAAAATAATTGGGTCTTTTGATGAACACAACAATGTTCATATCAGTTTTTACCGGAAAAAGTGTCTCGGTTTTGTGCTTCCTAATGTACCCGATTTTGCAGAAGTGAACATTTCACACATAAAATATATTCTTCCGAAACCAACAGTGATTCGGGGCACTGCCAGAACACAATCAATCCTGAAATTTTCAGTAAATTTTTCAAGTATGATTATAAGATAAGGTATACTGCAAATACCTTTATAAATTTGAACTGCAGTACAAAATTTTATGTTCCTTACTTTTTTATTTTATAAAATTAACGTAGTTAATTTTTTTTTATTTTAATTAGTATGTAGATAATAATTAATAGTTATTGAAACGGAATTTCAAAATGTGTTCCTATTATTTTTTAATTTAATTTTCAAATTTTTAAGAAAATGAACAATGTGAATATCATTTTTAAGTTAATAAATGTTTTTTTATAATTAATTATTATGTATTTTATTAAATTTGACCTTAAGAGTTTAATGGTGCATTTTAACCCTAACCTTGGTGCATTTCATGCACATAAGTGTAGAAATGCACCAAGTTGCCTTCATTGGAAAAAATATAATTTCTAACGTAATTAAAGAATTAATTGAAGTTTTGTAAATGATTATTAACTTTAAAAATGTTACTTTTTAAGTTCCAATTAACGATATTACAAAAAAAACATACCTTATCGAGAATTTGGAAATTAAAAAAAATGGTGCAATCCTACCCCTCTTCCCCTACGTATGATGATTCTAAATGTTATTATAAATCATATCGAGGAAAGGAATCAGGAAAATGGTTTGCTCAACAATTAAATGAAGGTGCTGAAAACCTTTTTCTTATTTATATTAATATTACACCAATGAATGTTTTAACAGAAGCGGAATTATTATATTTTACAAATGCTCAAGTTTGTCACATTTCTTATAAAAGTTTTGATGCAAATTATAAACGTGTTAAGGATCATTGTCATTTGACTGGTAAATACAGAGGTCCAGCACATGTAGTATGTAATAAACAGTATACAATCACAAAGAAAATACCGGTTGTATTTCACAATTTATCAGGTTATGATTCTCATTTCATTATTAAAGATATTGCATTAGAACTTCCAGGGAAAATATCTTTGATTCCAACAAATGAAGATAAATATATATCATTTGTTAAATCGTTTGATGAAAGCGAAATAAAATTCAAATTTATTGATTCATATCGATTCATGACTGCTTCGTTAGATAAACTATCATCATATCTTCCATTACATGAAAAGTTAATAACACGAAGTGAGTGGTTAAACTTAAGTGATGAAGATTTTAATTTAATAGCAAGAAAGGGATTTTTTCCATATGATTTTTTAGATTCACTAGATAAATTAAATGTAAATAATTTACCACGCAAAAATGATTTTTATAATTACTTAAATGATTGTAATATATCAGATGCTGATTACAATCATGTGCAAAATGTTTGGACTAGTTTCAAAGTTAAAAATTTAGGTGAATACTCAGATATATACAAGAAAGCCGATATTTTATTGTTAGCAAATGTTTTTGAATCATTTCGAAACAGTTGTCTTACAACATATGGTTTAGATCCAGCACATTACTATACAACCCCTGGTTTTACATGGGATTGTATGCTGAAATATACTGGTGTTACATTAATATTATTAACTGATATTGATATGCTACTTTTTATTGAACGGGGTATACGAGGTGGTTTAAATCAATGCTCAAATAGATATATCAAAGCAAATATTTGATGTATATTATGATGTAAATAATTTATATGAATGGGCTATGTCAGAGTATTTACCAATTAGTGATTTTAAATGGTTAACCGATAATGAAATATCATGCTTTGGTGTTAAAGAAATAAGCAATAATTCATCAATAGGATATATATTAGAAGTAGATTTAGATTATCCTCAAGAACTACATGATACTCACAAAGATTTACCTTTATGCGCTGAACATTTAGCACCACCAGACAGTAAAACAGAGAAATTATTAACAACTTTAAATTAAAAAAAAATTATATAATACAGTATAGAAATTTGAAACAGGTTTTACAGCCGGGGCTTGTGCTAACTCAGATACACAAGATTTTAAAATTCAAGCAATCACCGTGGTTGAAAAGTTATATTGATTTAAATACTGAAATGAGAACTAAATCTAAAAATAATTTTGAAAAAAAATTATATAAATTAATGATAAATGCAATTTTTGGTAAGACTTTGGAAAACGTTAGAAAATATAGAATAGTCAAATTGTTAACTAAATGGAATGGACGCTATGGAGCAAAATCATTAATAGCTAAACCAACTTTTCATAGTTCAAGAATTTTTGATGAAAATCTGGTGGCTATTTAATTATATGAATATATATGAACAAACCAATTTATGTTGGATTTAGTATTTTAGATATATCGAAGATCTGTGTTTATGAGTTTCATTATAATTATATGATGGAAAAGTTTGGGCTTGATTGTAAAATGTTGTACACAGACACAGACTCATTAATATATGAAATAAAATGTGATGATATATATAAAGCTATAAAATTGGCTATTAATAAATTTGATACAAGTGATTATCCAACAAATAATGAATATAAAATAGAATTAGTCAACAAGAAAATACCTGGTTTGATGAAAGATGAAAATAATGGTAAAATAATGACTGAATTCGTAGGTCTTCGATCAAAGATGTATGCAATTAGAGTGAATGACGAGGATGTTTTCAAGAAAGCAAAAGGTGTTAAAAACGTTGTTGTTAAAAATTCAATAACTTTTCAAGACTATTTAGAATGTTTGAATTCCAAAAATATAACAAATTGTAGTCAAAATACTATAATATCACGTAATCACATAGTCTACTCATTGAAACAAAATAAAATTGCTTTAAATTCAAAAGATGATAAAAGGAAACTTCTACCTAATTCAAATGATACGATGATGATGCGAGCAGTTTTTAATATTTATTCATATAACCAAATAAGTTATTAATAGATATATTTTTGTTTCATAAATTGTCATTATTTATGTTAATTTTTTAACTTCACTTGTCAACGATTCTATCATGAATTAATAAGCAAAAAGCTGTTGTTTTATCAGGGATGTTTTCAGAAGTTTTAAGCTCAATTCTTACGTCAACCGGTCCCGTTTTAATCAATTCGTTTTGGTGAGAATAATCTATTACAATAATTGATCCGAGTGCGAGAAATCCTGCATTACCGAGTAATGGTTGATTGATTTTATTATAGTAGGATTGTTGAAATTTTGCATACATATCATACAAGATTGCATATTGACCTTTGTTAAAATTTATGTTTAAATTATCATATGGGAAAACTTCAAAATTCAAAAACACTTTGAAATCTGTAATGTTGCAATGATCAAAGTAGCTAACATATTGCACCAAATTGTTTTGTCTATTTGTTTGCAATGCGAAAATTACATAGCGAGGTTTTTCAATTTGACTTGTAGTTTTCACAGTCCATACATGACTTGTGGTCTGAGGTAAAATTGGGTATTCATACATATCCCAACTACGAAAGCTCATTTTAATTGATATACTTTTATCAATAAATTTTAATAATGATAACTTTGAATTATTTGCTACAAGTATATGTGGAACCTTCCATTGCACTTTATATGTATTAAGTTTAACTTTTTCATCTGCATTTGTGTTTATAATTGCATTATCATCATTTCTAGATCTGTTAATAATAAGTTCATGTTTAGCATTAACCAGTATCTTTTTATAATCTTCAGCAAATCCTAATAACAATTTTAATGGCACGCAAAAATTAAAATATCCTTTATGTAACAAACTACTGCTTGAAGTATCCCATTCAGCATTGAATGTCATTTTACTTTCATCTGCATTAAAGGAAATATAGTTTTTCAATGTTGATGTACATCCAAGTTTTCGAGTTCTATCAATTTCAACACCATTTATTGCATAACGAATCTCATCTAATAGATATGCAGCTACATTATTAACTAATTTAGCAGTTTTTGAAACCGCATCTTTTTCATCTAGAAGTGTTCCTTCAATATACAGGAAACTTTCACTAGGTAATATATTAAGATTTTGATGTTGAATTAATATTTGTATGACGTCATTGTTTTTAAATGATTGTTGAAATGGTGAATAAGTATGGTATTCAATTTTTGAAATACTTTCATCATAGCTAATGCTTTGGGATATATCTACTATTTCACTCATTTTAATTTTAATCCAAGAGATTTTTTAAAAAAATTATTGGCTGATGTCAAAGGTTTTTTAAGTCGTCCACCTGTTTTAGGTCTTAACCGGTTCAATCCTTTTGATGTATTGATGCTTATTTTACTTTTTGATTGATATTTATTTATATTATACAGAAGCATTTCAAGGCTTTAAATGCAGTCGAATAGTTATTGTTTCGTCTCTAAAATTTATCAAATTATTATCTTGATCTACGTACTAGTCTTAGTGTTATAGAACTTATTCGGTTAGTATTCACTGGTAAATGGATCACTTTTCTGGGAATTTCATTTATTTTATAGCCTGGACTAACTTCTGGACAAAATTCGTGTAATGTGTGCACTTGTTTATTATTCATATATGACCCATGTGTGATATTGCATTGAACATGTATAGTGTTGACATTTGATATATTTACTGGTAGATCTGATGAATGCCATTCATTAGCGACCAATTTTCGTTTACTGAAACCAAGAAACTTTCCCACCGAACTTGTAATATCAAAATCAATATCTTTAGAGCACATTATTTCACATTTCATTGTATTATTGTTGGCAACTAGTTGAATATCTTCTACCCCATCATATAATAAATCAATAGCATTTTGTAAATATGAAGCTATATTATTAATTTCATATGAGCCTATAGGTATTTCAATTATTTTATCATCAATTTGTATGATATTGTTGTGAATATCAATATTTGGTATAGAATTATAAGTAACTAATTGAACAAGACCGCAAACATAATCACCACTTAATTCTAAAGGTGGAAAATAATCTGTAGTTAATACAGATTTATTTCCTGTTAAGGTCAATATGAATGACATTATTAACAAAGAAACAATGAGCTTATTTATTTTAAACATTTCTTTTTATTCATTTTCAAAAACTTAAATAATTATTATTATTATAACAACTGATTTAAGAAAGCTAGACATAAATGACCACATATTATTGTATTATAGTTTTGATAAGAGTTGTAGTTATACTGCAAATTATAACCTAAATATTTAATTAATTCAATAGGTGGTTGTAAGTTTCCAAAACTATCAAAATATGTTACAACATTTTTGTTTTTATTGTATGAGTATACCAGAATCTGATGACTCATCTAAATTGACAATACCACACTCTTTATTTAATGGTTTTACTGGTAAACTATTTCGCATAAACACCCCCCGAAAATGAGGTATAAATTTTGAATACTTATGTAAATCAATATCGCTTAATGGTCTCCTGGGTAGAATTTCTATTAGTTTTTTGACTTTGGATTTAAATACAACCCTAAACCTGTTTTATATGGTTTGAGGTATAAACCTTTACCCATTGCAATACTCTCCATTGTTTGATTATGACGTTTATTCTCAATTAATTCTTGTTTTGCATTCTTGACATCGTTTATCGCTTTAACTATTCCTGTTACACCGCCAGACAATGCTCCTACAGCAGATAATCCAGCAAAAAGAGGTACTAGAAATGGTATAACTCCACCAGTTTTAGATACTGAAATAACTCTAGGTGATACACCTCTTTTTCGATTAATTACATTTTTCGCTACATGAAGTGCCAATTTTATAGCATCATTATTGCTACTAGGTTTTTGTAATTTTATAGCATTTTTAGCATCTTTTATGGCTTTTTGAAATAACTTTACAGTTGTTTTAATTTTCCTTTTTCGTGTTTTTACACCCATTCCTAATTTAATTTTAGCTTTCATAGCGTTTGTTACTAATAAAGCATTCGTTCGTTCTAAGAAATTGGAATCTTTAGCAGTCACACGTTTCTAAACTTTTTCTGCTAAAACTTTATCGGCAATGTGTCGATCTTCAGTATTTTTAAATTTAGAATATTCTATATCATGCTCTTTACAAGCTGGATCTAATGGGTTTATACCAGGATCACTTCTGGCTAATCTTTTTTGTAGTTTTGTACCAGGTCCACAATATTGATAACCACCAGGTAAATGTAATTCAACTGGCAACTTATTTATAATTTTATTCAGAATACCTTCTCCTTTAACAGCTTTTTCTTGACTGATATAATTTTTATTATAATCAATCATTAGGAGGATTAACTAATTATGAATGATAAATGTGTTGTTTTAACATTTCAATATATAAATTTAGGGCTTACGGAAATTTATCAGTAGTCAAGATGAAATTCATTAAACAACACAAATCTTTACCTGTCAATAATTTAGATATAAAAATAGAAGAAAACGATTGTAAACCAAAAAAGCATGGTAAACTGCTACCAAATAGTATACGAGGATTAATAGTAGGGCCATCTAATTGTGAAAAAACAAATGTTGTATTGAGCTTATTGGAACAACCCAATGGGTTGAAATTTGAAAATATTTACATATACTCTAAGTCTCTACATCAACCAAAATATGAATTTCTTAATCAAGTTATGGCAACAATACCAGAACTGGGATACTACACTTATTCTAACAATAGTGATATAATTCCGCCTGAAGAAGCAAAATCACATTCTATATTTATTTTCGATGATGTACCATGTGATAAACAAAATAATATTCGAAAATACTTTTGTATAGGTCGTCACAATAATATTGATAGTTTTTACTTATGTCAATCTTATACTCATATTCCAAAACATCTTATTCGAGATAATGCAAACTTTTTAATAATTTTCAAACAGGAAGATATGAATCTAAGACATATTTATGTTAGCAATGATATGACATTAATTTGCACAATTTCATGAAATGTGTCTTAAATATTGGAAAGCAAAATATGGTTTTTTAGTTATAGATAGAGATAGTGAAAAACAAACTGGTGGTTACCGTAGAGGGTTTGATGAATTCTGTTATATAGATTAATCATAACATATATAAACAGAACAGTTCAACAGCTCAACAGCTTAACAGCTTAACAACTCAACAACTCACCAGATTAATTAAATATAATAAACATTTACAAATATGAATGAGAAAATTATAAAACATATTATTAAGACTAGTAAAGCAGTAAAAAGGATATATAGAGCTTTAAAAACTGGTCAGATTGTGACCCCACAAATGTAAAATAATGTACTTGTTGTTGTTCCGTGTCGAATGATACCATTTTTGTATTTTTTTTTTATATGAACCTAAAAAGTAAAATGTAATTAAAAATAAAAATGCGCGTACCTTGTGTTTCTCTGAAATTCCCTTATATCCATATATAAACGGCTATTGTCCAGCCATGATTTTTATGTCCGTATATCCATTTGATTATTTATTTATAATCCTTATATTATATATATTTTGTATATATTTATGGCCAATGGCCGGCTTAATAATAAAAAGTGTAAATAATGAAAAAAAAGTATGGAATTGGTATTGCCAAATTTATAAAATAAAAATTCAATTGCGAAAGAAAATTGGCAAGGAAAATCAATTGCGCGAAAATCGATAAAGTATCGATTCTTGAAAAATTTTAGGGTATGTAGAATTTTGTTAGGGAAATCCAAGGTGGTGCAAATGGATAAAAATTTAAAGGCACGGCAAGGAAGAAATCGTGGAATGAAATGGGGAAATTGGAAAAAAAACTTGATCACCTTGAATTGACCCATCGGTCAGGAAGGTGAGCAATGTATTTTTTAAAAAAATAGGATGATAGGATGATTTTTTTTTGTCGAGTAATAACTATCAACGAGTTTAGTTGTGTTAAGAGGAGATTTTTTTTTTGGGTTTTTTTTAAATTAAAGATAGTATATATTATGGATAATAGTTCCGAGAAATAAGAGTAGTAGTTAAAGGAGTATAATAATTTTTTTTTTGTATATAAAGTTATTAAAACTTAAAATTAACTTATTAAATATTAATTATTCAAAAAAATAAATAAATGATAATTGATAATAATAAAAAAAAAAAAAACATTAACTAGTGAACTAGCTAAAATATGCTCTACAAAAGCATAAATGGAAAAGATAATTATTATCCATAGGAAATCTTATACTGAGTGAATTAAAAATAGACTTAATATTTAAAAAGTTCTATAAACAGATAAAAAAATCGAACATTAACAAATTTTTTTAAAATAAATTAAAGAAAAAAAAAACCATTAGTAAATCAGAACTTTATTGGTAGTTGGTTAGTTTGAGAGTTATAAATTTGAAAAAAAAACTATTTTTTAAATTCAAATTTAAAAATAATTAATATATATATATATATATATTAATACATATATATATAAAATCCACGAAAAAAAACCCCCAATATATAAATATATATATATCGAATCGTGGTAAAAAAAAAAAAAAAATATTAAAATTGGAGTGCAGTGCAACGTCATCAGCGGGATTCCACCAGCCGATTTTTTTTTGTTCTGTAAATTTTGCTTATTTTTGTGTCAATTCTGGTTGTGACGTAATCGTCACATATATATAAAATTATAAATTTTTTTTTGTAGAATTTTTTTTTTGTGTAGCATTTGTTTAGAGATCCACTTTCATGACATGTCACGAGAGGAGGTATCGTAAAAAGGTATGTTTGAATAAAATTTTTACAAATATATTATTAAAAGTATTTTTTTATAAATTATATTATTTTTTTTTTAAATTAAATTAAAAATTAAATATATATCTGTATGAACAGGATAATTTGATTAAATATATATTAAAAAATAAATAAATAATGAATTAACCTAAAAGAAAAAAATAAATAAATAATTGATTAATATTTGAAAATCATTAAAAGCCTAAAATTATGCCATAATTTAAATTTTTAATAAAATAATAAAAAAACAACCAGAATAAATAAATAATTTAATTAAATAAATATAAATTTTATAACGTTTAAAAAGAAAAAAATTACGTTTTATTATTTAGGGTTTCGGTTGGGTATTATTTTCAGCTGCAAGAAACCGCTAAAGATGACTGGCTAAACCCCAAAAAAATCGATAAATGTTGATTATGTAAGTATCCCTGTCCTTCTGCCCAGATCTTTTCCTGT
The DNA here is from genome assembly GCA_963920725.1 of Rhamphomyia laevipes. Lineage (NCBI taxonomy): Eukaryota > Metazoa > Arthropoda > Insecta > Diptera > Empididae > Rhamphomyia > Rhamphomyia laevipes. The sequence continues at coordinate 96,516,640 of OY987255.1, read as the reverse complement.
TAATATTTTATTAATATTAATTATGGAGAAGTGAAGAGCTTTGCTGATTTGAACGTGAGTAGGATCGTTTTGGTTGACCCACGCCCCACAGGCTGAGGTATTAGCTGGCAAAACTCTTGGAGGAAGTCCCAACACGATTCAGGAACACTACGGATTAATAAAATTTGGTCTTAATAATTATTGTGATTTGCTTTGTTATCGGTCATTCTAGACCTGGCGCCCGTCGTCTTTAGTGTTTTAAACTGATAAAAAAATTTCTCCATGGACATAGGCTAACCACTACTGTACCATTAAGTAGTTGGTTACAAGATGGAAGCAGAACATGTATTAGTAGAACATTTTAAACCAATTACATTGCCACTCAAAAACGTTGCGAAAGCAATTGAACAAAAATCAATTTATCCTGAAATAAAACAAGAGCAATCATTTGGTGTAATTAAAAAAGAAAAGAAATCAAGATTCTATGATGATGTTTCTAGTATAAGACAATCACACAAAACTGATTCTGATGATGATAGTGTAGGTGAATCAAATACTTTATATCAAACATCTACGCCTAAAAAAATTTCATCAAAACTTCTATTAACCCCAACACCTATAAAACATTTAATTGAGAAACCTAATACCACATCAAAATATACTAAAATATTTGACTCTACTTCTTCTATACCCACAAATTTTGATACAACTTTTGGTCCATATTTCGATCAAAGTTCTGCTGAATGGAAAATTGGCAATAAACGGATAGAAGTAAAAGATAATGAAATAATTATTGATAAAAGCTCATATAAAAGCACAATTGGATTGCAAGAGTTAATATTTATGAAAAATCCAGATAAAACTAAATATACTGATGAAGACTTAAAGCTGTATAAAAAAATATTAGCAGAAACCAATGCACATAGACCTAATTTCAAATAAATAAATGCGAGGAAATACTGGAAATAAATATAATTTTATAATTAAAAAATTATTTCCACATCAATATAATACTCGAAAAACAATATCATCAACTTCGACAGCGTCTGGTAAGGGTCTTATGATGAAAGTTTCTAAACGAAGCTTGATTATGTTTATTGGGATGATCCAAATGAGCTAGTTGATAGATTACAGTTGTTAGTAGGCTCTCAAAAAGTCGGTCATAATAATCATAATAATGAAATTATTAGTATTTTGGATGAGTTGAGAGAGGCTAATATTATACAATAAAAGGAATAATTATGAAGAATTCACGTAATTTGTAAATATGCCTATACATAAGTTTGGTCGTACTGGTCATCCAGTTAGAAAACCTTTACGAGGATTGTTGGGACCTGTTGGACCCGCAGGACCTATTGGACCATCAGGATCTATTGGACCAACTGGACCTTATGGAATTGGACTTATATTGAATGAGAAAAATGATTATGATATCCAAAATAAACGAATTGTTAATCTTCATCAACCTGTTCAGAAAAATGATGCTGCTATACTGATGATAGAATTGAGAATAAGACTAAGCTTGCAATATATATTTTGCAAAAAGAACAAAAAGCTTTGCTAGAAAAATATGAAACATTTGAAACTTTTATATTTAACCATTTAAAAATTATAGCAGATGCAAAAAAGAACGATGAAAACAAAACAATTATTACTAAACCTTTTAAAGTAAATACTGAGCCAAAGTATGAGTGAATGTTAAATATATATATATATATATATATAACTAATAGTAACATAAACATTTTGCATCAAAATGAGTAAGAATGATGTTGTCAATGAATTACATAGACCAGCTCGAAAAAACTTTCCCAGACGACGTGTTATTATTAAGGGTTTTGATGATCTTTGGCAAGCTGATTTAGTTGAAATGGTTGCATATGCGAAATCTAATAAAAATTATCGTTATCTATTAACAGTAATTGATACATTTTCAAAATTTGGTTGGGCAATTCCAATTAAAAACAAAACTGGTAAAGAGGTTACTAAAGCAATGAATATAATTTTCAAAACTAGCAGAAAACCTGAAAATCTTCAAACAGATGATGGAATTGTATTCTTTAATAAAATATTTCAAGATTTAATGCAAAAAAATCACATAAATCATTATTCTACATACAATTCTTTAAAAGCATCAATAGTTGAACGTTTTAATAGGACTTTAAAAAATATGATGTGGACAAGTTTTAGTCTTAAGCTCTTATAAATGGATTCATATAGTAAAACAATTAATTAATGAATATAATCATAAAAAACATCGTACAATAAAAATGCGACCATATAATGTTACAAAACATTTACCGACGGCAAATACAAAATAGGCGATAATGTGCGCATAAGTAAATACAAACATGTTTTTGAAAAAGGTTACACACCAAATTGGACAACTGAAATTTTTAAAATACGAAAAATTCAAAATACAAACCCCGTAACATACTTACTTGAAGATTATCAGGATCAACCTATTGCAGGAGGATTCTATGAACTAAAACTAATTAAAGTAAAACATAATAATATGTATCTGATTGAGAAAATTTTAAAAATAAATAAAGATAAAGTATTTGTAAAATGGCTGGGTTTTTCAAACCAACATAATTCATGGATAAATAAAACAGAAATTCTAAAAAAAAAACATATTTCTTTTATTCAATAAAATAAGATTATTTCACAATTTCAAATAAATAGTTCTAATTAATATACAAAACTCTTATCATAATTCTACATATTCTAACTTTTCAACTTCTTTCCTTTTCTATTTTAATTTAATGTTTAATATATTTACATGTGATATGTTTGTTTCAATTTATTCACATCGATTATCACCAAATCTGATCTATAGGATGTGTCATGGCTTGTAAACTTTTCCATTTCACCATTACTCAAAATTCTTTGACTTTCAACCTCCATATATTCAAGACAATTTATTTTCAGCATTCGTTTTTTAAAATTGCTATCATATGAACATCGTATTTTGATTTTTTCTTCATCACTATGTTCCAATTGATAATGACGGTAGAGTATATTCTCACTTTCGATAAAACCAGCAATTTCTTTTTCTTTTCTAATTAAATCAAGTCTAAATCCTTCAATCGCTTCTTCAACAGTAACATATTTTTTACTAGAATCTTCTGATTGTGTGATTTGCTCATCGGATGTTGTTGCAGTTGTTGTTGTTGATTCTAATGATGGTGTTATTATATCAAGTGATTCATCGGGAGGATTTACATGTTTCATTAATTTTATTGATAGGGTTACTTGAATTACTTCACTACTAGGAAGTATAACATTAAATGTAGCATTTTCATTATTTTCCTCATTTAATGCAATAGTAGGAGCAATAGCAGGAGCCGCATAAATTCTAATAAATAGTAAGCCTAAAATAGTGATAGGTGAAAACTTCGTCATATTTAATTATCTGATTTCAAGTTAACTCTTCAAGGTGTGTTTGCAGAATGAATTATTTTTGTTTTTCCACTAATAACAATCGTCGTTTTTGTAAATAACCTCGATAAATATCTTCGTAATCTTCCACTGAGACTAATAAACGTAAAACATCATCTTCTACAGCGGAATCGTTTCCATTGTTATTGTAAATTATTTGAATTGCATTTAATTTATCAATTAAATTCATAATTTGAGGTTTCAGTAAATATTCCTTATCATATTAGTAGATAGGCTATGCGGGTTCGAGCGCAATTTTACGTGTATTTTTAAAGGGGCCTCTCAAAGTACTTTTCCGCCATCTTGGATTTTTTCAAAGCTCTAAATGATCTTTGAAATCAACTTAAATACACACACACACACGCATGAAAAACATGAACACTAATCCAACTTACGCACACACACACACACACACACACACACACACACACACACACACACACACACACACACACACACACACACACACATACACAAATGCATGAAAGCTCTCTCAATCTTCCTCAATATGCATACAGCGTAAATTGTAACTAACCATATTATATAAATTTATTACAACTTCCTCTTTAGCGTATAATTGATTTAGGAGTTTATGTACGCAAAAGGCTAATTTAATACTTTTTATACAATTAAGTACGAATTAATCTGTGTAGAGAGTGATAGCATTAGTTACTTGTATTCTGGTTTTGGCTGTTCCAATTTTGTTCAGAGAAACATGTTGTGGCGCACTATAGCTTACTTTTTTCATACAAAATTGAGGCTCCATACAAAATGATATTGTAAAAATATGTTTTTTGTTGTGGTTTTGTGTTATCAGTGAAATATTTAATTTTTTTTGTTGTGTTGTTTATGAAATTTTTGGTGGCGTGGGTTTAGTAATAGAGTATATGAATTTGTTTCTAGATGGATTTTTGTGTTATGAATATTTGTGTGGGGTATTCTAAGCGGCCATTATTTTATAGTTTGTGACGTGGGGGATTCCACAATTTTAAATTTTGTATACTTCAAGGTTAATTTTAGAATATGGTTTTGAGTTGTTATCAGTTAATTTTTTTTTTTCTACATTTTTAGTGGAATATTAATTTATATTTTTTGTGTGTAGGTTGATTCTTTGAACTTTAAGAATATGTTAAAGAGAATAATATTTCTGAATGTTATTATTATTATTATTTAGCTGATATCAATCAGCTGTTCGAAAACTAAATAGAGTGAAAATAAAGAAATTAAAAAAAAAAAATGTATTTGTGTATATTTTTCATTTTTATTTCTTATGTATATATATATATATATATAAATTAATTTAATTTGAATTTGAGGAATTCTATAGTATCCCCAAGCTAAAGTGCTAATCTTATCATCTAATATATATCTTTTATCATCTAATGCACTTAAAGATATTTTATTTATTAGTTGGGTATAAATACAGTGTAACTTAGTTCTAAATACAGTCATATTTTTGTATATTATTTTATTATTTAGTAAACATGTTTTATATTCATTTATGCTTAAGTTATTAGTTACATTTCTATTTACGTCTTTAGCTTTACGAATTAATTTGGAATTTTCCGTGCATATTAGATACATTTTGGCTCTTAATCCGATAAATTCGTTCATAATTTTTCCATTGTTTTCATCTTTAAAGAGACCTAGGACTTTTTTATTAACGCGTGGTATATTATAAATATTATTTGGAGGATATTCAGATGTGTCAAATCTTGGATTGATTGGGTTAAGAATGTCATTGCGTATATTATCATAAAAGTCATCTGTGTTAATAGTATATATAAAACTGTCTGTGTCCATATAATTAATTTTTTGATTCTCACCAAATTTTGGCTGCATATAATTATAGTGAAAGTCATACATTAAAATTTTAGATTGTTCTAGAATGGAAAATCCTAAATAAATTGGTTTATCATATAAAATATGCATTGGGGTTAATTGAATAGCAGCAAGATCTTCCGTGTATTGAGCAATGCTGTGAAAATTAGGTTTTGCAATTAAAGCTCTAGCACCTAAATGCTTCCCCTCACTTGCTCATGATGTAGCTATTTTAACAATTCGCCTTTTTTCAACATTTTCCATTGTTTTACCGTAGGCCGCATTATTCATTAATTTGAAGAAATTTTTGTCAGTTAGAGTTTTTAATCATTTTTTTATTTGTGCTGCAAAAATTTCGTGTCTTGTTTTATGCGATCTTTCGTTAACATCTTATTTTCCGTAGAAATAATTTTAAATTAAGCTCAAGTTCAATCATGTTCAATCCTGAATTATCATGTTATATTTAAATGAAAGTGATAGAGGGGACTTAGTTTTAATATTTATAGTACAGAGTCTAAATTTTGATGATTCATCATAAATACATCACATGTATAATAAAATATTTTAATGCTTCGATGTCATATTGTTTTTATTGTGCAATACACCCCAAAAATATGTTTCTTAAAAATTAAATAAGGAAATTAAATATGAATATGATATAATTTGTTAAAACGGTTAGTAAGAAATATGTAATTAAAATCAATTTTATTTTTGAAATACTTAATAAATTCTCACAGTAGCTTTACATATAGCATAATACTTCGCTATTTCGGAAATGCATTGTTATTATATTAAATTTAAATCATATTTCTTTGCTTCATCAGATAACTGTATAGTTCCTAACACAATTTTAAAGAACACAAAACTATTTTCAAGGCTTATTATTTTTAGCTATAGAGAACTTAAATATTTATTTTAAAGAAATAAAAGAGTAAAATTTAATTTTATATTAAATCTGATTTATTTATCCATGAATTATGACTTGATTTCTTATTATATGGAAGAATTATTTTATTATATTGAATAATATAATGTAATAATGATATTGCTACTTTGCCTAAAAACTTTAATTTTTTAATTTTGTGTATATTGAAAAGAATATTTATATGTGAAACGTTGATTGCTAATTGCAATATTATGTTAATGTTAAATATTTCCTGTTTTCTTAGCCCTTAGCGTTATTGGCCTGTTGAAAGAGAATAAATATTACTTACGTGAATAAGTGGTAAAAAAATTTTTTAAAAAAAAAAATCATTCTTTACATTTTACAAGTTTTGCGAAAACGAATTTGTAAAATTAAAAAATAACATAAAAGTTAATAATTATGACAATTATCATAACATCGGATAGATAACGTAAACCAATTAATGAGTAATAATTTATTTTCCAGTCATATGAATTTGAAATATTGAAAACATTTAAGTTGTAAATATGAATCTGAAATATTGATTAAAATAAAGAAAAAGTAAACAGCAATATTATAACTATTGTGTATATATTTTTTATTGATTGAATAAATTTTAACATTAACATTATAATTTTATTTAACATTATAATTCTATTTGTCTCCTCTTTACATAAACAAATTTTGATTTTAGTAATCTTTATAAACTAATATATTAATTTTAATTAATATCCATTAAACTATAATGACCCCACGGTAAAGTTTCATAACTGTTCTTTATTAAATATCTTTTATCATCATGAGGACTGAGAGCAATTTTTATTTGTGAAATACTGCTTACTTGATGTTTCTGACTTTGTATTAAATTTTGTGAAACAGATTTTTCAATGTTATCATTTAAACATTCAATATAATCACTAAATGTCAATCTATTTTTAACAATATTTCGCTTTACACCCTTTGATTTTTTTATCTCGTCTTTACCTTCTGACCGAATGGCATACATTTTAGACCTTAAACCAACAAACTCTGTCATAAGACAGCCATTATTTTCATCTTTCATGAGGCCCAACACTTTTTTATTTACGAGTGGAATATTCCATATATTATTAGGTGGATAATCGCTGGTATCAAAGTATTTATAACAATCACGTTTAATAATTTCGTAAAGATCCGAAGAAGTTACTTCATAGATAAGAGAATCCGTATCCGCATGTAATCATAATGAAAACTATAAACAGTTGTTTTAGCTAAATCGAGAATACATAAACCAACATAAATTGGTTTATTAAAGAAAATTTCAGTTTTATTAAGCTCTATGGCTACTAGGTTCTCATCGAAAATGGTTGAGGCTTTAAATTCAGGTTTAGAAATGAGAGCTTCAGCTCCATATCTACCAGACCACTTTGTTACTAATTTAACAATACTATGTTTTCGAACATTTTCCATAGTTTTACCAAAAACGGCATTATTCATAAGTTTAAACAAATTTTTCTCGAAATTATTTTTAGCTAATGTTCGAAGTGTTGTATTTAAATCTATGTAAGCTTTAAGCCATGGTGATTGGTTAAACTGGAGAGCTCTATGAATTATAGTAACCTTTAAACCATTATCGATAGCTTGCTTTAAATTACGGTAATGTATAACATATTTCGTTTTATCATAAAGAGTTGCCATAAGTTTTTTTTGTTTAGATCCAGGAGCAAAACAATGTTCTGGACAAAACGGGAGATCTTTATGCAGATCATGGAGGTTTACTGGATATTCTAAATCAACTTCTAAAATATATCCAATAGGTGAATCATCGTCTATGTTTAATACATCAAAATTTTGAAAATCTTCTACCCATTTGAAACCATTGTATGGTAAAGGTTGAGACATTGCCCAACCGTATTGATTATTAATATCATTATACATTAGAAATTTAGAAAGTTGATATGGATTATTATTTGCTATGTATTTATTATTAGCTTTAGAATAACGTTTTGAACATTGACTAAGACCTCCCCGAATGCCTCGCTCAATAAACATAACCATATCGATATCAGTTAATAAATCTAATTTTATATTTGTGTGTTTAAGCATTGCATCCCATGTATATCCTGGAAGTGTATAATAATGAGCGGGGTCTAGTTTATACGTTTGCTGACAACTTTTTCGAAATTGCTCGAAAATATCTGCCAAAAGTAATACATCGGTCTTTAAATATAAATCTTAATATTCACCTAAATTTCGTATACCAAATTCATTCCAAATTTTGTGAGCATGTAAATAATCTTCTTCATTTACTTCTTTATCATTTAATTTATTATAAAATTTATCAACAGATGGTAAGGAGTTTTCTGAGAATCTATTTAAAGCGTCAAAGTAATCGTAAGGATAGATGCCCTTTCGCGTTAGTAAATTAAACTGATCCTCAGATAAATTTAGAAATTGTGATTTTAAAATAGGGAATGATGTCAAATAAGATGACAAAGATTCAAGACCACTTCCCATAAAGCGATAGGAGTCTATAAATCGAAATTTAATAAAATTTTCATTTAAATGTTTTGTAAATGAGATATACCGTTCTTTATTAACTGGTAACAATGAAATTCTACCTTCTAAATCTAATGCTAGATTTTTAATAATGAAATGGGAATCATAGCCACTTAAATTATGAAAAATTATTGGAACTGTATGACTATCTTTAAAATTAATATTGCAACCCTCATGTGCAGGACCTCGATACATACCAGTTAGGTGACAGTGATCGTGTACCTTTCTATCATTTTCATTAAATGGTTTTTCACATATATGACAGAGTGCTGCTGCTTTAAATTGCAGAATTTCGTCATTCGTTAGTAGATCCATTGGTAGATCACAAATAAAAACTGTTTCTACATCTTCAGCAAACTTTAATAATTCTTTCACAAACCACTCTATACAGTCCTCAACACGATAGCTCTTATAAAACGATAATGTAGGGTCATATGCGCATTTAACAAAATAACCTATATTACATGGAACATGATTTTGATATTTACTTCTATCATTCAGTTTTTCTAATAAGCATTCTAAATCAGCGTAAATAACAAATGGTGCATCCACCTTATTTTTATGATTCTTAAATTCTAATGTTGATTGTTCGTGTGTTGGTAAACGAATTTTGCATTTGTTGAGAATCTTGCAATTTTCACTATGTTTTTCCAATTTGCTGCGTGTATAAAAGTAATGTAGGCAACGTTCACAGAAGAATTTTTGGGTATTCTTTTTGGATAGTTGGGATGATAAAAGCCGTGATAAGTTTTTAATCCAAACATAGTGATATTGTGTAGGATTAGCGATAACTTCTGCATGTTCATTATCAGCATTATTATCATCATCGTTATAGTACTCATTCTGTATTAATAGAAGATTTACATGCCGATCTCGTTTTTCATTCGTCAAATATGTGGGTAAAGTTTTAAAAGCTTTTGTTGTTTTCTTCAATATGTAGACATTGACCGAGATGTCGTTCTGTGTCTCAAATCTTGGTATTTGCTTAATTGTCATGGGAAATTGGATGTTACTCAAATTTAAAATATTTGAGTAGTGGGGATAATTTGTTATACGTTGTGGATCTTTGATTACTGGATGAATTGCTGATAATACTGCCCATGCAAAACAAGCATCATCATTATTTTTCACATTAATGCAAGCTTGTTTGCTTTTAATTTCTCTAGGTAGATTAATGTAGGATGATCCCAACTGTGGCGTAAATTTATTTATACTAACACTTAAATTAATGATAGCTGATAATGCCCAACCACTATCTTTTTCCTGAAATTCTTCTAAATCTTTTAGTATGGGTTTATTTACGTGATCTAAAAACCACTCATTAATATTAGTGCTTTTGTATATTGGCACATTTCTTGTATTCATGTATTTTAGCTCAACTATCTCCTCATTGTTTTTTATTACTTTAAATTCACCACAAAAAATAGTGTTCACTTTAACACACTCTTCTTTTTTGAGCACATTATTAATGCGTCGGCGGAAAAGGTTAGTGCAATCATCCAGAAAATCTTTCGGATCTTTGTGGAAAAGATTGATAATCACTCCTGTGCGAATACGATTTTGAAAAGCTGATTCAACATCTTCCCATTTAACATGGTTGCTACTGTAATTGACTCGGTTAGGATGTGGATTTTTATAACCTAACCCGGATTGTACTCTTAGCTGCTTTAATTGTGTTCGATAACTCTGCAATAAACATATACCACTACTTATTTGGTTTCTTTCACTTGTATTCCTGCATGATTTTAGCATCGCATATAGATTTTTCAAACCTTTAGAGCACTCCTTAGTATTTTCTTCTACTTTTTCTTTATTTTTATCATTAATAATTGTTAATTTGATTTTTTCAACGATTTCCTTCACTTGATTTCCCATTTGATATACTATACTTTTTAACTTTTATTTTATATTTTATATTGTCACTTTATTTTATATGTTCTTATCTTATTTATACCTATAATTTTATTTTAAATTTAAACATATATTTTTAGAACAGTATGTATAGAGCAATAAATATTAAAATTTCACGTTTAAGAAATATATAACAATTTGTGCGTACAAACCAATAGTTGGTTTATAACTAAATCTGATGTATCAGAGCGCGCTTTATATAATACTCTGATGATGGAAATATATGCGCTCGTTGGTTTTAGGAATGGGAGTGGGGAAATGTGTAATTTGTGTACTAAACTTTTTCTTTATTTTAATCAATATTTCAGATTCATATTTACAACTTAAATGTTTTCAATATTTCAAATTCATATGACTGGAAAATAAATTATTACTCATTAATTGGTTTACGTTATCTATCCAATGTTGTGATAATTGTCATAATTATTAACTTTTATGTTATTTTTTATTTTATTTATGTCAATCGTATACACATATTCCTAAACATTTAATTCGCGATAATGCTAATTTCATAATCTTGTTCAAGCAAGATGATTTAAATCTTCGACATATTTATAATGACCATGTAAACTCTGATATGTCATTTAATCATTTCAAAGATGTATGCAAAGAATGTTGGAAGAATGATTATGGATTTTTACTAATTGATAAAAACAGATCGGGTGATAATGGTGGTTATAGAAAGAATTTCGATGAATTTTTATTGATTGAAGAATAAGCTGAGATTTGGAACAGCAATCACGAGTCTGTTGCAGTTCATAAGCGATCTGATCAGAGAGGGGCGGATCAGTTTATAACAGGATATATAAGCAGACAGTACCGTGCTTAAGCTACATATATATTAATTAGTACATCTTAATATGAAACAAAAAGTTTTCACAGAAATGATAAAAGCTCAAAAAGCTTTGAAACGAAAATATGCAATTTTAAAATCTGGTGAAATAGCTAAAGGAGATGAATTAGAAAATTCTTTCAAACCTATAGTGAAACCGTTAAACGATTTAATAAAAGTAGTTGAACATAAAATGCCCAAGGATATAACAATAAAACCTGAAATAAAAGAAGAAGAAAAATATGAGCATCTTAAACCAGAGAAATTGAGTTATGACAGCTTCAAAACTTCAACACCGAATTCAACTTTAACATTTAATAATACTGATAATTATGAAACACCCATGAAAAAAAGTAATATTACGAATAGTTTATCATCTTCTACAACTAAAAAGTCTGTACTTGATAACACCTATGGACCATATTTTGATGATACACAGAAAATTCTCAAAATGGGGAAATCCACCTTTAGCATTGATGATAAAACTGGTGATATTTACATAGATAATGAGGTTTTTAAGAAATCAGATGGTTTAAGTGAATTGATATTTAGAAATAATCCTCAAAAAGAACTATACACTGAAAAAGATTTGACAGACTATAAAAAAATATTATTAATGACGAATGCTCATTTAAAAAACCCAAATGATTCATATTCACAAATTAAGGGTAGTAAAGGAGAAAAATATTCAAATATAATTAGACAACTGATGCCTCATAAGCATAATACGCGAAAAAAATTAGGTGGATCGATAAATCTGTCAAATCTTAAAATACAGCCAGTACAAATGCAATTTTCTTCAAAACCTGTACAATATGTTCATTGGGATGATCCAAATGAGCTTGTTAATAGATTAAGACTTTTGATTGCATCTCAAGCAGCTGGCAACAACAATCATAATAACGAAATTATTTCAATAATTGAAGAGCTTAAGGAGGCTAACTTAATTGAATAAATAAAAGATTTTGCAAATGTATTTTTTCGCTATAAGCAATATGGTTATTGACAAGTTCGGTCGAAGTGATAATTTTGAAAGATCTGCTCCAGGTCGACCAGGAATTGGTTTTTATTTAACATCTGATGGAAATTATGATCTACAATTTAAAAGTCTTGTCAATATTAATAATCCAACGAATCTTAATGATGCAGCAACAAAAGGATACATAGATAATAAAATAGATGCGCTTAATAAGAGTATTATAATGCTACGAAAATCTATTGATGATACATATGATAGTTTAATGCAATATATTAAAGATGAGAATTTAAAAATAACAGAAATATTGGAAAATTTAGAACAAGCTATAATTAGGTTGGAAGTTGTTAATTTTACCAAAAACCATCATGAATAATAATATTTTGCACATATACCTTAATTATGAGTAAGAGAAAGGTTGTTGAGGAGCTGCATAAACCTGTTAGAAGAAACTTTAAGAGACGACGTGCTATAATCAAAGGTTTTGATGATCTTTGGCAAGCCGATCTGGTAGAAATGGGTGCATATGCTAAAGAAAATGGTGGTTATAAATTTTTACTTACTGTAATTGATACGTTTTCAAAATATGGTTGGGCTATTGCAATAAAAAATAAAACTGGTGATACAGTTACTCAGGCGCTTAAATCTATTTTCATAAATTCAAATAGACAACCCAAAAACTTGCAAACAGATGATTTAAAATTGCGTTAGGAACTATACAGTTATCTGATGAAGCAAAGAAATATGATTTAAATTTAATATAATAACAATGCATTTCCGAAATAGCGAAGTATTATGCTATATGTAAAGCTACTGTGAGAATTTATTAAGTATTTCAAAATAAAATTGATTTTAATTACATATTTCTTACTAACTGTTTTAACAAATTATATCATATTCATATTTAATTTCCTTATTTAATTTTATAAGAAACATATTTTTGGGGTGTATTGCACAATAAAAACAATATGACATCGAAGCATTAAAATATTTTATTATACATGTGATGTATTTATGATGAATCATCAAAATTTAGACTCTGTACTATAAATATTAAAACTAAGTCCCCTCTATCACTTTCATTTAAATATAACATGATAATTCAGGATTGAACATGATTGAACTTGAGCTTAATTTAAAATTATTTCTACGGAAAATAAGATGTTAACGAAAGATCGCATAAAACAAGACACGAAATTTTTGCAGCACAAATAAAAAAATGATTAAAAACTCTAAAAGATCTTGGTAAGTCAAAAATAATACATGGAAATATGAAAGATCAATAAACTTTATTATATACATCACTTTATATTCTGACCTAAAAATTTATTTGATGATAATAATGATACGCGAAAAATAAAAAGCTTTAATTATTCTCTGAAATACATATTTCCTCTTAGATATTTGGAGTGTACATATGTATATAAGTTTTTATTAATTTGATCACATGCACTTGTTTATAGTTGCGCATGTTTAATCAAGTTATTATATGCTTATTACATATGGTTGATTAGTTGCAAAACGAGATTTTGTATAAAAATTGTTTGAAAAAATGCTTAGTATTTTTTTGGTGTTTTACTAGGTTTTCAATTCAGAAAATATACTGTGTTAAAATTAATTTTATAATTTATATAAGTCATAATATTATATACAAATGTTCTCAGATAAGAAATAAAAAATTTAGTAAAATATTGTATAATCATACTGTCAATTTTCTATTTCCATAATAAATTATATGTGTTATTAGTAAGAAATTAATAATTGATTGTGCAAAATTACATTGTTTTTTTTTTTATACTTAAAGTATTATGTATGATAATGTTACAACACAGTTGGTTTATGTATTCTCGATTTAGCTAAAACAACTGTTTATAGTTTTCATTATGATTATATGCTCCCACAATTTGGTTCCAATTGTTGCGTTTGCTATACTGATACGGATTCTCTTATCTATGAAGTAACTTCTTCGGATCTTTACGAAATTATTAAACGTGATTGTTATAAATACTTTGATACCAGCGATTATCCACCTAATAATATATGGAATATTCCACTCGTAAATAAAAAGTGTTGGGCCTCATGAAAGATGAAAATAATGGCTGTCTTATGACAGAGTTTGTTGGTTTAAGGTCTAAAATGTATGCCATTCGGTCAGAAGGTAAAGACGAGATAAAAAATCAAAGGGTGTAAAGCGAAATATTGTTAAAAATAGATTGACATTTAGTGATTATATTGAATGTTTAAATGATAACATTGAAAAATCTGTTTCACAAAATTTAATACAAAGTCAGAAACATCAAGTAAGCAGTATTTCACAAATAAAAATTGCTCTCAGTCCTCATGATGATAAAAGATATTTAATAAAGAACAGTTATGAAACTTTACCGTGGGGTCATTATAGTTTAATGGATATTAATTAAAATTAATATATTAGTTTATAAAGATTACTAAAATCAAAATTTGTTTATGTAAAGAGGAGACAAATAGAATTATAATGTTAAATAAAATTATAATGTTAATGTTAAAATTTATTCAATCAATAAAAAATATATATACAATAGTTATAATATTGCTGTTTACTTTTTCTTTATTTTAATCAATATTTCAGATTCATATTTACAACTTAAATGTTTTCAATATTTCAAATTCATATGACTGGAAAATAAATTATTACTCATTAATTGGTTTACGTTATCTATCCGATGTTATGATAATTGTCATAATTATTAACTTTTATGTTATTTTTTAATTTTACAAATTCGTTTTCGCAAAACTTGTAAAATGTAAAGAATGATTTTTTTTTTAAAAAAAAATTTTTACCACTTATTCACGTAAGTAATATTTATTCTCTTTCAACAGGCCAATAACGCTAAGGGCTAAGAAAACAGGAAATATTTAACATTAACATAATATTGCAATTAGCAATCAACGTTTCACATATAAATATTCTTTTCAATATACACAAAATTAAAAAATTAAAGTTTTTAGGCAAAGTAGCAATATCATTATTACATTATATTATTCAATATAATAAAATAATTCTTCCATATAATAAGAAATCAAGTCATAATTCATGGATAAATAAATCAGATTTAATATAAAATTAAATTTTACTCTTTTATTTCTTTAAAATAAATATTTAGGTTCTCTATAGCTAAAAATAATAAGCCTTGAAAATAGTTTTGTGTTCTTTAAAATTGTGTTAGGAACTATACATTTATCTGATGAAGCAAAGAAATATGATTTAAATTTAATATAATAACAATGCATTTCCGAAATAGCGAAGTATTATGCTATATGTAAAGCTACTGTGAGAATTTATTAAGTATTTCAAAAATAAAATTGATTTTAATTACATATTTCTTACTAACCGTTTTAACAAATTATATCATATTCATATTTAATTTCCTTATTTAATTTTATAAGAAACATATTTTTGGGGTGTATTGCACAATAAAAACAATATGACATCGAAGCATTAAAATATTTTATTATACATGTGATGTATTTATGATGAATCATCAAAATTTAGACTCTGTACTATAAATATTAAAACTAAGTCCCCTCTATCACTTTCATTTAAATATAACATGATAATTCAGGATTGAACATGATTGAACTTGAGCTTAATTTAAAATTATTTCTACAGAAAATAAGATGTTAACGAAAGATCGCATAAAACAAGACACGAAATTTTTGCAGCACAAATAAAAAAATGATTAAAAACTCTAACTGACAAAAATTTCTTCAAATTAATGAATAATGCGGCCTACGGTAAAACAATGGAAAATGTTGAAAAAAGGCGAATTGTTAAAATAGCTACATCATGAGCAAGTGAGGGGAAGCATTTAGGTGCTAGAGCTTTAATTGCAAAACCTAATTTTCACAGCATTGCTCAATACACGGAAGATCTTGCTGCTATTCAATTAACCCCAATGCATATTTTATATGATAAACCAATTTATTTAGGATTTTCCATTCTAGAACAATCTAAAATTTTAATGTATGACTTTCACTATAATTATATGCAGCCAAAATTTGGTGAGAATCAAAAAATTAATTATATGGACACAGACAGTTTTATATATACTATTAACACAGATGACTTTTATGATAATATACGCAATGACATTCTTAACCCAATCAATCCAAGATTTGACACATCTGAATATCCTCCAAATAATATTTATAATATACCACGCGTTAATAAAAAAGTCCTAGGTCTCTTTAAAGATGAAAACAATGGAAAAATTATGAACGAATTTATCGGATTAAGAGCCAAAATGTATCTAATATGCACGGAAAATTCCAAATTAATTCGTAAAGCTTAAAGACGTAAATAGAAATGTAACTAATAACTTAAGCATAAATGAATATAAAACATGTTTACTAAATAATAAAATAATATACAAAAATATGACTGTATTTAGAACTAAGTTACACTGTATTTATACCCAACTAATAAATAAAATATCTTTAAGTGCATTAGATGATAAAAGATATATATTAGATGATAAGATTAGCACTTTAGCTTGGGGATACTATAGAATTCCTCAAATTCAAATTAAATTAATTTATATATATATATATATATACATAAGAAATAAAAATGAAAAATATACACAAATACATTTTTTTTTTTTTAATTTCTTTATTTTCACTCTATTTAGTTTTCGAACAGCTGATTGATATCAGCTAAATAATAATAATAATAACCTTCAGAAATATTATTCTCTTTAACATATTCTTAAAGTTCAAAGAATCAACCTACACACAAAAAATATAAATTAATATTCCACTAAAAATGTAGAAAAAAAAAAATTAACTGATAACAACTCAAAACCATATTCTAAAATTAATCTTGAAGTATACAAAATTTAAAATTGTGGAATCCCCCACGTCACAAACTATAAAATAATGGCCGCTTAGAATACCCCACACAAATATTCATAACACAAAAATCCATCTAGAAACAAATTCATATACTCTATTACTAAACCCACGCCACCAAAAATTTCATAAACAACACAACAAAAAAAATTAAATATTTCACTGATAACACAAAACCACAACAAAAAACATATTTTTACAATATCATTTTGTATGGAGCCTCAATTTTGTATGAAAAAAGTAAGCTATAGTGCGCCACAACATGTTTCTCTGAACAAAATTGGAACAGCCAAAACCAGAATACAAGTAACTAATGCTATCACTCTCTACACAGATTAATTCGTACTTAATTGTATAAAAAGTATTAAATTAGCCTTTTGCGTGTATGTGTGTGTGTGTGTGTGTGTGTGTGTGTGTGTGTGTGTGTGTGTGTGTGTGTGTGTGTGTGTGTGTGTGTGTGTGTGTGTGTGTGTGTGTGTGTGTGTGTGTGTGTGTGTGTGTGTGTGTGTGTGTGTGTGTGTGTGTGTGTGTGTGTGCGTAAGTTGGATTAGTGTTCATATTTTTCATGCGTGTGTGTGTGTGTATTTAAGTTGATTTCAAAGATCATTTAGAGCTTTGAAAAAATCCAAGATGGCGGAAAAGTACTTTGAGAGGCCCCTTTAAAAATACACGTAAAATTGCGCTCGAACCCGCATAGCCTATCTACTCATATTCATAAGACTTTTTTACATTTTCTGAATATTCAAGTGCTTTAGTAAGTCTCTCTTGTAACTCAGAGCTTTTAACAGATACATTTTCATCTATTCTCCGATATATGGATGTAGTAAGAGATAATGATTCTATTTCTTCTCCTGATTTGCTCTTAGTAATATGCTCCCAATCATCTCGCATTGTGAATGGACAATCCGATGGAAACTGATTTGTTTTCCTTTCATATTTGCCAGGTCTATTTTTTATTTCACCAACTATTCCTATGTCTCCACCCATCACTTCTATTTTTACATGTTGCCATTCAAGAAATTTTACATCCCAATTAAGATAAGCTGGTAACGCTTCACCATTTCTTATAAATAATAATAAAACCCTTTCACCATTTTCAGGAGTTGCCCAAAGCTCTACTATAGAACCTAAATATTTAATATGTACTATTTTGAATGATTTCCATTTTCTACTGCACACACAATATCTATGTCCATGACGTATATTTTCACACCAAAACATCCTCATTGTAGCTCTACTAATCTGTTATTATTAATTTATATAGATTTAGCTAGATATTTATAGTAATCCATTAATTTTATAATTTGACATTTTCTTAAATATTCAATAACACATGCACATGTATGTGTACATTCACATTTTATTTGTTAACATTTGTTTGTACTATTTGGAAATCTTATATAAAAATCAATGATTAAATCTTAATGTTCACTAAGAAGAATAGTATTGTATTTTTCCAAAAAATCTTTTATATATTTATCATTATATTTATATAAATACTTATTTACGTGTTCTAATGAAGATGATGATTCATAATCAAAATCAAACTCATCAATTGTTTGAATATCTTCAAATTCCATATTAAATAATTTTAATGTTTAGAAGTTTTCAATCTTTATCGCAAATAAAAATTCATAAGTTTTATGCAATTCCGCTCAGTGTAGTGTAAAGTAACACATGAACATGTATCCGGTCCTGACGTTGCACTATCATAAGCCCATGGACAACTGGAAAAGTTATGACCAAGAATCGAATATTTCATTTATGCTAAAACAAATTTCCTCAATAAAAAACAATATTTTTTCAATTTCTCTTTATGATCATCGAGTATAAAGTATTCATATTCATTTTAAAACTTATTAAGAATTCTTATTTTAAGAATAATATTGGTCATTAAAGACAATGATAATGATTCATTCTCAAAATCAAACTCGGTAAAAGATTTAATATCTTCAAGTGTTAACATAATAATTGATCGTTATCGCATCACTTCTATAAACTGAATGACTATAATAAAAAAGGATAATAACAGCATGTACTCATAAAACCATAAGCTAAATGTGATTCATGAAACATATTTTATATACAAAACTCTTATATCTATGATTCCTTCAAATATTATAAATCCATAAGAAAAAAAAAAATTTGTCTAGAAAAAAATTATGGAATCCCATACGTCATAAACTATATAATAATGGCCGCTTAAAATACTCCATATAAAAATTCGTTTGCTTTATTGCAACGCCTACGCGAAAAAACATAAATCTAAAAATTTCAAAACCATAACAAAAAAAAATTTATAACAGGAACAACAACAACTACAACGTCCGTACATATTGTACAATTAAAATATTCTTATCAGCAAACCTAATAAAAAAATTTTTTTATTCATAAACTCTAACATTGAAAAAAAAATGATCTAATAAAATTATCCAACATGTAACAGCAACAACAATAACTACAACGCTCATACATATTGTACAATTAAAATATTCTTATCAGCAAACCAAAAAAAAATAATTTATTCATAAACTCTAACATTGAAAAAGAATGATCTAATAATCAACGCCCACACATATTGTACAATTAAAATATTCCTATCAGCAAATCTAATAAAAAAAAAATGCATAAACTTTAACATTGCAAAAAAATGGCCAATTATCCAACATGCTGAAGCGCATGTTGAAACATGTTCATGTGAATCATGAAAATTATATACATTAACTATATTACTAACCCATACCCCTCCCCCCACCCATATCCACATAACAGACAAACACACACACTAAACCACACAAAAAGCACCCACACACACATAAACACACACCACGTGACACGAACACACCCGAACAACCTCAATCACATCTCAGCAGGCACTTTCACACGCAAACAACCTCAATCACACCTCAACAGGCACTTTCACACGCGAACAACCTCAATCACACCTCAACAGACAATTTCACACGCGAACACCACGACAGACCGACAGACAGACAAAACAAAACGACAGACAGACAAAACGACAGACCAACCGACACACACAATATTTATTAGCACATTATTACAAACTTACACCCATACAAAATGTGCTAAACTTAACAAATTAAGGGGTTTGTTGGAAGTTGGTCTGGATCTATCTTAGCCTTAACTACTATAATAATGATTTAATAAGTAATAATAAATCTGTACGAAATATAGATAATAATGAAAAACAAGTGACAAATGTAAAAAAACGAAAATTTTCCACCTCTATAAATTTATAACCAAAATATTGAGACAATTAAAAAAGTAATAATTAATCGTTTAAAAATTAATGAATTTAAAATTAAAAAAATAACTTTAATAAGTATTCGATACTGTCAGAAAATATTAACGACTATAAAAATATTAAGTAAGTATTGGAAGACAATAAGTGTCAATACTATACATTTACACCAACAACACAAAAAATAAAATCAGTACTGTTAAAAGGTTTAGATTCAAATGACGATCCAGAACATATATTAAATGAATTAAAAAAATATCAAAACGAAAACATCAACTTTGTGAAGGTAACAAGATTAAAAACCAAACACTCAATAAGAAATAATTACGAAACTTCAATATATATTATACAAGTATCACCAGAAACGAAACTCAACGAACTATATAAAATAAAAGACATAAACCATCATCTAATCAAATGGGAAAAAATATACAAGAGTGAAATATGCAAATGTGTGAAATGCCAAAGATATGGGCATACCGCCAGCAATTGTACGCTAGAATATAGATGCGTGAAATGTGGAGAGAACCATGGTCCAGGAAACTGCAACATAACTTACCTTAATTCCAAATAAAAATTGTTTTGCATTATATGCAAAGAAACAGGACATCCAGCGTCATTTAAAGGATGCAAAAAATACAAAGAGATGGTAGAAAAAATCCGGGAAAAAAAGAGGAAAGTAATTTTAAGAAAAATATTAGATTTAGTAATAATATAAAAACAAATCATTATGTAAATCCTAATATAAGTTATTCTAGAATGTTAAGCAATAATTATAATAATAATAATGAACAAAATATAAATGAAGAAACACAGAATAAAATATTAAAATCACTAGAATTAATTAATTCAAAACTAACAAATCTTGAAAATTGTATATCTGAAAATACAAAAAGAATTGACATTCTATAAACAGGTTTTAACTTATTATGAACAGATTAGATAGCATTAAAATTATTACAATTAATGTTAACTCATTGATATCTCAACAAAAAAAAATTATTTAACACAATTTTTAGAAATAAATAAACCAGACTTAGTATTTTTAAACTAAACTAAACTTAAACCTAAAGAAAAAATTTATTTTAAAAATTATAATATAGTAAGAACGGATAGGAAAATTGGTATTAATGGTGGAGGTACTGCCATACTTATAAAAGAAAATTTAAAATTTACAAAAGTAAATCAACATAAAATAATAAACTATAAATGTTTAGAGACTTCTATAATAACAATAAAATTACATAATAATAAAAACTTAATAATGATGGCAGCATATGCATCTGAAAACTACGTCAATGAGTTTATGCAAGAATTCAAAGAGTTATTCAAAATCTTAAATTTGAAAGAAAACCATAATCTATTTATTATATCAGGTTACTTTAATGCCAGACATTCAATGTGGGGCAATGATCGAAATAACACGACAGGAAATGCGCTTAAAAATTGGTTAGAAAATAATGCGTTTGAATACAATATTAAACTATATTCATCAGAGAATCCAACATTTAGAACAAGATCGTTTCTAGATATATGCCTAGTAAATAACAGACTTAATGTTGTAACAAATCACACTAATAAATTAAAAACTATAGATTAAAATTCTAGAAATCGAAAAACTTATCAACAAAAGTGTTGAAAAAATCGTACCTAAATACAAAAAAAAAAAAATACATCTAATAACTATAGAAATAAATTAATCGACAAATTACAACAAAATAAAGTACTACTTATTTCTTAAATAAATAAATTAAAAAGAAATAATTTTAATTACAGAAACCAAATTAATATAGGACGATTACAAGCATATATAAACAATTTAAAAAAATTAATAAAAGATAACATCCGTATTGAAATAAATAAATATTGGTATAATAGAATCTCTAATATATCACCTAAATATAAAAATATGTACAATGAAATTAATACACTATTTCGAAAGAAAATTAGAATTTCCCCAACTTAAAATTAATAATGAACAATTTATTGTTCAACGAACTTAATATAAACTTAAACCAACTAGAAAAACACGAAGAAGAAAATTATGTTATAGAATAAGTGATACCATAGAATAAGTGATACAATTTTGGAAATTAAAAATGAAATTAGTCATATAAGACAACAAAATATAATACAATTTGATATCTGGATCAAGAAATTTTCACAAATCATAAAACGGTTGCATCACTGTTCTACGAATTAAATAATAAAAATCTTCGGGTATCGATAAACTTCCAATTATATTACTTAAGAATTTACCATCATATATAATAAAACAATACTGTAAAATATTTAACAACATCATAAATAACAATTACGTACCTAGTAGATGAAAAGTATCCAAAATAATTCCAATTCTAAAACCCGGAAAGGACCCCACAAAGCCAGAAAGCTATAGGCCAATAAATTTATTACCAAACCCAAGTAAGATATTTGAAAAAATTATATTATCTAAATTAAATTAAATTTTAGAGGAACAAAATATAATCCCAAATACACAATTTGGTTTCCGCAAAAAACACTCTACAATTCATGCCGTAAACAATATAACATCCAATATATGTTGGGAATTGAATAATAAAAATGTAATATAGACGTGAAAAAAAAACTGGAGGTCTTTTAAAATAAAATCATCAAAAGGTAAAATTATACCACATAAAAAGTCAGTACGTTATCTTGGAGTATATTTAAATAACCGGCTCGATTATACATATCATGTAAACAATCAAATATCAAAAGCTAGAAAAGCATTCATGGCTTGTAAGAAATTTTTATTTATAACAAGAAATTATCAAAATACGTTAAAGTTTTATCTTATAAAACATTAGTTCGGCCCATACTTTAGTATGTATGTCCTATATGGTTTAACATTAGTTCAACCAATATGGAAAAAATTAGAAAATTTGAGAGAAAATGCATTAGAACTACAATAAGTAAATGGAGAAATCCAAACACGATTATAAATACTTCTATTCAAACAAATATATATATAACGAAGCAAAAATTGGTAGAGTAGATAACTACATAATTAAATTGAGCAGAAAACATTTTAATAAAATAATAGAAGTTCAGAATCCACTTATTTACCAAGTATATTACCCAAATGAAAGTTATTTAAAAAAATCAATGGTGACAGGTAATTTACCAACCAAAAGTTTTATATACTTGGACAATCAATATTTTATACAAAATAATTAAGCATTACCGATAATATACCATAAAAAGAAGAAATACAAATCGAAAAATACCAGAACATTTCAATAGTTTAGAAAAGCAATTTGATATTAATATTCCTACTATAGATAAACTAGATTTAAATAAATACATAAAATATGTCTGGTGGAAAGATAATTAATAATATTTAAACAATTAATTGTTTGCGTAGGTTTAAGTCTGGTAGAATGTAAGTATTTAGAATAAGTTTTAGTTATTATAAAACAAATAAAATAATGTATTCTTTTTGAAACTTTTTAATACAAAGTATAATTAAACATAATTATTTATAAAACAACAAAATATTAAAATGAATATGTAATAATTTACATATTCAAAAATGAATATGTAAATTATTTAGAGAGTCCCAATGAGAGCCAATAAATATGTTGTAACGAAAAACAATTCTTAGCTTTATAAGATTGTACAAATTGTAAAAAATCAAAAATTAAAAAAAATAAAGCATCTTTTCTAATCTAAATCTAATCTAATCAGAAGAAATAGGCAGGGAGAAGGAAAGAAAAAAAGTGCGTCCTGGATATTTTTAATTAAATATGGCCATTGTAGAATGCATGAAGTCAGATCTTTTCACAAGTTTAGATCTTTTCACAACACCACCAATACAGACGTTTATTTTACGAACTGATGAAGTAGTCTACAATCTATTAGCTTCACTAGAGGCATCACCTTCTACAATAGAATTTATCTCACTTGGTAATGGTGATACATATAGAGATTTAGCATCAACATATATTAAATTTAAAGTTCAAATATTAAAACAAGATGGAACAAAATGGAGTTATGCCGATACAACATAAACATGTACTGATAAAAGTCTGAACCACAGCCTAGTGTAGTAAATAGTTTGTTACATTCAATGCATTCAATGATTAAACAAGTAAATGCAACATTAAATGGGAAAAATGTAACATCTTCTGATTCTTTTTATAATTATAAGAGTTATTTAATTTCCCTGGTAAGCTATGGAAAAGATACTAGCACAACACATTTGGAAGGAACCGGTTGGGAGGTAGATAAACCAAATGTCCATGATATTGGAACGAAGGTTCCAAAATAAGACAGAAACAGTACAAAAATTCTTCAAATGTTGAGCTAATGGGAAAATTACATGTGGATTTTTTTAACACACCTACTTTGTTTTAAACAATGTTGATGTGAGAATTTTGTTAACACTGGAAAAACCCGAACTTTATTTATTTTGCCCTGATACGAATGAAAGCTATTTAAAAATTCATTTAGCAACACTATACATAAAACATGTTACAGTTGACCCTAATATTTTATTAGCTCACAACACTATTCTTGCAAAATTTTATGCAAAATATCATTACAAAAGAGGAGAATTAAAAATATTTACAATACCAGCAAATACTTCAAACATTTCATTGGATAATGTATTTATTGGTCAGCTGCCTAATACATTATTATTTTGTATGGTAAATAATGAAAACTTTAGTGGAAAACGATGAAAAATCCATATCATTTTGATGACAATAATTTATCATAATTTCATTATATGTAAACGGTGTACAAGTACCAAATTCACCAATTGAAACAAATTTCTCTGAGAGTTTTTGTAATACGAGAGCATATTAAACATTATTCAAAGGTACAGGAATACATAATTCTGATAGAGGTCATCAGATCACAAGAGAATATTCTTCAAAAGGCTACACAGTATTAGCTTTTGATTTATCACCTGACGGATCAGGTAACGGAACATGTCAAAACTTGTTAAATCAGGGTATAGTAAGAATTGAAGCAAAACTAACTTCGCCACTATCGTCAACATTAACATATATTGTTTATGGCGAGTTTGATACGTCATTGGAAATGGACAGGAATCGAAATGTGTACACAAATTTATAAATATCAAAGCACTTGTGATGGAAAAGCGAAGATCAAGACCAAGATGGCAACTCACAAGAGATCCTGAAGACAAGAACAACCTGAACAGGAAGACGCATCTAAAAGGGGAAATAGAAAAATTTAAAGACATATCCATGAGCACTTACCTGGAAAACTTTACGCCCGCTGAAAGAACTGAATACTCGCTGTGGAAAACAACGAAATATATAAAAAAACCAATAGCACACAATCCACCAATCAAAAATAAATATGAAGAATGGGCCCGAGACATCAAAGGAACAGCCAAGGCATTTGCGGAACATCTAGCCACAGTTTTTGAACCACATGACAATGCTATAAGAAGTCTTTTAAAAGCACACTCAACAACAAGAATTTCACAATACATTCCACTAGTGACTCCACCCGAAGTTAAAAACACAATAAAGAAAAATATCTACAAAGAAAAACAGCTGAATACGACACCCGAGATCTTAAATAACTTACCAAAAAGTTATTCTGCTGAAAAATCTAGTAAAAAAAGTCATTATGCTGACATATCTAGTAAATTGTAAAATTATGGAATAATATATAGAATATTATTCACGAGTTTCTGGATCTTGATGAATAAAACACTTTGTGTTTTATATTGAATATAGTATTTATTATATTTATATTGAAATTAGTGTCTTTACTTATTTAAAAGAAAATAGTGTTTTTCCTTTGAATGCTCGCTTAAGACTGAATTTAGAATAATATATCTATAATCATTAAACTTAATATTATTTGTATGATTAGTCAAGTGCTTTGTTCAAATTTATATATTATACTGACCTAAATATCACAATCGTTATTTAGGATTTATAGTTACATTTAAATTGCACTTATGTTATTGCCCTTTATAGTTCAATAAATTATACTGACCGAAATATCACAATATTGATATTTCGAATCATGTTACGGAAATTGCACATATCACTGCATTTGACTAATCATTTACATTTTTGTTTATGTTATACCACAGAGAACAGATTCATACAGAGAAACAACTCCTAACAAAAAAATTGTCGTAAGTCTACCCCATATACAGAACAAATTTTCTAATGGCTCGGCCACTAATATATTAGTAGGACAATAAATCACGAAAATTGAGAATGAGTATAGAGAATTTTTTTTCTATACTGAGGAGAGAAATTATGTATTGTTGTATTTATATTGCATAATTTTAATTTCTGTTCTGTATACTGGATAAATTTTCTTAAACGAATTATTGAACTAATAAAAAATAAAAGTCGGTCATAACTTTTGATGTTTTTTATATTTATCATCAGTTTATACGATTTTTTTGAGAAAAAAAAATCACTTATATGTTATCGTTTTGTTTGTCTGTCCGTCCGATGTAAACTTTGTTTTCTTCAAAATACTCATTAAGTTCTATTTTTGAAACCTTTTTTGAAGATTTTCATTTTATTATTTAAGAAAAAGCACCGGCGCTATCAATTTTTGCACCTGATGGATGGTGCACTTTTAAAACATGCGCTAAAAACCGTTTGTCGTCCGTTTGCACATCACCTAAGAGGTAGGATTACCAATGCACTTTTTTAACGAGGTATCCCACGTAGGTCTAATCCTCAAAAATATATATTTAAAAAAAAAAAAAAAAAAAATATTGTAATCCTACTAATTCAATTCAGTGCACGAATTTCACAGCAAAAATTTAATAAGAAAACTTTATTCAACATAAAATTCTACAAGAACCAACCGCGCATTTATTACCCATGGTTTTTTTTCGATTTTTTACATTCATTTTCAAAAATAATTTTCATTCACCAAATTGAGAATAATACGAAAAAGAGAATAGAAAATGAAAAAAAAACTTATGCGATAAATTGGAGAGTAATATAATAGAAACAGACAAATACATATAGATGCCGAGCCATTAGAAATGAATTTTTATTTCAAAGTAAAATATGAAAATGTCGTTTTTCTTATATAAGACTTGTGGGTCTGTTATATAGATTGTCTGGGGTTATACATATCTAATATATATATTTAATGTTTAACATATGTGTTGCATATTTATAAAGATAAAAATTAGATAAAGAATTTGGGTATATTACATCTCCCTTCATAAAAAAATTTTTATTTAATAAAATGAAAATTTTCTTAAAACTAAAATCATAAAAAAAAAATTATTTAATAAAATGAAAATTTTCTTAAAACTGAAATCTTTTTTTTATATATATATATCTTATACAATTGGTAATTTTGAACAAGTAATTTTTATATAATTATGTGCAAAATAGATTATAGGCAATAAAAAAAATATAAAAGAATAAAAGTAATATGATTGTTTTATGAGTTTTTTCTTTCAATTGATTTTCATGATATTGTATTTCCGATTGTATATCTTTTAAACTTTTATTATTATATTCTATTAGTTTTTCATTTGTATTTATTAAATTATTCTGAATTATAGGAATTTGTATAGTTTCAGAGATTTTAGCATCTATTTTTAAAGAACTAAGATCTATGAAATTTGATTCTATTATAATATTAGTGAAATTTATTGATTCTATATTTCTTGTAATTAACTTAACATTTTTCGTTTCTGCAGTACAACCCGGATTAAGATACAAATAACCGCTAGTACTTAACTTTATAGTTTTGAAAAAATTTTGACAATAAATTTTTAATACAGTTTGAATTTGAAAAGGTTTTATGAAAATCCATGTATTTATTTCATTTAAATTATACCATAATTTATTTTTTAAATTAAAGATTCTAACATCACAATATGAGTTTAGATCTGATTCACCATGTATAACTTTTGCAATACAGGTATTACTAGTTTTGACTGGAATATTTGCGTTGCACAAAAATGTTTTTAATGAAATATCTGGCAAATTATTTAAGACTTTACAATTCAATAAATCATCTTGAGCCAAACTAATGAAATTATCGCGTTTCCGATTTATAGCAACTAAATTTTGTTTAAAATCTATATAATAATATGTATTAATTTGTAATGATATTGGTAATGAGAAGATTTTGTAAATGAGTAACTGTTCTCTTTCAACTAATGGTATTGTATTTTCAAATTTAATTCGTTTTTGGATATACTTTGCTTTAATTTCCAGTAATTTTTGGAATTTAATTAAGTTACTAAAAGCAATTTACATTGAAATTTCATGAGTCATAACTAATAATTGAATTTTTTCTAAAGGTTCGAGTAATATTTGAGGCTGAATTATTTTAAAGTGTATTATATTATTCAGAGCTTTCTTTAGAGAAGCTAATACTTTGTCTTGTAATTTTTTCAAAGTTTTGGATATCGAAAGTTAAAATAGTTGAAGTTTCATCTAGTTCATGTAAAAATTGCTGATATATAGTAAGATTATTTACTTTAGGTATTAGACTATGTAATAATTCATTATTGATTTTAGAAGTTTTTGAAATATTTCCTAGTATTTCAACTGAATTTCTTAAAATTTTACTTTATTTTTCTATTATGTGAGATATAAATTTATTGGATTCTTTGAGTTCAGAGATTTTGGTTTCTATGTTCTCAGAATCTTCGGCATCCATTACCCCGAATACATCTTACAATAGGGTACCACCGACATTAATAAGACCGCGTTTTTTTCTTGTGTGAATAAAAAATTTATCTATTTGTTGTTGGTTATTAATAATTTGTGATAGATTTATATTTAAAGAATGAAGAGTTAGTGAACAGTGATCTAGAGGAAAATTGATTTAATTTGCTTACATATATCTTGTAAAATATTAAAATTTGATTGAATTTTCATATTCGAAACATCATAATATAGTATTAATTTCCAACTTGATATTATGATTCTGCAGTCTCATAAGGGTTCTAAATATATACCCGGTTTTTCGTCGAGTTTCTTGATTTTAAACATTGTTTGTGATTTTCCCATATAAATGAGAGAACACAAAAATCTACAAAATATGAAAATAAAATTAGAATCCTGTCCAGTGAGAAAAAAAAATATTAATTCGATTTAATCATTGAATGTTTTTAGCAGATTATTATGGACTAATTTATTCTTTCTACCAACTTTTATGGTAGTATTTTCCGGTGAGTTTATTTCTATTACTTCATAAGGTCCTAGATAACAAGACGTTAGTTTTTATTTTTTCTAACCTTATCATGTAGTAATACTTTATAGCCTAATTTATAACTAATGTAAAACTGGTAAGAATTGTAAGAAGTGTCCGAAATTTCAAAGTTAAAATGTATGAAATGCGGTATTGGAACATTTATAACAAAGGTAAGAACGTTGAAATATTCGCAAGAAATGTAAAAGTTAAATTAACTTGAACTTTTCTTACTTTTTTTACTTTTTTTCTAACAAAGTAGTAGTATGAATTTTGACATTTAAAAATTACAAAGTAGAAAATTGAAAATTGCAAAGTAGAAAATTATTACTAAAAAATTATTATTAAAAGATGCAAAAGGATATTACTTTCGTGAAATGTGTGGAGGAAAAATGCTGCATTTATAATAAACAAGATCCTGATTTTAAAAACAAAAATAAAAAATAGTTTAATATTTTAATATATCGTCGGCTGATTATTGTTTTGTACCATATCCACTTTTCACTTTTTTTGGTTTAACTGTTATTTCTGGTTGAGGGCTTCTAAACGAACCTTTTAATAATAAAAACACTTAATTTAGCTATTGAAATCTGGTATAATTTTGTTCCATGTCCATTCAATTTAAAAATTTGTTAATATTGTTTTGACTCATGTCCCAATATAAGTAAATATATAATAACAAAAGGTAAGAAAATTAAGTTGAACTTAAAATATAGACCTCGTATAAGGTTATAAAATTATAAAACAGTGTTCTTTATTTCTATACATCTCTATTTTGTTATTAATAATACTAATTTATTAGTAATAGAATTTTTAATATTTACACTTTATTAAAAAAAAGAATGTAAAGTTTAAATTACTAATAACTCGAACGAAACTATGAAAAGTGGACATGGTACAAACCAATAATAAGCCGACGATATGTTTTATGAAATGACTTTGTTTGTATTTTTCGAAAAAAAAAAAATTTTTTGAACTTTTATCAATAATAATTTACTGACATTGACAAGACGTATGTCTTAATTTTTCTTACGTTTTTACATGAGTTATAAAACCATATAAAAAATTCTTATTAGTTTACCTGTTTTGCATTCTTTATATTTCTACCTTTTTTATATTTCTACATTAGTTATAAATTAGGCTTATCTCCTACATTAATATCTAAAATTCGTATGTTTTTATCATAAGATTTTTTATTTATTTCTTTTGATTTCATTAAATTATTTCTGGCTTCAGTATAACTATGTTGGAGAAGTGATTTAAGTTCTAAAACATAATCATCCATATTATATAACGGTTCGATGGATCTAGAAATGGCTGATGGTATTTCATTTTTCATTCCAAAAACAATTTTGTACGGCGTAAATTTAGTAGAAGTATTTAGAGTAGTATTATGTGTAAAAATACCAAAATCTATCCACGTATCCCAGTTATCAGAATCTTTATTTGTATAACAACGCAAATAATTACCCAAAGTGCGATGTGCTCTTTCTAAGGATGCATTAGATTCAGGATGGTAACTAGTGGTTTGAATTTTTTTAATTTTCAACAATGAACAAGTCTTTTTAAATACTTCACTCATAAAATTTGTGCCTTGATCTGTTAAAAGTATTTTTGGCGTACCAAAAATGCAAATAACTTTTCGAACAAAAACATTGCTTACCGTGAATGCTTCTTGATTCGGAATTGGAATTGCTAATAGAAATTTGGAAAGTAAATCTTGAAATGTTAATATTTATATATTACCAGATTCAGTTTGTGATAATGGACCGACGATATTTAGAGATACCTTTTCAAAAGGTTTTGTAGGTGTATTGGTTATTTTCATAGGCATTTTCACCTTTGGACTTAATTTATTTTTCTGGCAAATTTCACATGAAAATATATACTTTATTACAGTATTTTTCATGTTTTTAAAATAATATTTTTGTTTTAACTTTTTTAGTGTACGGTTTACACCTTGATGTCCTCCGATTGGACCGTTATGGTATTCCTCTAAAATTGTTTGAATTTCGATTGGATTAGTAATGTTTATAATTTCGCGTTCACGATAATTAATTTGAATTTTTTTTCGCAATTATCGTTTTCAACATTATTGTTTTTGTTTTTATTTTCTGAATTAATTTCATTGATTATATTTTTTGAACTTAAGTTTTCATCTGAATTCTTCAAAGATTTCTTACTTGAATCTTGAATAATTTGATTTTCGATTAATTTTTTAGTTTTCGCTCTAGTGACGACATTTATTTTAGCTATTTCTAAACGAGATAAAGCATCTGCGTTCGTATTCAAATGACCTGATTTATGGACAACACAATAATCATACTCTTAAAATTTTATGCCCCAGCGCATTATTATGGTAGTTGGATTATTTATGTTAAAAATCCAAACTAAAGGTTTATGATCTGTTACAACAGTAAATTTTCTACCATAAAGGTATGGACGAAAATACGCAGTTGCCCATACTACAGCTAAAGCTTTTTTCTCTATTGTCGAATAATTTCTTTCAGCTTTATTTAATGTTCTACTTACATAAGCGATTGGTAAATCTTTTATTTTTCCCTGTTCTAAACCTTGCTACGATAGAACGGCACCTATTGCAGTGTCACTCACATCGGTTGCTAAATAGAATTCTTTTGAAAAATTAGGATATTGTAATATAGGATATTGTGTTATTGCTTGCTTCAATTTATTGAAAGATTCATCACAAACTCCATCCCAAACGAATTTTGTGTCTTTTTTTAATAAATTGTTTAATGGGTGTGCTATGGCTGTGAATTTTGGTATGAATTTGCGATAATAACCAATTAAACCAAGAAATGATTTAATGGCTTTTTGATTCTGTGGAGGTACTATTTTTA
Source organism: Rhamphomyia laevipes (assembly GCA_963920725.1). Lineage (NCBI taxonomy): Eukaryota > Metazoa > Arthropoda > Insecta > Diptera > Empididae > Rhamphomyia > Rhamphomyia laevipes. The sequence goes on along the minus strand of OY987255.1, from coordinate 96,484,021 downwards.
AAATTGTATTTATTTTATTTTCAGCTGGTTTTATACCTGTTTCAGTAATTACATGCCCAAGATATCATACTTCTTTATGTAAAAATTTACATTTATTAGGCTGCAATTTTAAATTATGTTTGTTTAATGCTTCGAATACTTGAATAAGTTTCTCATTATGATCAGTGAGATTTTTACCATAAATCACAATATCATCAAGGTATACAAAACATCGTATGCCTTGTAAACCTGTGAGAACGATATTCATCAATCTTTGAAACGTTGGGGGAGCGTTTTTTTAAACCGAATGGCATACGAGTGAATTCGTAATGTCCATATGGCGTGCTAAATTGCCGTTTTTCACGATCTTTACCTTCAACTCCGATTTGGTGAAATCTTATAGTTTGTGAAAGATATTTCTGTTTTGGTAGGTATTTTTATGCAACAGTTATTTTGCTTCTCGCAATTAACAGCATGATTATTCAATTTCTCTTGAGATAGAAAGTAATGCAAACAGCGATCACTTAAAAATACTCTACCATTTCTTTTCGAAATTTGACTTGAAATTAATTTTGATAAATTCTTTATCCAACAGTAATGATATTTCATAAGTGGAATTTCCTCATAATCATTATCATCATAATCATAATCATCATCATCGTCATCATCAAATCATTTTCAATATTATAATATTCTTGAACTAATAATAAATTTATATGTCTATTATTTACTTTTGATTTTGTTATTCTGAGTGGTACTATTTTAAAACGATTTTCTGCAACTTTTTTCCATATTTATTAACAGATATATTATTTAGATCTTCAATTCGCGTAATTTGATTTATATTAACTGGGAACTTCATTCCAGCGAAATTTAATACTGTTGAATAATGTGGATAGGAACTAGTTCTATAACTATTACTTGTTGCTGGATATAAAGCTGATGTAATTGCCCAAGCAAAGTACCTATCATCATTATTTTTAATATTTATGCATGCTTTTTTGCGTTGAATTGTATTACGAATTTTAATATATGTTGATCCAATCAGTCTGTTGCAATCATTCATATTTATAGCTAAGTAAATAATTGAGGAAAGAGTCCACCCACTATCTCTTTCTTGAAACTCATCAAGCTCTTTCAAAATACTTTCCAAAATATTTTTCTTAAACCAATCCTCATAGTCGTCAAAGAGTTTTTTTATTTGATGTAGACAAAATTTATCTTCAGTTATTACCTCATCTCCCGATTTAATTAAAAACTCACAACATAATATTGTGTTAATTTTTAAACATAATTGATCTGATTCTTTAATACATCTTTTAACATTATTTTCAAATGCTGTGCAAGCATCAATTAATAATTCTCTAGGATCTTTGTGACCCAAATTAACTATTATAGCTGTTTTTATTCGGTTTTCAGAAGCACTTTCAACATATTCCCATTTTACTTTTACAACATCATTAACAACTACACCACCTGCACCCGTTACACTAAATAACTGTTTTTCTAATATACATTTAATACTTTTCAATCATTCAATTATATATTCAAAATGTGTTTTAGTACCAATATAGTTTGTTTGTCTTATTTATTTACATATTTCTTTTATATAATTATCAATTTCAATCATTTTGTCTATAGATTTTCAATAGGTAAATTATTTATACTTATACTATAAATAATTTTTTTGAATACATCATCATATATTTTGTTTTTTTATAATAGGCTGTTCTTCATCCCCAACATCACTAACAAATTTATTTTTATTAAACATTATTCACACAAAGCGTATTTTTGTAAACTAATTCTTTTACTAAAGAATATCCTATATTTATACACAAAATTAACCAAAGTAAAATTATGAGATCAATATCTTAAATTTTTTTTTTTTTTTTTTTTAATCCCAGAAAATTTTGATTTAGTATGGAAACTTAATATTTAAAAAAACAGTAAAACAATTGTTTATTTATGATAAGACTTAAAAATTATTAACAACAAAAACTGAAACACAAATAAAATTATTAAATTAATTCATATCCCATGAAATCGCTAGAAATTTTTAATAAAAATACATATGTGTAAATTGAAAATATTTTTTTATTAGTCACAATATTTTACTTAAAATTATTATCAATATATTCCAATTTTTTTTTGTACATTTTGTAAAGCACAACATCCTTTGAACATTTTGTAAAGCACAACATCCTCGGCCTTCTTTGTGTCGAAGACATGATGATGTGTTAGTAGAAAATTGATTCATTAAGACTTTTAGATTGGGACAACCATAATCTTCTAAATATCTAAATCATATATACAATAGGTGTCCATATATCCAACTAAACCATTAATCCAAGAGAGCGCCTTTAAGATTGTTTGATAAATTGGTTTCCATATAATTTAATTACATCAATCAATCTGCTTGTACCAGTATTCCAATGTATGCCGTGATGATTGTGATATAGCCAAGAATTTTGAATTTGTTGATCCAGAGGTAGTTTATGAAATGCAAACGATTTTTCAATAATATAATGTTTACATTCAAATAGTGTTTCATTGCTTAGTATTGCAATTTCCTTTAAAATGATTTTTTTATTTTTACCAAGGAAACCTTGTAAATCAACTATTACACTCATTTATGTTAATTTTTTAACTTCGCTGGTCAGCGGATTGTATTCAACTATTCTATCATGAATTAATAAGCAAAAACCTGTTGTTTTTTGGTAATATTTACAGAAGTTTTAAGCTCCATTCTTATATCAACAGGCCCTGTTTTAATCAAATACAGGATTGCATATTGACCTTTGTTAAAATCTATGTTTAAATTATCATATGGAAAAACTTCAGAATTCAAAAACACCTTGAAATCGGTAATGTTGCAATGATCAAAATAGCTATTATCTTTACTCAAATGATTTTGTCTATCTGTTTGCAATGCGAAAATAACATAACGTGGTTTTTCGATTTGACTTGTAGTTTTCACAGTCCATACATGACTTGTGGTCTGAAATAAAATTGGGTATTCATACATATCCCAACTACGAAAGCTCATTTTTATTGGTATACCTCTGTCAATAAACTTCAATAATGATAACTTTGAACTGTCTGATAAAGTATGTGTGGAACCTTCTGTAGCGGATTAATAACATTAAATAAAGTAATAAATAAAATAAATATAAGACCTAAATAAATAAAATAAATATTTACATAATTTCAATAGTACGCATTGAAATATTTCAATAGAGTTAATTAATTACATTATTACATCTCGTGTAACTACCACCTTTTAATTTCTTTTAATTTAAGAGAATTAAAATTAGCGCCGAATTAGGAAATGTAAAATTTTTGATAGGTTACACAAATTTAGAACTTCATTTCAAGTACTCTTTTTGATAAGAAAGCCGAAAGAGAGAAGACGTAAAATCAGAATATATTAAAAAAAGAGGTTAATTAAAATATCAAATTGATCTTTAAAAATCTCGATCATCAAAATTATAATAGGAGATTTTCCATCTATCACCTTGAGGGAACTCAAAAATTTGTGTAAACATAATCTCAGCACCAAAAAGGCACCAGGTTATGACCTCATTACTGGACAGATTATGAAAGAGTTACCAGACCTAGTTTTCCAGAAATTGCAACACATAATAAATGCTAGCCTTAAATTAAAACACGTTCCTCGACATTGGAAAATTGCTGAAGTCATTCTTATTGCGAAGCCAGGGAAACCACCAGCAGAAGTAGCATCGTACCGGCCTATATCACTCTTGCCTGTGTTGTCAAAAGATTATGAGAAACTGCTTTTAAAAAGATTAATTCGTATAATTGGAAATAGAAGTCTAATTCCAAACCATCAATTCGTTTTTAGACACAAACATTCTACAATAGATCAAGTACATCGTATTACGAACATAATTGAGAAAGCTTTCGAAGAGAAAAAGGTTTGCTCAGCAATCTTCTTGGATGTAGCGCAGGCATTTGATAAAGTGTGGCATGAAGGATTACTATACAAACTACACAGAGACTTACCTAGACAATACTACGAGATTCTTAAATCATATTTAGCAGACAGATACTTTCGTGTACGCTATGGGAAAGACTATTCGGAACTGAAGGAAATTCTTGCTGGAGTTCCTCAAGGAAGTGTACTCGGCCCAATACTATATCTTCTATATACGAGAGATATTCCACTAGATGACAGCTCATGCATGGCTACATTTGCGGATGACACTGCAATCCTTGCAGTCGACAATAGCGTGGAGGATTCTACGGCAAAATTACAAAGGGCGGTAAACACGTAAAAAATTGGACAGAACGGTGGCGCATTAAACTAAATGAAACAAAGTCGACACAGATTAACTTTAAGCTGTTCCTTACTCGAATACAGCTAAATATTTGGGTATAACTTTAGATGCTAAATTAAAATGGAAGGAGCACATAAAAAAGAAAAAAGATGAACTAAATATAAAATATAGAAAACTATACTGGCTAATAGGACGAAAATCTGAGCTGACAATACAGAACAAAATTTTGATATATAAGCAGATATTAAAACCAGTCTGGACTTATGGCATTCAACTATGGGGATGTACAAAGAAAACAAATGTTCAAATTATACAAACCTTTCAGAATAAAGTTCTACGTGGAATAGTCAATGCTCCATGGTATGTACGAAACAAGGATTTACATCGTGACTTGAGCATTATACTAGTTGCAGATAAAATCAAGAAACATGCAGTTAAGCACAATCAACGTCTGCAAGAACATGCAAATACGGAGATGGAAGCTGTACTAAATGTCGATAATAACATCCGTCGACTTAGAAGAACCAAACCGCATGAACTAATGGCATAAATTTTACGGGAATTTCATTATTAATATAATAATCTTCCTACTCACGCGATTTAAAAAAAAAAAAAAACACATGATAAACAAATCATTGGTCGATCATAATGATTGGTTGTGATTAAGGGAGGTGTTTTTAATGGGTTAAATTCCCACACTACTACGAGGTGCGTGCGCGTTTTCCTCATAGTGTCTGTCGAGATTTTCACCTAAGCCTAAAATAAATAAAAAAAAAAAAAAAAAAAAAATATTTTATTTACGCGGCTCACAATGTTAACTTCCCTGAAGTAAACAAACCATGGTGGATCGTTGAAATAACGAATTTAGTCCAACTGGTTATATTTGTTTATAAATTGGAAACATTTTTTTTTTGGTTTTCAATCTAAAAGGACTTTATAAATAAATACTCTTTTAATTGCTTATCCCTGGTATATTTTCTGTACGAAAATTGTAGCAGTTATTTATAGTTAAATGTCTGGTAAATTATAGTTTTTTTGTCAATTGTAATCTGTTTCAATGTTCAATCATAACTAAGGTTATGTATAAAAATATTAAATTAAATAGATAAATTTCAGTAAATTTAATATTACGTCAATATATGCAAACCCCTAAATGCTTTTGTTATGATGAACACTGGTGAGGCCAGATATTGTAGGCACTGTCATGCAGTTCTGTTGCCATCAGATGGGTTAATATTTCATAAGTATTTTTGTAAGCTTTTGATTAGTTCGTATTAGTATAAAAATTTACATGACCAGTACAGTAGACTATACGTTAGCAGACTGTTAATTGCATGTTAAATATTATCTAATGTATTAATTTAATCAGAAAAGTAAATAATTATGGTTTAAAACAAAAAAGTAAAGTCCTATAGATTAAAGTCTTTTACGGTAGATCGTAGTTGCCACTGGAGTCTGGAGTTGATAACTAGTATTATTTAGGGTACAACATAAATTTTTTTCTTTTTTATCAATAAATTTAAATTTCAATAAATTTAAATTAAAATTAAATTATTAATTGCATACGGCGTAATGGTGAATTCAATATTGAAAGTGATCCACCACATAAGTAAATTGAAGTATATATAGAAAAAATATATCATCACAATCTGTGTGTTAATATTTTGGTGAAATTCGTCTAATGTTTTGTATGGTTCAACAATACTAGCCTTATATATTTAAAAAAAGTTAAAGTTTATATCTTCATTGAACATTTAGTGGTCCATAAAAGATAATAATTTTAATAAAAGTTTCTGTTTAGAAAAAAATTGATATGAAAAATTATTTAAATACTAAGGTATATATATAGTTAGGTCATAATTCAGCTAATTATAATATAGGATAATAGTATTAGAATTAGTGAATTAACTATAAGTATTGGTATATTAGTGTAGTTATAAGTCTATTGGTATATTAGTCTAGTTATATTAGGGTATTATTAATTTAGTAATTTTTTTTTGTAGGTATATCGTATATAGTGTAATTGTTTTTTTTAGGTACTATAAAATAATTTTGTTTATAAGGTTATAAAAAAACTAAGGTATTTACGAAAATTTATAGATTTATAGACATATTTATATATATATTTTTTTTTTAATAATTACATTAATATATTGACTCATATTTAAATAAATAAATATAACTTAACAAATTATGGACAAAACAAAAACACCAGCTTCAGCAGGTAGAGGAAGAGCTAAAACTCTTGCTGGTGCTAATACTACACATCGAATGGGTATACAAGGAAAAATGCAGCACAAAATCCAAATGGTGAAAGTCTTGAAAAGTCATTGTTAGTGAAAAAAAATGTTCCACATTCAAGTAATAAAAATCCAAATGATTATCGTGAATCGTCAAGTGATAGTGAAATAGAGCTAACACAGGTACCAGTAAGAGCTAAAGTACATCAGGAAGATGATGAAATTCGTTCATTACAAAGTCATTCGAGCGCATCAAGATGAAGACGAGTTAATAATGTTTCCAAACAAAATAACGATACAAATAAAATATTACAAGAAGTTGTTGATGCAACATTAAACGTAAATGAAGCAGTTGTAATGAATAGCTTGAAACAAATTCCTGATTTGATTCAAAAAGGTATAGTTGAAGGAATGAGACAGATGATGATAATGCAGAATCAACCTAAGCCTGTCAATAATGATAAAAATGAATTACAGAATGCAATTAAACAACGATATTCAAATCATGGTATAGATAATGGAAGACAGTATAACAACCAAAATTTAGATGGTAATGGTGATGATCCAGAAGTTTTAACAAGACAACAAAGAAATATTCTTTATGCTTTGAATGGAAATCATTATGCTTCAAATAGTAATTTACAAAATAATGAAGATAATCTTGACAATGTTAATAATCGTTCTCAGTTTAATGTACAACATGATCAATTACTAACAGAAAATGAAAATTTGCAATATCAAAATTCAAATATGGCACAATTTAGTTATCCATTTAAAACACCAATGGTAAATTGGAGATTTAAATTCGATGGGAAAAGTTTAATGTCAGTTAATGATTTTGTTCATCGTGTAAAAAGGATGCAACAAATACAACGTTTGACATGGAATCATGTTCCACCTAGTTAGTTTATTTATGTATTTTATTTAATTCATAAAAATAAAAGTTGTGTTTTTTTCCATTTTCCACAATGTTTATAAATTAATGTTATTAGTTTACTAAATTCAAATTTTGTTATAATTATATTTCCTAACTAAAAAAAATATTAATATGTAGCATCGGCAAGATCTTGTTATTAATCAAATTGTAGTAAATTTTATCCTATTTTTTCAATATTCTGGATTATTATAATTAAGAACTTTTTTTTGGAAAATAAAGATATATTGAATTAAAAAAAAAACGTGGAATCATGTTTGTGTAATATTCAACTTTTATTGGGTGGTCGATCTGAAATATGGTTTTGGTAGTATGTGAGAAAGAATCCGGTATTACGCTGGCCAGAATTTAAAAAAGCTTTATATGGTCAATTTAATACAGTAGAATTTGATGATGATATGTTATTAGCTATGATGGAAAGGAAACAATTAGCAAATGAATCCTTTGATGATTTTTGTTCAGTTCAAGTAGCTCTAAATCTAAAAAAAATGAGTGAAATACCAGAATCTCAGATAGTTAATATTATTAGAAATAATTTGAATGTCAGAATTCAATCAATGATTCTTACAGCACATGCGAATACTGTAGATGAATTAAGAGATATAGTGCGAAAGTCTGAAAAGTTTTACACAGATCACGAGCAATTACAAATAGAAAAATTCATGAAATTGATATAAGCGAAAACGTAGATCAAACACCAGAAAATAGTTATCCAAATTTGTCATCTGAGCAAAACATATCTCAATCTAATTTCTTATCAGAAATTGAAGAGTTACGTTTGCGCGCATATCGTAATAGTCCTGATACGTCTAGATATATTTGTCATAATTGTAAAGAGAAAGGAAATGCTAGTTATGAATGTACACGTTCAATTGTTTTGTATTGTAGATCGTGTGGAACAAAAGGTGTTCGTATCAGTGTAGAATGTCATATATGTTATCCGGAAAACCAAAAGAATCGCGTGTTGAATCTGGAGGTAACGCGTTAGAACTACGACACTTCAGAACAAAATTACAACCGACATTAGTAAATTTAGAACAAAACACAGTACCAGACGTGACAATTAAATCAATTTTAAAAAGACAGAATTTAGATAATAACAAACAAAATATTAATAAATTAAATGAAACTAAAAGTTTACATAAACGAAAATTAGAATATATTGAAGCTAGGAAGGAATAGAATATTTAATAATAATGAAAAGGTAGAAATAGAAAATAAGAAAGTTAAATCAATTAGGAAATATAGATTAAGACATAAAGAAATAAGTAAAGGTAGAAAATGGTTAGAAACTACAATATTAGAAAATTTTAGTGATGATCACAGATGGTTTATTTCAGTTAACATAGCTGGTGAAAATATTTTAGGTTTGTTGGATAGTGGAGCAAATGCTGTTTAGGTACTAATTGTATAGATTCTGTAAATAAACAAAATATTTTAATTAATCTATTAGAGTGTAATGTCAAAACAGCTGACGGTAATCAACAAACAGTTATTGGTTATATTTCTGTACCAATAAATATGAATGGAATAACACAAAAATTTAGATTTTATTTATGTCCATCGCTTAAACAACAACTTTATTTAGGAGTAGATTTCTGGAAAATGTTTAATGTAAATCCTTTTGTGAATAGTAGCAAAATTAGTATTAAAAATCGATTTTATCTAAATAAAAATCAAATTGCTGAGATAGAGGCAGTAGTTGAAAATTTTCCTAAATCGTCCGAAAAATTTATAGGGTTAACTAAATTAGATGAACATAGTATAGAATTAGAAAATGTAGATGATAATGAAACTAAAAGTATTCTAATGCATAAATTAAATAAACGTGAAGAAAATGTTTTAAACGATACAAAAATTAATTTTCCTAATTTCTTAGTACATGATTTAGGCAAAACAAATTTAGAAGAGCATAGTATAGAAACAGGTGATTATATTCCAATTAAAAAGGGATTTTGGCTTATATCACCTGCAGTACAAAAAGAAGTTTATGCTGAATTAGATCGCATTTTAGAATTAGGAGAAATCGAACCAGCAATATCACTATAATAAAGTTCGTTTTTGTTTAGATGCTATGCAAATTAGTTCTGTGACCAAATAGGATGCATATCCTTTGCCCCACATAGAAGGACTGTTATCGCGACTGAAAAGTACCCGTTACATATCTATTATAGATCTGAAGGACGCGTTTTGGCAGATTCCTTTAGAGAAAAATTCGCGGGAGAAAACAGCCTTTACCGTTCCTGGTAGACCGCTGTACCAATTTAAGGTAATGCCTTTCGGATTATGTAACGCGGCACAAAGACTATGTAGACTTATGAACAAGGTGATACCAGAGCATTTAAGAGAAAATGTTTTTGGTTATTTAGATGACTTATTGGTTATCGCGAAAGATTTTGATACTCACATTAAAATATTAAACGAAGTAGCATACCATTTAAGGCGCGCAGAATTAACTATAAATGTGCACAAAAAAAATTTTGTTTTAAGGAATTATGTTACCTTGGTTTTATTATTTCGGATGGTTATTTAAAACCGGATCCGGCTAAACTTTCAGCTATTTCCTATTTTTCCAATTCTCAAAACACCAAAGCAGGTGCGTAGATTTTTTGGTATGGCAAGTTGGTATCATAGATTTATTTTAAATTTTGCTGTATTAGCTGCTCCTATTACAGATAGCTGCTCCTATTACAGTGGCAAGCAGATTCTGGACTTATCTTTGAACAAAAACGTAATGGTAAACTCGTGGAAGAAAATGGATCTGGTAAAATAAAAGAATTGTTTGGCATCGATATTGAAGAAAAAGTTAATATACTGCTGAATGAAAATGATGAAAATCAATAACAACCAAACGCTGTCTGCTTAAATAATATTAATCTTAATAATAATAATATCAATAATAATACTGGTAATTATAATAATAATGGGAAAGATGATAATTGTAATGGCAGTAATAATAATATTATTATTAATAATAATAATAGTAATAATAATAATAATAATAATAAAGAAAAAATGGAAATCTTGAGCTATAATGTTGCAGGACTCGCCAGTAAAAAACTATATCCTGAATTTTTTATATTCCTTAGAAAATTTAATATATTCTTTTTATATGAAACATTTGTAACCGATAATAAAATAAATGAATTTAAAACCTATTTTCAATCACATGAATTATACTTTATACCTGCATTGAAACAAGATTGAGGTAGACCTATAGAAGGATATTTGTATGGTATATTAAAAGAAAAAGGAAATTTCAAGGTAAGCTTTAAAAATATTGTGAATAGAGTATTAGTCGAAATAAAACATCTCAATATCATCTATCACATTGTACCGGTGTACATAAGCTATAGCAAATGGGAAGATGAATTTAACAAATTAAAAGAATTTTTACAATCGTTTGATGCCGGAAATATCATGGTAATTGTAGATTTTAATTCCAGAATAGGCAAATTTAATAGTTCAAACATTAATACCATTGTGAAAAACGATAGAAAATCTAAGGATTCAAAGTTAGATTTAAAAGGTAAACTTATACTAGAAATGTGCAGCGAACTCGGATATTATATACTAAATGGTTGTACAAAAGGTGATGAAACAGGAGAGTATACATTTATTAATAGTAATGGTTCATCAGTAATCGATCTATGTATGGTAAAGGGGGAGTGGACAGAAATTTTAGAGATTTTTGAAGTAAAAGAAGAGAGTTATACTCAGCATATGCCAATCGCGATCAAATTAAATATAAATCACAATAATGAATACGAAAAAATTAAATTATTACCAAAAATATCCTGGAACGACAATTATAAAGATCAATACTTCCTAAAAATGAAAGAATATAGTAAAGAATTGAAAACAGAAAATATAACAAATGAAGAAATCAATAGAAGTTTAAAAGATTGTATTGTAAAATCTATAGTAAGAAAACCTAAAAATAATATAAACTTTCAAGAAAAGTGGTTTGATTGGCAATGTTGGAAAGCAAGAAGAGAATCGTTTAAACATCTCAGAAATTATAAGAAAGCGGAAACGTTAGACAATAGAAAACGCTATATAGAAAAAAGTCGTAAATTTAAGGAACTGTGTATAAGAAAAAAACAAAGTTACTATATTAATCTAGCAGTAAGTTTAACGACAGCGAGAGATCCTTCAAGTCTCTGGAACAAAATAAATAAATTAAAAGGAATAGTACCAGTAATGGGCACAAGAATAAGTGCACCACAATTAGCTGATTATTTTGCTATAAAATTAAATCCACCTAATGCATCACCTACCATACAATTCGCAATATCATATATTGAATCTGATATACTAGATCCAGATTTCACCATGGAAGAACTAACATTAGTGTTAAAAAAATCTAAAAATAATAAAGCACCAGGGGAGGACAGAATACCGGCTGAATATTTAAAAAATGCACCAATAGAGTTCTTACAGAAAATGCTAGACCTTTTTAATCATAATTATAAAACCGCATCAATTCCAACCGATTATCAACAATCTATTATATATCCAATATATAAAAAAGGAAATCCAGATGAAATGGCGAACTACAGAGCTATAGCATTCTCTAATTCCATTACCAAGATATTTTGTGCATTATTACTGAAACGTTTGAACGAATTTATAAAGTTAAAAAAATTGCTATCAGAAAATCAGGCAGGATTTAGAAAGAATTATGGGACTAATGATCAGATATACATTTTAACGAACTTAATAAAATTACGTCAATTAAAAAATAAGAAAGTATATGCATTTTTCATAGACTTAAAATCCGCATTTGACCACATCGACAGAAACCCGCTGATATATAAATTAAATGAAAAGGGAATATCTTATAAATTCATACAAATGCTAAGAACAATATATACTAAAACTACAGCCAAAGTCTGGAATGGCAATGAACTGTCAGAAGAATTTTTAACAACAATAGGCCTCAGACAGGGGTGTATTCTAAGCCCAACTCTGTTCACAATTTTCATCGATGACATTGTAGATGTACTACCAGGAGGAATAAATGTTCTGGAACTTATAATAAAAATACTAATGTATGTAGACGATATGGTCATATTGGCTGAAACAGCGGAATCTTTACAATTAATGATCACAAAATTAAGCCAATATTTAAAAAAATGGAATTTAATGGTAAATATTGATAAATCAAAAATTATGGTGTTTAAGTCTGGTGGTAAACTGGCTCGATGTGAACAATGGTACATCAATGAAACAAAAATAGAAGTAGTAAACGAATATAAGTATTTAGGTGTAATATTAACATCAAAACTAAGTATGGTCAAACATTTAGAAGAAAGATATAGACAGGCAAAGCAGCATTAAACAGTACGTGGAAAAACTTTCTTGGAAACAATAACATACCAAACTCAATAAAATACAAGATTTTCTTATCGGTAATGAGATCCGTAATGTGCTATGCGGCACAAACTTGGGGTTATCTGCAGTTTGATCAAGTAGAAAGGATACAAAAATATTTCATAAAAAGAGTATTTAAGCTACCATCAAACACTCCAGATTATATGTTATATGTTGAAACTGGTATTGCACCACTCTATGTACACACTTTGAAACTGCATGCTGATTACATAATTAAAACGATGACACAAAATAGCGAGAGATTAACGCATCAAATGGCGCAGGTAATTTATAGAAAAAAAGAACTATATATTAAAAAATGGATGGAGCTGGCTGAAGACCATGATCTGGAATTATGCCTTGATGAAAACGAAAGTTTAGTGTGGAAAAATCAGCTGTATAAACTAATTGAAGTAGTTGATGAGGGATACCGAAAACATTTTTTGCATAAAGCACGTACTTCCAATTATAGAAATATTTATATAAATTTAAATCATGAATTAGGAGAACGAAACTATTTTGATGATAAATACTCAACCAGCAATATATCTGCAATATTCAAAATTAGAGGAGAGCTACTATCGTTAAATTATACACCTCATATGGATACACACACATCAACTTGTACTCTGTGCAATTTAGACAAGGAAGAAAATGCGTTTCACTTTCTAGCTGAATGTCCCATCTTCAAAGAAATCAGAAAGCAATATTTCAAAAAATCTATATTAACGATGGAAGAAAGTATCGATATTCTGAATGGGGAATATTGGAAATTATTAGCTGGATATGTTGTGCAAGCGTATAAATATAGAAAAAATATAATTGAAGAATTCATTTAATATCAAAGCCAATATAATTAATAGAAACACTGATTAAAAAGCATAACTTAAATAATAATATAAAAACTATATAAATAATATGAATAACACAAATAAAAATAATCTATACATATATATAAAAAAAATTAAATAAAATCAACCAATAATAACAAAACATTAAAAGCAGACGGCGACATGCCAATGTTTTTTTTTTTTTTTGTAGTATATATTATGTACAATTTAATTGTAAAAAAAAAATTGTGAAAAAATAATAATTTATTAAATAAAATACTATTTGAAATTGAAATTGATTGAAATTGAATTACAAATACTTTGAAAATATCTAAAAAATTAAAAATTTCAATGGTCAGAGCAAGCCACAGTAGCATTCGAAAAGCTTAAAGCTGCCTTAACCACAGCTCCTTTATTAGTAAATCCAAACTTCGATAAACTGTTCTATGTACAATGTGATGCGTGTACAAGTGGTGTAGGTAGTGTATTGTATCAACTCGATGATGATGGTAAAGAAAGACCAATCGCGTATTTTTCTAAAAAACTTAATTATGCCCAACGTAATTATAGTATTACTGAGCTCGAATGTTTAGCAGCAGTATTAAGCGTAAAGCAATTTCGACCATATACTGAAGGTTTACCTTTTACGGTAATAAAGATTTAAGTGGACGCCTTGCTAGGTGGTCTCTAAAGTTACAAGCTTTTGATTTCTCGATTGAGCACCGAAAGTGAACTCAGAACGTGGTTGCTGACGCTCTGTCACGGGTTGATTACATTGATGAACTGTTCATAGCAAATAAAGCAGGTATTAATTTGAATTCACCGCATTTTTCTGAACCGGAATATAATGAATTAAAATCTACAATTTTGGAAAATAAAGATAAACTACCAGATCTACAAGTTTCAGATGGTTTTGTGTATAGAGGTTCCCTCTGGTTTGACGGCCACTTTAATCGAACAGGCTCATCATCCATCAAATGTAGCGCATGGGGTATCTCTAAGACACTTTATCGATTAAGACAATGGTATTATTGGCCACAAATGGTACATGATGTTAGAAAATTTGTTCTAGAATGTAAAATATGTAAAGAGACTAAAGCACCAAATGAAATATTAAGACCATATTAAGGTGAACATTTTGCTATTAGAGCGTATGTGGAAAACGATCATGAGAATGGGATTTGCATTTAAGTGAAATTGCTAGTACATTGCGAAGTGCAGTACATCAAGCTACCGGTACGTCGCCATATTACGTTTTATTTCGACAACATATGATAATGCATGGAAGTACTTATGCAATTCTTAGAAAATTAAATTGTTTACATGGTGATGTAAATGTTGTTGATAAAAATGATAAACAAAATTTAGTAAGAATCAATGTTATCAAATCTCTGCGTAAAGCCTACGACCGACATAAAAGGACCTACGACTTACGAACCAAGATACGGAAATTTTATGTGGGACGCAAATTTCTTAGATGCAGAATTAAAAATGAAATTAGTAATAATCTTTATGAACTAGAAGATTTAAATGGATGTAAAATTGATGGTGTTTACCATGCAAAAGATATTCGTACTTAGTATAGCAATATTTCGTTAATAATGCCCGGCAACTCAGTGTACAGTAGGTATAATGTAGCGTGGCGTGCCCCACATTCGGCGCAAAAAAAACTGTTGATTTACTTATAAATTATACAATTAGTTATTCTAAAATTATATTATTTAGATCATTAAAATATTATCGTATAAATCTAATTTGTGTATTTATTTTTGTAATGTCAGTTTAATCCTTTCTCAGAATCTTTGCTGTTCGTCATAGTCATAACTGTTAGTAATAATTCCAACCATCAAATATTCAGTTTTGTAGCGGATTAATAATATTAAATAAAGTAATAAATAAAATAAATATAAGACCTAAATAAATAAAATAAATATTTACATAATTTCAATAGTACGCATTGAAATATTTCAATAGAGTTAATTAATTACATTATTACATCTCGTGTAACTACCAACTTTTAATTTCTTTTAATTTTAGAGAATTAAAATTAGCGCCGAATTAGGAAATGTAAAATTTTTTATAGGTTACACAAATTTAGAACTTCATTTCAAGTACTCTTTTTGATAAGAAAGCCGAAAGAGAGAAGACCTAAAATCAGAATATATTAAAAAAAGAGGTTAATTAAAATATCAAATTGATCTTTAAAAATCTCGATCATCAAAATGTGATGTTATTTTCTTTTAACATCAAAAACTTCTTCTCAATTTAAATAAATAAGCAACACTTCAAATCACTTTATTTAATTATTTAATTATAATTAATTATATTTTTACTTTAATTATACATCTAACATTTATTTATTTAGTGCAAATCATAAATATATAACCGACAGACATGAAAAAAAACCCTTAACTCTAGCACGATTGACGATCAACTCAACTCTGTTTATCAACTTTTTAAAATTCAAGTCAACCCATGTTGGCAAAACGGTACCTTGATTTTTATTCTCACGAATAAATATCAAGGTCTCATTACCGTCCTTCAATTACCTGTGCATTAGACTTTGCTTAATTAGCAAAAGTGCTAATTAAGCAAGTCTGTTTCCGCTGCAGTTATAATTTTTTGATTTTATTAATTATTTATTATCAAATAATTAAGCGCGTGTTTGGGACAAACAATTAAACGACAGGGTGACTTGTATTTTATACAACACCTCCCAATCCCCAAAGAAAAAGACCAATTTGAAAAATTGGACTTTTTTCTTGGGCAATGGGGTATAGTTGATTCGTGTATTACTTTTTTTTATATAAATTGTATAAACATTTTAATTAGAACATAAAAATATTTTCATTTTTAATTAAATTTAATCCTAAATAAATTTTTTTTTTTTTTTTTTTTTTGTAATAGTATAAAATTAATTTTTATTTTAAAAATAAATTTTTTTAATCTTTTTTTTTTTTTAATTAATACAAATTATAAATTTAATAAATTGTAAAATTAACATTTTTTTTTTTTTTTTAACACAACATCATAGCAAAATAATTTTACTTCATTCCTTTTTTGTTATATTTTTTTTTTGTAATTATAAATAAAATTATATTTTTTTTTTTACAGTACACAAGAAAACTGATATAAATTTATTTAACTTTTTTTTCATTCTCTTTTTTTTTTTATTTCATTTTTTTTTAAAAAAACTTTCTATTTGAATATTTGTTATGTTTACTAAAATAAAATTATAACATTAATAATAAAAAAAAACAATTACGGAAAAAAAACTTAATAGGTTTTTATTAATATTTTTAATTTTTTTTTCTCCCTTTTTTTTAGTGACTCTTGGTTGATAAAATATTTTGTTAATTAATTTACAATTATTCTATATTTCAAAATTTTACATTTATTTATTGTTTTTTTTTAATTTTTCATTTAATTTGAAACCCCTTTTTTTATGTGGGGAAGGTGTATGAGTGAATGTTGTATTTCTTATTGTATTGTATTTACTGTGTTAATTGTATTAATGTTATGTACGGAAGGATACAGTATGAGGGGAAGTGTAAGTGTTGCGTGTATTAAAATCTAGTCCATTTTTATTATCTACAGGTATTGTTTCTTTGTCCAGAGTAAATTTGGAATTTAGCAGTTTTTTATCCAAACATTTTATTGGAGGAATCGTTGGCGGTGGTTTAGTCGGTCGTGGTGTACAGTGTACTATTTGTTGTATATGTAAATAAGTCTTGTGGTTCCCTCTCGCCCATCTCTATTTTTCGTCCCCTTTTATGGGTTTCCCTCATCTACTCCTTTTGGATTTCCCTCCTTGCCTGAGGTTTTTCACTTTTATTTCCTTTACAATATCTAAATATTTTGTACAATACGTATATTATATTATTAATCCTACTGATATTCCGGTCACAATGGAGTTGATAAATATATTGTTGTGTAACCTATCTATTTGTTGTTGTCGTCGTTTTTCTGTCTTAATCTCGTCCTGTATGTTAGTGATCGCTCTACTACGTCGGTCGAATTCTCGTCTGAGTTCGTCGGGTCACAGGGGATGCACCCTTTTCGAATTATTCCTTTCTATTTTCCAGTCAGCTAAAATATCCGTAAAGTTATGTTTCATTACCGGTAATTTCCCGAATACGTATCCCACACTTTTCTCTATCGTCTATTCCTTTTCGTCAAAATATGGCATCTCTAGATATCCTAAAATGAAGGAACATTTTCTGGTCAGTCTAATGATACCCAAACCCTGTATGGTCTGTTTGTACGTATGGGGCTTACAAAAGCTGGTGACCTCTTGACTATGACTGAACATATATAGCCATGTATTCGGGGACTGTAATGGAATCACGTGATTCTGTACTTCTTATATTACATGATGTTGGCAATTGTCTTTAGTGCTTGAATGAAAGTGGTCAGTGAAACGGCTCAATACGAAATTTTCTAATCCTGGCACTAATAATTTGGGGTGAAGTTGTTTGCATACGCGAACAATTTCATTTTTTGCGTTATTAATATTCCGACATGTTGCAGCAAATTCAGCTATAGTAAAATGTACGAAGTGGTGGGCTGAGTTATTAGCGACAAAGTCCCAATCTGGTTTTATTACTGTCAGTTGATTGTCACTTACCGGTTGGGGCAATGGATATATCCTGTATAATTCGAACTCCTCCCTCTGTAATGCATTTATTGACACTCTAATGCCTATTTCGTTTTTCCAAAAACCCAAGTCGATTGTGGCTATTTGATTTAGCACTTCCGATAAATATAAATAGGTGTGGCCTTCTCCTCCCGTTAGATTTTTTGTGATATTTACTAGAAGTTCGGAATCAATTACGTGGGGGTGTATTCGGTGTTGTTGTAAGGAACTGATTATTTCATCCTGTTCCAGGATGTATCCATAAATTCTTTCGAGTTCTGCCAGTACGTATATTATTAACCGGTGTAATTCTAACTCAGCCCAAATTTCAGCTAAATCTCTATGTATTCCTTCCAAGTCTTTTCTTACCCTTTGCTCTAGCGTTTCAATTTTGTTATCCATTTCTGCAGCTCGAGCCGTTAAATTTCCCGTTACGTCCCTCATAAATTCAAAATTTGAGACCACCACGGCTGTTTGTTTGTCGAGTAGTTCTATTGTCTTTTCCCCGTTGTATTTTAATTTCTCTAGGCCGTCATAAATCTTCTCCGCGTCTTTGTTGCCCATTGACCCGAACAACATTTTTTCAACTGTTCCTACTATATTGATTGCCCCCCTTTTTTCTGCCAAAATAGTGGTTCACCCCTTGCGTCAGTCTTGTCAACTTGTCCTTCCATAAGTTAATTTCTGTCTTAAATGTGATACAAGTTTGTGTTTTAGTGTAATTAATTAGCTGTAGACACGTAGTGTCTACCCTTGTAATTATTAATTCTAAAAACTCCTGTAGTTGTTCATTCATCGTCAGTTGCATTTTGGTATAAATATGTAGAGTATCCTGGTATTCAATAATTGGACCTATTCTTTCAAACAATAAGTCGGTGTTTTTTAGTTCTTCTATTGCTATTGGACTTCCCCCAACCATTACCATTATGTATAAATGTAACCATAGTATTAGATATTGCATACCTATAAATTAAAAATATAAAAAAAATCATTGTATAAATGAATTCAAATAGAATATTTTTTTTTTACTAAAGATTCCCTTAACTAAATCTATTTACTAAAATTTTCAGTTGTATTATATTATTAAAATTAAATGTATAATTTGTGTTTTGTATTTAAAAATCTATAAAAATATTCGGTTGATCTGGTAAATGTTATTATTTTATATTATTTCATTTAACTGTTTTGTTTTTATTTTAGTATATAAATTTTTTGAATCATTGTATAAATTCTTTTATCTATGTTTGATTGGTCCATTTCTTTATCCTGTTATTATGAACCCTTCGCAATTTGTTACCTATCTTGATAACAGTATTAAGTTTATTGGGTATACTTACTACCTCATATGGGCCTAACCAACTCAGACTCAGCTTATGGACTTTATTTGGGTTCATTAACAAAACTTTATCTCCCTGTTGATAATTTTCTGACTTAGCATTTTGGTCGTAGTAAATTTTGGCTTTTTTCTTACTGTTGATAAAGTTTTGACGAACTACTTGATGGGTTGTTTGCATCTTGAATTTCATGATTGCACATAGGTCGTCGTAATTATACACCGGATCAAGCTGATGGCTTAGTATGCTGGGTATTGGGTCACAAAATCCATATAACGCGTAGAGTGGTGAAAATTTGGTTCTCTCGTAGGGGGTGTGATTATGACAAAAAACTGCCTCAGCTAACCACTCATCCAAACTTTGTACGTTCTAACTTACCATCATACGCAAATACTCCACGAGTGGTCCGTGCCTTCGTTCTAATGACCCATTCGATTACGGATGGTAAGCAGTGGTCTGAACTTTTGATATTTTTAACAATTTACATAGTCTTTTGAACAGTTCACTAGAAAAGTTGGTGCCCTGATCGGTTATCAATTTTTTTGGTAGGACTGAATATTTTAATATGATACTTCTATAGAATGATTCTGCCACTGTCCCTGCTTCCATATTGGGTATTGCTACGCAATCCAAAATTTTCGTAAGGTCGTCCTGAAAAGTTAAAATGTATTTATTTCCGCTGGAAGTTATCGGAAAAGGTCCAACTATGTCCAAATATACCTTGTCGAATGGTTTCATAGCCGTATCCGTTATAGCCATTGACATTTTGGTTACTTTTCCCCTTTTAGCCTTTTGACAGCTTGGACATTTTTTTATGTATTTACGTATTGAAGTTAGCATATTCTTTCAGACATAGAATCTACGTAGTCTTTTATAAGTTTTGATCACTCCAATGTGTCCTCCTAAAGGATTATCATGATATTCTTTCAGAACACTATTTATTTCCTCAGACGTTTTAAGCTCAATTTTTTCTGCACGTTGCTCTGAGGGTTTGTATAATGAAGAATCACTATCGGAATCGGTTTGCTCATCTGGGGACACGTTTTCTTTGCTGGTTTCTTTGTTGTTCAATCTCCCTTGCGCTCTGGTAATAACATTAAGTTTTACTATTGATTGCTGTAATTTGTTCTCTGATGTGTGACCCTGTAGTACCTCTTCAGCTTCATAGGGTATTCTACTTAGCGCGTCCTCATTTGAATTGCGTTTCCCTGGTTTATACTGTATTATATAAGAATATAATACGTCCTTCAGGGTTTCGTTTGTTATATTCGCTTATTAGCGGTTTGTGGTCCGTATATACCACAAACTCTCTGCCAAACAAATAACACCTGAAATTCTTGATGGCCCAATATATAGCCAGCATCTCCTTTTCGATGGTGCCATAGTGTCGTTCTGCTTTATTTAACACCCTACTGGCGTATGCAATCGGACAATCTTTTCCTATTTCCACTTGAGACAGCACTGCCCCTAGGGCGGTATTACAGGCGTCTGTCGTCAACACGAATGGACTTTGAAAATCAGGATATTTTAGCAGAGGTGGTTTTATTAATAATTCTCGAATCTGTTCGAAAACTTTCTGACATTCTGAATTCCAATCGAACTTCTTATTTTTGGTGGCCATTTTGTACAGCGGTTCACCAACCTTCGCCAGATTAGGCATGCTGGACCTGTAATAATTTACCAATCCTAGAAATGATTGCAATTGTTTTGTGCTTTTTGGAATTGGAAATTCCTTTACACAACGAGTCTTTTCTGGATCCGGTAATACTCCATTCTCAGTGCATTTATGTCCCAAGTAAATGATTTCTCTTCTCAGAAATTTACATTTCTCCGGTTGTAACTTGAGATTGTTTTCCCTAAGGCGTTCTAAAACCAATCGAAGTTTGTTATTATGATCGTCTAAATTTCGGCCATATATCACAATATCATCCAGATATAAGAGGAGCATTCCATGCACTTTGACTCGGTTGAATAATGTCGTTTTTCAGCATTTGGTCAACTTGTTCATGTATTTCTTTACGATGGCTTTCCGGTAGACGATAATTTCGTTGAGCTATTGCGGGAGTACCTGTTTTTGTATGTATTTTATGTCTAATTGATGTGGTGCATGATAAAATATCACCGGGTAAGTGAAAAATATCATTAAAATCCCTACAAATTTGTTCAATGGACTTCTTTTCCTCTTCATTCCAATTTTCATCAATTTCTAAATTTTCTCTTATTAATCTTAATCTTCCCTCTACCTCTTCCGGATAGCTTTCATCATTATTATCTTCCACAAATAACCGATGTACATCAGCCCAAATTTCTTCGTAATTACCTACGTTATTAGTTTTCTTAATTTTATTCTTTTTTACTTCTTTGTCTATTGATCGAGTTTCTTCTGATTCTATTAATTTAAATACTTCATATTTCTCTATTGGAACTAACTCGAGCTCTGGCTCTCTTATAACTACCTCTTCTGTATTAACATTTACTATGCTCACATTTACCTTACCATTATGTGCGTTTACTAAACAATTTCCTAAAAATATACCAGGACCTAATTTCTGCCCTATACAAACAAATTCGCCTATTTCCTTCGTACCTACACTAATAAATTGTTCCATTATCCCTTTGAGATTATGGGTGTCCTCTTTTGTCATCGTATCTAAATTCTTTTCTATGCTTAAATTTGAATTCTCAATTTCATTCTTATTAACTTTCTTATTTTCATTAAATTTTTTTCGCTAATCTCTTCCTTATCGCATGTTTTGTTTATCGCCTTTATTAGGTTTTCGCTATTAGTACTATTTCCTGAATTAATTCCAATAATACAGTTCGAATACTGATTTTGGTTTTCTGCTTTAAAGTTTAAAGCACCCCTACAAGTATTACCTGCTTCAGAAATTAGTTTAGACGTTGTACTAGCTTCCATCCTAGTCTTAATGGGAATACAAAATTCCTGCTTATTTTCTTTTGTGCGTGGGAAATGAAGAGTTTTATGAGGCCCGTTTATATTGCAGTTTTTTGCTAAAAAATCGTTACCTAGTATGCCGTCCATAGGTAGTGTGCAACTTTGGTCCACAATTTGAAAATCACATTCCAACTTACTTGGGGTCAGAAATTG
This sequence comes from Rhamphomyia laevipes, assembly GCA_963920725.1. Taxonomy (NCBI): domain Eukaryota; kingdom Metazoa; phylum Arthropoda; class Insecta; order Diptera; family Empididae; genus Rhamphomyia; species Rhamphomyia laevipes. Next base: position 96,461,282 of record OY987255.1, on the reverse strand, counting down.
GCCTTTACAATTACCCAGGGTGGTACTTTGGTCATGTAAAGTCTTTAGAGTTAGTTTTTGTTCAGGATAAATTTTTGCTGCTTCAGCAACGCTACCTTTATTTAATAAGCTCACCTGAGCACCTGTATCCACCAATAAGGTCACCTCCTTGTTCTTGCTTATATCGAGAGGTAACGTTACTAATGACTCCGGTCCGATATTTTGGGAGATCGGCCCACCCCTGGATGTTTGATTTAGGAACGGTATGAGGGGCATTGACCCATTCCTTCCTCGTTTCCCGATTCCAATATTTGTTTCGATTGATATCGTTGGCGAGATGGGCAATTTACTTCCAAATGTCCCTGCCGTTCACACCACTCGCAGATGTCACTCGTAGCGTCTACAATTACATTTGCCCTTGCAGATGGTATCCTTCGAAGGTTGCAAGTTGCCGCATAATGACCTTCATTGCCACAGAGATTGCATTTTCCGGGCAATTTGTTTCCACCTACGTTATCTCTGCATTCCTTACTAATATGCCCAGGCTTTCCACATCTATAGCAAGTAATGGCTCCATTAATTATTCTTGGTCGACTAGGAGGCGGATTTCGGTTGTTATTACTATTAAACATATTAGGAACGGAAGGTCGAGGGGAAATAGTAGCATTATTATTAGGATAAGGAACTCGGGGAGTGTTAGTATTGTTATTATTTCTTCGGGGATTGTTAGTATTATTATTATGGTAATAGTTCCTAGGTTGGTTAGTTGTATTATTAGGATAGGAATTGGTCAGTATAGGATTTTGGCTAGGTGAGAAAGTATTTGGGAAAGGAGGGTTCGTAAAATTATTCCTACTTTGCTCATTTTTATTTGCAATTGCTGAAAATTTGTTAAAAAATTACTAAACATTTGCTCCAAATTATTAAGGCTCACATTGTTATTATTTTCAGCTCCTAGACTTTCTGCCCTAGTTGGCGAAAGCAAGTCCAGTTGATCAGCAAAATTTCTAGCTGTTTGCAGCAATTCATCCAACCCTCTAAAACTTTTACCTAAAATATGCTGTTTTATGGACTCTGACCTGAGCCCTCTAATAAATACCCTACGAGCGGTTTCTTCCGCATACTGGAGAATCGATCCTGGCTCTACAACATATTTTTTCTGAATTCCTACTTTCAGACATGAATATTTACGAAGAATTCAAGCCCCAAATGTATTGACTGATTCATCAATCGTCTGAAAACATGACTCTAATTCGGATTTTAGTTGTGCTACGCTCTTACGTGAAATAAAATTTATTTCTAAGATTTCCTGAAATTGATCAAACGTACTTATTGATCTATCCTGGAATAGGTCAGCCGCCCTTCCGCGCAGCTTACCCCGAACGAGCTGTCGCAAAACTGAAGGCCTATCAGCTTCGTCCGTTTTGTAGTACGCCTCGTGTGCTAGATCTATGAAACTTTGCAGTTCTAGAACTGCCCGATCTCCTTCACCCGTATAATAGGGAACCCCCGCTAAATAAAGTATGTAAGATGCGCTTAGAGGCATCGTTGTATTCGCATAAGTGTTAAATAATGTCCTAGCCTGTATTCCTGCGTCAAGTCTGTTTCCTAAATTAGTTGGTTTAGTGGGTATATTGTTTTGTATGTGTGATGACATTGAAGGTTGTGGTTGGAATAGTGGTTGGTTAATAACAACAGGTGGATTATTTGTATTATTACTTTCTGTATTGTTTGTTTGTGACATGTTTATTAAGTTTTCTCTAAAATTACTAATCTTTCTAAACTTATTTCTAGTATTATAATTATGAATATAGTTTTTATTTTTATTTATGTTTTTAATTTTATTTAATTTTTTAATTTTATTTAAATTTACAAATTTTTTATTAAAACTAGACTCACTTTTTTTTTTTCTTGCTTACTGCTGATGTGCTTGAATTCTCGATGTTTCTGTTTTCTTCAACGAAAGTCACCGTTTTTCGCCTTGCTCCACTCGTACCAGCTATCGGTTTTATGGTCTGTGGTGTTGATGAAATCGGATTTAAAATTTCGATTATTCTGCTGTTTTCAGATGAAGAATTAGTGTAATGCTTGGATCAGAACGATCAAATGAAAATGAGTCAATAATTCTACTGAATTTTAATACATTTTTCCAAGCATTAACTTTTTCTGGTATTTTATTTTCGTCCATTTATTTTATTATTTTTTATTATTATTTAATTATTAAATTTCTTCTTATTAAATTTATTTATTTTCTCTTTCTGTATTTATTATTTATTCACAAAAAAAATATTTATTTTGTTAATATAATATTATTAAATTTTTATTATTTAAGAAAATTAGGTAAATGTTATATATTTTTAATAAAAAAATATTAATACACTCAAAATTACTTTTTTATTTTTTATATTAAATAAAATATTTCCAAAAAAATTAAAAACAAAATTAAATGATTTGAATTAATTAAAACTTCTAAATATTTTTTTTTTATTTATCTTTTTGATTTTATTTAGTAGATATTTTTTTGAAAAAAAATTTAAAACTTTATTTAGTAGATATTTTTTAAAAAAAATTTTAAAACTTTATTTAGTAGATATTTTTTAACAAAAAATTTTAGATTCTACACTAAAGTATCTTATTTTTATAACACTTAATGTTATATATTTTTATAACATTATAATTTTACTATGATTTTTTTTTTTGTTTAATAGCAATATTCTAAATTAATTTAAATTTATATGTTTTATTTTACTTTTACTTTTTCAATATCTTTAATATTTATTTTAAAAAAATTCATCCTGTCTTTTATTTTATCGGCACAAAACATACATATATACTTTTCTCACTACCCTCGTCTTTTATTTTATCGACACAAAACATACATATATATTTATCTCACTACCCTCGTCTTTTATTTTATCGACACAAAACATACATACATATTTTATATTTTTCTCACTACCCTCGTATTTTATTTTATCGACGCAAACTACGTAAATTTTTTTTTTTGTATATGCAGTTTCTTTTTGAATTTATTTGATAATTTTTCTTAGTTTTTGCACTTCTATGTAATTAATTTTAAACAAAATGTTATTATATGTATTATTATTATTATTATTATTATTGTTATTATTATTATTATTATTATTATTATTATTATTATTATTATTATTATTATTATTATTATTATTATTATTATTATTATTATTATTATTATTATTATTATTATTACTTTAATTAGAACATTTGTTAGAACACAATAATTAGAACATTTGTTTATTTTAACTGATTTAAAAAAAATTAATTTATTTATAAGTTTATTTATAATTTATTTATTAATTTATTTATTAATTTATAAGTAATACAAAAAATAAAAAAAATGTCACCAAATACAAAAAGTTATATAAAAGCACTTTCTTATTTTGTTTTCCCGACGGTAAAACAAACTTTTCTCTCGTTTAAATATATGTAAATGTCTATTTTAATTATTTACCAAATAAATTCTCTTATTATTATTTTTCAATAATAGTTCAAATTTGATTAAAAAAATTTAATATTCGTACCGAAAAACGTAATTTTCGGTTTACCGGCTGCGCCATATGTGATGTTATCTTCTTTTAACATCAAAAGCTTCTTCTCAATTTAAATAAATAAGCAACACTTCAAATCTTTTTTTCTTTAATTAACTTTATTTAATTATAATTAATTATATTTTTACTTTAATTATACATCTAACATTTATTTATTTAGTGCAAATCATAAATATATAACCGACAAACATGAAAAAAAACCCTTAACTCTAGCACGATTTACGATCAACTCAACTCTGTTTATCAACTTTTTAAAATTCAAGTCAACCCATGTTGGCAAAACCTAACCTTGATTTTTATTCTCACGAATAAATATCAAGGTCTCATTACCGTCGTTCAATTACCTGTGCATTAGACTTTGCTTAATTAGCAAAAGTGCTAATTAAGCAAGTCTGTTTCCGCTGCAGTTTTAATTTTTTGATTTTATTAATTATTTATTATCAAATAATTAAGCGCGTGTTTGGGACAAACAATTAAACGACAGGGTGACTTGTATTTTATACAACAAAAATTATAATAGGAGATTTTATAATTAAACAAAAGAGACAAATTTAATTAAAATTAAAATAAATAAATTGACGAAGAGAATGATTTATATTAAAATCACATGGAATAGAAATATAGTAAAAATTATTAAGTAGATATAAATTATTCTGGTGCAGCAGTATTTAAAATATATTCTATTATAACATAACCCGAAAGGTAAAAAATATTTAAAATACGTAAAATTGGTTAATTTAATAAAATATATTTCTATTTTAAAAATAAATTTTTTATGCCTGGTCTAGATTTTTTATGTCTGGTCTAGATTTTTTATGCCTGGTTTAGATTTTTTTTTTGTGCCTGGTTTAGATTTTTAAAATGCTAACATTTTAATAGTTAAAATAAAAAAAAATGGAATATACCAGAGTTATCCAGCACAAAACTTCCAGCATTCATCCTTTTTAGTTGATAGATGTATTATATAATGCATATGTAGAAACTTCAAGAAAAATAATCTAATTCTAATAATTATGGATATTAGAAATCATATATATATATATTAATAATCACTATATTATAATAAGCTAGTTAAAATAATTAAAAAAAATTAATATCAATATAAAAATGTGTAGAGTAAATATTACAAAATATAAAAATATAAAATTTTGTGTAGAGTAAATCACTAAATGTCATAAAAATATCTAGATAAAAGAAAAATATCTGTAAAGTAAAGAAAAAAATGGATTTAACCATTGTTTAAAAGATACTAATAATTAGTATGTAAAATTATATAAACATTTTATTTTAGTGCATAAAAAACAAAAAGAATTGAAGCAACTACATGTCTTGCGGAAAATTATTGGTGAGTGCCTAAATAAAATGGCATTTATTGTTTAATATAATTTTGATCATTTTTCATTAAAATTTAAAGTAAACATTTCATAAGTTAAATAAAATAAAACAAGGTACATTCCTAAAATGATTAAAAGTAATATATAGTATAAAAAAAGTTAATTTTGTACCAAAACTAAATTTATATTGAAAATACGTGATAGTGTAAATTGTCATAAATAAAATTTAAAATTACTATGGTATAATTTAAATGCATTATATAAAAATAGTATTTTTACTAAATTGTAAAATAAATAATTCGATAAAAATATAAATGATTTTGGAATTGGTACAATAATTTAATTTTTGTTATATAAATGATTTACAATTAAACTTAATTATTGTTATAAAAATGATTAATATTATGAATGATTGATCGTATTATATGTATGATGATTTACTTATATATAAAAAAAAAATTATTCTATATTTATTTTGTTTGATTGATTCTTAATATATACATATATAGTTATGCATATTATAAATAAATGATAGTTCTTTTATATAAATAAATTAATTTATCGTACAATGAAAATTATTTGTGTTATATTTTATTTTTTATATATAGTTATGCATATTATAAATAAATGATAGTTCTTTTATATAAATAAATTAATTTATCGTACAATGAAAATTATTTGTGTTATATTTTATTTACGCGGGTCACAATGTTAACTTCGTTGAAGTAAACAAAACATGGTGGATCGCTGAAATAACGAATTTACCGTGTGCCTAAAGCTATGCAAAAAAATAATAATGTATAAGAAGTTCGTAAATTAATATGGAAACAATAAAGGGACAATAAATTATATTTAATTTAGTCAAAAGCTGGTCATGCAGATATGGTAAACATTATCATACAGGGTGGTTAATTAGACCACGTAAATTCCAACACCTAATTTACCGCGGATATTTATGTTGTTATCAAATGGAAAGTCGGTTTAAGTTTCATTTAAATAAAGTTTTTTTTTGTATTTTTTTTTGTGGTACTTTTGTTAGTAAAATTAATATTGTCTTAATTAAAGTAGTTTCAATCGTTTTTTTTTCTGTACTTTCTGTTAATTCCCGTTTGCATAAATTCGCGTAATGTCCGATGGTCACATGTTAATAGTTTTTTTCTGTTGTATAAATATGGTCCGTAACAATGTCGTGGGTACCTGTTAATGGTTTCTCAAGCCCACTTGTTACCAAAATGGTACGTGTATTTATAGCTTCTTCGAGGTTATTATAAGGTAGACAAGAAATAACCCAGCCGTGAGTTAGTCGAGTAAATATTAGCGTACCAGTTGCCTTATAATAACCGATGACCTGTCTGTTGAGTGGGATGTATGCGGCTTACATATTAAGTAAACCAACAGTTACATATTAAGTAAACCAACACTGGTGAAGTAAGAAGAATGTTATACTTCCATTGCACTTTGAATATTTCAAGTTTAACTTTTTCATCTGCTTCTGTGCTTATAATTGCATTATTATCACCTCTAGCTCTGGTAATAATAAGTTCACGTTTAGCATTAAACATTATCTTTTTATAATCTTCAGCAAATCCTAATAAAAGTTTTAATGGCACACAAAAGTTAAAATGTTCTTTATGTAATAAACTTTTGCTTGCAGTATTCCATCCAGAATTGAATGCCATTTTACTTTCATCTGCATTAAAGGAAATATAGTTTTTCAGTGTTGATGTGCATTCAAGTTTTGAAGTTCTATCAATTTCAATACCATTTATAACGAATCTCATCAAATAGATATGGAGCTATGTTATTACCTAAGTGAGCAGTTTTTGAAACCAAACCGGTTTCATCTAAAAGTCTTCCTTTAATATACAAGAAACTTTCACTTGGTAAAATATTCAGATTTTGATGTTGAATTAATATTTGAATGACATCATTGTTTTTAAAAGATTGTTAAAATTGTGAATAATAATGATATTCAATTTTACTTTCATCATAGTTTATGTTTTGAGAAATATCTAATATTTCATTCATTTTTTTAAATTTAATCCAATAGACTTTAAGAAATTCTGGTGTCAAAAGTTTTTTAAGCTGTCCACCTTTTTTAGGTCTTAACCTGTTCACTACTTTTGATGAATTGATGTTTATTTCACTTTTTTTCGGATATTTATTGATATTATAGGTTTTAAATGCAGTCGAATAGTTATTGTTTCGTCTCTAAAATTTATCAGGTTATTGTCTTGGTCAACAAGCCTTAGTGTGATTGAACTTATTCGATTGGTATTCACTAGTAAATAGATTACGATTCTAGGAATTTCATTTATTTTATAGCCTGGACTAACTTCTGGGCAAAATTCGTGTAATGTACTTGCTTATTATTCATATATTGCCCAGGTATGATATTGCACTGAACATGTATAGTGATAACATTTGATATATTTACAGGTAGATCTGATGAATGCCATTCATTAGATGTCAATTTTCGTTTACTGAAACCAAGTAGCTTTCCCACCGAACTTGACGTATCAAAATAAATATCCTTAGTACACATTATTTCACATTTCATGGTATTATTGTTAGCAATTAGTTGAATATCTTCTGCCCCATCATATAATAAATCAAGAGCATTTATGAAGCTATATCATCAATTTCATATGAGCCTATAGGTATTGCAATTACATTGTCATCTATTTGTAAAATATTGTTATGAATATCAATATTGGGTATGGAATTATAAGCAACTAATTGAACAAGTCCGCAAACATAGTTATCATTTAATTCTAAAGGTGGAAAATAATCTGTAGGTAATACAGATTTATTACCCGTAAATGTCAATGTGAATGACATTATTAACAAAGAAACAATGAGCTTATTTATATCAAACATTTCTTTTTATTCATTTTCAAAAATTTAAATAATTATTATTATAACAACTGATTTAAGAAAGCTATACATAAATGACCACATATTATTGTATTATAATTTTGATATGAGTTGTAGTTATACTGCAAATTATAACCTAAATTTTTAATTATTTCAATAGGTGGTTGCAAGTTTCCAAAGCTATCAAAATATGTTACAACATTTTTATTTTTATTGTATGCTACCCAATGAGTACCAGAACCCGATGAATTATCTAAATTAACAATAGCACTCTCTTTATTTAGGGCTTTTACGGGTAAACTATTTCGCATAAATACCCCTCGAAAATGTGGTATAAATTTTTCATACTTATGTAAATCAATTTTTGTAATTTTATAACATCTTTAGCATCTTTTACGGCTTTTTGAAATAACTTTACGGTTGTTTTAATTTTTTTTATTAAATTTCCTATGTCTTTTTATGCCCATTCCTAATTTAATTTTAGCTTTCATAGCGTTTGTTACTAATAAAGAGTTCGCTCGTTCTAAGAAATTAGAATCTTTAGCAATTACACGTTTCCAAGCTTTTTCTGCTAAAACTTTGTCAGCAATGTGTCGATCTTCAGTATTTTTAAATTTCGTATATTCTATATCGTGCTCTTTACAAGCTGTATCTAATGGGTTTATTCCAGGATCATCTCTGTCTAATCTTTTTTGTAATTTCGTACCAGGTCCACAATATTGATAACCGCCTGGTAAATGTAATTCAACTGGCAACTTATTTATAATATTATTCAGAATACCTTCTCCTTTAAAAGCTTTCTCATGACTGTCATAAATTTTATTATAATCAATCATTATGAAGCAATCAATTTATTTATTTATTATGACTGATAAATTTTTCGTTTAACCATTGCAATATATAAATTTAAGACTGATGAAAATTTACCAGTAGTAAAGATGAAATTCATCAAACAACACTTTACTTTACCCGTAAATAATTTACATATCAATATCAAAGGAAACGGCTGTAAACAAAAAAAGCATGGCGAATTACTACCAAATAGTATACGATGTTTAATAGTCGGTCCATTTAATTGTGGAAAAACAAATGTTATATTAAGGTTATTAGAACAACCCAATGGATTAAAGTTTGAAAACATTTACGTATATTCTAAATCTCTACACCAACCAAAATATGAGTTCCTTAATCAAGTTTTATATTAGTAATCGAGTATCTAATCCTCATCAATCTCAGAGCCAAAGAAAATGGGGCCCGAAAAAGTGACTGATAATTTGTTTGGATCAGCGAAAACAAGCATAAGGAGAGATAATGTTAGTATGTTATGTTAAAGAGAAACATATATCTAGAAAGAAATTATCTTTTTATCCTTAAGCTTGATTTCTTGCACTTTCTCACATGCTGAGAAATAATTTACTATTCGCAATGGATTAAGCTCTGATGTTTCCACCACCGAAAACAAAACAGATATTAATAGATTAGACACTTACTGCTTAATACAAGCAGTTAAATAAATAAAATAAATAAAATAAAAATAAATATATAAAAATTAAAGCAACAAAACATTATAATTTGAATTAACAAGCTTCCACTTACTTACATAGGGCTTCACAATTCTGAAAAAAGCTACTACTTCCCTATGACGTCACTCATTAATTTGAGAATTTAAAAAATTATAAATTAAATATAATAACCAATCATGCGAATTGCAAATAGCAGTTTGTTATAAAAATCGAAATTAATGAAATCGAAAATCGTCAAATACTATATATTTATTTTATATTTTAAACATAAAAAATAACATATACATACTTACTAATTAAGTAAAACATATAATATAAATATACATATACCACAAATATACATATACATAAAAGACAAATCCATAAAAAAAGTTTCCTGTAATTAAAGTCAAACTTCCCGGCACAATTATTAACTCGCGTAACATTCTCGAAATGGGTTCATTTTCCCCATAGTCTGTGCTATGAAATTGTATTTTAAAAAGCGACACAGATCTAGGCGAGCGAAAATTAATATTAAGATTCATCTGTTCTAAGTAATTACTTGGTGCACAAACACGATAGCAGCTATTTGACGACGCCTTTGAAGCGTTTGCAAATCTATAAGTTTGAGACGGTCTACATAAGGATGTAAGTTGAAAGTGTCCACCCAAGGAAGCCCACGGAGAGCAAACATTACAAATCTACGTTGGACCACCTCAACTCTTTGTATATGTACCAGCTCATATGGTGACCAAACTTGACTAGCGTATTCCAGTATCGGCCTAACATAAGTCATATATTAAGCCCTAGTAACTATGGGTCAGAAAACTCCTTAGACCACCGTTTAACAAAGCCAAGCATAGAGTTAGCCCTACTAACTATATTATCGAAATGGGAGTGGAAGTTTAAGTCAATGTCACAGATAATTCCTAAGTCACGAATAGCCATGACTCTTGGAACAAGCGCACCATTAAGATAATAATCACGAGGCAGATGGCGAATGCGTTTACGGGAAAACGTAATAGCTTGGCATTTGTTAACATTGAGCTCCAGATGGTTCTTTTGACACCAAATTGAAAATTTATTTAAATCCTCCTGAAGGACAATACTATCAGAGGGAGATGAAATTATTTTAGAAATTTTCATATCATCCGCATAAATATTGGATTCCGACTTTTTTATAATTGAAATAACATCGTTTATGGATAAAATAAAAATTCATGGACCAAGGTGGCTGCCCTGAGGCACTCCAGACTTAGCCGTAAATGAGATCGAACTAGCTGACCTAAAAAGTACCCTATATTGACGATTTATTAAATACGATTCTAACCAAATCAAAAAAAGGTGGAAATCCAAGTGCTTGAAATTTGAACAAAATAATCTCATGCGAAAGTTTATCAACTAAAGTCAGTAGTGATAGCATCGACGTCATGATCAACTTCCATTGCATTATGACTGCTACACACGAATTCCGTTAAATTAGTGGTCGTCGATCTGCCCTTCAAAAACACGTGTTGTTTAGGTGAAATCAGGCATTTACAGTGAAAGAAGGGGGTATCAAAAACAATACTCTCAAAAAGTTTAAGAACAAAGGATAGCTTGGCTATGGGCCTATAGTTACAAATTTTAGCTTCACAGCCCTTTTTATGTACGGGGATAATAAAAGAATCCTTCCAAAAACTTGGAAATGTCCCCACTGACATAGATTTATTGAAAAGTGCTGTGAGAGGCTGTGCAAGGCTATCTCTGCTTTAAAACAATTGCTGGCAGACCGTCTGGACCAGATGAATAATCATCTTTTAAATTACTAATTTTATCAACCACCGTTTCTAAATTAATATTTACACTTACTAAAGATGTCTGAGCATTATTATTTAAATAGGAAAAGTAATTAACGTCTGGCACAAAATCATTATCATTAAAAGCTTGATTAAAAAAGTCAGCGAAGTGATTAGAAACAACTTCGGGATCACAACTTCGGGATCACAACTTCGGGATCACAACTTCGGGATCATTCGATGAATGATTATCATATTTTAATGTGGAAGGGTACCCGTCAGATTTCCTTTTAATATTAATAAATTTCCACAATTTTTTCGGATCTGAAATAATGTCAAACTGCATTTGACTTATATAATTATCATATAGATCTTTAGATAACACGGAAAATTCGTCAGATACGCTAACATATTCCGAAAAAACACAGTCCGACCTAGTTGTTAGAAACTTACGCCATAATTTATTCCTATTATTTCCTAATGAGCGAATTTCATTATTGTACCATGGAGGCGAAAAAACAAAGTTTTTTTGGATGTAAATTGGATATGCACTCAAAAATTAGAGCATAAAAATTAGAAATCATTAAATCAATGTTATCATTAGAATTAAAAATTATATCAAAATTGACATTACTAAGTAAAAAATTTAGTTTATCAAAATCAGTTTTAAGAAAATTGAAACGATAAGGAACCATTATTATTATTATCATTACTTTTACAATTACCGTTCTCATAAGCAAAAGTTAAGGTAAGTGGAGGATGGTAGGCATCCATAACAGACAGACATTCAGTACTTTCTATTACAATACAGTTTTGTATATCAGCCGTAAAAACCAGATCGATTTGACGATTTAAGCTATTTTTAACATTACTAACCTGGAAAAGACTACAATCAGATAAATTATCAATAAATGATGTTTCAACTAAAGAAGTTGCATTAGATGCAACGTAATATAATTCATCATCCGATTCAACCCAAACCAGCATAGGAAAATTAAAATCACCAACAATCAACAGATCATCGTAATCATCCATAGTACAACGCAAAAAATCGACTGCGTTCAAGAAAAGTTGGTAACATTTAATGGGACTAACAGAATGAATATAACAATTTAATACATAAATACTAAGACGACTAACAGAAATTCTAACACATATTAATTCAACATTAATAGTATTAGGAATATTGAAAAAGGAAGCATCAAGATTAGAACGAACCGCAATAAGAACCCCATGCCCTGAAGAATTAAACCCATCTTTCCGAAAGACGCTAAAGTCTGAAGTAAAAAGTTCAAGAAGGAATCAGTGAAATTAATTTTAGTTAAAGCTAAAATGTCGAAAGGAAGCATTTGCGATTTAAAAAACTTCAGCCGTTTTAGTTCGAAGTCCCCTTACATTTTGATAATAAAGGGACAAGCACTTTAGTTTTTTGGCACCGAAACCGGAGTATTTAAATGAATTATAGAACCCGGTGCTCGAGATGATGTAAATTCCTTAATAAATATGCCAGCTAGGCCACGAATCAGATTTAAATAGCACGGAAAAGTATTCTGCAGGAACGGTTATCTTAAACGACGCAACATGAGCTTCTTGTTTACTAATTTTATGGCATTTAATATGATCTATATTAATATATATAAAACTATTTTTTATAAGCGTTAGAACTGCTTCAGACGTAGTTTCTGGGTGGAACCGTGCATTAAAAATAATTATTGGACGCGAAACAACACGTAAAGTAGGAGGAGGTGATAATGGTTCTAAAGACACAGAATAATCTAATGAGGATGGACAAATAGTGTTATTGTTAGTAAATGCACTATTATTATTGGAATTTGTAATACTAATAGTATCAAGTGCAATATTTGAATTAGTAGTTTTCGTTTTATTAATATTATTTTTTTATCTCTAGATTTTCTATTTTTTTTACCCGTCTTTTTTATTTTACCGCTAGGTATATTTACCATACCATTGCCTACACTATTATTATTATTAGCATCAATTGCACTTAAAGTACCTCTTATAACATTCGAAATATCTGATGTTGACTGCTGAGCGGTAGCAATGTTATTATCACTCTGCTCTGAGGATGATAACTCGTCCATGAAATTGTTAATAACAGAGTTTTTAGGAATAACATTACTCGATGTTGTGGCCCTGCAGGCGCTCAACATTGGTTGTAGGTAAAATCTTATTGGAGAAGTTCCAATATGATTGTCCAAAAACGACCATATAATAAAAATATAGCCAACAGGTTATGTTGGTACATTTTCTCTAGAATACTACATTAATTACCTAAAAAGAAAAAATATATATAAAAAAACAAATAATAAATTAATTACATATTTAAAATTTTTTAAATAATTATCTTCTCCAATAAAGTCCGTCCGCCGTCGAAAATTCAAATTGGTTTCATTTTTATAAAACATCCAGAAAATATATTTTTTTTAGTAAACAGAACTGTCAGATTGACAAATGTATTAAATTCCAGTTCCCTAATTTGCAAATTCCATCTGGTGGTAACCGCGCGAAATAATAAATTACCTCGGGCAGGCCGTATTTTCGAATCGGTACAGGCGGAAATGCGAGGAGGTTTCGAAAAGGGTGGAAGGAAAAAACGTGGATTTTCTCGAGGCTTCGGAAAAAAGATTTGGCAGAGAGTAGACGTGTGGTCTGCTGATGTATTTTTTTTTAGTTTTTTTTTGTTTTTTTTTTAGTTTTTTTTAAATCATTTATAAAGAAAAAGTAGTTGGTATATGTAATATCACCAAAATTATAAAAAAAAAAATAAAGACAAAAAAAAAAAAAAACCAGAGTACCATATTAAGAGTTAGTTGTGGTACGAAAAATCGAAGCGGTGCTGAAAATTTAAAATATTTCGGAAAGTCCGAAAATGTTTTCCAGTGTAATGCCCAAAAATTGTATTTGATTTAGTAGAGTAGTTTGTTTTTGGTATTTTTGGTTGCAAATTTAATAGTAATTTTTAGTTTTTGTTATGATTGTAGAGTAGATTTTTTTTTTGATTTTATTGAAATATTATTTTTTGGTTTTTTATTATGTTTAGTAGAGTAGCTTGTTTTTTTTTTTGATTTTTAAGAGTAATTATTAATTTTTTTTTTGTTCAGTATTGTTGTTAAATTACTTTTTTTTATTTTTGGTGCTAAATTTTTTTTTTGCTGGTGGTAGTTTAAGTTTTTTTAATTATTACATAAACATTAATTTTTAGCCGGAATGCGCCAGACTAGTCGGGACAGCACCGTGCAGGAATAAAAAAAAGGAATGTTTTTTTTTTGTTAATTTTTTTATCATTGTTGGTAAGGAGACCAACCATTAAAAAAAACATAGTATTTAACTACCAGCAGCAACGCTATTTAGTGTGCTAAATAAAATAGTTGATTATGATTTAAAAATTTTATTGTTCAATAAATATTAGGAATTAGTTGAGAAAATCAAAACAAAATTGTTGCTATTTTTTTTTTTCATTTATTTATTTGCTATTTTTTTTTGGTTGCTGAATTTTAGAAGGATTGATGACGTCGCCGCATTCCCTTTTCTCCCTTCCTAGGTTTGATGATGATTTGATTTGCAGGTAGGATCGATTGGTTGACTCACGCCCCACAGATTGTGCTAAGCCGGCAAAAAGGAGGAAAACCCAATCGGTCCTTGAAACTTTCAAGGTTTTGTTTTGATACAAATTCGGTTTTGTTCTGTTGGTGATCCGCGGGTTGTGGATCACTCAAGACCTGGCGCCCTCATGATGTGAAAACCTTGGAAGTTTCTAAATCGCGTCTCCTCCGCAATTTCGGCAGTAACCCGACCCACTTGGTTTTATAAAATGTTAATTATTTTATTTTATTTTTATAATTTAGTTCAGTGGCGCTCCAAATTTTTTTTGTTGAGTGGGCCAAAAGATTTATTTTTTTTGGTCGAAGTGTGTAATGGTGCACGGGTACCATTGCCACCCCACAAATAAAATTTAAATTTAAAAATTAACATGTCAAAGCCAAGTGGTGTCCTCCGGTTCAGTTGAGATTTGTCAACTGAACTGTGCGCTGTTACAATGTATCAGGTAGAATTTGAGCAACCAATTGCTCAGTAGTTGATGATTGTACAGGTTGGTGATAAACAATTGACTTGGCCAAAAGTTCGCTAACGATTTTGTTCGTTGATGTTAATTCAGTTTCGACACGTTCGAAATTAATTATAATTTTATCAAAATGTGTAACTTGCGCTGAATTGGCATTATTGAAATCAGTAGAAAGTTTACTGATTGATTTCAATATCGACTCAATGTTAGTATCAACTACTTTTTCAAAATTATTGAGTTTGACAGTATTAATATAGTCACGAGCCAGCGAATAATTTTGAGAGTTTGTAAAAATTTCACGTTGGATCAAGTCTAATTTATCTTTAAAATTATCAATAAATGATAAATCAATGTTTTCAAGTTTTGAAAACAATTTGAGAATCTTCGGAAAATTCTTTTCATTACCGAATAAAACACGGTTCATAATCTGAGTATTTGAGTTAATATTATTACTAATATTTTGCACCTCACCACTCAAATCAGTAACGTGCTTCTGAAGCAAATCAAATTTTCGTTGGAAGTTATATGAAAATTCACAATTTTCAACGATGCTCTTGATAGAGGCTAAATTAGCAGAAAAATTTCCAATAATTATATTATTTTTTTGTTTAAGTCAACAAAAATTGGTGGATTTACAATTTGCGCAAATAAAATTATTTTTTTTAAAACAATCACCTCTTAATTTAACTATCTTAGAAGTATCAATGGCGGTATTACAAATACAACAAATAACCGATTCCATATTAAACAAAAATGTACTTTAAAATTATAAAATTAAAATAATTATAATTTTTGAATAAATAAAAACTCAAGATTTTTATAAATTTTATAAATTAGTTCAAATGGCAGTCAGTCGGTCAAAAAAAAAATCGGAAATTTGACTTTGACCCAAAAAATAATTAAAAAGACAGCAACAATAAAATTATAAATAATACTCACAATTTTTAAACAAATACGACCATATGATATTGAAATTAGTCACAGACCAAAAACAACAACAACAAAAAGAACACAATAAATTAAATTCTTTTGAGAAATATATATCGAGTTAAAACAAAACTGTAACACTACGTCACTAGAAACAATAAGTTTTTTTTGATTTTTGTTATTTTTCAAGAAAAATATAATATTAAATATTTCTTTTGAATTAACTAAAAGCAGGCAGAAATCAAAAATATATAAATATAAATAAATATGAACAAAATAAAACAAATTATTTAGATTAAATTAAAATAAATTAATCACATGCAAATTAAATAAATTTAATTAGATTAAAATCAGAAAAACACAACCGACCCGATAAAGACCAACAAGAGAATTTTGTTATGACAACTATACCAGCACTGGGGTACTACACTTATTCTAACAATAGTGATATTATTCCACCTGAAGAAGCAAAATAACATTCTATATTTATTTTCGATGATATAGCATGTGATAAACAGAATAATATTCGAAAGTATTTTTGTATGGGTCGTCACAATAATATTGATAGCTTTTACTTATATCAATCTTATACACATATACCAAAACATCTCATGCGCGATAATGCAAACTTTTTAATAATTTTCAAGCAGGATGATATGAATCTAAGACATATTTATACAGATCATGTTAGCAATGATATGACATTCGCACAATTTCATGAAATGTGTCTTAAATGTTGGATTGAAAAATATGGTTTTTTAGTTACAGATAGGGATAGTGAAAAGCAAGATGGTGGTTACCGTAGAGGGTTTGATGAATTCTGTTATATAGATTAATAATAACAGATATAAACAGAACAGTTCAATAGCTCAATCAATCAACAGGTCAACAGCTAAAGAGCTTATTAGCTTAACCGGTCAACAGATTAACAATTCCATAGCTTAACAGCTCAATGGCTCAACCGATCAACAGCTTAATTAATTAAATATAATATACATTTTCAAATATGAACGAGAAAGTTATGAAAGATATTATTAGGACTAGTAAAGCGTTAAAAAAATAATGATCTTTAAAATCTGGTCAGATAGAAGCAGAACATGTCTTAGAAGAACATTTTAAACCAATTACATTACCACTCAGAAATGTTGCAAAAGCATTAGAGCAAAAATCAATTTATCCTGAAATAAAACAAGAAAAAATCTTTTGGTGTAATTAAAAAAAAAGAAATCAAGATTTTATGATGATGTTTCTAGTATAAGACAATCAAACAAAACTGATTCTGATGATGATAGTGTAGGTGAATCAAATACTTTATATCAAACATCTACCCCTAAAAAAATTTCATCAAAACTTTTATTAACCCAACACCTATAAAACATATAATTGAGAAACCTATATCAAAATAATACAAAATATTTGAATGTACTTCTTCTATACCAACAAATTTTAATACAACTTTTGGTCCATATTTCGATCAAAGTTCTGCTGAATGGAAAATTGGTAATAAACAAATACAAGTAAAACAAAATGAAATAATTATTGATGAAAGTTCATATATTAGTTCAATTGGATTGCAAAGCCATCATCATCATCAATAGCATCAGACATTCATTTTATGATGAAAGTTTCTAAAAGAAAGCTTGATTATTTTTACTGGGATGATCCAAATGAGCTAGTGGATAGATTGCAGTTGTTAGTATGTTCTCAAAAGGCTGGTCATAATAATCATAATAACGAAATTATTTGTATTTTGGAGGAAATTATTTGTATTTTTAGAGAGGCTAATATTATACAATAAAAGGAAATATTTTAAAGAAATCACATCATTTGCAAATATGCCTATAGATAAGTTTGGTGGTACCAGTCATCCAGTCAGAAAACCTTTACGAGGACTAAGGGGACCTATTGGACCAACAAGACCTATTGGACCGACATGACCTATTGGACCAGCAGGATCTGTAGGATCTACAGGACGTTATGGAATTGGATTTATTTTGGATGAGAAAAATGATTATAACATTCAAAATAAACGAGTTGTTAATGTTCATCAACCTGTTCAGAAAAATGATGTTGCAACAAAAGATGTTGCATCAGATGCAAAAATAGTTGATAAAAACAATACAGTTGTTACTAAACCTTTTAAAGTTAATACTGATCCAAAGTATGAGTGAATGCAAAATATATGTATATATATATAAATAAAAACTAATATTATAATAAGCATTTTACATCAAAATGAGTAAGAAGGATGTTGTCGATGAATTACATAGACCAGCTCGAAAAAACTTTCGCAGACTACGTGTTATTATTAAAGGTTTTGATGATTTTTGGCAAGCTGATTTAGTTGAAATGGGTGCATATACGAAATCTAATAAAAATCATCGATATCTTTTAACAGTAATTGATACATTTTCTAAATTTGTCTGGGCAATTTGACTTTGACCCAAAAAATAATTAAAAAGACAGCAACAATAAAATTATAAATAATACTCACAATTTTTAAACAAATACGACCATATGATATTGAAATTAGTCACAGACCAAAAACAACAACAACAAAAAGAACACAATAAATTAAATTCTTTTGAGAAATATATATCGAGTTAAAACAAAACTGTAACACTACGTCACTAGAAACAATAAGTTTTTTTTGATTTTTGTTATTTTTCAAGAAAAATATAATATTAAATATTTCTTTTGAATTAACTAAAAGCAGGCAGAAATCAAAAATATATAAATATAAATAAATATGAACAAAATAAAACAAATTATTTAGATTAAATTAAAATAAATTAATCACATGCAAATTAAATAAATTTAATTAGATTAAAATCAGAAAAACACAACCGACCCGATAAAGACCAACAAGAGAATGTTGTTATGACAACTATACCAGCACTGGGGTACTACACTTATTCTAACAATAGTGATATTATTCCACCTGAAGAAGCAAAATCACATTCTATATTTATTTTCGATGATATAGCATGTGATAAACAGAATAATATTCGAAAGTATTTTTGTATGGGTCGTCACAATAATATTGATAGCTTTTACTTATATCAATCTTATACACATATACCAAAACATCTCATGCGCGATAATGCAAACTTTTTAATAATTTTCAAGCAGGATGATATGAATCTAAGACATATTTATACAGATCATGTTAGCAATGATATGACATTCGCACAATTTCATGAAATGTGTCTTAAATGTTGGATTGAAAAATATGGTTTTTTAGTTACAGATAGGGATAGTGAAAAGCAAGATGGTGGTTACCGTAGAGGGTTTGATGAATTCTGTTATATAGATTAATAATAACAGATATAAACAGAACAGTTCAATAGCTCAATCAATCAACAGGTCAACAGCTAAAGAGCTTATTAGCTTAACCGGTCAACAGATTAACAATTCCATAGCTTAACAGCTCAATGGCTCAACCGATCAACAGCTTAATTAATTAAATATAATATACATTTTCAAATATGAACGAGAAAGTTATGAAAGATATTATTAGGACTAGTAAAGCGTTAAAAAAATAATGATCTTTAAAATCTGGTCAGATAGAAGCAGAACATGTCTTAGAAGAACATTTTAAACCAATTACATTACCACTCAGAAATGTTGCAAAAGCATTAGAGCAAAAATCAATTTATCCTGAAATAAAACAAGAAAAAATCTTTTGGTGTAATTTAAAAAAAAGAAATCAAGATTTTATGATGATGTTTCTAGTATAAGACAATCAAACAAAACTGATTCTGATGATGATAGTGTAGGTGAATCAAATACTTTATATCAAACATCTACCCCTAAAAAAATTTCATCAAAACTTTTATTAACCCAACACCTATAAAACATATAATTGAGAAACCAATATCAAAATAATACAAAATATTTGAATGTACTTCTTCTATACCAACAAATTTTAATACAACTTTTGGTCCATATTTCGATCAAAGTTCTGCTGAATGGAAAATTGGTAATAAACAAATACAAGTAAAACAAAATGAAATAATTATTGATGAAAGTTCATATATTAGTTCAATTGGATTGCAAAGCCATCATCATCATCAATAGCATCAGACATTCATTTTATGATGAAAGTTTCTAAAAGAAAGCTTGATTATTTTTACTGGGATGATCCAAATGAGCTAGTGGATAGATTGCAGTTGTTAGTATGTTCTCAAAAGGCTGGTCATAATAATCATAATAACGAAATTATTTGTATTTTGGAGGAAATTATTTGTATTTTTAGAGAGGCTAATATTATACAATAAAAGGAAATATTTTAAAGAAATCACATCATTTGCAAATATGCCTATAGATAAGTTTGGTGGTACCAGTCATCCAGTCAGAAAACCTTTACGAGGACTAAGGGGACCTATTGGACCAACAAGACCTATTGGACCGACATGACCTATTGGACCAGCAGGATCTGTAGGATCTACAGGACGTTATGGAATTGGATTTATTTTGGATGAGAAAAATGATTATAACATTCAAAATAAACGAGTTGTTAATGTTCATCAACCTGTTCAGAAAAATGATGTTGCAACAAAAGATGTTGCATCAGATGCAAAAATAGTTGATAAAAACAATACAGTTGTTACTAAACCTTTTAAAGTTAATACTGATCCAAAGTATGAGTGAATGCAAAATATATGTATATATATATAAATAAAAACTAATATTATAATAAGCATTTTACATCAAAATGAGTAAGAAGGATGTTGTCGATGAATTACATAGACCAGCTCGAAAAAACTTTCGCAGACTACGTGTTATTATTAAAGGTTTTGATGATTTTTGGCAAGCTGATTTAGTTGAAATGGGTGCATATACGAAATCTAATAAAAATCATCGATATCTTTTAACAGTAATTGATACATTTTCTAAATTTGGCTGGGCAATTCCAATTAAAAACAAAACCAGTAAAGAAGTAACTAAAGCAATGGATACAATTTTCGAAGTCGGAGAAAACCAAAAAAAATTCAAACAGATGATGGAACCGAATTCTTTAATAAAAATTTTCAAGATTTAATGCAAAAAAATCACATAAATCACTATTCTACATACAGTTCTTTAAAAGCATTAATAGTTGAACGTTTTAATATAACTTTAAAGAATATGATGTGGAAAAACTTTAGTCTTATTGGGTCATATAAATGGATTCATATATTTAAACAATTAATTAATGAATATAATCATAAAAAACATCGCACAATAAAAATGCGACCATATGATGTTACAAAACAAAATTCTAAATATTTACTCTCAACTGTGTATTCACATATAAAACAATTTGCAGACGGCAAATATAAAATTGGTGATAATGTGCGCATAATTAAATACACACATCTCTTTGAAAAAGGTTACACACCAAATTGGACAACAGAAATTTTTAAAATACGTAAAATTCAAAATACAAACCCCATAACATACTTACTTGAAGATTATCAAGGTCAACCTGTTCAAGGAGGATTCTATGAACTAGAACTAAATAAAGTAAAGTATTTTACTATAATAAAGTAAAGTATTTTAAAAAAAATTTAAAAACAAATAAAGATAAAGTATTTGTAAAATGGCTTGGCTTTTCAAGTCAACATAACTCATGGATAAATAAAACTGAAATTCTAAAATTTAAAAAAAAAACAAGTCTTTTATTCAAATATTTATTTTAATGATTAAGTTTTTTCTTGATTATAATAATAATATGTTTGAAATTTACCAAAATTGAGCCGCATAAAGTACGTTATCTTGTTGTCTGTCGCTTATACGTTGGTCGAGATGTTTGCAGTAATCATATAATGTATTGTAAAATCTTTCTCTGTTAACTCTGTATTCAACAATTGTTTCATTAAAAGCAGATATTGCGTAATGGAGACATATATCATTAAATAAAACAATTTTATCAATATTGTTGTGCCTCGTACCTTCGGAGTTCTGCACTCGTACCTTTTTCCCACAAAATATTTTCCCACAATCATTTTCCCATCAAAATTAATTTATAAAATATTAATTTATAATTAAAACAATTAACAAATATTTCCCACAATATATTTTATTTATAAAATATAATTACATTTAAATTCCTAAATATCCGATTACTATCGGATACCGCTGACTAGGCGCGAACGTGCAGACTTCGAATAGAAAAACATAGCTTACCTGGTTGATTAAGTAACGCACAAAAATCAGTCTTGAGCAAAACAGTAAATAAAACGGTCTTTTTATTTTCGTCGAAATTATTTTAATATTAAGAACATCCAAAAGAACACTACATTTTTGGGGCAGCCGGTAGGATGTTCTTGTATATATTACATAATTTCAGTGAAATAAATAATGTAATAAATGTTTAAAAACGTCTAAAAAAAATGTTTAAAAAACCTGTAAATATTGTAAAAAATAAGTAGAGTATTCGGTGTTTGAAAAACGGTGTAATGTGTTTAAAAATGGATTAAAGGATGTTTTAGTGAACAGTTTAAAGTAGTATATACTTATGTGTATAAATATATAGTATATATAGTGTATAATATTTCAAATATTCTAAAATGTTCCACCTATAAAAACAAAAAAAAAACAAAAAAATTGTAAAGAAGTGTTGTAAATGTGTTAAAACCATCAATGAACCATCAATCATCACAACAATTGAACGAGTTCATCTGTACATAGTGCCAACAAGCTACAATTGGTGAGTTTTCCTTTTTACATTATTAATATTTACAATTAATATATACTAAATATAACAAGCAGAACTATGAGATTTTATTTTAAAATGAAACTCTAAATTAACTACTCTAATAAAGTAAATATACTACCACTATATAGTAATTTTTTTTTATATATTTTACAATATAAAGTAATCATAATTTTAGTAATTGCCTGGTGTAAATTAGTTGGTTAATTTACAGAATATTATATTTATAAATAATATAAAATAATATTTAAGTTTTGTTAAACAAAACTTAAATTTTGTTATCAATAAAGACATTGTTATTGGTATACATATATATGACGATTTTATGCATTTAATAAATCCTGATAATTTTGCTAAAAAACAATTTTGTGATTAATTAAAAAAAAATTATTTTCGAATATTTAAAATAAATTTAAAAGTGGCAAACATAAAATGTTCTCTCTACTATATCTATATATTCTCTATTAATATCTAATCATTACACATGCTAATATTATAATTCTCTTAGGAAAGAATAACACAAACAAAAATAATCGTATTCTCTAAACTTTTATAAATGCATACATACACTTGTTTGTGTTGTATCATTGTACATTGTATATATATAAAAATAAAATTCTCAATTATGTATTTTTTATTATTGCCTTCTTAAAATTTTTTGTGTATATGTTTCATAATGCATAATAGTTTTCTAAATTCTCTTTAACTCGCTTTTCTTATGCACACACAAACAAATATAAAAATAAAATATAAATGTTTATTTCCCATACGTTTTGACTAACTTGCGAACTCGACATAAGACATAAACAATACTAAAATTTAAACAAATAATTTGATAATAAAATTAAAACAAGCCACGATTAAGAAACTAATCACAAATATAGAATACATCGAACAATAATATATTTACAGATCTGGGAGTATAATTACTTCCCATGTTATATAATTACTATTAACAGGTATAATTTTATGTTAATAAAATTATTTAGTTCTTATAATATAATAAATAAATAAATATCTATGCAAATACCGCATTTTTCAATATTTAAATAATTTAGTATCGCTTATATTATGTAGATAAATTTTCATAATTTAATGATTTTCGTAATGAAGAAATAAATTGAAATAAATTTAATCAAACAATTAGTTTATAAAATTAATTAAATTTTAGATAAATAAAAGAATATTTTGATTCAGTCTATTAATATTTATTAATAAATAAAGTTTATAGTTTAAAAGTAAATCAACCAGATTCACAAATTTATTTATGTTGTATTTTTTTTTATATTAATAATATTTTATTCATTTGCAAATTCCTATAAAAAAATACAAATTCATTTCAATCTTACAATTTATTTTTACATGAATTTATGATGAAAATTATTAGTTATATAATTTATTGTTACATTAAAATTATTCAGAAATGGGCCAAGACTAAGTAAAATTTGAAATATTGTATTTTAACATTAATACAATAAAACATAAAAAGAAAATTAATTAAACTTTTGAAGAGATCGTTAAGATAAAATTATTTCGTTTTGATTTGTAGAATTTTTTTTATGAAATTTTGCACTTTTTAGAGTTTAAATACAATTTCACACTTGGGGTGTTTTTTAGAAGGAAATCTGAATAAAATTCATTTCTTAATATTGCAAAAGTTTTTATTTTTCCTTCTGATGTTACTTATTTTGGTGTTGTTTATTGTGCTACTTCAACATATGACTTAATCACTGTCTGTTAAATCTTTTCTACCATTTCAAGGTTTCCATTTTGATTCATCTTTTAAAACCTAAAATTCAGCAGGTGTTGTTTTTATATTTTAACCTATTCTGCAGTTATATTAAAATCTATTTTAAGCAACATAATTGATAAATGTTGATACTCAAATTAAAATTAAGATTATACAAAATAACAAATTTTACGAAAGGAATTTGTGTTTGACGAAAGTATTCTTACTAACTCCAAATACCCTGCGATATTTAACCAAAATTAATAGAGTTTATGGATAAAGGAAAAAAGGAACAGCTTGAGCAACTTAAAAAGGAAAAAAAGGAACAGGCTGAAGAAATCAAACGATTCAACGACAGCTTATTATCGGAATTAAGACACGTAACTGGCAGTGAAACATTCAAATTGATCCAAACACAATTAAGTGCGAAGTGGGGTCAATTCACGAGACTGGAAACAACAGACGCCATCCTAAGTGAATTCATTAAGGCTTCTATCACCATTAACGAAGCCAACTCGAACACTATTCAGGATTTGTCACAAAAAGTGCAAAGGCAGGAGAAACTGTTATTGTTGTACAAACGAACCCAACACGCCAGCGACATAGAAAGTGAAGAGTCCGATAAAGTAATAAAACAGCTAAGTGAAGAGCTAAAGGAAAGCTTGCGAAAGCATAAGGAACTGAAAGATAAACTGGAACATAACAACGAAACTGTTGCCGAACTGAAAAAAGAAATAGATAATTTGAAATCAAGTCAAGGCAATAGCTCAACAGAAAATATTGGCCAAAAAATTAAAGAGCTAAACATTAAAGTCGCGATAAAGCAACAACAAAACGCCGAATTAGAAAATAGTATATCTGAAATCTGGGACGACATCGAAAAAACACGTGAGGCCCAATTTGAGAAAACTTTATTCGAAGAATTATCCGAGGGAAGCGATAGTAGTGTCGAAAGCACCTTGAACAATATAAGTACAAACTCAGATAAAGGAAACATGTCTTATGATACAGTAGCTAAAGTTGTGGGTCGGCTAATTCCGCAGTTCTCAGGGGATAGGTCACCACAATTGTCGGGAAAAGTCTATGAATTTTTCAACGCGTGCCAACTGGGATTTAAATGCATCGACGCCAAAGACGAAGCAATCTATGTAGCATTGGAACAACCAATGCATTTGAATTAGTTAGGGGGAGGTCACTGAACACCATAAAGGAATTGGAGACACTCATCAAAAACACTTACTTAACTATAAGAACATTGGATAGTGTAATGGGTGAAATTAAACAATCGCTCCAATTAGCAACTGAAGACATTCCATCATATGCACGAAGACTATCAAATTTAAGAACTAAGGCTAAAGAAATGATTGATTCTTGTTACACTAATGCAGAGTCTGTAGCGTTAATCAAAGAATTGGAAAATTCCGTTGTTACAGCTTTTAAAGTTGGTCTCACAAGTCCAGTCCTTCGGCAATTTGTCTTAATGACTTCCGAAACTGATCTACAGAAACTGGCTGACGCGGTTGTTAATTAACTCTCACAATTTCCAACCTCAAAATTTACCATTTTATCAAAATGTTATACCTTCACATGTCCAAGTTACAGGCTGCAACCCCAACAGCCCTCCCATCCAAGCATATCAACCCGCACCACAACCAATGGGCATAACTGGTTACTTACCCACGAATAATATACTAGTAAATCCAAACACTTACCAGATGCCAATTAGATTGCCGCAGACCCAGGCAACAGTTACCAAACCAAATAGGCATAAAAGAGATGCGTAGATCGGAATTTGCGGTAAAATGTGGATTTTGCGGCCGACCAAACCACACGTATGCAGAATGTCGCCAGCGAAAAAATACCCCGTACTGCGATAGCTGTAAATCGTATGGTCACTTGAAGGGAGCGTGCCCGCAAGCTCAGGTTTTCGCAGTAAGTAATCTTCGGAGAAACAACCAGAATAATTCGAATAGAAACCGAACTAAATGTAACTGGTGTTCAAGAGTGGGACACCTGGAAGATACGTGTTTTAGTAAGAAAAGATACCAGGAACTAAAAACGGGAAACGGTCATGGAGCCAGAAATTCCAACTAAGCTGCGCCCCCATGAAATCGCCGTCACTGCCAAAATTAATGATCATAACACGATTTATGGGGGCGATGCGACAATATCAACCGACAATCCCATCCCGGTGATCAAACACGATAGTCCCAGTCCCACATCACCATAACCAGAGCAATAACCGTGAAATTATTACACAGTCAACGTTCAAATCCATAATACACCAGTCCTTTACCCAGATATCTTTAAGCCAAATTCTTTTTCAATCAATGGCACTTTTAGCGAAACAACCAAAACTTTTGGCGATAAAACAGACGACGTTGTAGATGGCATTTTACCAAATTTTAACTCATTTCTGAGTATAAAAATGGAAAAGGAAAGCCAAAATTTGTTCTATTTTTTGTTCACCAATATGAAAAACAAAGCCTTGAAATATACTTTATCCAGCGTTTATTTAATACCGCTCTGGTTAAGTGTGACCAATGATTTTATGTTGTTGGCAAACTACTTCGCCAACCCAATAGAAGTTATAACCGTAATTCTACACAATAGTCTTTATTTTTTAAATAACTCAAATTTAGTTGCATTAGTCATAATTCTCCTATTAAATTTTAAAAACGCATATGGACATCTGACGACCAGACCTCGCATGGTACAAATATCGTCAAGTGTCCTCAATGGTTTTAGGTTTATATGGAATGGCTGTACTAGCAAACTACGCACAATAAGTTTTCCAAAATTTAAAAATTGGGAATCGAAACGCAGACTTTGTGCTATCAACAGACTCCGAAAACATGACATGTTCGTAGAACTCCTTATGCCGCAGCAAAAACCGGAAAATTTTTGGTCCTAGTAGACACCCGGTGCAGATACCAGTTTATTAAAATATGACGCGTTAAAAACGGGTACTAATGTTAGCAAAGGCGTCCAAAAGCAATTAGGTGGAGTGTTCGGAGGCGCCACTTTCACGCTGGGTACGTTAACGACACAAATTAATTTCTCCCGAAAATTTCAAACCAAATGGCACATAGTAGATAGTGAAAATGACGTACCTGCGGATGGCATATTGGGGCGCGACATCCTTTGGAACCGCTCAATTATCGATACAATAGCTAAGAAATTAAGAATAATAAATAACGACAAAACCGTAGTTACGGAATTAGACTTTAAATCTCTGTCATATTACAAAAAAAATACCCACTTCCAGGTCAGTGAAGCCGTATCAAACAAAATAAAAATCGGGGCACGAAGTCAAACAATCGTTAATCTAAAAATACCACCAACATCGAGTGAATTTTTAATTCATTCACAAGAAGTCGCTGTTGGTGTATACGTGGCAAATACGGTAGTTCAACCCAAAGGAGAATACGTCCGGGTGCCGGTTTTAAATTCCACACTGTACGATTACTTTTTAAACGAAAACTTCACACCCAAATATTCAAATTTCAGTAAATATACAATAGTCACGGAAAATCATAGTAACATTTGTAATCTCACAAGTAATCATTCCGCTAAAAATAGAATAGACACTCTTTTAAAAGACGTAAAGTTAGGAAATAATTTAAACGTAGAGGAACAAGAATCCATTCGGAACTTAATAGTACAATATAATGACATTTTTCTTTTAAATGGTGATCCATTGACTCACACAAATGTACTGAGACACACCATACGCACTGAAACCGACCAAACCGCGATAAACCAAAAACAATACCGACTTCCGGAGGTGCATAAGAATGAAATTAATCGACAAGTAAAGGAGATGCTCACCATGGAATTCACCGCTGTTAGTCGTACCCAAGAAAGCTGGTCCGGACTGTCAGAAAAGATGGCGTGTCGTAGTAGATTTCCGAAAGTTGAATGATGTCACGATCAAAGACGCTTTCCCCTACCTAGGATTGAAGAAATCATCGACCAATTGGGGAATAGCCGCTATTTTGCCACCTTAGATCTGGCCAGTGGTTATCACCAAGTACTAATCCATCCAAGTGATAAACCGAAGACCGCGTTTAGTACAGGTCTCGGTCATTACGAGTTCAATAGGATGCCATTCGGGTTGACAGGGGCACCCGCCACTTTTCAACGTATTATGAATCACATTCTCACTGGTCTCCAGGGAACGAACTGTTTCGTGTACCTAGACGACATCGTGATTTACGGAAAAAATCTAATAGATCATAATAGAAAATTAGGTAAAATCTTTTCAAAACTTAGACAATACAATCTAAAATTAAACACTGATAAATGTAATTTCCTATGCCGCGAAATCGTCTATTTAGGTCACCACTGTTCAGAAAACGGGGCCGTACCAGACCTCTCCAAAACGAGTTGTGTTTCAGAATTCCCAGTTCCGAAAAATACCAAACAAATCCAATCTTTTCTGGGTTTGGTAAACTACTACCGTAAGTTCATACCCAATTTTTCAAAGAAAGCTGCACCAATAAATAAGCTACTTAATAAAAATGAACCATTTTCCTGGACAAATGACTGTCAAGAAGCATTCGAATTTCTAAAAAAGGTAATAATATCCCCACTTATACTGGCTTATCCAGATTTCTCGAAGCCATTTATATTAACCACAGACGCCAGTAACACCGCTCTTGGTGCCGTGTTGTCACAAGGTAAGGTGGGAGAGGATAGGCCCATAGCATATGCCAGCCGCATACTGAACAAAGCCGAGCGGAACTATTCAACAATAGAAAAAGAGTTACTGGCAATTGTTTGGGCCACCAAAAACTTTAGAACGTACCTGTTGGGTCGGCCCTTTATGGTTTACACTGACCACAGACCTTTGAAGGGCGTGTTCAATGTTAAAGACCCGACCTCAAGGCTAATGCGGTTTCATCATAAACTGTCCGAATACGATTACAAAATAGAGTATAAACCGGGCAAGTACAATATAAACGCCGACGCATTAAGCCAGATACCTGGGAGCGAGGAAATCATAAGCGCGGTTCACACGAGAAACCAGGCGAAACAGCTAGCCCAGTCTGAAGAACCAGATCAGGACAACCTAAGTGAACAGGAAAACGAAGAAATCAGTTGAGTTTCCATCTGAAAACAACAAACACAAGGACAATTTTGAGTTCCTCACCGATTCGCAAGAAATACAAACTGTCCTCCGTGATTTTCACGATGCACCTCTAGGTGACCATCAAGGGTCAAAGAAAACGTACTGGCGAATAAGGCAACAATTTCGATGGAAAAATATGGTAAAAGACATCAACGACTATATTAAAAAATGTCACAAATGCCAGGTGAACAAGAGCTCAAAAATAACCAAGATGCCGATGGTCGAAACTGACACTTCAAAACTGCCATTCGACAAAGTTTACATGGATCTGGTAGGACCCCTGCCGCTATCCTATTCCGGTAATCGTTACATACTAACCTTCCAAGATGATTTATCTAAATACATGTAGTGTGTATCGATACCAGATGCGGAAGCAGCGACGGTGGCGAAGGCATTCTATGAGGAAATAATAACAAGATTCCGAATACCGAAAGTGTTGGTAACAGACAATGGCACCAATTTTATTTCCAAACTATTCACGCATACATGTATGTTATTGGGAGTAAGAAAAATGCATATTACAGCTTACCACGCACAGGCCAATGGATCCCTCGAGCGTAGTCACCGGCCTTTAGCCGAGTATTTAAGGAGTTTCGTGGCTACTGATGATGGGAGCTGGGACCGATGGCTCAGACCTGCAGTGCATGTACACAACAACACACCCCATGTCTCAACGAAATTATCACCTCTGAACAGCTTGTATGGTTTCAGGTTCGACATGCCGACAAATTTGAAGAGGAAGCCAACCCCTCTGTATAACGGGGAATACTATCCCAATACTCTTCGATACCAGATACAGAGAGTTCATGAGATGGCGAGGCAAAACCAGCAGAAGACCAAGGCCGTGTCGAAGAAGAATTACGATATGTATACATACCCAATAAACCTACAGGTTGGTCAAAAGGTTTTATTACGAAACCCAGTTAGAAAAAACAAATTTTCACCCATTTGGTTAGGACCTTATGTAGTTGATTCGATTAATGGTACGGTAACCACCTCCATTAGAGTAGGAAAAAAAATCAAGAAAGTACACAATAATCGCTTGAAATCCTACCAAGATTTAATTAAAACTTTCAATCAGTGCAGACGTATTTTTAATTCGCTCATATTTTTAATTATTTACATATTGACTTTAATTATTTACAATTTTTTTCTAATTGAATATAATTTTGTCTTTTTTATAATTTTCGCTGACGTATAGTTTCGCTAGTTTATTTACCTTCATGCAAAAAATAAAACAAATTATAAAAAAAAAATTGTAATATAATATATCAAAAATAATTTGAATAATTCTAAGTGTAATTGTTTTGTAATTATAATTACATATATTTGCCAAGAACATTGACCTAGTCTTACAAACTTGTTGCTGGCATATTTGATTTAATTTTTTGTGGTTTGTTACAATATAAGTGTTTTCATTCTAAAAAAAAAAAACTAAATATAATATGGATAAGCAATGTGGTAATACAAACTGTGCAAATATTGGTAATTGCAGTGATTGGGTTAAGTGCAATGGCATATGTGGAAAGTTTTTTCACCCCATATGTATTGGTATAGGCTGTAGATTAACACCCCACTTGACCGAGGTTTTTGAAATTTTCACTTTTTTTTGCAATGAATGCAAAGAAATGTCACTTGCTCACGTGCTTATGGCCATTAAATGTAATAATGTACATATTAAAAATTTGACAGAGTCAATTAATTCATTGTCAGATACCAATGCAATTCATAGCAGCAAAATAAATAAACTGGCTAGAAACGTTGAAACAGTCAATAAAGGTATTGAAGAAATCATTGTATCGACCGACAAAATTGAGGACTTCAACAAACTGAAATATAAAAGTTTTGAGGAAGAATTATCTAGAATGTCATTATTATTATCCAATACTTTGAACACCAATACCAATGATAACCTTCAGGCTAACCTTATGGAAATAAAAAATGAAATTACTTTTATGAAATCTTATGTACAAAACAAAAATTCATCAGAAACCATTATTGAGCACATAAGCACTATTCATGATGACTTAAACTCTAAAATCCAAGAAACAAATAAAATTCTGTCGAATCAACAAGTGAAACTGGATGATATTTCCTGCAGATATTTTGATTTTGGTCGCTATTTTGAATATACCGAAAAAATTGATGATGTGCAGAATAAAATTAACTCCATAAATAGTGATATCAGCAACATAATACATAGATTTGACGAACTTCCTTCCGAAATTAATAAAACAACATCGCATCTTAATAACAGCATTGTTTCTTTACATAATGATATGTCTTTACATGCTGAACTAATGGCCAACAATTCTTTTAATTGTGTAGCACAAACTAGCATTGTCGTTGATATCCCGAAAACTAATGTTCCAGCACCAAATCATCCAGTTTTGGCTGCCTTAGTACCACAAATCAATATTACTGAAACTAATATTCCAGCACCAAATCAGGTAGTTTCTGCAGCCATAGTCTCAGATGCCAACACACAGATTGATAAATTTGGAACATTATGGTCCAAAGCTGACTGGGAAACTAGGCTCTCAAGAATTGGTAAATATACTTTACTTGACACAGTCTCTAAGGATAAATCAAGCAGCCCGACTATATTTACTTTCCATGTGAAGGCCCTCACAGAGCATGTTACAAAAAGTTTGCTGATTAATTATTTAGAAAATGAACTCCATGTTAAAGTAATTTCATGTTCCGGCATTAAACCTAGAGCTACACTAAAAACAAAAAAAAAATTTGTACCAGGCTGTAAAACTACGAATACACAGCAAATACGCATGGCTTTTTCAGCATCCTGAAGGGCGTTTTATACTTGGTAATCTGCAGTTCACACCATGGGTAAAAAAATTTGTAAATATTAATAATAAAAATAATAATAAAAATATTAAATATTTACCTAACACTATTTCTAAGGCAATTACTACTAATAATATTGAAAAAAAGCTAAACCCCAAATTAACGCCTTCACAAAATCATACCAACTTTAAAAACAAAAAAATTTCATCAAGTAAATGCTTGATTACCAACAGACCGCATTTTAACCTTGATCCCAGTGATGATATTCCTGGTATAAAAACTATAAATTTTACACAAGGTGAAACACGACCCGGAAAAGACATCAAACGACTCACATATTAATCCCAGCAATTCTTTTTTGGATCCTCTTTCCCCCCCCCCCCTAAAATAAAACTGACGGTAAATTCTGCTAACAGTTTTGAAAATAGATATTTATTAGGTCGGTTTAGGGAACCCAGACTTTTCGAGGACGTACGCCTATTTTTGGCTTATCTTTACAAACAACCACAAGACGTTTGTGTGGACGGTAGAACTAAGACTAGCACATTGGTCTCCATTCAAAAAGAAGGTTTACCTACTGATTTCAATGCACTAAAATCATTGTATTATAAATATCATGAACAATTGGGAATCTCGAGCGTTCAGACTGACCAGGATCTAGCTGCATTTGAGTCTCAGTTCAATTCAAAGCATACTGCACAACTCCAACATGCGCAAAAATTGCGTGAAAATCAGGATAAGCTTTTTCGTGAACCTAAATACAAGTCAGCGAAAAAGTCATTCTACATCCCTTTCGGGTAAGTCCTTTGTAAATTCAAGTCCTCTCAAAATTCTTTATCATAATTGTGGTGGCATTAGAGGCAAAATAAAAAACTTATTTATTGATCCCAACTCGAGCCCATGCGACATCATAATTATTACCGAAACTTGGCTTAACGATTATTACAATAATGAAGAAATTCTTAATAGTGATTGGACAATATATAGACATGATAGAGAATATAATTCTTCTGGTCTATCAAGGGGTGGTGGAGTTATGATTGCTGTAAGAAATACAATGTCGGACTATAATATATCTACAGTTCAATCACGTCACTTTGAACATAAATTCATTAATATACTGATTAATAAAACTAAGTTATATATTGGTGCAGTATATATTCCTCCAAATTCGGACGAAAGTATATATAATGAATTCCTTGAGTCATCACGAAAAATAATCAATAACATTTCGGAAAATGATAAATTTTTTATTTTTGATGACTTTAATCGCCCTAAACTTAATTTTATAAATGACAATTCGGACAACCACTTGCTGCCAGTTAATTTTACCGATGAAATTGATTTTTCACTTATTGACCTATTTTACAGTAATGATATTCAGCAAATTAATGGTTTTCCAAACTGCAATGGCAGATGGTTAGATTTAGTTTTTATAAATACCTATGACGATGTAATTGTTACTATTGCTGACCCTACTGTGAATTTATTTTCTAACTCTAAACACCACACAGCCATCATTGTTGAACTTCCCACATCTCTGATTATTTTTAATAAGTCGTACAACAAAAAAGTTGTATTTGATTTCAAAAATGCTGACTATGAACAAATAAACAATGCACTGGCTACCATTGACTGGACTGACATACTCTCATCAAACGACCTGGACTACAATTCATCAGTATTCTACAAGGAAATTTTAAATATAATAGAACTTAACGTTCCAAAAATAATAATGCTCGTCATTTTTAACACCTATTTATAAAAGTGGTGACAAATGCAATATAGATAATTATAGGGGAATTGCTATTTTATCAGCTATACCGAAGCTTTTTGAAAAATTGGTCTGTGACAAAATTTCCACTATAATTAATCCACTTTTAAATGAACAGCAGCATGGTTTCAGAAAAGGTCGCTCCACTACCACCAACCTAATGCTGTTTACTTCCGACATTCTATGTAATGTGGAAAAGGGCCACCAGATAGATGCTGTGTACACTGACTTTAGCAAAGCTTTCGATAGTGTTGACCACAACATTTTAAAAACTAAAATGAACTCTATTGGAATTACTGGGCCTATATTAAACAACATTTTAAAAACTAAAATGAACTCTATTGGAATTACTGGGCCTATTTTTTTCATATCTTAATAATAGAACTCAATTCGTGAGATTTCAATGACTAATATCATCTGCTATTAATGCCACATCAGGAGTTCCTCAAGGTAGTCACTTAGGACCCCTTCTGTTTAACATCTTCATTAAGGATCTTTTGGAAATTCTTGGTGACATAGCACACCTTTTTATGCAGATGACTTAAAATTATATAAAATTATTACTAATTTGTCTGAAGCTAGCTTCTTTCAAAATAAACTTCAGGACCTAGAAAACTGGTGTATTGCTAATAAATTAAACCTAAATGTTAAAAAAAGTCACGTGATTAGTTTCTCTCGTAAAAATACAACTTTGCTGCATAACTACCATATTAATGGTACACCGCTCCATCGTGCTAATCAAATTAGTGACTTAGGTATTTTGTTAGACGTGAAACTTGGCTTTACTAGCCACATAGACCAAATAATTTCTAAAGCAAAAAAATTAAAAGCAGAGCTAAAGAATTTAATAATGTTTGGGTTACTAAATCATTATTCAGTGCTCTCGTCCGTCCGATTCTTGAATACGCATGTCCTATCTGGAATCCGTTCTTTCAAATACATACTGACAGAATAGAATCTATTCAAAAACAATTTTTACTATTTGCATTGCGTGACTTATATAATCCAAATGATTTTACTAATTTACCAAGTTACTCAGATATACTTAAAATAATTAATATCATTCCGCTTTCTACAAGGCGTATAGTGCTCACCTCGTGTTTTACATTTGACGTATTGAAGGGTAATATTGACGTGACTTCTATAGTAAATAGAATCAAATTTAATTATGTAGTCAGACGTACAAGACATACCAGCCTCTTAAAAACATATCCGCACACGAAAGAATATGCCAAGAATGAACCGATTAACAGGTGCTGCATAACTTTCAACACACACTGCAGTAATTACGCCTCAGACATATCAAAAAACATTTTCAAGTCTAATCTTATACGCTCCCTTAGCGTTGGGTAATGCTTACATTTATAATTATGAATAAACAATGTATTTATTTAATAATGTAATTTTAATAATAAATTATAATTTTAAATATTTGTATAATCATTTGCAATATTATTTACATTATCTTTAAATATATGTATATAAATTAATTTCTAGTCAGAAATAATGTACTTATATTTTATTTTATTAAAGTAATTTTTTTTTATATATGTAGTTATATATTTAAAAGTTAATAATTAATCAATGTAATCTCTATAGATTTAAGTTTGTACCTTGTTTTGGTGAAATAAATAAATAAGATTAGAAACCCTAATGGAAGTGGGTACATGTATTAAATTATAGTAAACACCCAATTATAGTAAACATATTAATCTAAGCATACTAACCTGACAGATATACTAATCCTACTAGTAAATAATAATAAACCTACTGATAAGCAATATACTAAACATACTAATAAACATATTAATCTAATAAAAACACTAACCCTACTAGTAAATAAGCATTCTAACCTGACAGGTATACTAATCCTCCTAGTAAACAATAATAAACATACTGATAAGCATACAAATCGAATATACGTTTAAAAACAAAAATATTATATATATATAAATATTTTATTCACAATTACAATAATAAATTTAATTACAGAATCAGAAGCATCGGAAAGCATTGATCGTATCTAACTGTCTATTTTTGTTCTTATTCCTATATCAGGTTTTACAAATATAAAAAAAAAAATTTTTAGAAAGTACATTCTGTGAAATTATTAATACACTACTGTAGTATAATTAAGTAAAAATGAAAATATATATCACTTTCATATATTAATATATAAGATTATAATTTCTTACGATGTTTTACATCAATATTAGCACGTTTAGCTATACTCTAGCACTAGTCCGTTTACTCACCGCCCTACCGCCGCAGCAATCACAACCATCGTACCGCATTGAACAGTTGGCACCAGCACCAGCGTTTTTCGAAAAAATGAGAATGCCGTCTTCTTCACGAAATTCACTCCAATGGACTTCTCCACCGTCCTGGAATTTGCAGAATTGTGTGACCGGAAAATTGAAGAATTACGTTCGCTTGCTAAACTGAAAAGCTTTTATAAGACCTGCAAGTTAATGGTAAAAGAAGCCGGTGTCATCATAGACAATTTGAAACAAAACAACGGCCACATCAATCATATCCTGGTCCACAGCAGAAAAAAAGAAGCCATCGAAGTGATTGGGAGTTTCACAAAATGGGCGTTCGGAACTATGGACAGTGAAGACTCACGTACGATATATGAAGAACTCAGAAATCTACACAAAAACTCTAACAGTAACTTCCAGTTGATAAAACAGCAGATTTTAGTGATGGGGTCCAACTTCGACAAACTGAGTAAACCAATCAAACAACTGGTTTCAGAAGTGGACCAGCTGACAACTAACCTGAAAGATGTGGAGTCAGCCTACGACAACTTCACAGCAGCCACCAACAAGGAGATAGCAGCATTGCAATTGAAGACCGAGATCAATGAGTTATGAGTATCTTGATATCAAAGTTGCTCGAGGTCCAGAACAAGCAATCAACGGAACTATCTATCTTAAATGATCTGTATCAAGGAAAATTACATCCATTGATTCTAGACGGCGATAACATCACAGAGACGCTGCACAAAGTAATGCGAGCAACCAACTCAAGATCTTTCTTAAATTATATGTACCCCGCACAACAAGCCGCGCAATTATCAGTTTACCCGCACGAAAAAAGTTTTCGGGAAAAGGTTACGATTCCAATACCTGATCAGAAAATATACCGGGTATATCGAATACATTCCATACCAACTAAATTTAAAGAAAACTGGGACTTGGTGTTGGACATCAAATCGGACTAAATAGCCAAGGCGGAAAACTATGGTCTCTATATCAGCGTCACAAAGGATGAATTAGAAAGTTGTGCACGCATAACGCATGATCAGCTAGACTCACTCAAAATATGTCGATACACCAAGCCAGTATTGACAAGGGGAAGCTCTGACTGCCTAATAGAACTTCTGCAAAACGCGATCACATCTAAAGAAAGCTGCAAATACACCGCTACACCAACTACAGAGGGGTTCTTAAAAAATTACAATCCAGCAACCAGTGGTTATTCAGCATTAGATCCTTGCTGACGCTGAACATGGATTGTGGTGCAGACCAATTCGCACCCACCTTGAAAGGCGTCGGAATTATCTAGTTCCTGAGACCTTGCGAGATAAGTACTAGATATATAAAGATACCCTTTGAGCAAGTAAAAGAGACTGAAACAACATACAGGCAGCCCAAGGTAGACCACTCGGACATGATCCAGCTCATATAAATAAGTACGAGCACCCTATCACGCCAAATGGAACAACACGTAAGGCACTGCCAATCCAGCTAGGTAATCACGAGGAGATACTAACTGCCCTGGCGGAGTGAAAGAAGTCCTTGGAAGATTTGAAAAAAGAAGCAGAACATGTGGGGAATGAGCGTAGCATTAGGGAACATAAAAAAGAAATCGACGTACACCGATACACCTTAGGTGGAGTCACTGGTATGATAGCTTTTTTAATAATCGTAATGGCCACAAGGACAATCTGCCGTAAAAAAAGGGGTGCTACCAGCGCACCGGTTAACATAACAACCATCACAAATGAAAAGATCAGGTCACAGCCAACAAAGCAGAAACCGGAGGCAACTGAACCAGAGTTCGAGTTACAAGAGTTAATGACGCCTACAAATCCATCAAGATGCACGTTATCCAGGTGCGGGTCCAGGAAAGGAAAAAGCAACGTGACGTTCAGAGTATAGCTAATAAATATATTGATTCCTTATAAGAAATATTCATTTATATGAAAGAGAAAATTTTAAATATTGTTTCAAATAAAATTAAGCACTTATACATATATTATGTATCAAATTTAAGTAAATATAAAAAAAAAAAAAAAAATTATTGTATCAATATCAATTAAGGAATTATATTATGTTAGTACACTAAGGACAATAAAAGAAAAATAAATAATAACTAAAAAAAAAAAAATTTATATCAATAATAAAACTATCTTATTATATAAAAAAATCTGTAACACATATATTAAATTTAAATCATTTTATATATAAATAAAAATAAAAATTCATATCAAACACTAAATATATAAAATGTATGTATCAAATTTAACTAAATTAAAAAAAAAAAAAAAATTATATCAATAATAAAACTATCTTATTATATAAAAAAAAAATGTAACAAAAATCTTAAATTTAAATCATTTTATATATATAAAAAAATAAAATAAAACTTATATCAAACACTACATACATAAAATTATCTTGTTATATAAAATCATATAAGTATGTATAGAGTTTATGGATCGAGCCGGCTCGATCCGAAAAGCTCGAGCTAGCTCGCCTGTTTTTGTTTGGATAAAGCTCGAGTTTTTATCTACTGGAGGCTCGAGCTTTTATCTGTTTTTACATGGTTTTATATAACTTTACCAGCGTAGAAAAAATGACATTATTTCAGTATTGAAGTTTCTGCAAAATCCACAGACAATAAAAGAAAAAAGTAACAATTTCTTTAAAATGGAATCGAAACAAACAATTATAAATGTTATAAAAGAATGTATGAAATTTCTTTCAACATCAAATACCTCGTTAAATTTTCCCGGATCTGAGCCTGAGCCTGAGTCTGATGGAGATGTAGAAGTAGAAGTGGTTAGTACAGAAAATACAATGGATACGGGTCCTGATAATCGTGACGTTCTTTCAATAAAGCTTAATAGTAGCATAGCTAATTGTTTAAAACCAATGAAAATTAGAGCAACATTGGATAAATTATCTCTTACGAAAACACTAAATACTTACGAAATATCTGGAATAATACCACCGAATTTAAAAGATGTTCTAGATAGTTTAAAGTCAATTCAACCGACCTCAACTGAGAGTAAGAGAATTTTTTCTTTGGCTGGTAATGTAGTTAGTGTCAAAAGACACAATTTATCCGACACGAGTATAAATGTGCTATGCTTTCTAAAAAGCTTTTTTTTACGCCAAAATTGAATATATGAATATACTATAACATATAACTAACTGATTGAATTAAAAGGTTAAAGTTATTTTTTTATTTATTTTATATGTATCGTTTTGTTTTTGAATATTTGAATTAATAATAACTGATTAAATTAGAATAGTAAAGTTGATTTCTTATATATTTTATTTTATATGTATCGTTATCGTTTTGTTTTTGAATTAATAAATATCGTTTATAAACATATATAAAGTGTATCTTATACTTTCGAATTGTTTTTTTTTTATACAATATTTTTTTTTATATGTATTTTATTTTATTTATAAGGAGGCTCGGGTAGAGCTTCAGAAAATGGTCGAGTTTCATAAACACTAAGTATGTATCAAATTTAACTAAATTAAAAAAAAAAAAATATTACAATATTAGAGTATTAATCTATATTAGTGTATTAATCTATAGATAAGTAAAAAATAAAAACAAAGAAAGATTCTTGTGCATACTTAATCAACCACAACGTAAACTACCTAGGGTGGGGAAGAATGTTGTGCCTCGTACCTTCGGAGTTCTGCATTCGTACCTTTTTCCCACAAAATATTTTCCCACAATCATTTTCCCCTCAAAATTAATTTATAAAATATTAATTTATAATTAAAACAATTAACAAAGATTTCCCACAATATATTTTATTTATAAAATATAATTACATTTAAATTCCTAAATATCCGATTACTATCGGATACCGCTGACTAGGCGCGAACGCATAGAATAGAAAAACATAGCTTACCTGGTTGATTAAGTAACGCACAAAAATCAGTCTTGAGCAAAACAGTAAATAAAATGGTCTTTTTATTTTCGTCGAAATTATTTTAATATCAAGAACATCCAAAAGAACACTACAATATCAGTAAAATTGGGCCTCACATACTGTTCATATTCCCGTTGTATCAATTGGCCTTGCTCCCTATAGAAGCGATTTTTCATTACGTCATAATTTTCAAGTTCTCTTAAATGACGTTCATGCATAAATACACGATGAGGTCCTATTGTACGTGTATTTCGCAATTCGATGTGTTGTCGGTGAATTAAACGTCTGTGTCCTCTTTCTACCATAGTGATTGGTGTCAATTCGTCAAAGAAATCAAGTTTTAAATTCTGCATTTTTATTTTATTTTTTTGATTGTTGGTTTTTGATTTTAAAAACTAACTGATCAAACAAAATTTTCTGTGTTTTATACAATATTTCAATTGATACCAAAAAAAAATTCAAACAAAAATTACTCTTTTTTACTATGCGAGTTATTTAAACAACAAATTTTATTCATAATATGGTTAAATATAATATTATCAGGGGCGAGTGGCGGCGACCTCCAAGGGTGCGTGACAAGTCCATCACGCCGGTTCGCTCCGGGCAATGCGTTTTTACGTAGCTAACAGCCGCCTTCCTATCCCCTCCCCCATGACCTCCTATCACTTTCCTTATCCTTCCACTTCCGCATTCCCATCCCAAACCTAACGTCAAGGTGGTGTGAGCACCGTGCCGATGTCTGAAAGGCTGGGGGTTAAACCAGTCGTTCACGAGCTCCCTCCGATGCCCAGGCAAGATCGGTTGTACTAAGTGCCTTATCTTGGTAAGACGGCTCTGGCAAGATGGACCCCATTTCCGGTCACACTCGTGGGAACAAGAATGAATGAAGCTACAACAAAAACAACAACAACAACAAAACAACAAATCGGTTCATCTTCCGAAGATGAACTTCTAGCCTCTAGCCAAGAGACTATGATATCTGCCAGTACCAGTTTCGGTACTGAACCTAAAGCCGGTACCAGCCATAGTACCGCAAAGTTACCTGAACGCGGTGGAAGTACCAGTCATAGTACTCCTAAACGTCCAAGTAAACAGGGTACAAGCCGTGGTATCCTTAAAAAAACCAGTCAGGTCAGAAGTGCCGATGCCACATTCAAAAGGCTGTACTCGAAAGCCAAATTCATTTTAGGCAAGATCGCCAAGAATGAAGCTGAGGGTACAGTCAATGAAAAAGACGACGCTGACAAGATTAAATACATGGCAATCGTCCAGGAGTACGATAACCAATCTTCTCAAAAAAAGGTGGCGAAAAAAAGAGATAGGTCTCAGGACGAACCCTCCGAAAGTACGCAGAGTCGTGCAAAAGTCGCCAAAAATACCAGTGGTAATAATGACAAACAAGCCATTCACAAGAAGCTCAGTGATATAGTCAGAGATCACTTAAGACTAGCTGTAGTGAATGAGAAGGCGCATAATAGGCAAGTCACAGCCGATTTATGGGTCAAAATAGAAGTTAAGCTGTCGGAGATGGTAATGGATTGTGTCCTTGCAGGTAAGGGTGGAGCCCTTCCATGCTTTGATTCATCCGAGGTAGTCAGAGGCTACCGGGTGATCAAATGTGAGGATCAGTTCTCTATGGATTTTCTTAGCGAGTGTGTTACTAAGATTAGTGACACATGGGAGGACGCCAAGATTGGCTTAATCCCTGCTAGGGAAATTCCTAGAAGACCTAGAGCCCGCATTTGGTTACCGCGGATGGACATTGAAGGAGAGAAGCTCCTCAAATGCCTGCAAGCACATAACCCAACTGTTCCGATGGCTAACTGGGTAATTCTGAGGAAGGAAACGGACTCGACGGAACTCCAGAGGAGTAGTTCATCGTTCCTTCTCCTAATCAGCGAAGAAAGCATCAAGCCTCTGGAAAAGCTGGATTCCAAGCTTCGATTCGGTATACGGCAAGCTAAGGTAAAGATCTTCCAGTCGGGAAGCCCTGAGCTTGACGAGCTAGACATAGCCAGTGACCTGCTAGAAGAGATGTCTCTAGCCAAAGAGACGGTGGCAGTGAAAAATGCGGATGAGGGTGGTACAGGTTAATCTTAAGCACTCGAAGTGCGCCTCGGATAACCTGCTGGTCTTCCTTAGCGAGGAAGACCTCGATATTGCCCTTATTCAAGAGCCCTGGGTGAATGCGTCTAAGATTAGGGGTATGAACCACAGGAATTACAACCTATTTTACAAGCCTGCAGATACAGTGGGAGGTAAGCCCAGAACTTGTATCCTGGTTAAAAAACACATTAATGCACACTTTTGTTCTAATTTCAGCTACGAGGATTTGACAGTTGTCAAACTGGAGCTAGATAGGGGCAAGGAAATATTCATTAGCTCAATGTATATGGCCCACGATGAACCAACTCCTCCGCCAAGATTTCAACAGCTGGTCCTAGACAAAGGCAATGAGCTGCTTGTAGGCTGTGATGCTAATGCCAGACACACCCTGTGGGGTAGTTCTGAAATAAATGAAAGAGGTGAGTCACTTTTTGATTTTATTCTTAATACTAACTTATCTATATGTAATAGAGGCAACACTCCTACCTTTACCTTTCCAAGTTCAGACAGTTTCGCTGGATGGCAAGATGTAATTGACATTACCTGCATTAGTAATGTTGACTCCTTAACGGTTGACAATTGGAGGGTGTCTGCTAAAAGATCTTTTTCGGATCACAGCTGGATACTCTTCGACGTTAATCTCAAAATTCCTACCCCCAAACCCTATAGAAATCCGAAGAATACGGACTGGGGTAAATTTAAAACTGTATTGAGGCAAAAGTTATTAGTCACAGGTAACGCCGAGGCCAGCATAGATACGGTTGATAACCTTGAAAAGGAGACGGACAGATTTGCCAAAGCCATGGAGGTTTCCTTCAAGGTATCGTGTCCCATAAAACGTAGCAAAAAATCATTCCCAGTTTGGTGGAATGAAGAACTTACCAATCTGAGGAGGATGACCAGAGAGGCATATAATGTTTGCTATAGGCAGAACACTTGGCAGCTCTACAAAGATCGCCTCAGAGTATATAAGAAAGCAATACGTACGGCCAAAAGTCTCACTTGGCGCGAGTATTGTGAGTCGGTTGAAAGTACTCGAGACTCGGCCAGACTTAGCAGAGTCCTATCCAAAGAACACTCTAATCCTTCCTTCCTAAGAACTACGGAGGGGGTTTGGACTGAGTCATCTTATGATACATTAAATCTCTTAGTGGGTACCCACTTTCCAGGCTGCTCAGAGGTTGACCAGCCATTTGCTCAGTCAGTAGAGCGTGCTGATCGTGAGCAAATAGCAGTATGGGTTGACAAAACAATCAGCCTTGATAAGGTCGCCTGGGCGATCGATAATTTTTCACCGTACAAATCTCCTGGTTTGGATGGTATTTTTCCTAAAATGTTACAAGAATCGAAGGAGCTAGTTGCTCCAGTTATGGTTAAACTTTTCAAAGGTAGTCTTTCACTAGGTTATATTCCACAGTCGTGGAGACGTGTGAAAGTTGTATTTATACCAAAAGCCGGTAAAAGGGGGCATGAAGAGGCGAAAGATTTTAGGCCAATTAGCCTGTCTTCCTTTATGCTGAAAACCCTAGAACGAATTCTAGAGCTGGAATTGCGAAAGACCCTGGAGAGAACTCCACTCTGTAAATCCCAACATGCGTACTGTAAAGGTAAATCCACAGAAACCGCGCTGAGTGAAGTAGTGCGTACTGTGGAGCAATCTATCCAATACAAACAATACACGTTAGCCTCCTTTCTGGACATAGAAGGAGCGTTTAATAACGTTCATGTTACGGCTATCCAGGAGTCCTTGGTTGAGCTAGGTGCTCCAAGGGCACTGAATCAGTGGATAACAAACATGCTAATGGCCAG
This sequence comes from Rhamphomyia laevipes, assembly GCA_963920725.1. Lineage (NCBI taxonomy): Eukaryota > Metazoa > Arthropoda > Insecta > Diptera > Empididae > Rhamphomyia > Rhamphomyia laevipes. Next base: position 96,416,970 of record OY987255.1, on the reverse strand, counting down.
AGAGATCCAAGCGGATCTTGGCAATTGTAGGATCACCAAGCGAGTAAGTAGGGGCACTCCACAAGGGGGTGTTCTATCTCCGCTGCTGTGGATATTGGTGATGAACAAAATATTAAAAATACTAAAAGTAGAGGGCGTTAATGCAACAGCATATGCTGATGACTTAGCGATATTAGTCTCTGGTAAGCATCTTCACATAATCAGTGAGATTATGGGCAGAGCTTTAAGAAGAGTTAGTGCGTGGGCCAAAGGGTGTGGCCTGAGGGCGAACCCGCAGAAAACTGAACTAATGTTATTTACGACCAAAACGAAAATACCAGCATTCACCTGTCCAAGTCTGGACGGAGTCTTGCTGAACCTTTCCTCTAATGTAAAATATCTGGGCGTAGTTCTCGACCCTAAATTAAATTGGAAGTCAAATGTAGAAGAAAGAGTCAAGAAGGCATGTGTAGCCTTATATGCTAGCAAAAAAATGCTCGGTAAAAAATGGGGGTTGAAGCCGCGCATGGCTTTATGGCTGTTTACGGCTATAGTACGACCAATTCTTACCTATGGTTCCATAGTATGGTGGCCAGCATTGGAGAAGGAGTACAATCGTACCAAGCTAGGTAGGGTTCAGAGGAGCGCGTGTATAGGTGTTTCGGGTGCGTTGAGATCGACGCCAAGAGATGCACTAGACGTAATCTTCTACCTTCTCCCCCCTGACCTTCATATAAAATATTTATCTGCGTGTAGTGCAGTCAGACTCAGAGAAAATGGGTCGTGGCTTAATAAACCCTACGGTCATAGCAGTATTCTTGGCCTTATTAATAATACCATGCTGCCAGCATCAACGGATTACATCACTCCCAAGTTAGACCTTGAGAAGACATTCAAGGTCCTGATACCAACCAGAAGGGATTGGAAGAATAATAATCCGCTGATCGGGTTTGATATGACAGTATTCACTGACGGTTCAAAGATGGACTGTGGCGTGGGCGCTGGAGTGTATTCGGAAACACTAAATATCAGAAAATCCTTTAGATTACCAAACAAATCCAGTGTATTCCAGGCGGAAATGCTAGCCATTTGGAAAGCATGCCAAATACTTGGAGAAGTAAACCCTCCCTGCAATAGTGTAGCAATAGTATCAGATAGCCAGGCGGCTATTCTGGCACTAAATTCCAAGCTAATATCCTCTAAACTAGTCAACATGTGCGTGGCAGAGCTGGCGCGTCTGGCTAGTAGATACAACGTCAAGCTACTCTGGGTTCCTGGTCATAGGAACATCCCAGGGAACGAAATGGCCGATGAATTAGCGAGAGAGGGCTCCAGCATGGAAGTTTCGTTAGCGGAACAGGTTGACCCTCCCATTAATACTATAAAAAGAGAATTATACCTACACTTCTTATCTCAAGCCAACTCTAGGTGGTCTAGTCTAACCACGTGCAAAACGACCAGGAAAACCTGGCCGTCTTACAACAAGAGTAAAACAGATAACATTCTAAAAATCCCCCGAAAGAACATAGCCAGAACGGTAGCTGTGTATACGGGTCACTGGCCCATTGGTGAACATGCGGCCAGACTTGGCATCCCGTTCAACCACATATGTCGCAGCTGCAAAGAACCAAGCGAAAAAGAGACGGTAACACACTTCATCTGCAAGTGCCCGGCACTGGCAAGAGCCAGGCTCTGTTTGCTTGGCAGCCCTTCCTTCAACGACCTCAACGATCTCGCCGCGAAGTGGCCTACAGAAACTGTCAAATTTCTGAATGCCACGGGTTGGATCTAAAAACTACCTAATAATTACTGTGGTCACGAGAGTGAGTGGTAACAAAACGGCGCAAATGCGCTAATTGGAACTCCATGTCAGCGGATATGTAGTTCGCCACTTTTACCAACCAACCAACCAATAATATTATCAACAAAAATTTAATTAATAATCAATTTTTTTTTTAAATTTAACTTGATTTATAATTCTTATCTAAACAATAAAATTATAATTATCCCAAAAAATTCATAGCATATTGACTTTTAGGTTTCTGTCTTATTATATACAAAAAATAGAGGACTCTTTAATGATAATAATAATACTCTATATGTCCACGCAAAAAAAATTCAAAACTATAACAAAAACAATTTACAACAACAACCATACATGTACTAAAAATATTCTAATCAAAACAAATGTAAAAAACTCCGAGGTTGAACAAATTTGGGGGCTTGTTCACACTTTTACATAATCAACCAAACACACAGAATTATACATAGGCAAACTGATAGACTGACAAATAACACATGGATAAATAAAACTGAAATTCTAAAATAAAAACAAATATAAAAGTCTTTTATTCAATAAAATTTACAATCATTGCAAAAGTTTGTTTAATTGTTGTTGTTGTTGCGGTTGTGTCAGTTGATGTTGTTTCAGTTGATGTTTCTTCACATGGTGTTGTTGTTAACCAGATATCCATTAGTTCCAATGTATTATTTAACTCATCAATATCCATTTTATGAATTATTTCAGTTGTTTCATCTACCTTTGCAATAGTCATTAATTTAAGGACTAATTCAACTGCGACTCAGCTAATTCAGCATTTGTTTGTAGTTTTATTTATTTATTCGTCTACCGAAAATACAATCTTACAGACTACTTATATATTAATTAACAATTTAAAAAATTCAAAAATTCAAAATTCAAAAAATAACAAATTATTTCATAGCGATTATGTAAGTATTTAATTTAATTTTCAATCATGAAAAGTTCTTTTAAAAATTTTATGAAATCTGCTCTATTAACATTTAAATTTAACGAACTGGAAACAGAATCAAACATAATAATGCACCTTGTGACGTGTTCTTGTAGGCCATAATTAGTCCTATGGAAGGGCGGATAGAATAAAGTTTGAATCCTAGAACTATATGGACGATTTAACTCATTAAAGACCATACACAAATACTGACAATCAATTTTATTTGACAGGATATCTCATACAAACGTTATAAAAAATATCTTTCGACGAATTTCTAAAGTTTCTAATCCTAGTAATTTGCACCTAACAGGATAAGATGGAGATACAGCTAAATTGTAACGTCGTTAACAAAATCTAGTAAAATTTCTTTGAACTTTTTTTATTTTATTTGTGTGAACTGCGTACACCAGACTACTGCAGCATATTCTAAAATAGAACGAACCAAAGAAATAAATAAAGTTTTTAACGAGAATATATTATGGACATTTTTTGTATTTCTTTTAATGAAACCAACCATTCTGAACGCTTTCGATGTATTATATTCAATATGTACATTAAAACACATTTTGTCATTATAATAAACACCCAAGTCTTTAATTTTGTTAACAACATCCAACATATTACCATTGATAGTGAAATTACCATCAATTACGTAACGTTAACGAGTAAATTTCATTAGCTTACATTTTGATGGATTTAAGTGTAAACCATTAGAAAAACACCATGCAACAAAATTATTTATATCATTTTGAAAAGCACGGTTATCTTCGGCATTGTTTATTATTTTATACAATTTAAAATCATCAGCAAACCCATTATGCTCAGATGAGCTTATGAAAAAGTCAATATCATTAACAAACATGATAAATAACATAGGTCCAACGTGGCTACCTTGAGGTACACCAGAAGTAGCTAGAATAGGTCTGGAAAGAACATTATCAATGTTTACAATTTGATTTCGATTACACAAATACGATTTAATCCATTTTAATAAAAAAGAATTAAATCCATAAGCACTAAGTTTAGCTATTAAAAGTTTATGATTTACACGATCAAAAGCTTTGGCGAAATCAGTATAGAGTGTGTTTACCTGTTTACCAGATTCAATAGAATTTATAACGAAATTACTAAAACACGTTAAGTTGGTAACAGTCGACCTATTTTTCATAAACCCATGCTGATTTAACGAAATAATACTTGAAACATTATCATATAATTTTTTTATTTACCATACTTTCAAATACTTTAGGTATAGATGATAATTTGGCAATACCTCTATAATTTGAGATATCACTTTTATTGCAAGATTTGAAAATTGGCACTAAATATGATAATTTCCAGCTTTCTAAAAAAATACCATCTTTTAAAGATAAGTTGAAAATATGTGCAAGTGGAGCAGCAAGTCAATTTGAAATTTTTTTAAAAATATAAGGTGGTATATTATCAGGACCAGAAGTAAAATCAGAATTTAAATTGTTTAAAGCTGATAGAACTTCCGCTTCTGAAAAATTTATTTCAAAATTTCTGTAGCGGTCGTTGCAGCTGATATTTTGTGGTCGTCGCCTTGCCGCTCGAGCGCAAGATATCAGTTGCAACAACCCTACGATAAACATCACATGGTGTATTTCTATTTACCATTTTCGATTCTCGATCGTTCATCTATTGTTTTTATTATCTGCTGATGCAATTGTCCAATAGGAATTTTGGTAATTTTCCATTGCCAAAGTTGTTGTTGGACAATTGCATGATTAGCAATTAAATTTCGCATCTCTTAAAAATTAATAAATACTAAAGTTTTGGATTTCACACCGACCGGTCGATATTATTAAAAAGCGAAAGTAAAAGGAATTGTAAAGCATATTTAAGTAGAGTCTCGCGCTAAATTAAATAGTTAATCTTTTAAAACATTAAGTTGTTGTGTTATTAAAATTATAAAAACAATATATAATAAATATAAAATTAATTAGACTAAAAATAAATAAGTTAATTAATTAAACTATAAATAAATAAGTTTTATACTAAGATTCTAAAAACTGATTAAATAATAATTAAATAAATATATTTTATATTATAAAATATACATAAATAACTTTTATATTAAATTCTAAAAACTAATTAAATCAGAATTAATATAATTATGATTAATATTTTTATAAATAAAAAAAAACTTAAAAATAATTATATTAAAAATTATAATAAATGTGGATTTAAGGTGTGAATCGGAAGTCTTTCATTTTATCCTTTAACCCCACATATTGGTGACCCCGAGTTTTTTTATGTATTAAAAAATTAACGAACACAAAATTAAAAACGTTTTAAAATTAAAAAAGTTTGGTTACAAGTCACTTTTTGTATATTTATACTATTATATAAATAAAAAGTATATAAATTTATTTTAAAAAAAATCTAAAAAAATCTAAAATAATATATTAAAAAAATAACAGTTTTTTTTGTGCCTCAAAATCATTAGATTTCATAGTGACTTGGCAACAAACAATAATTGTTTAAAAAGTGGTAAATTGGTGGATAAAAGTTTTTTTTCTCTCTTTTCGTGTTTCATATATATAAAAAAACAGTTATTTAAAAAACGAAAAGATTATTATTAAATTTAATTTAAATTTCAACAATCAACTATTAATTAATTTCAACAATCAACTATTAATATCGTCATTTCAACAAACCACTATTAATATCGTCATAAAATTTCAACAATTTTCATAATTTTCAACAAGTTTTCAAACATTTCAACATTTTTATTTTGTAATTTTTGCAACAAACGATTTTTACAAATATTCTACAGTTCCATAGAAAATACAGAAGCAGCAGAAAAAAACATCGAATAGATCATCCAAGGTTTTTCTTCGTTTTTTTATATATTACATTTTGTAAATTTCAATTTTTAAAATTAAATTTTCTTTTATTAATTATTAAAAATAAGTTCTTAACTTAATTTTATGTATTGAATACATTAACACCAAAATAAAATATTGTGATAAAGTACAATTGTTAATCATAAATATATATTTTTACAAAATAATTAAATATTTTTAAAAAAAAAGGGAACTTGTAGAACAATCATTACAATTAAAAATATAATTGTAAATTTAAAAAAAAAAAAAAAATCATTTCATATTATATAAAAATATACAGTATATACTAAATTATATTACAATATTTAAAATTTTAACAAAAAAGTTGTGTTATTGAACTAAATCTAATATATTAAATTAAATCATATCATAAAATTTAAATTTTAATAACACAACTAAATCATCAATTATAACACAATTAAGAATTGATTTTGCCAAAATTTACTTTATAAAATATATTTTATTTTTTTTCCGATTACAATAAATTCATAAATACTATATCTTACAATCTTTTTACTTTACATCCATTTTTTATATACATCGGGTGGTACCTTTTTCTTGCATTTTCGGCCTGAATTTTTCGTTTTTAGCATTGATTCATAATATTTTTAAATAAAAATGCCTAACACAGAAAAGAATATTGATTTAACGACTCAGGACAAAACGGTACACACTGACGCCATTGACTTTACTAAGGTAAGATTACCATCATTTTGGCCTAACAATCCCGCGACATGGTTTATACAAGCAGAAGCACAATTCGCCGTTTTTAAGATCAGAAAAGATGACACCAAGTATTGTCTGAGGATTGCTGCTTTACCAGCAGATACTTGTGAATCAGTCATCGACATTATCGCCGAACCACCTGCAAACGACAAATATTTACTTTTAAAATCAACACTTATTTCACGACATTCGGCATCAGAAAGCAAACGGCTTGAAGAATTGTTTCAAAGAGTCGACCTTGGCGATCGAAAACCATCAGCACTCTTCCGTTCAATGAAGCAGACGGCTGGTGATACATTCGACAAAGAGGTAATCAAAAAACTTTGGTTACGTCGGCTACCGCAGGCGCTAAACATTGCTTTGGTGTCTGTGGGGACAAACCTACAGATAAGCTGATCACTCTCGCTGACAAAATCTTGGAAGCAACAGAAGCTTCTTCAGCATCCATTAATAGCCTTTCTAACAATTTTTCAAACGGCGCAAAGAAATCTGAATCGTCCAATAATAACATTGAGTCCAGACTTGCAAAAATAGAACAATTATTATCAAAATTAAATTTCAATGACCGCAGCCGACAGCACAGACAATTTTCACGTCACCGATCGAGATCACGATAAACCGGGAGATCGACAGATAAAAATATATGTTATTATCACAAGAAATTTGGTGACAAGGCACGCAAGTGTGCTTGTACCCAAGTCTTGGATAATTCAAGAAATACATCACTTGCTACTGGTTCCCCAAACTAGAGCACCCTGTGGCTGAAACGGCACAGTCACAGATCGATCAAATAAGCCGTTTATTTATCAACGATCTCAATTCTAAACAAAATTTTCTGATCGACACCGGTGCGGATTTATCCGTTATACCAAGAAATAAATTATTTACAGAAAAACCATCAAAAAATAATTTAATTTTGACAGCAGCTAATGGATCCTTGATCAACACTTTCGGTTCAAAATTATTAACTTTAAATCTTAGCCTGCGAAGAAATTTTACTCATCCTTTTATAGTTGCTGCTGTGCAACACCCTATAATTGGTGCTGATTTTCTACACAAATTTGGCCTGCTAGTTGACGTGAAGCAAAAACGATTGGTCGATCCAAAAACCTTACTCCACGTATCAACCTTATCAAATCCTAAAATAGCTCTAACAAATGAAAAAATGTCACTCTCTATTAAACAGTTTTCTTGTCCTAACAAATTTACTAAGCTATTAAATAAATTTCCAACACTAACACAACCCACCAACTATTTTCCTCCCGTAAAACACAACGTTGTGCACCACATTGAAACTAAAGGTCAACTACCGTTCGCTAGACCACGACGTCTGGACGCAACACGACACAAAATTGCTAAAACCGAATTTCAACATATGGTTGACATAGGGATTTGCAGACAGTCCGATTCTTCAGTATCTTCTCCTCTCAACATGGTCAAAAAGAAGAATAACTCTGATTGGCGACCCTGTGGAGATTATAGACGCTTAAATGATATCACTGTCCCGGATAGGTATCCCATACCACACATCCAAAATTTCTCAATGAACTTGCAGGGTTGCACAATATTCTCAAAAGTAGAATTGGTCAGACCTTACCACCTTATACCGGTGGCTTCGGACGACATTCATAAAACAGCAATAACAACGCCCTTCGGATTGTTTGAGTTTTTGCGAATGCCCTTCGGCTTACGAAACGCTGCTCAAACATTCCAACGTTTTATAAATGCAGTCTGCAGGGATCTTGAGTTCGCTTTCGCCTACATCGATGACATACTCATCGCATCCAAATCCGAAAGCGAACACATGCAGCACTTAGAAAAACTATTTCAACGCCTTTCAGAATTCGGCATTACTTTGAATGCTGCAAAATGTGTATTTGGAGTCGAGTCCATCGATTTCTTAAGCCACGAAATCAATTCCTCTGGCATTTTTCCTGCACACGACCGAATAAAGGTAATCAGAGAATTTCCAAAACCTGATTCCATTAAGGCAATACAACGTTTTATAGGCATGATAAATTATTATCATCGTTTTTTACCAAAACTTGCTGAAATGTTAGCACCGATCCACTCCCACTTAACGCTTTTACTTAAAAAGCCAAAATCTCCGAAAAATTACTACTGGCCCTCAGAGCTAGACCAACACTTCGAAAAGGTCAAGGAAGCTCTGGCCAAAGCTACTATATTGGCACATCCTCAAATAAACGGGCAATACAGCATTGCTACTGACGCGTCGGACATAGCCGTAGGAGCAGTCCTGCAACAATTCAATATAGATCACTGGGAGCCTATCTCATTTTTTTCTAAGAAACTTTCTACAACAGAACAAAAATACTCCGCTTTTGACCGCGAGCTGTTAGCTATATATCTAGCTATTAAACACTTTCGTTATTTTATTGAAGGAAGACAATTTCAGATCTTAACTGATCATAAACCTTTAACTTTTGCGATTAAATCAAAGACAGAACGCAGCCCAAGACAAACACGACATCTAGACTTTATTGCTCAATTCACAACAGACATCATTTACGTAAAAGGCACAGACAATTTAGTCGCGGACAGCCTTTCACGATTTTCAGAAATATCTAAAGACAATTTCAACCTCGATAAAATAGCAAAAGATCAGAAAAACGACCCCGAATTACAGGAACTATTGACACGAGACAGTGATCCTTCAACAAAATTCAAACTAGAAATTTTCGATTTTCCCGACATAAAAATTTATTGCGACACTTCCACCGGACAGAACCGACCATACGTACCAAAACAGCTGCGCCGTTCTATTTTCAATGTGTTGCACAACCTTTCCCATCCTGGCACTCGAACCTCTCGTAAAATAATTGCTTCACGTTATTTCTGGCCCGGCCTAAATAAAGATATCGCCCAATGGACCAGAAATTGTATCGAATGTCAGAAATGTAAAATACATCGTCATACAAAAAGTCCGTTGGGTACATTTCCTCTTCCTAACTGTCGTTTTGAAAACATCCACATGGATATTGTTGGCCCATTTCCACCGTCGGAAGATTTTAGTTACCTGCTTACCATTATCGATCGCTTCACTCGTTGGTCAGAAGCGTATCCCATGAAAGACATGACCGCCATTTCAGTTGCCAAAACATTCGTTGAAAACTACATTTCACGTTTTGGCATCCCTGCTAAAATCACTACCGATCAAGGCAGATAATTTGAGTCCAAATTATTCACCGAATTAAATAAAATGCTTGGCACGCATAGGATACGTACTTCGCCTTACCATCCACAATCCAATGGTTTAGTCGAACGTCTACACAGGCAACTAAAATCTTCATTACGAGCTCGTTGCAATCATCGAAATTGGACAACTGAGCTTCCAATAGTCTTATTAGGAATGAGAGCAGCAGTTAAAGAAGATTTAAAAGCTTCACCCGCCAAAATGGTTTATGGCCACTGTCTGAAATTGCCAGGCGAATTTTTCATCGATAAAAATAATAAACCCAATATAGACCAAGACTCCCTGATCACAAGACTGAAACAGACAATGAATGACCTCCAACCAACACAAACAAGACATAACCAAAAATCAATATTCTTTCCGTCAGACCTTAAAAATTGTGAATTTGTTTGCGTCAGAAAGGACGCAATAAAATCGAGTTTAACAAATCCATATACGGGGCCACATAAAGTAATACGACGTCTAAGGAACAATTACATCATCGACATTAATAATAAACACACGTCGATTTCTTTAGACCGTTTGAAACCAGGCTTCATCGAAAAAGTCGAAAATGCTTGAAGGGGGGTAATGTAGCGGTCGTTGCAGCTGATATTTTGTGGTCGTCGCCTTGCCGCTCGAGCGCAAGATATCAGTTGCAACAACCCTACGATAAACATCACATGGTGTATTTCTATTTACCATTTTCGATTCTCGATCGTTCATCTATTGTTTTTATTATCTGCTGATGCAATTGTCCAATAGGAATTTTGGTAATTTTCCATTGCCAAAGTTGTTGTTGGACAATTGCATGATTAGCAATTAAATTTCGCATCTCTTAAAAATTAATAAATACTAAAGTTTTGGATTTCACACCGACCGGTCGATATTATTAAAAAGCGAAAGTAAAAGGAATTGTAAAGCATATTTAAGTAGAGTCTCGCGCTAAATTAAATAGTTAATCTTTTAAAACATTAAGTTGTTGTGTTATTAAAATTATAAAAACAATATATAATAAATATAAAATTAATTAGACTAAAAATAAATAAGTTAATTAATTAAACTATAAATAAATAAGTTTTATACTAAGATTCTAAAAACTGATTAAATAATAATTAAATAAATATATTTTATATTATAAAATATACATAAATAACTTTTATATTAAATTCTAAAAACTAATTAAATCAGAATTAATATAATTATGATTAATATTTTTATAAATAAAAAAAAACTTAAAAATAATTATATTAAAAATTATAATAAATGTGGATTTAAGGTGTGAATCGGAAGTCTTTCATTTTATCCTTTAACCCCACATATTGGTGACCCCGAGTTTTTTTATGTATTAAAAAATTAACGAACACAAAATTAAAAACGTTTTAAAATTAAAAAAGTTTGGTTACAAGTCACTTTTTGTATATTTATACTATTATATAAATAAAAAGTATATAAATTTATTTTAAAAAAAATCTAAAAAAATCTAAAATAATATATTAAAAAAATAACAGTTTTTTTTGTGCCTCAAAATCATTAGATTTCATAGTGACTTGGCAACAAACAATAATTGTTTAAAAAGTGGTAAATTGGTGGATAAAAGTTTTTTTTCTCTCTTTTCGTGTTTCATATATATAAAAAAACAGTTATTTAAAAAACGAAAAGATTATTATTAAATTTAATTTAAATTTCAACAATCAACTATTAATTAATTTCAACAATCAACTATTAATATCGTCATTTCAACAAACCACTATTAATATCGTCATAAAATTTCAACAATTTTCATAATTTTCAACAAGTTTTCAAACATTTCAACATTTTTATTTTGTAATTTTTGCAACAAACGATTTTTACAAATATTCTACAGTTCCATAGAAAATACAGAAGCAGCAGAAAAAAACATCGAATAGATCATCCAAGGTTTTTCTTCGTTTTTTTATATATTACATTTTGTAAATTGCAATTTTTAAAATTAAATTTTCTTTTATTAATTATTAAAAATAAGTTCTTAACTTAATTTTATGTATTGAATACATTAACACCAAAATAAAATATTGTGATAAAGTACAATTGTTAATCATAAATATATATTTTTACAAAATAATTAAATATTTTTTTAAAAAAAGGGAACTTGTAGAACAATCATTACAATTAAAAATATAATTGTAAATTTAAAAAAAAAAAAAAATCATTTCATATTATATAAAAATATACAGTATATACTAAATTATATTACAATATTTAAAATTTTAACAAAAAAGTTGTGTTATTGAACTAAATCTAATATATTAAATTAAATCATATTATAAAATTTAAATTTTAATAACACAACTAAATCATCAATTATAACACAATTAAGAATTGATTTTGCCAAAATTTACTTTATAAAATATATTTTATTTTTTTTCCGATTACAATAAATTCATAAATACTATATCTTACAATCTTTTTACTTTACATCCATTTTTTATATACATCGGGTGGTACCTTTTTCTTGCATTTTCGGCCTGAATTTTTCGTTTTTAGCATTGATTCATAATATTTTTAAATAAAAATGCCTAACACAGAAAAGAATATTGATTTAACGACTCAGGACAAAACGGTACACACTGACGCCATTGACTTTACTAAGGTAAGATTACCATCATTTTGGCCTAACAATCCCGCGACATGGTTTATACAAGCAGAAGCACAATTCGCCGTTTTTAAGATCAGAAAAGATGACACCAAGTATTGTCTGAGGATTGCTGCTTTACCAGCAGATACTTGTGAATCAGTCATCGACATTATCGCCGAACCACCTGCAAACGACAAATATTTACTTTTAAAATCAACACTTATTTCACGACATTCGGCATCAGAAAGCAAACGGCTTGAAGAATTGTTTCAAAGAGTCGACCTTGGCGATCGAAAACCATCAGCACTCTTCCGTTCAATGAAGCAGACGGCTGGTGATACATTCGACAAAGAGGTAATCAAAAAACTTTGGTTACGTCGGCTACCGCAGGCGCTAAACATTGCTTTGGTGTCTGTGGGGACAAACCTACAGATAAGCTGATCACTCTCGCTGACAAAATCTTGGAAGCAACAGAAGCTTCTTCAGCATCCATTAATAGCCTTTCTAACAATTTTTCAAACGGCGCAAAGAAATCTGAATCGTCCAATAATAACATTGAGTCCAGACTTGCAAAAATAGAACAATTATTATCAAAATTAAATTTCAATGACCGCAGCCGACAGGACAGACAATTTTCACGTCACCGATCGAGATCACGATAAACCGGGAGATCGACAGATAAAAATATATGTTATTATCACAAGAAATTTGGTGACAAGGCACGCAAGTGTGCTTGTACCCAAGTCTTGGATAATTCAAGAAATACATCACTTGCTACTGGTTCCCCAAACTAGAGCACCCTGTGGCTGAAACGGCACAGTCACAGATCGATCAAATAAGCCGTTTATTTATCAACGATCTCAATTCTAAACAAAATTTTCTGATCGACACCGGTGCGGATTTATCCGTTATACCAAGAAATAAATTATTTACAGAAAAACCATCAAAAAATAATTTAATTTTGACAGCAGCTAATGGATCCTTGATCAACACTTTCGGTTCAAAATTATTAACTTTAAATCTTAGCCTGCGAAGAAATTTTACTCATCCTTTTATAGTTGCTGCTGTGCAACACCCTATAATTGGTGCTGATTTTCTACACAAATTTGGCCTGCTAGTTGACGTGAAGCAAAAACGATTGGTCGATCCAAAAACCTTACTCCACGTATCAACCTTATCAAATCCTAAAATAGCTCTAACAAATGAAAAATTGTCACTCTCTATTAAACAGTTTTCTTGTCCTAACAAATTTACTAAGTTATTAAATAAATTTCCAACACTAACACAACCCACCAACTATTTTCCTCCCGTAAAACACAACGTTGTGCACCACATTGAAACTAAAGGTCAACTACCGTTCGCTAGACCACGACGTCTGGACGCAACACGACACAAAATTGCTAAAACCGAATTTCAACATATGGTTGACATAGGGATTTGCAGACAGTCCGATTCTTCAGTATCTTCTCCTCTCCACATGGTCAAAAAGAAGAATAACTCTGATTGGCGACCCTGTGGAGATTATAGACGCTTAAATGATATCACTGTCCCGGATAGGTATCCCATACCACACATCCAAAATTTCTCAATGAACTTGCAGGGTTGCACAATATTCTCAAAAGTAGAATTGGTCAGACTTTACCACCTTATACCGGTGGCTTCGGACGACATTCATAAAACAGCAATAACAACGCCCTTCGGATTGTTTGAGTTTTTGCGAATGCACTTCGGCTTACGAAACGCTGCTCAAACATTCCAACGTTTTATAAATGCAGTCTGCAGGGATCTTGAGTTCGCTTTCGCCTACATCGATGACATACTCATCGCATCCAAATCCGAAAGCGAACACATGCAGCACTTAGAAAAACTATTTCAACGCCTTTCAGAATTCGGCATTACTTTGAATGCTGCAAAATGTGTATTTGGAGTCGAGTCCATCGATTTCTTAAGCCACGAAATCAATTCCTCTGGCATTTTTCCTGCACACGACCGAATAAAGGTAATCAGAGAATTTCCAAAACCTGATTCCATTAAGGCAATACAACGTTTTATAGGCATGATAAATTATTATCATCGTTTTTTACCAAAACTTGCTGAAATGTTAGCACCGATCCACTCCCACTTAACGCTTTTACTTAAAAAGCCAAAATCTCCGAAAAATTACTACTGGCCCTCAGAGCTAGACCAACACTTCGAAAAGGTCAAGGAAGCTCTGGCCAAAGCTACTATATTGGCACATCCTCAAATAAACGGGCAATACAGCATTGCTACTGACGCGTCGGACATAGCCGTAGGAGCAGTCCTGCAACAATTCAATATAGATCACTGGGAGCCTATCTCATTTTTTTCTAAGAAACTTTCTACAACAGAACAAAAATACTCCGCTTTTGACCGCGAGCTGTTAGCTATATATCTAGCTATTAAACACTTTCGTTATTTTATTGAAGGAAGACAATTTCAGATCTTAACTGATCATAAACCTTTAACTTTTGCGATTAAATCAAAGACAGAACGCAGCCCAAGACAAACACGACATCTAGACTTTATTGCTCAATTCACAACAGACATCATTTACGTAAAAGGCACAGACAATTTAGTCGCGGACAGCCTTTCACGAATTTCAGAAATATCTAAAGACAATTTCAACCTCGATAAAATAGCAAAAGATCAGAAAAACGACCCCGAATTACAGGAACTATTGACACGAGACAGTGATCCTTCAACAAAATTCAAACTAGAAATTTTCGATTTTCCCGACATAAAAATTTATTGCGACACTTCCACCGGACAGAACCGACCATACGTACCAAAACAGCTGCGCCGTTCTATTTTCAATGTGTTGCACAACCTTTCCCATCCTGGCACTCGAACCTCTCGTAAAATAATTGCTTCACGTTATTTCTGGCCCGGCCTAAATAAAGATATCGCCCAATGGACCAGAAATTGTATCGAATGTCAGAAATGTAAAATACATCGTCATACAAAAAGTCCGTTGGGTACATTTCCTCTTCCTAACTGTCGTTTTGAAAACATCCACATGGATATTGTTGGCCCATTTCCACCGTCGGAAGATTTTAGTTACCTGCTTACCATTATCGATCGCTTCACTCGTTGGTCAGAAGCGTATCCCATGAAAGACATGACCGCCATTTCAGTTGCCAAAACATTCGTTGAAAACTACATTTCACGTTTTGGCGTCCCTGCTAAAATCACTACCGATCAAGGCAGATAATTTGAGTCCAAATTATTCACCGAATTAAATAAAATGCTTGGCACGCATAGGATACGTACTTCGCCTTACCATCCACAATCCAATGGTTTAGTCGAACGTCTACACAGGCAACTAAAATCTTCATTACGAGCTCGTTGCAATCATCGAAATTGGACAACTGAGCTTCCAATAGTCTTATTAGGAATGAGAGCAGCAGTTAAAGAAGATTTAAAAGCTTCACCCGCCAAAATGGTTTATGGCCAATGTCTGAAATTGCCAGGCGAATTTTTCATCGATAAAAATAATAAACCCAATATAGACCAAGACTCCCTGATCACAAGACTGAAACAGACAATGAATGACCTCCAACCAACACAAACAAGACATAACAAAAAATCAATATTCTTTCCGTCAGACCTTAAAAATTGTGAATTTGTTTGCGTCAGAAAGGACGCAATAAAATCGAGTTTAACAAATCCATATACGGGGCCACATAAAGTAATACGACGTCTAAGGAACAATTACATCATCGACATTAATAATAAACACACGTCGATTTCTTTAGACCGTTTGAAACCAGGCTTCATCGAAAAAGTCGAAAATGCTTGAAGGGGGGTAATGTAGCGGTCGTTGCAGCTGATATTTTGTGGTCGTCGCCTTGCCGCTCGAGCGCAAGATATCAGTTGCAACAACCCTACGATAAACATCACATGGTGTATTTTTATTTACCATTTTCGATTCTCGATCGTTCATCTATTGTTTTTATTATCTGCTGATGCAATTGTCCAATAGGAATTTTGGTAATTTTCCATTGCCAAAGTTGTTGTTGGACAATTGCATGATTAGCAATTAAATTTCGCATCTCTTAAAAATTAATAAATACTAAAGTTTTGGATTTCACACCGACCGGTCGATATTATTAAAAAGCGAAAGTAAAAGGAATTGTAAAGCATATTTAAGTAGAGTCTCGCGCTAAATTAAATAGTTAATCTTTTAAAACATTAAGTTGTTGTGTTATTAAAATTATAAAAACAATATATAATAAATATAAAATTAATTAGACTAAAAATAAATAAGTTAATTAATTAAACTATAAATAAATAAGTTTTATACTAAGGTTCTAAAAACTGATTAAATAATAATTAAATAAATATATTTTATATTATAAAATATACATAAATAACTTTTATATTAAATTCTAAAAACTAATTAAATAATAATTAAATAAATATATTTTATATTATAAAATATAAATAAATAACTTTTATATTAAATTCTAAAAACTAATTAAATCAGAATTAATATAATTATGATTAATATTTTTATAAATAAAAAAAAACTTAAAAATAATTATATTAAAAATTATAATAAATGTGGATTTAAGGTGTGAATCGGAAGTCTTTCATTTTACCCTTTAACCCCACATTTCTAACACATTGTTGGATATGTGAATATCTATTATTATCTTCAACATTAACATCATCAGAAACATAAACTGATTCAAAAAAATCGGCAAAAAGTTCAACTGAATCTTTTAATGAATGTGAAACAATGCCATTTAAATTCATTTCCAAAGGAATACCTGTACTTGATCTTTTGGAGTTTACATAATTCCAAAAATATTTACTATTATTCCTGACTATGGTAGAGAAATCTATGAAGCGTTTCAAATTCTAATCGAAGACGTTCAAACAGGCGTTTATCCGACATATCCTTTGATTGCAAAAGTATGTGTGTGCTTTATTTTTAGCATTTTTTAACCGTAATAAACCTTTATTAAACCAAGGTGGATGATTATTTGGTTTATTAATTATTGTTACAGGAACACATTTCTCAATAGCAGCATACATCAAATTTTCAAAATTAGCATTGGCGCTATGTAAATCATTATTTAACACAACTGAATTCCAATTCGTTAACTTAAAAATATTTGATAATTTAATAGATACAATCTAAAATTACGAAATTTACTAACAGTGTTAGTTTCATTAAATGAAAAATTATAAAATTTTAGATCAATTAATAATGCATTATGGTGTAAATCTACATTAACCAAAGGACAACATTCAATAACAAAAGATATCATATCATTAGAATTGAAAACTAAGTCTAAAATTTTGTCGTTAAATTTTTTAACATTATTAATCTGACTTAAGGCGGAACATACAAAAGCACAATTTAACGACTTTTTTTATCAAAATCAGTTTTGAAAGCATTACTTTAGATGGCACCACTATCTCAAATTGAGAGAAAGCTCTTTTATGTAATTTAAAATTTTGAGATAAATTTTATAATAAAATAACAACAATTTTTTTTTTCGTGTTTCGTAATCGTAACTACTCGTAAAAGCGAAAATTATATTTTTTGAAAATCAAAAAGAATTTGAAAATTATATTTTTTGAAAATAAAAAAGAATTTTTACAACGTTGCCACATTATAATTTTATTTTATATATTATTATTATTAAAATATTACTACATTATTATTATTAAAAATTATTTTGTTAAGTATGTCATTTTTTTTGTGTACATATTATTATACTATACATAATTATTATTTTAAAAAGAATTTTATTATAAAATAAACTGCTTTGAAATAGAGCTAAAATTGGCCCGCTAGCAGCTGCCTATAATAAAATAAGATAAAATCTAATGTTCATCATTAATAAATTATTTTATAAGACTCACCCTAAAATTGAATCAGCTTCTCTAATCTTCATGTTTTTAGGATATTATGGATCTGCTAACCCTAACTCCAATATATAGCAATCATAAAAAAATCATTTTAACTTAAGTTTGCATTGTTCCCAAAATACATCATCCCTATCTACTTTAATATATTTTAGTGGATAGTTTTTACCAGTCCACATGGCAAAAATAGTTTCTCTCAGTGATGTTCAATTGCCCTTGTACTTGGTAGTAATATTTTCAATTGTTTTTCAAACTAATTACTTCTTTAGTATTTAAAAAAATATATACTTTTAAGCTTACAAATAGCTTCATCTGTATCTATATTAGAAGCTGAGAAAAGACATTTTATTTATACTAAACAACAGAAACATACCTAAAAAATTTATATCATTATTATAGGTTTCATTTTCTATAATTACTTCTTCTAAAATATTTTCATTGCAAACTATGGAGCAGTGGCAGTTACTTGTCTTATTATTTTTTGTTTGTATTCTACGAAGCAATTAGTACAATATATGTATTACATTTTTTTTTGTACGGTATTTTGAAAATAGAAATGTACAATATAATAATTTGATTTTTTTTAAGTAAAAGTATAGGATATAGGATAAGCAAATTAATAAAAAATTTACTTACGTTTTCATAAATTTTGTTGTTCTTTTTTTAGCATGAAAATTACACGATTTACTTTTACTACACGCATTTTTAATAATAATGTTTTTAAGAAATATTCACACTAAATTAAAATTTTATTTTCACCAATAATTTTTTTCACAATTAATTTTTTTCACAAAATATATTTTTCCAAACAAATATAGTTTTTTCAAAAACAAAGTTAAAAATAATATTACTCTTGTACTTATTTATGTGAGTCATGTAAAACCGTAAAACATAGTTACATTTTACATTTACATTACCATTACATTAGTTGTCGCAAAGCTCATTATGGAAAGTTCTCTCTTAATAAAGCTTCATTTCTTACGCCTAGAAGTATGCCAATTAAATATTATATAAACTATTTAAAATTCACTAAAATATGTGTTTTTTACACTAATTGTTAAAATTTAAGAAAATTTAGCTAAATATTAAAAAAATAGCAACGTTAGTCCGAGCTCCAATATTTAACAAACAATTTAAAAAAAAAAGTGTTTAAAGATTTCGTCGTTACATAGTTATGATGTCATTTATAACATACAAAAATGCAAAAATGGTATTTTTAAAAATAAAAATTAAGTCCTTAAATTTAAAAATATTTACAAAATCTCAACGTTATGCGCACCTCAAGACATCAAAGTTTGTGATTAAAAAAAAAATTATATAAAATTAATTAGTTTTATATGAAACAAAGTGACGAAAAGAAGAGCAAAAAACCATAAATTTCGTATGTTCCCCCTTAAATCAATACCAAAAAATGAGTTTATTACTAACATTTCAATTTCAGTCGATACATTCGAAGGTAATAAAAATTTGTCATCATCAATCCACTCCCATACTATATATAGAACTTAGATTAAAATCACCTGTGATAATAAATAATCATGCGTGTCCAAATTATCGGCAACATCACAGACATTTTTAGTATGAAGGTCGTATAATTCCAAATCACTATGCGGTGGAATATAACTGACACCAACGTACAACGAAGAGCACTGTGACGTTGAATAATTTATTTTCACAATAAGTTGATCAATAATACCAGCACTGCAAATTTACCGCTGAACTATTTAAAGATAACTTCACTGCAATTAAAACACCTCCGCCTCGACTAAAACCAGTTGATATCGAACACCTATCTTTACGATAAACATTATAATTTTATGTAAAAATCTCGGAATTTTCAATACTATTATTAAACCAAGTTTCTGTTATCGCAATAATATCATAATCATTTTCAATTACAGCCAAAAAGAATTCATTAGTTTTTCCTCTCATACCACCAGCATTTTGATAATATAAAGTATAATTATTATTCCAATAATTTTTTTTTTGCTTAGACAAAATATTAACAGCTGTTTGATTAAATGAATCGATCGTAATATGTTCATTAACAATAGAAATATTATCAACAGCATTGCTATTGTGCGGTATACAAGGCGATAACAATTCAAAAGATTACAAAGAAGGCAATAATTGTGACGTAGACGAAGACGAACAAAAAGCATTAGGAAGACAATTTGAATTTAAGTTCAATGACACTGAATCGCTGGATGCAGAAATATAACTAATATGATTTAAGTCATATTTGGTACAGACTCTGACGCTGTTAAGTTTTTTGAACTGCTAACAAGTGATTTCACCACAGAGCCAGCCGGCCAATTTGATGGCTCGAAAACATTTCTTAAAAAACTTGACGGAAGACCCAGTTTAAATGAAACAAACCTTAATAATTCTAGATTTGCACCTTTTTTTACTAGTTTAATGCATTTAATATCTTTAGCAGCAACCTTAAATTTATCCACTGTATATTTAATAATGACATCCTCGGCGGTGGTAGGACAGAAGTTAGATACGTGTATCCAACTTAACTTCTCAACAATTTCGAGACCTTCTGCAGAACTACTATCACCAACAAGCAACAACAAGCTGTGGCTTAACCAACTCGGAACGCGATTTTTTGTGCGCTTAGCTGTTTTCGAACTGGCAATTTTCGCAGTTTCATGAACTATATCAGCACCATTATTAAAATTTACATTTTTGTCATTATTAATAACATTTACGACATTGTCCGTTTTTGCATCCATACCTTCAACAATATTTTTAACAACATCTGAATAGGATTTTTCGTTTTTCTCACTAAATGTTTGATTTAAATCTAACTTCCTTCCAGAAACTAGTTGTGTTTCATCACAACTATCCTTATTATCAACAATCATATTATTTGTTGATTTTTGAAACACAGGTGATTTATTTAAACTACGTATAACAGTTTCTTTTAACAATAAAATTTCACTACAAAGAAAATCTAATTTTACCGTCATTGCAATTATATCGCAATGTGAACAGTAATCACACCGCCATAAAAAGTTAGGTTTGCGATTTAATAGTGTTTTAAATAGATTTTCGGATATATTTACACAATCAGTATGAAAAATCTTATTACAAAAACTGCAATTTATACAATTGTCAATATTTAAATCGTTATCAATAACTTTAGAACATTTACCACATTTACACATGATTTCAAAGTTATTAAAATGAAAACAAAAGAGAGCGAAATTTAAAAACACGTCCGTTCAATTCGAAATTTGTTAGAATATTAAAACATGTTCGTACGTGTTCATTATGATTATTATATGAATTAATAATATTGATTATTTCACAATACCTAATTCTCATCATTATGCAATCACATTTCAATGGATCTTTACTACACATACAATTACTATAATTAATATCAAAGTGTGGGAATCGTAATATGAAATGAAATATTATTTGTTTATAAGAAATTTCAATTAAATTATTATTAGTTTCTAAGAAGTTCTTTATTTCCAATATATTTAACAACATGATTTCATAAAATAGAATAAGTTTAATTATTATTTCGATAATCTCGCATATAATCTCATAAGTTTAAGACAATAATCTACACTATTAGAAGCCAACATACAAATTGAGTGTTGGTAATCATCAATTGAGTATTCCGTCTCATTATTCACTTATCTTATCAATATTTTTTGATAATTTTCAAAATGTTCTCTATCAATTAAAAAATCTTTATTTTCGTTTAAATAATTTGTAATTTTTATTAATTGCTTATTAAAATTAATTTTAGATAATGTATCTACATCAATATCAAATTCACTGATCGTTTTAAGATCCTCCCAAGTCATAATACAAAGTTAAACTAAATACTATATGCATATATTCAGGTGCTCTCAAAACACCACACAAAAACAAAACATCTCACTCAAAAATTATATATGTATGCGTATATTCAGGCGCTTTCAAAACACCACACAACAATTCCCAACAATTACAGCCGGGCTTCTTCTTACGGATTGCGCCACCAATTACAGCCGAGCTTCAGGCATTATAGCCGAGCTTCAGACATTACAGCCGGGCTTCAGGCTAAATTATATATTTATGCATATATTCAGGCGCTTTCAAACCACCACACACAAATTCTCACAGATGGCGCCACCAATTACGCAGCCCGGATAGATGGGCTTCTGGGGTGTGAGCTAGCTCTCTCTTAGGTCTTACTACTGTCACCTTCTAAATAAAATAACTGATTGTAATCCCTACATAAATGTTAGATATGGAATCCTTTTCTTCAGAATTGAGATGTGAAAAATCTAGTTGTTTAAGTAAATTGTGTAAACGATTTTCTACTTGATTTTTAACTTCAGTTTCAGATAATGAATAAATATTGAAATTTTCTACTGGAGTAAAATTTATTTTTAATTCCTCATTACATAATTCATAAGGTTTTTCGTTTACATTTATAATACTAAGATATACGTAACAATTTACCGGTTTTACGATTGTGTTTGTGATAAATATACCTTTCTGATTTAATTTTTTTGAATTCGTTAATGTGACAGAGTCTTCATTAATCGATACAGGACCATATTTAATTAATTTTTCCATGCGTGGTGGTATCACCACTTTATTATCTTCAACTTGAAATTTGATGGGAATTTTTAAATTATTTATTTCGAATATTGCTTGATCATTACCATAATCAATTATAGCTTTTGTTTTATTGAGAAAATCTTCGCCAATTATACCATCTTGTGATATTGGAAAATCGGCTGATACTACATGAAAAAGTATGGGATTAGTAGTAGCTAATCCTGGAATATTATTATTATATTTTGGAAAAGTACTAGAAGTAGGTTTATTCCTGAAATCTGTAGTGTAATTTGGGTTATAATTTTGTTTATAATTTGTGTTATTATTTGGTCTTTCTACAATCTTTAGTGTAATGTGTTTGGATTTTACAATTAAAACAATATGGTTTTTTAGTTTCTTCTTTAACATTATATTTATTTAATTTTTCCTCATCGACAGACAATTCTATAGCTTCATTTAACGAAGTTTTTCTGGCTGTGCGAACTATTAATTTTAGTGGATCTTTTAAACCGTTTATGTAATGGTTCTTTATAGTTAACCCATTTAATTGACGTATAGCTTCGCTACCTTCAGTTGGCATAGAATCCGTTACACTAGCTATATTTAGTTCATCTAAGAGCTTTTCTGTTCTTTCAGAATAATTAGCTACTGATTCCTTGAAGCCCTGACTTAAACCGAATACATCAATTTGGACAAATTGCGTAGAACGGGTTTTTGAAAACTTTTCTAACAACGCTACTTTTAGACTATTCCAATTGTCAAAAATTTTATACCTTAGCATTACATTATAAGCGCGACCAGAAATTATAACATCCAAAAAATCTGCCTTTTCATCGTCGTTATTTGCCCTTTTAAATTGAATTTCTGCAACTCTGTATAAATCTATGCAACTCTTTCCAATAAATTCAGGGATCATTTTTGTTGCTTGCCCAATATCGAATTTTGCAATTTTTTTAAGGTTTGATTTTTGTTATTATTATTAGTTTTGTGATTATTTGGTGGCGGATTTTCTTCGTCACCTGATTTATCTGTATTATTTAAAGGATTTTCGAAAATTTTCTCGATTTGCGAAAGAGAATCAACATTTGTTACGTGACTATTATCTGATTTACAAGATTTCTTACATATGTTGGAGAATGTGATATTGGCATTTGGTTAGGTTTATCTGTAACAACAATCGTTCTAGGAATTTTCTTTGACCTTAGACTTATATTCAAATTTAAATGACTCATAAGTCAAACATGCCAAATAATTCTATATGCACATAAAATACAAACGCAATAATAAAAAAAAAAAATTATACCAAAATTTTTACTTTAATGTATAATAAAAAAAAAAATTTATTATATATAAAATTTGTAAAATGATAAAAATAATGTATATAAAAATTTTGAAATATAACTATTTCATATTATTTTAGTTATATAAAAATGTTGAAATATAATTATTTTGTTAGGTATTTATTTAAATTTATTTTATTTATTAGTTATTATTAACAAGAAGTAATTATAATTATTATAGCTACCACTAATAATAATTTTTTTCTATAGTGATAAGAATTTTAATAATGATAAGAATTTGTCTGACTTACTTTAAAGTTGATAGACTCATAGTTGATGAATGTTTTCTTTGATGAATATTGATTCTTGATAAATGTTGATTATTGATGAATGTTGATTCTTTGGTGATTTTGGATTCTAGATGTTTTTTTTTGGTTCTGATGATGGATTTTTTTTATTGAGTCTTCGGGCACTTCTGGTTAAACGGCGCTTTGTACCTCCGTTTAAAAATTACCTCTGCGGTCACTTTTGTTATATATATGTTTATTATTATATAAGGTACTGTCTGCCAGACTTAGCAAGACATTAAACAAGTGTAGTCTCTTTTCTATTTGAAAAAGTTGTAATCCCTTATTTATTTATTTTTTATTTTATTTTTAATTAGTTTATTATTATTTTTTGTTTAATTTAAATTAAATGTTCACTTTTATATTAAATTAAATTAAATGTTCACTTTTATATTAAATTTTATAGTAGAGTTTTTTTTTATTATTATTAATTAAATTGTTTGTATATACAATTGCTTATATATACTTTTTTTTTTTAATTTATAAACGAATTTTCAGTCGAATAAATATTTTATTGAAACAATAATATATTTCTTATCCCACCCCACATCTGACACCAATGTAAAATTCTGGAATAATATATAGAATATTATTCACGAGTTTCTGGATCTTGATAAATAAAAGACATTGTGTTTTATATTGAATATAGTATTTATTATATTTATATTGAAATTAGTGTTTTCACTTATTTAACAGAAATTATTGTTTTTCTTTTGAATGCTCGCATAAGACTGAATTTAGAATAATATATCTATAATCATTAAACTTAATATTATTTGTATGATTAGCTAAGTGCTTTGTTGAAATTTATAAATTTATATATACTGACCTAAGTATCACAATCGATATTTAGGATCTAGTTACATTTAAATTGCACTTATGTTATTGCCCTTTATAGTTCAATAAATTATACTGACCGAAATATCACAATATTGATATTTCGATTCATGTTCCGGCAATTGCACATATCAATGATTAGTCATTTACATTTTTGTGTATTTGTTTATGTTATACATATGTAATATATATATTTAATGTTTAACATATGTGTTGTATATTTATAAAAATAAAAATTACATTAATAATTTGGGTATATTACAAAATGCATCGTTCAGACTAAAACACTTTCCTGATATCTGGAAGGTAGCAGATGTAGTAATGATACAAAAACCAGGAAAACCACCAAACGACTTTAAATCATACAGACCAATATCATTACTACCAGTTATTTCTAAATTAGCGGAACGACGAATTTTAAATAAACGCAAACCTATAATATACAACAAAAAACTTCTCCCCAGTCATCAATTCGGCTTCAGATAGAAACATTCGACAATTCGCCAAATTCGCCGCATTACGACTCGAACAAAAAAAATATGCTCTGCCATTTTTATTGACATTGTACAAGCTTTCGACAAAGTATAGCATAAGGGACTAATTCAAAAATTGAAAAGAATTTTACCTATACAATTCGTTGATTTCCTGAAGACATATCTAGAAAGTAGTGTAATATAAAAAGTTGGATATATATAAAAATATTAAATATATTTATATATTCCTTTATGGCATATGATTATGGCAAAGTTAATTGCCTACGTTACCTTTATTGTTAAGAAGCAAAGGTTTGCTCTTTGGTCTTGGCTATACTAGCCTTCGTGTTATCTGGCGCGGAAGCCTTTCCTGAAATTCCAATATTTTAAAGGCTTTGGAAGCCAACAAATGCTTATATTTGAAAGGCTTAAGCAAGCCGAAATGAAATATGAGAATGCAAGTTTGATTCTAATTTATTTCAATTTTTTCGACCCTTTATATATGGTTCCTTACTTACTAATACAATTAAAAAATAACTAGTAATTTTATATAATTCAATTATTAATACTTATAAACTAATTATTACAATTAAATTTCTTAACACTAAAAATATAACAGTTTTCATATATATTGTTTTTACATTGTTTTATATCATCGTATGATCGTATGATATTAAAATAAAAGAAGTTTAGTATAAATTAAATCGCGGTAATGTGTATACATTACATCCTTACGCTTTAAAGGATTTTTTTTTTATTTTTATATATTTTCTTTAGGTTATTATTATGAACTGTTTTAAGTTTATTTTTAATATTTATAATTGAATTTACTCCTTTTCTTTCGATGATCTTATATGGACCATTAAAAGGATAATCTAGCTTTTTACGATTTTTGATTTTCAACATTACCTTATCACCTATTTTAAGATTTGATGGATTGATATTTTGATCATATTGTTTTTTTCTATTTTCTTTTTCTTTTATTAAAATTTCTCTCGCGTTTTTTAATGAAAAAAGTAATTTAATTTTTAATTCATTTAAATAATCATCATAATTTGAAAACTTTAATTCGTGTTTTTCTATTTGTGATATTTTTGTATGAAGTTTAGGTGAAGTACCAAAAATTAGTTCAAAAGGTGTATATTGAGTAGACGAATGAGGTGTTGTATTATAACAAAATAAATAAAATGGTATTAATTCAACCCAATTTGTACTGTGTATACACGTTAAGAAAAATCCATTTAATACTCTGTGATTACGTTCTAAAGAGCCTAATGTTTCGTGGTGGTACGGAGTTGATTTCTGATGATTTATTTTGAATGTTTTACATATAAGTGTAAAAAGTTCATTAATAAATTCGGTTCCTAAATCAGTTTTAAAATTTTTTATGTTTCCATATCTAAGTATAATTTGTCTGTAATTATTTTTGCTATTGTAATAGCATCTTTACTTTCAATTGGGTAAGCCTCGACATATTTGGTCAATTCACATTGAATTGTTAAAATATACCTAAAATTATTATATATTTTTAAAGGACCTACTGTATCAATTTGTACTGTTTCGAATGGTTTATTTGTCATGTCTGTTATTACTAATGGTTCTTTAATATTTTTTGTTTGTTTTGATTTTGCACATATTTCGCAATTCTGTAGGTAATTTTTTATCGTTCTATGCATATTCTTCCATATATATTTTTGTTTAATTTTTATTATCATTTTTCTAATACCTATGTGTCCACTTGTTGGTTCATCATGATTTTCTTTTAATATTTTATTAATTTTATTTGTATCTATAATTTTAATGGGTGCTGTGAATAGTATAATTTTTAATTTTGTTGTAGACTTATCGTCATTTTGTATTTTATTGAATATTTCTTTAAATTCATTGATTTTAATGTAATCAAATATAATGTCTTTGTTGTCTAGAGCAATATGATAAATGTTACTTTTGCATAAAGTATTTTTTAATTTATTAAATATTTGTGTTAAATCTATTTGTTTTTTATTAAATTGTAGTTCTATATTTTTATTTATATTTATTTTTATATAAAATTCTGATGCTCATATGACATCGAAACCAGCACGGAACGTAGTTAGGTACGTTACAATTGCATACAATACTGTATTATATTATAAGTAACCAAAAAAAAAAAAAAATATTTAATAAAAAATCTAAAAAAAGTCCGATTTTTTTAAGAATTTTTCAGTTATTAATTTTACGAGTAAATCATTTTTGGATATTAATTAAATGTGAAAAATATTTTGTATTAATAAAATAATTGACAAGTTTTTGTGATATGCACCTTTTGTAAATAATTCGCATACTTGTTTATTATAAGTCTGAAGCATTAAGTTATCTAATACTACTAGTATGTTGTCATCATCTTCATTTGTTATTTCTTATGGTATATTAGCTAAAAATTCCACATTTTTAAAATGTAAGTTTTTTGGTACAGCTGACAGCTCAGGATTGTACCAAATTATTTTGGTAATGTTCGGTTTGATTAAATTAATATGCTGATATAATATATTACACGCAAAAGTTGTTTTACCGCACCCTGAAGGACCTGCTATAATCATATTAAATGGATGTAAAATTGGCACTATGTTTACAATTTTAATTCATCAATTCTTCATATCAAATTCTCGTAAGTATTTTGAAATTTATTTATTTATTGATCAACTAAGTACTAGCATTGTATTTTTATTCTTATAGTACTGACACGATGGTTTGTATTTTACGAATGCAGATGCCGCCACAGTGCCCTTTTTTAAAAATCAGTAAAATAAAATCTTTTAGAATGAAAAAGGTAATATTTTTTTAATGCGATTATAAAAATAATATATTTAAAAAAATTGTCCAATAGTTTTTGAGAGGACAATTTACGTTTAAATATATTTTTTAAATTAATTTAAATTTGTATGGAAAGAACTAATATTAATGTCTTGGGTAGAAAACTTTTGATTCTGATGTTGACTAAATTTGTTTATGAATGAATAATGAATTCGTTTTTTTCTTGTCTTCGTTCGTTGTTCGTTGATTTGCAAAACTGTTGATTTGCGAAACTGTTGATTTTTTTAAAATTGTTATAATGCATTTATGACTATTTAAAAATTGTAATGTAATAAGCAATAAAATTCAAGTGGGTGAGAAGATTTTTTTTTTTAATTTTTGGAAAATGTTATGTGATTATAAAAATTGTGAAAATAGTAAAAAATGTGGAAGTGCATTATCTTTTTTTCAAGTTCCTGGTGATTGTCGTAGACCTATTTGGCTTAAACATTCTGATATTAAAAATTCAACAAAAAAATTTAATAATTTGTGTGAAATACATTTTTATTAAAAAGACATAATTGTGAAAAGTGTGAGAAAAGATTTGGAAAAAAAAGCTCTTCCAAAATCTTCA
The DNA here is from genome assembly GCA_963920725.1 of Rhamphomyia laevipes. Classification (NCBI taxonomy): domain Eukaryota; kingdom Metazoa; phylum Arthropoda; class Insecta; order Diptera; family Empididae; genus Rhamphomyia; species Rhamphomyia laevipes. Next base: position 96,388,013 of record OY987255.1, on the reverse strand, counting down.
ATTGATATATGTCAGTGTACAGAGTTTAATATCGATCCAATATGTTTGAATTTAAAGTCAAATTTTAAATCTGAAATTAAAATCCGCAAAAGAAAATGTAGCAAAGAAAATGAATCTAATTCAAACGCTTCGGTTATGCACGATACAATAAATTTGTATGAAGATCAATATTCATTTACAATATATAAGGAACCGTCAGGACCACGTACATATATTAAGATGGCTAAAAATTATTTGTTACCACGTCCAAATATTTGTCAAAATATATCACCTTCACAATTTCCAGAACCAAGTTATTCATCTAATGTAAGTAGACAGCAATAATTTTTTTCTTTTTTATAAATTTTTGTATGTAAGCCAAACTTATAAAAAATTCCATCTAAAAAAATTATTTTAACAGAAAATTATACGTATACCGGAAAAAAAAATTTCGAGAAAGCTTTTTGATACACCAAAAAAATTAAAAAATAATCCTGACTATAAATTTATGGAGCTTATTGATACCAAATTAGAAAATAGAAATAAGGAAGTGGGAGTTTTTGTGAAGTCTCAATTTTTTCATAAATCTGGGGCACCGTGGACACGTGATGAAAAAGATACATATTTAAAATTTTACTATAAGTCTCCAGCACTTTACATGCATTTGCTTAGTTCTGACTTTTATATTCCAAATAAAAGAACAATACTTTGGCATTGTGAAATAAAATTTATTACTGGATTTTCTAAACAAGTATCTACACTTTTAGCACTTCGCTGTGAAAATTTTTCTGATTTGGATAAAAAGTGCATTATTTTATTTGATGAAATGAAAATTAAATCTGAGTTAGAATATCATTTACGCGACGATTTAATATATGGTTTTAATGATTTTGGTGAATTGGGTAGATTTGATGTAGTAGCCACACATGCTTTAGTGTTTACACTTCGCGGTTTAAATTCAAATTGGACACAAACTATATCAGCATATATTGGAACGGCAAATGGTGAACGTATTGCAGAATTATTATCAATAAATATTAAAAATGTCAACAACATTGGATTCAAATGTATTGCTGCGACTTGTGATCAAGGTAGCAACAACAGAAAAGCATATCGCATATTAGGAGCAACTGAGCGCTTTCCTTACGCTTGTTTCGATACAAATAAGGTATTATAAAATTCAAAATTTATGAAATTATTTAAAGTATAAAAATGTCTTTAAAGTATAAAAAAAATACTTTATTTTAATTCATATTACACTATTATTAAAAATTTACATTTTATTGCTTATAAAAATAAACTTGTAAAAAAAACTTGAAATTTGTAAGCTTGTTCAAAATTTTGATGAAAATCTGTTAAAATCTTGTTTTTTGAAAACTCGTGAAAACTCATGATTTTATAATTTTTTTGATGCCATTTGATATTTTATAAATTAATTTTTTTTTCTTAATTTTTTTTTCAAATCTTTCAGTTAGTTTATCAATTAATTTCACCACATGGTCATAATTTAATTAAGATTGATGTGGCGAATTTAAATCGGTGTTCATCATCCATTGTAATGTGCAAGTAATATATTGAACAGGCGCCAATTAACAATTTAATGAAGTTGAAACAGTGATGGAATGAAATTGCAACAGAAATGGAATTCAGTGGAAACAGAACGGAAAATTGACACTTCCAGATGACACAGCAAAAACAACGAAAAATGTGAAATTTTAAAATACCTTTTTATACAATTTAAAACAAGTATTTTACAAAACTGCAATGTGCCACGATGACTCCAAACACAATTTATTATTAACACGTACCAGGACAGCAGTTGATCAGCAAAACAGCAAAGAAAAACGATTAAATGTAGGAGCCAACAAACGAGCGTCTATTTTAACTTATACATAACTGATTTGGACGTCACATTATGTAAATCAGGTACTGTTGTATTGCTTAATTGAGAAACATTTAAACTAAATACGGAAACATGACCGATCGGTAAAACAGGAACATTTATAACATCATCAGTTGTAAATTTGGACGTCACATTATTTAAATCAGGTACTATTTTATTGCAAATTTTTGTCACTTTGCTATTTATTTGCTTTATATTTTTAATAGCATGTTTCTTCCTTTTTTGTCTTCGGCGTTTATTTAATATTGTTTTTGCGGATATTTGAGAATTTTCATCCGGCAGAAAATTAAAGGAAACATAACTACTATTCATTTTGTAATCAATTTTATCGTTCTTATAATCATTATTATTGATATTATGATTATTATTATTATTGTTAATATTATTATTATTATTATAAGTATTATTATTATCATTATTATTAATATTATTATTATTATCATTATCATTAGTATTATTATTATTACTATTATTAATTATATGATTATTATTATTATCATTATTATGGCTATTATAATAGTTATTATTAAAATTATTATCAATGTTGAAAATCTCTTCACAAATAGAAATGCAATCTCTGACTTGAACTGTGTCATTTGAAATTTTCTTTTCAATTGTGGTACAGTTTAAGTTCTTAATTTCATCAATAATATCATTGAATTTTACTTTAGTTGTTACAAGTTCATCACCATAACTAATTAAACGATTCATAAGTTCAACTATACCGTCATTGTTTCTTAATGTGCATAATTCATTATATATTTTATGGTGGCTTTCTACATTTTCTGAACTATTTTTGTCCAATGATTGTTGCAAATTTAGAGAATTGCTTTCAGTTATTATTTTTATTCTTTTTAATGATGATTGTATAGAATCTAATTGGAACTTTAATTTTTCCATCAAAATTTCGTCATTTGTAATATTTAATTCATTAGATGAGCTACAATTAGTATAGAAATCATTAATTTTATTTTCAACTAATGCAGAGCTTTTCGATTGAATATTTAATTTATTATCAATTTTATCAACATGGCAACTTAATTCGTCAACATGCTGTAAAATTGATGTTATTTTTTCTTCCACATTAAAAGCTTTTTTTTTCATTTTTTAGAGTAATTTTAATAATAGACGCAATTGACTCAGAAAAAGTTTTCAATACGTCATTATTTGATTTAACTGCATACTGCAAGCATTATATGAGAGAGATTAATAGTTTTGCATCATTGCAGTAGAAAGCGAAATATTTATTAAATTCTCCCAAAAATTTATTTGCTCCGTCAGATAAGCCGATACATTGAGAATGGTAATATTTGGAACATATACCATTGCAAGCAATTAAGTTTGGTGTGGGTGTATTATCGTTAACACAGCAATTATTGCTATTACACTTATTCATACTTGTAATATCAAAATAATTTTTATTAAAATAATATTGGCACAACAACAAGATATGAATATTAATTTAGCTTAAACAGCTAATTCAAAAGTTCAAAGTCCAAATTATATGACGAAAAAATAACAGATGACGACAAACACGAAAAACACAAAAATATTGATGACTGTTTTTGTTTACACAATATGTCTATAAAAAAATATTATATTATTTCAATAAATTTGTTAGTTTTTTGTTTATTATTATATTTATTTAGTTTCTATGTCACTTTTGTTGCAAATTAAATCTATTATTTTTAATATATAATTTTTAAAATAATTTTTTGAAAAACACAAGAAACAATATATATATTTATACTTATGCTTGATTCACATTTTATTTTAATTTATTTAGTTTTTTATATTGCCGACAATTTTGAAAAATTCACTGAATGTTTTAATAAATTACAACAATAACAAAATATTTCAATTAAAAATTCTAATAGATTAGAAATAAATAAAAACAAATGTTTATAAATTACTTTAGTAAATTAAAAAATATCAATATTTATGTAACAAATTAATTAATAATACACTCCGCACACCTCAAACACAACCACTCTCCTCGAAAGTCTCTTAAATTTTTTTTTATCATTTTTAAAGCGCCTTTATATTTATATGTTATTGAAACACAAACACATGTATCAGGTCCCGATGTTGCATTATTATCTGACCAAATACAGTTTCTATAATGTTCTACAAATTGTGATTTTTTCACACCATTTCCAATTAGCAAATTTAATGTCTCAACAAGACTTTCTAAGTTTCTCGTATTATAATAATTTAAAAAATAGTAATTACAGCTATATCTGCCGTAGTCAGTAACATTATGTACACTAAATATTGTATAAAACAATATTGTATTAAAATTAAATACTTCTCATATCGTCATCATCTAGCAATATTATATACTAATTATATTCATGTTTTGAATATATGTATATTAATAAAACACAATGTAAAAAAAAACAATAATAATAATAAATACTCTTCTCTTATCATCATATTTTTACAAGTTCAATCTGTCTCATCGCATAAACACACAAACAACACAGTTGTATAAAACTCGTAATTTTAAACCTGGAAATATTTGTTCAAAATCGAATAAAACACATTATTTGACTTGTGAAAAATTTCTGCTTGATAGCTCAGATGGTATCGTTTAGGTTTACAGATCGAGACATCCATGGTTCAAATATACAAACAAACAAACAATTTTTTTTTTTACCATGCGCGAATTACTAATTACCAAAATTTATATATGCATTTTCAACAACAATTTCAAATTAAGCTGATGGCTTAGTGGGTAGAGCACATAGTTTCCAAACTTCACATTCGCTGTTCAAATCCCACAAGTTACCACTTTTTTAAAAAAATAAAAATCTACGGTGGCAAAAACAAGGACCAAGGACCCCCAAGTGGGAAACAATCCATTTAAAATAAATCGTGAGAAACAAAAATAATGGCCTAATAACAAAGCAATTAAGGACACAGGTGAACAATTAAAATCAATCACCTAATTATAACACAAATAAAATTAATTAAAAGCAATTAATATTGAAATTAAACCAATTAAAAAAAATTAAAATTAATGACCTAATTAAAAACCAATTAAAATGAATAACCTAATTAAAAACCAATTAAAAATTAATGACCTAATTAAAAACAAATCAAAAATTAATGTCCTAATTAAAAACCAATTTAAAATTAATGACCTAATTAAAAACCAATTAAAATTAATGACCTAAGTAAAAGGTGTCAAAAAAGCAACAAAAATGTCAAAAAAGCAATTAACGGATGATTAATTTGGTTTTTTAGTTCCCACGCCAAAGTGACCCAATTACTACTGTTAGTGTATGTTGTTGTCATTGCCGGTGTTGCTATGCTGTGGAGCAAGGAATACCAGTCAAAAACATTTCAATAAAAAAAAAGGGAATTTTAGTCAAAATAATAAGGAATCCTAGTCAAAATAATTTTTGACTGAATTGCCTTTTCAGAAGGATATTCAATCAAAAAACTGAAAAGGTATTTCAGTCAAAACTTTTTTGACTAGGATTCCTTTTGGAAGTTTGACTAGTTTGACAGTATGAATAGTATATGTCAATCAGTAAAATGTTTGCTGTTTTATTATTATCGGGAGGAGATTTCATTACACCCTTTTCCGAAATGAAACACAAAAATTAACTTTGTATGTATTACTTGCCCAGGCATTTTGGTTACCATATGATATGATATATATATATATATACTTGATTAACAATCAATACTACTGTAATAATACTTATGCATTTACAAGCTGTTACGAGTTTTTCATTTGGATTTATAGAATTTCATATAAAGGAAAATGAACGATAAATAAATAAATAATGAATTGGAACCTAAAGGCATTCCAGTAAAAAAAATCTGAAGGAAGGCTTTTCAGTGCAAATACAAAAATTCAGTAAAAAATATGTCTGACCGAAATTCCCTTTGTATTGACTGAAGTTCCTTTTTTAAAAAGCATTTCAGTCAAAAAATTTGTATGAACTTGTTTTTGCCTGAATTGCCTTTTTTTGACTGAAATGTTTTTGACTGGAATTCCCGGAGCCCTGTAACGTGGTGACTTTTTATCGGTGTGGCTGTGCTTATATGCCGAACGAATAATTAAGCATCACATTTCTCTCTTAAGTTTTATATATTTGAGGAAATGCTAATGACAGTAGTAGTGCATTTATATACGTTCTGGCTCAAAGGAAATGAGCAAAAATAATGAGCAAAATATTGAAAATAAATTCTATACTGCATACAAATAAATGAGTATTTAAAGAATTTTTGCACATTAATTATTAAGTAATTTTTACCTTAATGAAATTCGACACCGCTTTAATTTAATTAAAAATATTAAAATTAATTATAATTTCAATTTTTTTTCTACTTCTGGTCAAGAATAATAATGTAATATGATCTAAATTGATTTACTTTTCCAAAAGTATTGAGAATTTTAAGGGTCAATGAATTAATCCGGATGCAGGTGCATTAATATTGTTTTTCTCACGTTTAAAATTTAGCATAACCAGCTAATTAATTTTTTATCTGATTTAATGCAATAGAAATAATTATAATTTAAATCAATATTTGCATACATAAAAAATATTTGCGGGCCTTCTGAAGATTTAATTATGTAATTTGTGATTCTCTCGAACTTAAAAATTATTTATAATAAGGCTGCATAATTTATATTAGTAAGATCTCTTAGTTCATTTGCCATATTGGTTACGCCACTGGGACTGGGACCAAATTATCAACTAATATAATTATTTGTACATAATGCAACATTCAAAAATAAAACATCTTACAATATTTTTTTTTACAATTTAAGAGCGTTTAATTTGTAATTCTTCAATAATATATAAAGTTTATTTTCTAATAAAACATATATAACTAAGGCTAAAACTAAATTAAAATATATAAAGTTTATTTTCTAATACAATATATATCTAAAACATATTAACCTAAAAACTAACTTAAAATAAATAAACATCATTTTCTTATAAAACGCTGCTTCTTACTCCTCCAGCGGTTCTCTAATACTCGTAAAATCTTCTGATAATAAATAATTGAAATTTCGGCGATGCTCGCTCCAGCTCAGCCTCGTACTGTTTGGGAAGAGGGGTGAGCCGTATCCGAAGTAATAAAGACCTGCAAAAAAACTATTATTTTAAAAATATTTCTTTTAGCCAAATTACTTACCAAATTACTTACTGATGTCATTCAACAGATTTTTTAATATGCTGTTGATATCATCATTAATTTGCAGAAACATTTTAATAAATTTAAATTATAATTAAATAAAAATAGAAAAATTTGGTCCTTTTATATCAAATTTCAGAGTTTATAGTGGTGGGGATCGCTGCATTTTAAACATTTTTAGTCATTAATTATTAAGTAATTTCCACCTTAAAGAAATTCGACACCGCTTTAATTTAATTAAAAATATTTATACTTAATTATAATTTCCGTTTTTTTCTAGTTCCGGTCAAAAATAATAATGTAATATGATCTAAATTGATTTCTACTTTTGTAAAACTTTTGGGAATTTCAAGGGTCAATGAATTGATTCGGATGTGTGTGCATTAATATTGTTTTTTCTCACGTTTAAAATTTAGCATAACCAGCTAAATAATTTTTTATCTGATTTAATGCAATAGAAATAATTAATTTTTTAAATCAATATTTGCATAATTAAAAATTCCGTCAATTTTGCAATTTCGATTAATTTTATTAGAAATTATTATCATTTTTACGCAGTTCATATAAACTATTGAAATTAATTCTCATAAAATATTGAAAATAAGAAATTTATATCCGCATTAACTTTCGATTAAAAATATTTCTCGCTGAGAGACCAAAACCATTAAGGAATGATTTATAGTTTGCCAGAAATGCGTTTTTATCGAATATGTTCTGATACTTTTGCATTTGTCAATGGTATTATATCGAGATTTCAATAAATAAATTGAATTGGAGTCTTATATATTGTTTTTCTCACTTTTAAATTTAGCGGTTATAAACCATACAACTAATTTATTTTAGCTATTGATTAGTTGGAAAGTTTTGCGAATTTTAGCGGCAAATTGTCAAGTATTCATGAAAATTAGAAATATTTTTACTTAAGTTCAAGTTTAATTTTTCTACTTCTTTAAATTCAATTCAATAATTATTATTAATTATTAAGCATAATACATTATTTCATTGACGATTTCGATGGTCTGCATATACGAATCCAAAAATTAAAATATAAATCTGAATCCTCAAAGTATAATATTTTTATTTAGAAAACTGCAGCGGGATCATTCTGCAATTTCATAGGAAAATGTTATAAGTTCAAAAAATCATTTAAAGCAAGTTGTACCCGTTTTCAATTAAATTCGATACCAAAATTAGTTATGCGATATATCTGTTGATCTTAAATTAACACTTTCAACAGATTTATAAGTCTGTATAAAGCAAATTTTATATTTTTCTTAAACTTATCGATACTTCTTTATAAAATTGTTTGTTGTTCAATGAAGCAAATTATATAATACTTTATGTGCAAAGTCGAATATTTTTTTTTATATTCTCGCCATCACACTTCAAATTATATTATTATCGCATTTATAATCCGAGCTTCATACTATTTAAGGAATTTGATTCTCCTTGCAATAGATTTTCTTGTGATCCTAGAGATTAATTTTTAGCAATGAAATTTCCTGCGATGAATTTTTCCAACAATTAATTTTGCGCGACGAATTTTTAATAATGATTAATTTTCTGCAATGAATTTTTCTCGAATATGAATTTTCTTGCGACAAATTTGCCCTGCATTCAATTTTCTGAGATGAATTTTTCTTCCTGCTTTAGATTTTCCTGTGATAAATTTTCTATCTAATAAATTTTCCCTGCTATGAATTTTCTTGCGATGAATTTTCTCTGTTGATTTTTTTCATGGTGGATTTTCTACGATAATTTTTCCATAAACCTTAAAAAATACCTGAGTTCATTTGAATCAAATAACGATAATAAAAAATGTTTAATGATAAAAAATCTTTTGCAGATCATAAAATCGATTTTATAGCAATTTATTGCAATGAAACAATTCTTAGAGAAATCTAAATAATTTTAGCCTGAAGCGCAACTTTATTTTATCTGCTACAGAATAATCTGAATTTACTTAATTTTTATCGCTTTTTCTAAAGTTTCGAGAATTTTATGCATCGATGAAATGATACAGATACGCATACATTATATATAATTTGCTTCTCGCACTTAAAATTTTGCGTAAACAATTATTTTTTTTTGCTTTGGGCTTTTAACGAGATTGCTTACGTCTATCACATAAAAATCGAACCATTACTTTTAGTGAATTAAGCGGCGCTACTCTCGACTTTGAATGCGATTACTTTTAAACGTCTAATGATCATGGGATTGCTTTTAGTGAATTACTTTAAGCGGCGCTACTTTTGGCTTTGCATGGCATTCCTTTTAGTGAACTACTTTCGGCTTTTAATGCGATTACTTTTAAACGTCTAAAAATCATGGCATTACTTTTAGCGAGCTACTTTTGGCTTTTAATGCGATTACTTTTAAACGTCTAAAGATCATGGCATTACTTTTAGGGAACTACTTTTGGCTTTTAATGCGATTACTTTTTGCTTTGCATGGCATTCCTTTTATCGAACTACTTTTGGCTTTTAACTTTTAATGCGATTACTTTAAAAGGTCTAAAAATCATGGCATTCATTTTAGCAAATTACTTTAGGCGGCGCTAGTTTTTGCTTTTGAAACGACAATTTATGCGGCGCTAATTTTTGCTTTTCATGGAATTCCTTTTAGGGAATTACTTTGAGCGGCGCTACATGAAAAGCGGATAAATATGAATTGAGTAAATCTCGAAGTAATTACTTGATAAAAATTTCTATTTGCTATAACGTCTAAAATATAATTATTCATTTTTATTACTGATAATTGACAAAAATGCATTTAACTCAGGCCTTTTTTAGTACATATAGATATTATTGTAAATATATAGAAAATATAATGTAATACCCAATTAAAATATACTACTGAAAATAAATAATAAGACATTACTTAATTTTATATTTATTAATTTTATATTTATTTCAAACTCGAATACAATATTTTTTTTGTTTTTTTATAATTTCTTAATTTTAATAATTTTAATCAAACATAACAACTTAAAATAACATCAAATTTTTAATTGTCAATTTTTTAGATGGTAAATTTTAAAAATTTTTAAGAAGTGCCAGCAACATTGTTCTGATCAATTCTCGACCATAACCCAAAATTAAAACAATTGCTGATCAGATTACAATTCGATTAATTTTCTGCTATGATTTTTCCTCGGTTGCGAATTTTTTCTTGCAATTGATTTTCTCGCGATGAATTTTCCTAGAGATTAATTTTTAGCAATGAAATTTCCTGCGATGAATTTTTCCAACAATTAATTTTGCGCGACGAATTTTTAATAATGATCAATTTTCTGCAATGAATTTTTCTCGAATATGAATTTTCTTGCGACGAATTTGCCCTGCATTCAATTTTCTGAGATGAATTTTTCTTCCTGCTTTAGATTTTCCTGTGATAAATTTTCTATCTAATAAATTTTCCCTGCTATGAATTTTCTTGCGATGAATTTTCTCTGTTGATTTTTTTCATGGTGGATTTTCTACGATAATTTTTCCATAAACCTTAAAAAATACCTGAGTTCATTTGAATCAAATAACGATAATAAAAAATGTTTAATGATAAAAAATCTTTTGCAGATCATAAAATCGATTTTATAGCAATTTATTGCAATGAAACAATTCTTAGAGAAATCTAAATAATTTTAGCCTGAAGCGCAACTTTATTTTATCTGCTACAGAATAATCTGAATTTACTTAATTTTTATCGCTTTTTCTAAAGTTTTGTTATACCTTAAAATTATTAAGAAGCAATTTTACCAATACAACATATTATAGCATAATATTATATGGACATGAACATTCAATATTCCAATTAAATATATAAATTATCCCACGATTTAGTAATTGCTAAATTGACAAAAATACGAAGTTACAACGGATGTTCCCACATATAATAACTTCTAATTAGCTAGCAAACAAATATATTTCGATAAGAAATTATTAAATATATCCAATTACGATTTTAGCACCGAAATATTAATATAAAAAATATTACAATTCCCATACTCAAAAATTGCTGATCAATAATATTCAAAAGGTAAATCAAGCTACATCAAAGCAAGGCATACTTTTTCGTGGCATTCTTATTAAAGTATTCAACAAATCCAGTCGGTGTTTTTAATTAAAACTTCCTTTCCTACATATCAAATCCTCTAACAAGATTAAAATCCCAAAACCCGAACTTACAACAATTGGCGCAGCCGGTATTTCTTTTAATCGAAAAACGTTTTTGGAATTTTTTATTAAAGTGAAAGAAAGTAACAATTATTAACGTTTAACATATAATTCGATATAGTTTTAAAAATATATTTTTTATAACAGTTACAAACATTTAGTGATAAAAAAAAAAGTTTATGAAAATTTATTTAAAATATTTTTATACATATTTGTATTAGTAAAATACAAAAATAAAATGTTTGTGATTTAATTACTGATAATAGTGATACATAAGTTTTTGAATAAATGTCAAAATATTAGTTGAAAAAATCAAAAAAAAAAAAATGTTTTCAGTTTAACAAATTTAAGTGAAAAATAAAATAATTCTAAACTATCAATTTAGAAAGTGATGACAGATTTAAATACAATATAAATAATTCAAATAATAAAATAACATTTTAAATATAAAAACATTAAAAAGTTGTGCTAACATTAATGATATACAATAAAACTACAATTGACAAAGGCGTTTTCAAACATCAAATATCTCAAATTTCAAGAAAGTACCAAGTAAGTGCACAGTGCAACTATTAAAATATATATTATTATACTATACTATATTATTATATTTATATTATAAAAATTAAAATTTTACTATATTTAAATTATTTATTATTTTAGTATATATATTTTATTATTTGTTAACTTGTAAACATTTGTGTGTGAAAATATTAATGGGGTTTAGTTTATAGAAATATATTCGATTAAATTACATTTTAAATTCGATTAGAAAAAATTGAAAATATATATTATTAATTGGAATAGTATTTTATGGCTAATATTCAGAAAATTGAAGAAGAAATTGAACAATTAAAAAAGGAAAAGAAAGATCAGGAACGTGAAATACAAGCCTTTACTGAAACTTTGTTAGGAGAAATTAAGAATTTAGCTAGTAGAGAAGTTTATCAGTTAGTTAAAACGCAAATTTCTAGTCAGTGGGGTCAATTTACACGCTTAGAAACGACAGATGCAGTTTTAGCACAATTAGTTAAAGTTATTAAACAATTAAAAATTAATCATTCTGAAGAAGTAAGCAATTTAAAAACTAAATTAGTTGAAAAAAACAAATTAGTAAAAACTTATAAAGAACGACAACTAATAGCTGAAAATTATAGTAAAGAGGCCGAATTAAAAATAGAAAAACTTGCTACTCAACTTCGGGACGGTATATTATTAGAAAAAAAAGTTACGAAGAATTACAATCCAATAGCAAGCTTGTAGCCACTTATAGGGAAGAAATAAATAATATTAGTAAGAAAGGAGAAACCACACAAGTTGAACTTGTTGGAAAGGTAGAAAGTTTAAAACAAAAAATAAAGGAAAAAGAAAATTTAATAGAGGTTTTAGAATCAAATATATCACTGTTGTGGGAAAATAACTTAGAAAAATCTCGCGATATTTCTAATATTCATTTGGAGAAAATTGATACTACAGAAATTAATAATTCTCAAGATATAGAATTTGAAAATTTTTCAAGTGATAATATATTTAATAATATCAAATTGCTCGAAATTGAAAATTTTTCGGAAAATTTATCAAAAAATAGCGAAATAATGTCATACGATAAAATAGGCAATATTTAGAGTAAAAATTACAATATTTAGAGTTTAATTTAATTATTTAGAATTATTTATTGAGAATTATTTCGGGATTATTTTCCCATGATTTATTGTATTTGAATTGTAATCTGATCAGCAATTGTTTAAATTTTGTGTTATGGTCAAGAATTGATCAGAACAATGTTGCTGGCACTTCTTAAAATTTTTTAAAATTCACCATCTAAAAAATTGACAATTAAAAATTTGATGTTATTTTAAGTTATTATGTTTGATTAAAATTATGAAATTATAAAAAAAAACAAAAAAAATATTGTATTCGAGTTTGAAATAAATATAAAATTAATTTTAATTGTAATCTGATCAGCAATTGTTTTAATTTTGGGTTATGGTCGATGAACAATATTTAATTTAATATTGTGATTCAAAAGAAAACGAATAAATAATTGAATTCACCAATTCTTGTTTTACAAATTAATTTATTGTTAAATTCAAAAAATGCATTTAAATTGTTCACAAATTGTTTTTATCGTTAACTTATTAATTTATTTAATTTATTTAATTCAAATTTGTGTTATTTAATTTTAAGTTTTTTAACACTAAATCACAAATTAATTTAAAAGAAAATTATTCAAAACTACTAAAAATTTAATTTATCAAAAAAAATATCGCTAATAAAATCATCCGACAATTGACTTAATTCTTGGACTTGTAAATCGAGAATAAAATAATAACTCAAAGAGAAAGTACGAGTCAATTAGATAAACTATAAATTTTCAATAAAGAGATAATAAAATATTAAACTAATTATTATAGGCTGCGATTATCGGATGATTTTATTAGCGAATGATATACATCTCTGATGATATTTATTATAAAGAAATTATGCATTGTGATTAATTAAAGAGAATTTATTGAATAAATTAACCATACTGCCGCCCTTGAATGCATCTAGGTTGTTGAGATGTATTCAACGTCATAAATTGGTAGCGGAGCCAAACTGTGAATTTGTCGCCTGTAAATTTTTTTACGAATTTTTACATCTACAACACGAACTCTTGCATCTTTTCCAGGATGTAGCTTAACAATGCGTCCGAGCGACCAATTTTGTGGAGGTAGATTATCTTCAGCGACTATGACCAAATTTCCAACTTTAACATTTGCAGAGGCTTCCGACCATTTATATCGTTTTTGCAGAGAGGTTATGTATTCGGACGACCACCTTTTCCAAAAATATTGTTGTATCGCTGCGATCCTGTGAAATTTTTTGATAGAAAAAACATTAGTATCTGATATATACTTTTCAGGTAAGGAGTTTAATGGTTCGCCAATTAAAAAGTGACCAGGAGTGAGAGGTTGCTCATCGCTGGGATCAGAGGATAGTGGAGATATAGGACGGGAATTAAGGATAGCTTCGACTTGAGCTACGAGAGTAGCGAGTTCATCATATACAAGGTTGACATTGCACAAAGCTCTAGTCAAATGATGCTTTGCCGACTTGACAGCTGATTCCCAGATTCCACCAAAGTGGGGAGCCTGCGGAGGAATGTGATGAAATGAGATTCCCTTGCTCGAACACCAACTGCCGATGGTACCTTGCGTCTGTTGATTGTAGAATTCATTTTTGAGTTCGCTAAGCACCGTACGAGCTCCGACGAAGTTTGTCGCGTTATCGCAATATAACCGATTGCAAAAGCCACGTCGGGCAACGAAACGTTTTAGAGCAGCGATGAAAGCGTCTGACGAAAGCGATGATACTACTTCTAAATGAACGGCGTGAGTAGAAAAACATACGAAAACAGCGACGTAAGACTTATACAGGCGCTTGCCACGCACGTCAAGCGAAGTCATTATCGGCCCGCAGAAATCGACACCCGAGATATGAAACGGTCGATTAACGCGCAATCGATCTGCCGGAATGTCACCCATGATTTGATTGATAAGTTTGGGTTTAAATCGAAAACACCTGATGCAACCTTTGACGACGCTATTTACAACGGATTTGCCATTGATGATCCAAAATCTTTGCCTAACTATAGCTAGCAGCGCTTGCGGACCAGCGTGAAGATTTTCTAAGTGCAAATGGTGTACTAATTGTTTGACAAACGGATGACCCTTTGGCAGTAAAATTGGATGCCTGGTTGCATACGGAATCTTTGCTTGGTCTATACGACCACCAACTCGCAATAATTCGATATTTTCGTCAGCAACCAACAGAGGATTTAGCGATTTAATAGTGCTTTTCGACGATACGTAGTCCTTTTTTTGAATGCTTGCAATTTCGCTTGCAAAATACTCTGTTTGTAAAATTTGAATGATTTTTAATAACGCATATTCACGCTGTGCTGGAGTTAATGTTGATGAACTAGTATGAGTATGCGATTCGGATGTTTTGCAAGTAGAAGGGTTTGCTCGAAGAGTTTGAATAAATTTCATAATAAACCCAAATATAGCGATTATTTTATTATAGCTACTAAATTTTTCAATCACTTGTAGAAGAGAATTGTCACCTAATTTTTTAGATACGAAAACTGACATATACTTTGAGCGTATTTCAGGAATATTGTTATTAGAAACTTTCTCCTTTATAGACGGCCAATATTCTTCAGATTTGTACAAAAATGATGGGCCTGTGAACCAATTTGAATTTATCAAATCCTGAACTGTAGCACCTCTAGATAAAATATCAGCTGCATTCGACGACGAGTTTACATGCCTCCATTTTAAATTGTGAGTTAATTCTTGGATTTGGGAGACACGATTTGCAACAAATATGTTCAGGGTTGATGAGTGACATGTCAGCCATGATAAAACAATTTCTGAGTCGCTCCATAGTATAATATTATCAACATTCTTTATATTTTTCTGAACCTTTTTCATCAAATTTGCCAACAATAATGCAGCGCATAATTCAAGCCGTGGTATAGTTTGACATTTTGATGGGGCTACTCTAGATTTAGATGTGAGAAGTTTTACTGAAATTTTACCATTATTGCCAACACATCTCACATATATGCAACCTCCATAGGCAAGACTACTAGCATCAGCAAAACCGTGCAATTCTATGATAGAAGGTTTAGACTGACAAAGTATATAACGAGGAACATGAACATTATTTAATAATGGCAACTCTGACTTGAAATGCGACCAATCAGCATGCAAGTGCATAGGCAGTGATTCATCCCAATCTAATTTCAAAAGCCAAAGACTTTGCATGAATATTTTTGCTCGTACAATAATGGGATTAACAATTCCTATTGGATCGAACAATTTAGCGAGATCGGAAAGCACAGTACGTTTTGTTATTGTTGCACTGTTAGTGTGAAGCTCGGAAACAACAAATCTGAATTCGTCAGTAGAAGGTTGCCAACAAGTACCTAAAGTTTTGATAAAGGATGTACCATGAATATTAATTAATTTTTCACGATCGTCTTCTGGGATTTTTGATAAGAAATTTGGATTATTTGAATACCATTTTTTCAATTCCATTTCTCCCGATTTTAAAATAAGATTAACTTCTCGATGTATTGTTTCAATTTCATCTAAGGTTGAAGCACCCGTTATCAGATCATCTACGTAGAAATCTCTTTTAATTATATCTGCACCAACAGTTAAGTGTTCGGAATGAAGACTAGCTAAATAGGATAGAGCTTGTGTAGCCAAGAATGAAGCAGAAGCTGTTCCGTACGTTAACGTTTTTAATCTGTAAGTTCGTAAATCCTCGTTAGGATTTTTTCTCCACAGAATACATTGATAAAATGAGTCTTCTTCTTCAATAAAGATTTGTCTATACATTTTGCAAATGTCTGCCTTTAATGCATATTTATGGCTACGAAATCTTAACAGTGTAGAAACAAGATCGTCTTGAACTGTAGGTCCGACCATAAGTACATCGTTCAACGATAAATTGGACGACGTCTTGCAACTACCATCAAAAACAACTCGAATTTTTGTCGACGAGGAGTCTGGCTTAAATACGCAGTGATGCGGGAGATAATATTTAACAAGATGTTTTTTTTCGCTTGGTACTACCACCATATGATCGAGATCTTCATATTCATTTAAAAAAGCAGAGTACTGATCCTTCAAATCAGGCATTTTCAATAATTTTCGCTCTAAATTATAAAATCGGCGTTTAGCAATGGCGAAAGAATCCCCCAATTCGAGCTTGTTTGATTTGAAAGGTAGCTTAGTAAAAATACGACCAGATGTGGATTGATATGTAGAAGCATCGAAAAAATCTTGACAATATTGCTGTTCTTGTGTTAGTAATGGCGGTTTATCATCAAAATTTTCTATTTTCCAAAAATTTTGAACAATTTCATTGAGCTGTTGATTCAGCTCTACGTTGCACTGAGGCGAATCATCATTTCGAATGGAGGTGAGTGCGGAATAACTATTTGAATTAGGCATATATGATAAATTATATTTGCCGGATACAATCCATCCTAGCAACGTTTTCTGCAACATTGGAAGATGAGGTGCTAATTTTATTTGCCCAATCGACAAAATTTCAAAGAAACATTCAGCTCCGATGAGTAAATCTATTTTTTGCTGCTTATAGAACAAAGGATCAGCAAGATTCAAATTGTTTGGAATGTTCCAATTTTCAATAGATAAATTAGTATCTGGCAGAATTCCAGCTATAGAAGGTAGAACTAAAAATTCTAAATTTGAGCTGAAGCCTTTATAGCGAGATTGTATGGTTGCGAAAGCAGAATATCGAACTTTAGTCTTTGAATTTCCTATTCCCGAGATATTGGTACATAATTTAGATTTTTTTAATGCGAGCATTTGGATCATAGATTCTGTGATAAAATTCGATTGTGAACCAGAATCGAGCAACGCACGAACAGGTTTTAATTCTCCAGCATTATTTTTTATTAGAACAACAGCAGTGGCTAGAATGATGCTGTCGCTATCAGAGGATTCAACGATGGAGTTCTGACACGAAGAACTTAAGTACGACGAAGATTCACCTGCATCACCGAGATTTGATGATCTTTCATCCGACGAAGTTTGCTTTGAAAAGCGATGAAGCAGGGAATGATGTGGCGACGAACAAATTTTGCATTTGGAAGCTGAACATTTTTTTACAGAATGACCCTTTGCCAAACAGTTGATGCAGAGTCCCAATTCCTTTGCCTTAGCAAATCGATCCATAACAGGTAACTCAGAAAATTTAGAGCACTTGTATATTAAATGGTTCTTACCATTACAAAATGTGCAATGCGAATTTCTTTCCTGAGATGCAGTTAAAGCTGTTGAGCTTTGCGCACGAAAGTAGGTTGGTGATTTTTGTTTATCATGTGTAAATTTAATGCTATGACTACCATGTCCAAATTTCGATTCTCGACACTCTAGAAATTGGCAGCGTTTACTGAGAACTGCTGCACAATCGCTCCACTTGAAGAGCTCTGAAAAGTTTAACGAATCTTCCCACTTAGCCTGAGAATCTGAATCTAATTTACCCAAAACAACATGCATTATCATAGCGTTACAAATATCAGTTTCATTGCCAATTGATTTCATGGAGCTGAATATGGCATTTACATTGTCAACAAGGCTTCTTAATTGAGAAGAAGAAATTTTAGAAATTTTTGGCAAATTAAATAATTCAGAGATTAACTCTTGAAACATCAAAGTTTTATTGTTGAAACGATCATCCAAATGTTTTAGAATTTTTTCATAATTTTCTTCTGTTATTTGAAACTCTCTAACAGCATGCTTAGCGCTACCACCTAACGAATTTACTAAAATATTGCACTTTTCAATATTATCATAATGCATATTACTGTGAATGGATTTCTTAAAAATACCCATAAAATTAGGATAATCAGAATACTTTCCACTGAATTGTGGCAGTTTTATTTTGTGTAGTGGAGCTGAAGCGGATTGTATTACCACACTACGTTCTAATTCAGGCAATTGACTATCTTTACGCCTTTCACTTATTAGTGTTAAAATCGCGGATTTGGCTGAAATGTACAACTCTTCATAATTGGCGCGGGTAGCAGAATCATCGATACAACTCAAATTTTCAAATGATTGCTGCAAAGCAAGAAGGTGTTTGAAATAGGATTCTAAAATACCTAAGCGGCATTCTAAATCATTAAGAGTTAATGTTGAACCCTTCGAGTCAATTGTGTTTTTTATTCGAGTTATAGATGCCTTCGTTGTGCTGCGCTGAGATTTAATTTCGTCTAATTTTTCAGCCATGATAATATATTAAATTAACGCTGTATGTGTTTAGAATCGACAATGTAAATTTAAAGTTTCAATTTAATTTGGAGTGATTTAAATAAACCAATTTCTTTAATTATAGAAGAAATAGTTTAATTTTAATTTTATATAATTAATTTTATTTATTAACTGCAAACAATCAATAATTGTTATATATTCAATCTATTAATACGATAATTGTTTCTTGAAGCAACGATAAATTTTCGAAATTTCATAAAATACTATTGCGACGAAATGAAAATGCTAATAAGTCATTAAAGTACTCACGCGACGAAAAGTGAGTTTCTAATGACTCGAATAAGTATTCGGGCGACGATACGTTGTATGCAAGAACAATAGATTTGAAACTATATATAACAAATTGCAGATGCGTTTGTGTTGATATATATGAATATAATTTATATATAAAAATTAACAAAAAAATTGGTATATGTTATATATATTTGATATAATATGATTTCATACAATATATATTAATATGTGGTAATTTGAATTGATGAATATTAATTATCAAAAGTCCATAAATAATTTGTGTGATTGATTTTAAATTTTCAATTAATTGCAAATATATATTAAATTTATTCTTCACTTTAAATTTTACGAATTTTTTGAAGTATTTTTAAATTAATTTTAATTTTAAATTAATTAAATTAATTATTATTAAAAATATGTTTTGATGATAATTCCTTTTAGAAATATGCACCGCTGGTATTCTTTATGTATATGAATATTTCTATATTCGTATGCGAGTACATATATAATTTTATTTCCAGCGTTTTATATTTTATATTTGCAGCACCACATGTATAATATATATATGTATAATAAAATTTACCTTGATGGCTTGACAAACCAAAGAATAACTTGATGTTAATGCGGAATTAATGATTTCCAACGATGTATAGAATGATGCACTTTATTGTCTTTTATTTATTAAAAAACGCGAAATTGTTCAATTTACGAAAAAGTTTATAATGAATTACCGAATTTTGCGAACAAATATCACGTCGGGGTCACCAAAATGAACAATATTTAATTTAATATTGTGATTCAAAAGAAAACGAATAAATAATTGAATTCACCAATTCTTGTTTTACAAATTAATTTATTGTTAAATTCAAAAAATGCATTTAAATTGTTCACAAATTGTTTTTATCGTTAACTTATTAATTTATTTAATTTATTTAATTCAAATTTGTGTTATTTAATTTTAAGTTTTTTAACACTAAATCACAAATTAATTTAAAAGAAAATTATTCAAAACTACTAAAAATTTAATTTATCAAAAAAAATATCGCTAATAAAATCATCCGACAATTGACTTAATTCTTGGACTTGTAAATCGAGAATAAAATAATAACTCAAAGAGAAAGTACGAGTCAATTAGATAAACTATAAATTTTCAATAAAGAGATAATAAAATATTAAACTAATTATTATAGGCTGCGATTATCGGATGATTTTATTAGCGAATGATATACATCTCTGATGATATTTATTATAAAGAAATTATGCATTGTGATTAATTAAAGAGAATTTATTGAATAAATTAACCAGTCGAGAATTGATCAGAACAATGTTGCTGGCACTTCTTAAAAATTTTTAAAATTTACCATCTAAAAAATTGACAATTAAAAATTTGATGTTATTTTAAGTTGTTATGTTTGATTAAAATTATTAAAATTAAGAAATTATAAAAAAACAAAAAAAATATTGTATTCGAGTTTGAAATAAATATAAAATTAAGTAATGTCTTATTATTTATTTTCAGTAGTATATTTTAATTGGGTATTACATTATATTTTCTATATATTTACAATAATATCTATATATACTAAAAAAGGCCTGAGTTAAATGCATTTTTGTCAATTATCAGTAATAAAAATGAATAATTATATTTTAGACGTTATAGCAAATAGAAATTTTTATCAATTAATTACTTCGAGATTTACTCAATTCATATTTATCAGCTTTTCATGTAGCGCCGCTCAAAGTAATTCCCTAAAAGGAATGCCATGAAAAGCAAAAAGTAGCGCTGCATAAATTGTCGTTTCAAAAGCAAAAACTAGCGCCGCCTAAAGTAATTTGCTAAAATGAATGCCATGATTTTGAGACCTTTTAAAGTAATCGTATTAAAAGTTAAAAGCCAAAAGTAGTTCGATAAAAGGAATGCCATGCAAAGCAAAAAGTAATCGCATTAAAAGCCAAAAGTAGTTCCCTAAAAGTAATGCCATGATCTTTAGACGTTTAAAAGTAATCGCATTAAAAGCCAAAAGTAGCTCGCTAAAAGTAATGCCATGATTTTTAGACGTTTAAAAGTAATCGCATTAAAAGCCGAAAGTAGTTCACTAAAAGGAATGCCATGCAAAGCCAAAAGTAGCGCCGCTTAAAGTAATTCACTAAAAGCAATCCCATGATCATTAGACGTTTAAAAGTAATCGCATTCAAAGTCGAGAGTAGCGCCGCTTAATTCACTAAAAGTAATGGTTCGATTTTTATGTGATAGACGTAAGCAATCTCGTTAAAAGCCCAAAGCAAAAAAAAGTAATTGTTTACGCAAAATTTTAAGTGCGAGAAGCAAATTATATATAATGTATGCGTATCTGTATCATTTCATCGATGCATAAAATTCTCGAAACTTTAGAAAAAGCGATAAAAATTAAGTAAATTCAGATTATTCTGTAGCAGATAAAATAAAGTTGCGCTTCAGGCTAAAATTATTTAGATTTCTCTAAGAATTGTTTCATTGCAATAAATTGCTATAAAATCGATTTTATGATCTGCAAAAGATTTTTTATCATTAAACATTTTTTATTATCGTTATTTGATTCAAATGAACTCAGGTATTTTTTAAGGTTTATGGAAAAATTATCGTAGAAAATCCACCATGAAAAAAATCAACAGAGAAAATTCATCGCAAGAAAATTCATAGCAGGGAAAATTTATTAGATAGAAAATTTATCACAGGAAAATCTAAAGCAGGAAGAAAAATTCATCTCAGAAAATTGAATGCAGGACAAATTCGTCGCAAGAAAATTCATATTCGAGAAAAATTCATTGCAGAAAATTAATCATTATTAAAAATTCGTCGCGCAAAATTAATTGTTGGAAAAATTCATCGCAGGAAATTTCATTGCTAAAAATTAATCTCTAGGAAAATTCATCGCGAGAAAATCAATTGCAAGAAAAAATTCGCAACCGAGGAAAAATCATAGCAGAAAATTAATCGTTGGCAAAATTCATTCAAGCAAATTTCATCGCTGAAAATTAATAGCTAGGGAAATTTATCCCTAGAAAATCCTTCGCAAGGAAACTTTTTGTCTATAAAAAATTAATCGCAGAAAATTAATAGCTAGGAAAATTCATCACAAGAAAATCTATTGCAAGGAGAATCAAATTCCTTAAATAGTATGAAGCTCGGATTATAAATGCGATAATAACATAATTTGAAGTGTGATGACGAGAATATAAAAAAAAATATTAGACTTTGCACATAAAGTATTATATAATTTGCTTCATTGAACAACAAACATTTTTATAAAGAAGTATCGATAAGTTTAAGAAAAATATAAAATTTGCTTTATACAGACTCATAAATCTGTTGAAAGTGTTAATTTAAGATCAACAGATATATCGCATAACTAATTTTGGTATCGAATTTAATTGAAAACGGGTACAACTTGCTTTAAATGATTTTTTGAACTTATAACATTTTCCTATGAAATTGCAGAATGATCCCGCTGCAGTTTTCTAAATAAAAATATTATACTTTGAGGATTCAGATTTATATTTTAATTTTTGGATTCGTATATGCAGACCATCTAAATCGTCAATGAAATAATGTATTATGCTTAATAATTAATAATAATTATTGAATTGAATTTAAAGAAGTAGAAAAATTAAACTTGAACTTAAGTAAAAATATTTCTAATTTTCATGAATACTTGACAATTTGCCGCTAAAATTCGCAAAACTTTCCAACTAATCAATAGCTAAAATAAATTAGTTGTATGGTTTATAAGCGCTAAATTTAAAAGTGAGAAAAACAATATATAAGACTCCAATTCAATTTATTTATTGAAATCTCGATATAATACCATTGACAAATGCAAAAGTATCAGAACATATTCGATAAAAACGCATTTCTGGCAAACTATAAATCATTTCTTAATGGTTTTGGTCTCTCAGCGAGAAATATTTTTAATCGAAAGTTAATGCGGATATAAATTTCTTATTTTCAATATTTTATGAGAATTAATTTCAATAGTTTATATGAACTGCGTAAAAATGATAATAATTTCTAATAAAATTAATCGAAATTGCAAAATTGACGGAATTTTTAATTATGCAAATATTGATTTAAAAAATTAATTATTTCTATTGCATTAAATCAGATAAAAAATTATTTAGCTGGTTATGCTAAATTTTAAACGTGAGAAAAAACAATATTAATGCACACACATCCGAATCAATTCATTGACCCTTGAAATTCCCAAAAGTTTTACAAAAGTAGAAATCAATTTAGATCATATTACATTATTATTTTTGACCGGAACTAGAAAAAAACGGAAATTATAATTAAGTATAAATATTTTTAATTAAATTAAAGAGGTGTCGAATTTCTTTAAGGTGGAAATTACTTAATAATTAATGACTAAAAATGTTTAAAATGCAGCGATCCCCACCACTATAAACTCTGAAATTTGATATAAAAGGACCAAATTTTTCTATTTTTATTTAATTATAATTTAAATTTATTAAAATGTTTCTGCAAATTAATGATGATATCAACAGCATATTAAAAAATCTGTTGAATGACATCAGATTTTTAGTCATCGGTAAGTAATTTGGCTAAAAGAAATATTTTTAAAATAATAGTTTTTTTGCAGGTCAATATGTAAACGAATTATTATGTGGGAATGACAACTGTCCGCATGTAGACGTTTACATATTTGATGGTAGTTTATTTCGAGTGTCAAGGATGTTGGAGAAGAAAAGAGTTGAATTCACCATGGAAGAAGATTTCGTCTTCCGGGATGATTTGACCTATTCCATAACAGCGAAGATAGCGTTTCAGCAAAATGGTGTTCCTTACGAATTCTTTTTTGCTGATTGCATAGCAACTTCTCTAACATCTCTGGAGCATGATTATTTGAAGGTGGCATTAGCTCCGGATAATAATGCGCTCAACAGCTACCGTCTTTATTACTTCGGATACGGCTCACCCCTCTTCCCAAACAGTACGAGGCTGAGCTGGAGCGAGCATCGCCGAAATTTCAATTATTTATTATCAGAAGATTTTACGAGTATTAGAGGACCGCTGGAGGAGTAAGAAGCAGCGTTTTATAAGAAAATGATGTTTATTTATTTTAAGTTAGTTTTTAGGTTAATATGTTTTAGATATATATTTTATTAGAAAATAAACTTTATATATTTTAATTTAGTTTTAGCCTTAGTTATATATGTTTTATTAGAAAATAAACTTTATATATTATTGAAGAATTACAAATTAAACGCTCTTAAATTGTAAAAAAAAAATATTGTAAGATGTTTTATTTTTGAATGTTGCATTATATACAAATAATTATATTAGTTGATAATTTGGTCCCAGTCCCAGTGGCGTAACCAATATGGCAAATGAACTAAGAGATCTTACTAATATAAATTATGCAGCCTTATTATAAATAATTTTAAGTTCGAGAGAATCACAAATTACATAATTAAATCTTCAGAAGGCCCGCAAATATTTTTTATGTATGCAAATATTGATTTAAATTATAATTATTTCTATTGCATTAAATCAGATAAAAAATTAATTAGCTGGTTATGCTAAATTTTAAACGTGAGAAAAACAAAATTAATGCACCTGCATCCGGATTAATTCATTGACCCTTAAAATTCTCAATACTTTTGGAAAAGTAAATCAATTTAGATCATATTACATTATTATTCTTGACCAGAAGTAGAAAAAAAATTGAAATTATAATTAATTTTAATATTTTTAATTAAATTAAAGCGGTGTCGAATTTCATTTAGGTAAAAATTACTTAATAATTAATGTGCAAAAATTCTTTAAATACTCATTTATTTGTATGCAGTATAGAATTTATTTTCAATATTTTGCTCATTATTTTTGCTTATTTCCTTTGAGCCAGAACGTATATAAATGCACTACTGACAGTTCTTGCGCTTTTCTTGAAGAGAGAAAATTTGCTGAGGAGTGGTAATTTATGTAAGGTCAAATTCATAACTATTTAAATATATTTATTTGTTTTGTTCTATTTAATTAATTTAATAATTCACTGTTTATACTTGTTCATTTTTGTTTTAACTTTATTTATTAAATTTATATTTAAATTTATTTTTAGTTTTAACACTATTATTAAATGTTAATTTATTTTATTTTAATCAATTTATCTGATTATTTTAATTATTTTATTTTGCAGAATTTTATACTTTAAATTTCACTTTTATTATTTTTATTTAATGCGAACTGAGATCATCTTACGACTGATACAATTTCTTATCATCGCATTCCTTATATATCCAATTGATCTCTCAATTGCATATCTTAGAAATGCGATTGACCAATGAAATCGCGAATCGATATCTTTCGATTTTTAACTATTGATTAAAACAATTATAATATTGGAAAAAGGAATGTAATTAAAAAGTGATTTTTCGAAAATAAAATTTTGGAATGTAGGACAGGGTGCAACTACATCACCCTCCTCCGAGTGAAACGTTACTTATTTACTGAAAACTATTCTACGATTTTCTTTGGTCGACTTAATGGTGGAAATTCCATAGGCCGGCTTGAGTCTGTCGATTGATATTGATCGTCCCTTGTCGTTAATCAAAACAATGAAAACTTTGCGTAGCCGTTTAGTTACTCGATAAGGTCCGTCGTATGTCGGAGTTAGTGTCGGTTTGATTTTGTCATTTCTGACAAAAACGAATTCACAATTTTCGAGAGTTTTCGGAATGAAAATGTTTCGTTGTTGCGTTTTCCGTGTCGGAATAGGAACTAAGTTTCTCATTGTCTCACGAAGTTTTTTTATAAGCACGTTCGTTTCAGGTATGTCAGATTTCGGATTTGTGAAGAATTTGCCTGGTAACTTTAACGTCTGACCATACACCATTTCTGCTGGCGAGCATTGTAAGTCTTCTTTAATGGCGGCGCGAGCACCAAGCAGAACTAAAGGTAGCTCCAGGTTCCAATTTGTGCTATTCCCACGTGCTCGAAGTGAATCTTTCAATTGTCTATGGAATCGCTCTACTAAACCGTTGGATTGCGGATGGTAAGGAGTGGTTCTTGTACGAAAAACGCCTAACAGTTGTCTCAATTCTTGAAATAGTTTGGCTTCGAACTGGGAGCCTTGATCTGTTGTGATCGTCACAGGGATACCGAATCGCGACAAATATTGTATGACGAAAGTTTTCGCAACGGTTGCGGCAGTCATATCTGGTATCGCATAAGCTTCTGGCCATCGAGTGAGCCTATCAACAATCGTGAATATATATGAATTTCCATCGGAAACTGGAAAAGGACCCACTAAATCTAAATGTATGTGTTCGAAGCGGGCGTTCGGCATGTCAAAAATCTCGTGTCGTGAATGTGAATCGATTAATTTTGGTCTTTTGGCACGGTATGTAAGCCTTGGACCAATTATTCGAGTCACGATTAATGTTTGGCCAAAAATATCTGGATGCAAGCAATTTTCTAGTTGCACGAATACCAGGGTGAGCCAAATTGTGTAAAGCGTTGAAAACAATTCTTCTTAATGGTTCAGGTACGTATAGTCTGTCAGTTTTTGTTGAAACTTCACAGTATAATTCCAAATCTGGTAATTCATTTTTTTTTCAATCGGAAATAAGGTTTAGTTTTTGTCAAAAGTACGTCATTCTTCTGTTGATGTGCAATTTTGTTCAAGTCAAAATTGTCTAAGTCTATAGTCGAAATATCTAAAAAGCGAGATAGACTATCTGCTACAACATTTTCTTTACCCGGAATGTGACGTATATCTGTTGTAAATTGCGCTATATAATCAAGATGACGAGTTTGACGCGGGCTGCGTTCTGTTTTTGTGCCGATTGCATTAACCAATTGTTTATGATCGGTGAAAATCGTAAACTTCCGTCCTTTGACTGAATATAGAAAGTGTTTGACCGATAAGTAGATCGCGAGAAGTTCACGATCGAATGCAGAATACTTAGTTTCGGCCGGTGATAATTTACGTGAAAAGAATGCTAGTGGTTGCCACCCTTTCTTCGTCGGTCGCTGTAATACAGCTCCCAAAGCGACATCTAATGCATCGGTTGCAATGACTAACTTTCCATCTGGTAGTGGATGAGCGAGCATGGCTGCGTCAGCTAATGCTGCTTTCACGCGTTGAAATGAAGGATTGAGCTCTTCTGGCCAGCTTAGCGGTTTATTTTTACCGTTGGTTTTAGTAATCTGAGTCAAGTACGCGTAGATTGGAGCGAGCAACTCCGCAAGTTTAGTTATGAACCTGTGATAATAATTTATCATTCCTATAAATCTTTGTATTTGTCGGATTGATGAAGGAGTTGGAAATTTTTTTATACTTGCTACTTTCTCTTCGGATGGTGAAATTCCTTCCGCTGAGATGTGGTGGCTGAGGAAATTTAGTTCAGTTACGCCGAAAACACATTTTGAAGTATTTATAGTTATTCCATATTCCGATAAACGTTGGAATAGTTGTCGTAAATGTTGTTTGTGTGTTTTAGCGTCAGCCGACGAAATAAGTATGTCATCTATATAGACGAACACAAAGTCTAATCCTTGACAGACTTCGTTCATGAAACGCTGAAAAGTTTGCGCGGCGTTACGTAAACCGAACGGCATTCGTCGAAATTCGTATAACCCGAAAGGTGTAGTTATTGCTGTCTTGTGAATGTCACTTGCCGCTACTGGGATCAAGTGATATGCTCTTACAAGATCGACTTTTGAAAAAATGTTCGCACCATTTAAGTGCATTGTGAAATTTTGGATGTGCGGAATCGGATATCGATCCGGAACGGTGGCTGCGTTTAATTGTCGGTAGTCGCTGCATGGTCGCCAGTCGTTGTTGTTTTTCTTCCGCACCATATGCAGTGGAGATGAAACAGGAGACGAGGACGGTTGGCAAATACCGAGTTTACACATGAGTTCGAATTCTTTCCTTGCGACGTCGTGACGAGTCGAGTCAAGACGTCGTGGTTTGGAAAATGGAAGTTGAAATTTTGTCACTATGTGATGTTCAACTGTATGTTTTAATTCCTTGTGATAGTTTGGCGGTTGAATTAGTTCAGGGAATTGTGCTAAAATTTCGGAAAATTCGCGATAGTCAACGTATTAATAGACAGATTGGTAAGTGGATCTACTATTCTTCTATTTTTTAGATCGACAATAAGACCATACTTATTTAAAAAGTCGGCACCGATAATTGCACGATCTATGTCTGCCAATATGAATTCGTGTACGAAATTCCTTCGAAGTCCGAGATTTAATTCGAGTATTTTTGTTCCGAATGTTTTTATATTAGTTCCATTTGCGGCAGAAAGTGATATGTTGGATGTTGTTTTTGTTGTTTGGAATTTACCCGGTAAAACCGATAAATCTGCGCCCGTATCGATTAAAAATATGATATTATTGGAATCGTCACGGACAAAAAGGCGGCTAGTAAATTTATTAGCATCGGCGGCCGCTACACGCGATGCATTATCTAGTTTGCGTGGTTATCAGTTGGCTTGTGTGTACACTGACATTTTGTCGCTTTGTCCCTAAACTTCCTATGATACCAGCATAGTACTCGCGGGGGAGTAGAAGGAGAATTAAATTTTCGTGAGTTCCTACTTGTACTACGTGGTTCAATTTGTCTGCTTCTACTTCGCGATCTAAAACTATTATTATTTTTGAAATCGAGTCTTGCCAGCATTGATTCGATGCGGGCTAGTCGTGCGTCGAAATCAGATGCAGTAGTAGCTATCGATAAGTTCGGCTTCACCGTAGTATCGGTCATTGCGTACAATGAGCGGCTTATCCCCTACCGTGGCTAACGCTATATGTATTACTTGTGGTAGTTTACATATCTATAAATTTTTTATAATGTTTTCGTTGAATGTTTGTCCGGATAATTGTGGCATGGACCTACGTAGTTCCGAAGGGGTTCGGTCACCTATGTCGGTTTATGCAATTAAGGTTTCAAGTCGTTTTGTCTCCGAAATGGAATGTCGTTTGATGATTGCGTTTTTTACGCTTTCATATCGATTTATTTCTGGCGGATTAGATAAAATGTCTATTATGTAATCGCAAGATTCTGATGGCAGTGCGCCTATTATAAGGCAGTATTTTGTGTCATCGTTTGTAATCCGATACGCTTGGAAATGTGCTTCTGCCTGTATGAACCATGTGGCTGGATTCGCGGGCCAAAAAGGTGGTAAACGGATGCGGACTGACTATATTTTTGGTTCATCGTGTAGTCGTGTATTGCCAGATTTCCTTATTTCAGGTTCGGAATCAGGCATTATGATTAATTAATATTTTCAGTAAACACTATTTAGTTTTCAGTAAATATTTTTAAGAATTACGCTTAAATTGTTATAATTTAATATAAAACTTGTAATGACGCGATAAAATTTTAGTAAATGCGTTTGTAGAAATAAATCCAAAAAAAATAAAAATCGACTCTGTTTTTGGATGGTCCCAAAAATTTTGAAAAATTGTATGTAATTTTTGGATGATCCCAATTAATATTTATGATAAACAAAATATAATACAAGTGAAAGAAAATATTTCGAGAGTATAATAAATGTATGAGCAAAATAAAATATATATTTTTTTTTGTGTTTATATTAATTGTATTTTGATACTCCAAAATAAAATATTTTTGTATATGCAAAAAATTAAAATTAATATTAATGTTGCAGGAAAATGCTAATTTTACCTTTTTGTATACAATTTAATTTTATAAAAATTTTTGAAACAAAAATGAACAAATATGTACATATACACATATATTTTTATTATTATATAAAATTTTTTGTTATACTTATATATAATTTAATAAATTTTTACATTAAAAATGATACTATATAATTTTTAAACAATTTTTAATATATTAATGTATGTGTGAAATGTAATTTTATTAAGAAAAAATATTTATAATGTATTTTTGTTTGACAATTTTTTCAGTATTCGTAATTTTTAATTTTTATAATATGTATTTATGTTTTTAAACTGAAAAATTACGCGAATATGATTATGGATTGGTACTTTACAATAAATTTTGAAAATTATATTATTTCTAATAAAGAACTTACGTAAAAAAAATTTTTGTATAGAAACAATTATAAATCTTCCACAATTGCTTGTGATACTTATAATTTTATCCGTACACAATTTTCTACTACCTTTTTTTTCTTTTAAATAATTTTCTGGATTGTTGATTGATGTATTTAACAATGTTGAATCGATGATGAAAATCTGATGATCCTGGATACTGATAAAATTGTTGACTCTATCAGATGATAAAATGATGACGCTGCAGTATGTTGATGATGACGTCAATATAATGAAGCTCAAAAAATTTACTATGACTTGTAGTTATTTAATTATATATAGTTTTTTATATGTACCTATATATTTTATGATTTAAATAATTATTGTATTATTTAAATTGGATTTTATTTTTTGTTTTTTTATGTTACCAATATTTGATTTATTGATATTGGTTAAACTGATTTTATATAAAAAATACCGTTTTTATTGTTTTTTTAGAACTGAAATAGTGTTTTTTAATTGTTTTAAATAATTTAATAGCGTGTTTTAAACTTGGGGTCACCAATTGTAAGGTCAATGTTTGTATCTTCAATTTATTACCTTTACATTTAATGCTTCTTTAATTTTAATAATGAAACACTTTTATTTTATTTATAAAATTATTTATTTAAAACACTAAATTCCTAACTCTTTAAATCTATTTATTTGTTTTGTTCTATTTAATTAATTTAATAATTCACTGTTGATACTTGTTCATTTTTGTGTTAACTTTATTTATTAAATTTATACTTAAATTTATTTTTAGTTTTAACACTAATATTAAATGTTAATTTATTTTATTTTAATCAATTTATCTGATTATTTTAATTATTTTATTTTGCAGAATTTTATACTGTAAATTTCACTTTTATTATTTTTATTTAATGCGAACTGAGATCATCTTACGACTGATACAATTTCTTATCATCGCATTCCTAATATATCCAATTGATCTCTCAATTGCATATCTTAGAAATGCGATTGACCAATGAAATCGCGAATCGATATCTTTCGATTTTTAACTATTGATTAAAACAATTATAATATTGGAAAAAGAAATTTAATTAAAAAGTGATTTTTCGAAAATAAAATTTTGGAATGTAGGACAGGGTGCAACTACATTTACTACTACATATACACAGTAATTAAGTCAAAAAAAGAGTTTTTCATATTACACACTTCAAGTATATTTCAACAGCGGTGAACGCAATCGTATTCAAGCGACTCGCAAGCGTGAATTAAACGTATTTTTTTTACGTACACAATATTGTCTGTATCTATGATTAAAACTAGTCTCAGTGGACCAACCATTAATTTTACTTTGAATAATCTTAAACTACATTAGGTGCTGGCTTTGATGTCATATGAGCATCAGAATTTTATTTTGATTGTTATGTTTAGAACTCATGTCCGCTAGTGGTCTTCTTCTCTTCAATCTGCTTGTCGAGTTCTCATTAAAAGATTTGCTACCTCTTCGTTTTCATGGTTGGTTAATCTGAAGCGGTGCTTTACAGCAAATCGTGTAATTTCAACTGTGTTTATGTGTAGGTCCCTATATGAATGTGCTGTGTTCTATATAATAGTGGCCTGGCCAATCTT
Organism: Rhamphomyia laevipes; assembly: GCA_963920725.1. Taxonomy (NCBI): domain Eukaryota; kingdom Metazoa; phylum Arthropoda; class Insecta; order Diptera; family Empididae; genus Rhamphomyia; species Rhamphomyia laevipes. The sequence goes on along the minus strand of OY987255.1, from coordinate 96,356,036 downwards.
ATCTGGCCCGAGATCGTCTAGAGTAATCCTTTGTCAACTTACTTTTGTTTGACTTAACTGCGTACTGCGTCTGATGTTCTATTTTTTTCTGATGTGTCTTTTGAGTAAAACTTATGTTAATAAATAAGACTTTCTATTTATGTTTTACTTAAAGTTCTTGATCATTCATTTAGGCTAACTACCTGTATAAATGACTGACCAATTTGAACTCTCTGAAATACACAATTTCCACCGTTTATATACACATAAAACGCTGAATTCGCGATAGAATCGATTAGCCAATAACTCTATATAAAATCAATTACGATTAGTATTGTGTAACCAGGTAAATGTACTTTACCTGTACTTTGTTGCTAACTATTTCAACCATAGGATCAATAACGCTGATCCTGCATAAATATTATTCATTTATTAATAAATTATATAACAAAGGTTATTCCAGTGCATTGTAATATATGAAATACACAAAATATCTTATGCATATAATATGTGAATCATAATATTTCACAACCTTGATATTAATATTATTGTTTTATTTTCTTTAATCATAACAACAATATTAATATCGTCAACATTCATATATATGTATGCGCAATGCGCTTATGCATTATCGTCACATAATATTATTGTATATAATAATATGTTCTATAGTATATTATTAATGCTGCTGCGCTTTTTTTGATATTATAATTATGAAGGTCGCATTTACTATACTATTGTTTACTATAAAATAAACATATGATTTTTATGAATAATGTTTATGTTTTGGCTAGTAACAAAGTTTGTTACTCAATACCTTCCTTTTCAGCGAGAAAATTTACATATACAAATTTTTAAATTTGTTATTTAAATTTTGTTATTTCAGAGTTTTCCTTTTTAATGAACTTTCTTTTTTATTTATTCCCTTTTTTTAAAAAAAAAAACGTTATAAATCATAAAATCTATTTTCTTAATATATAATTTACATAATTGATTGAAAACTAGAATTTAAACAAATTAATTAATTACTTTACTTTTAATAACTTAAATTTTAATACATTTATATATTTTTGCTATAAATTTTTTTTTATCCCCTTTAAACTAACAATTTTTTTATATTTTTATATTAACGTGTATTTATTTTGTATTTTATTAACATTTTTTTTTGTAATATTTTATCTTAATCTATTTACTTGAAATTATATAATTTTGACAAACTGTCCTTTTATAATTATTTTATGTTTACAGTTATTTTAATTTATTTATTGAAATATGTAATTTTTTATTTAATTTCATAAATTTTAACAAACTATCCTTTCTTATTTTATTATTATTTTATTTTTTACGGTAATGTTAATTTTTTTTTATTTATTCCATCATTATATTTGTTTTCCGTAATTACTTAATTATGTTGTTACATTTTAAAAATAAACCCATTGAATTTTAATCTTATTTAATTTTAATTTACTTGTTGCTTAACTAACTTTACTCTAATTTACTTAATTTTGCTTATATATTTATTATATAAATATACTACTATTCCTCCCCTGTCAAGATAAAAACTAAACCTGCGCTGATTATAATTGCTACTCGATAGATGGCCTAACAATATTTGAACTGAACAAATATAGTAAGTACTTAAACCAGTAAAAATGATATTTAATTTGCAATGACAAAAAAAATTTAAATGGTACTAAAAATATAAATTATTTTTGTAAGAAGTATTTACAAAGAAAACATGAATTATTGAGAAAAAAAAACTATTGAATAAGAATTACCCATTATACAATTATATGTAATAATAAAATATAACCAAAAAAAAAAAAAAATTATAAATATTTTTTATTTATTCTATTAATAAATTTTCTAATTTTCCCGGAAAGATAGTACGTCGAGAGTCACGTATTCGTCAGAGTGACTGGAGTGTAATTGTCGAGTTTTGTGACTCGCAAGCGTGAATTAAACGTATTTTTTTTACGTACACAATATTGTCTGTATCTATGATTAAAACTAGTCTCAGTGGACCAACCATTAATTTTACTTTGAATAATCTTAAACTACATTAGGTGCTGGCTTTGATGTCATATGAGCATCAGAATTTTATTTTGATTGTTATTTTAAGAACTCATGTCCGCTAGTGGTCTTCTTCTCTTCAATCTGCTTGTCGAGTTCTCATTAAAAGATTTGCTACCTCTTCGTTTTCATGGTTGGTTAATCTGAAGCGGTGCTTTACAGCAAATCGTGTAATTTCAACTGTGTTTATGTGTAGGTCCCTATATGAATGTGTTGTGTTCTATATAATAGTGGCCTGGCCAATCTTATCTGGCCCGAGATCGTCTAGAGTAATCCTTTGTCAACTTACTTTTGTTTGACTTAACTGCGTACTGCGTCTGATGTTCTATCTTTTTCTGATGTGTCTTTTGAGTAAAACTTATGTAAATAAATAAGACTTTCTATTTATGTTTTACTTAAAGTTCTTGATCATTCATTTAGGCTAACTACCTGTATAAATGACTGACCAATTTGAACTCTCTGAAATACACAATTTCCACCATTTATATACACATAAAACGCTGAATTCGCGATAGAATCGATTAGCCAATAACTCTATATAAAATCAATTACGATTAGTATTGTGTAACCAGGTAAATGTACTTTACCTGTACTTTGTTGCTAACTAGTTCAACCATAGGATCAATAACGCTGATCCTGCATAAATATTATTCATTTATTAATAAATTATATAACAAAGGTTATTCCAGTGCATTGTAATATATGAAATACACAAAATACCTTATGCATATAATATGTGAATCATAATATTTCACAACCTTGATATTAATATTATTGTTTTATTTTCTTTAATCATAACAACAATATTAATATCGTCAACATTCATATATATGTATGCGCAATGCGCTTATGCATTATCGTCACATAATATTATTGTATATAATATTATGTTCTATAGTATATTATTAATGCTGATGCGTTTTTGTTGATATTATAATTATGAAGGTCGCATTTACTATACTATTGTTTACTATAAAATAAACATATGATTTTTATGAATAATGTTTATGTTTTGGCTAGTAACAAAGTTTGTTACTCAATACCTCCCTTTTCCGCGAGAAAATTTACATATACAAATTTTTAAATTTGTTATTTAAATTTTGGTATTTCAGAGTTTTCCTTTTTAATGAACTTTCTTTTTTATTTATTCCCTTTTTAAAAAAAAAACGTTATAAATCATAAAATCTATTTTCTTAATATATAATTTACATAATTGATTGAAAACTAGAATTTAAACAAATTAATTAATTACTTTACTTTTAATAACTTAAATTTTAATACATTTATATATTTTTGTTATAAATTTTTTTTTATCCCCTTTAAATGTATATATATTCTTAAACTAACAATTTTTTTATATTTTTATATTAACGTGTATTTATTTTGTATTTTATTAACATTTTTTTTTTGTAATATTTTATCTTAATCTATTTACTTGAAATTATATAATTTTGACAAACTGTCCTTTTATAATTATTTTATGTTTACAGTTATTTTAATTTATTTATTGAAATATGTAATTTTTTATTTAATTTCATAAATTTTAACAAACTATCCTTTCTTATTTTATTATTATTTTATTTTTTACGGTAATGTTAATTTTTTTTTATTTATTCCATCATTATATTTGTTTTCCGTAATTACTTAATTATGTTGTTACATTTTAAAAATAAACCCATTGAATTTTAATCTTATTTAATTTTAATTTACTTGTTGCTTAACTAACTTTACTCTAATTTACTTAATTTTGCTTATATATTTATTATATAAATATACTACTATTCCTCCCCTGTCAAGATAAAAACTAAACCTGCGCTGATTATAATTGCTACTCGATAGATGGCCTAACAATATTTGAACTGAACAAATATAGTAAGTACTTAAACCAGTAAAAATGATATTTAATTTGCAATGACAAAAAAAATTTAAATGGTACTAAAAATATAAATTATTTTTGTAAGAAGTATTTACAAAGAAAACATGAATTATTGAGAAAAAAAACTATTGAATAAGAATTACCCATTATACAATTATATGTAATAATAAAATATAACCAAAAAAAAAAAAAAAATTATAAATATTTTTTATTTATTCTATTAATAAATTTTCTAATTTTCCCGGAAAGATAGTACTTCGAGAGTCACGTATTCGTCAGAGTGACTGGAGTGTAATTGTCGAGTTTTGTGTTTTTTCAGAATTGGTGGACTTGGCGCATTTTCATGTGGTGGTGTAAAATGATTTTTTTTATTAGTACTATTAAATGTTTTTTCATCTGAATATTTTAATGTTTGTTTAGTGTGTTTTGGAGTTCGTGTTTTTTGTTTTTGAATATAAGTTGTATTAGCTTTAGGGTTTTGACTGTTAATAGTATTAGTTTTGGGAATTCGCAGATTAGTTGAGTTATTATGTGTTTGTAATGGTTCTGTTGTTATTTGTGGTAATTATATTTCTAACCTTTGTCGTCCTTCACTCAAAACTGATTCTGTGTCCTTTTTCTTATTACACTTTTTATACGTTTTAACTAAAACGTAAATGACTATAATTAATAACAGTAATGTTAATCCTATTGAGTTAGATGTAGTTGAAAATTTAAGTGAACTTATATCCGCCTGTTTTTCTTTAGCCTTTTTTATTTCATCAGCAATTTGCGATACAGATTGACTTCTTTTTGTAAATTCTCGGTTCAAAGCTTCCGGATTCAACAACTTGATTACATCTGAATTTGGCTTTAGTGTGACAAGTTCGGGCAAAACTTTTTCATTAACTTTAAATTCACTCCAATTTGAAAACTGAAATACATTTTCCTGTAGAACTATCTCATTCTTACTGTCCTCATATGGTAATTCTAAATGGTCTAATAAATAAACACATTTTTCCTTTAAGGTTAATATACCTGTTCCCTCTAGAATAATCGTATGAGTTTGTGAGACACAAAGGATTACAAGTGTTTTCCTTTCGGGAAAAATGTATAACCACGTATTTCGAATTATCATTGGCATAATGTTGTTTTCAATTTTATGCAATATACAGTATTGACATATGTGGTCATTTTTTATTTCAGCGTTATTTCTCAAAAAATGTGATATTATTTATTGTGGATGTGAACTTTCTAACACCTTTGGTTGCGTTTGTTTACACACCCGTAGTATATGATTATTTTTAGTTGTTATTTCTCTACAGGATGTTGAATATTCTTCCTTAGTATAATGTACGAAATGTCCTACCGTGTTGTTCGCCAAGTAATCCCACTCAGGTATAATTATAACAAGGTGGTTATCATGAATCCTAGGAATAGGATATATTCTATTTAGAGTGTATTCATCCTTCTGTAAGATATTAATTCCAATTCTCACTCCCAAATCCCCTTTTATGAATTGTAAATTTACTTGTGCTAATTGGTTAATTATTTCAGGTGAATAAAGTCTTTCGTGAGCAATTCCTGCTGATAAATTTTTCACTAGTGTTATCAGTAATTCTGTATCCATAAGCATAGGATGAATTCGGTGTTGTTGTAGCGAAGTAATAGTTGTTTCTTGTTCTAGTAAATAATTGTAAAGGCGTTCCAACTCTGCTAACGCGAAAATTACTATGCGGTTAACTTCCAATTCTGCCCAAATTTCTCTATTATCTGACTGAATTACACCTAAATGTTCGTTCAGATTTGATCTTAATTTTTCCATTTTATGTTCTAAATAAACCGCTTGGTGTGACAAATTTCCTGTTACTTGTTTGAGGAATTCGAAATTTGATGCTACTGCAACTGTCTGCTTGTCTAACAACTCAATCATCACTCCTCCGTCCTTCTGTAACTTATCCAAAGTGCTATAAATCCTATCTAAGTCAGTTTGGTCCATTGTGCCGAAAAGTCCTTTTGAAAGCGATCCTATATTGTCAATTGCTCCTCTTTTTGTTCGTCTAAAAAAATGGTTGATACCTTTAGCTAAATTAGTGATTTTTGTTTTCCAAAAATTCACTTAATTATGCCATAATCTACAATTTCTATTATTTGCACGATTGAAAATCGTGTTACAGGTATCATTTAACTTATTTTCCAATTTAGATATAAAGTCCCCTATCTCCTGTTCGCTAGTTATTGTAATTTTATAGTAGATAGTTATTTCATCCTTGTATTCCAAGGTTGTTCCTAGTTTTTCAAAAATAATCTCCGTGTTATTTATCCGTACTATCTCCGCTGGCATACCTTGAGCAGTACCCATCAAAAAATAAAACAACATGATTCTCAACATTTTCTTCCCTTTTTATCTGAAACAGAAAGAAAGAACTTATAATAAAAAAAATTATTGTATATACTAAATTATGTAAAAAAAATGTTTAAACTATATCGTGCCATAACTTCAAACGGTTATTATGGACTTTTCGTAGTTTCCCTTTAATTTGTATTACTGTATTCAGCTCACTTGGACATTCCATAACTTCGTACGGCCCATTCCATGTTAAACTGAGTTTGTTTAATTTAACAGGATTTAATAACAGTACTTTATCCCCTATGTTAAATGTTGCATTATTAGATTTTTTGTCATAATAACTTTTGGATTTTAGTTTACTTTTTATTTGATTTTCACGAGCAAACTTATGAAACGTTTGTAATTTGAATTTTACAATTTTACTAAAATCTTCGTTATTATAGATTGGATCCACATTACGTTTTAATATTTTAGGTAGCGGGTCGCAGAACCCGTATAATACAAATAAAGGTGAATATTTAGTACTCTCATGAGGTGTATGATTATGACTGAATACTGCTTCTGCCAGCCACTCATCCCAACTTTGACCATTCTTTTCCACGTTCATTTTCAAATATTCTACCAATGGTCCATGTCTTCTTTCCAGGGAACCATTGGACTGTGGATGATACGCTGTGGTCTCAAGTTTTTGAAGTTTTAACAGTTTACACAAATTCCTGAAAATCTGGCTAGTAAAATTAGAACCCTGATCCGTAATTAACCGTTTTGGTATCATTGAATATTTTAAAATGATATTTTTGTAAAATGCGTGTGCTACGGTTTTCGCCTCCATGTTAGGTAGTGCAACACAATCTAACATTTTTGATAAATCATCTTGGAAACTGAAACTATATTTATTTCCATTGTCAGTAATTGAAAATGGTCCAACTATATCCAAATATACCTTATCAAATGGCCTTTCAGCTGTGTCAGTGAGTGCCATAGACATTTTTGTCACTTTACCCCTCTTGGTTTTTTGACATTTAGGACATCTTTCTATATACTTTTTTATTGTAAGCAACTTTTTTTTCCAAATATAATATCTTTTAATTCTTTGATACGTTTTTATGGTGCGCATGTGGCCTCCCATTGGATTATCGCGATATTGTTTGATTATGTCATTTATTTCTTTATTGTCTGTCAATTCTATTTTACATGGTGAATTTTCCGTAGGCGCATTCATCATCCTTGTCCTCTTCCTCTTCTTCATCACTTTGTTCTATAACAATATTCCCTTGTTGTTCTAATTCTATCTTTTGTGCTCTGGTCAAAACATTAATTTTGTAAAATTCAGTCCCCTGCTGAATATTAATCTTTGATTCAGGAATTCTACTGAGTACATCGGCGTTACTGTTAAATTTCCCTGGTTTATAGTCCTATTTATTCGTCCTTCAGGATCCTTTTTGTTGTACTCACTTATTAAAGGTTTGTGGTCAGTAAAAACAATAAAATATCACCCTAATAAATATGCTCTAAAAAATTTTACAGCCCAATAAATAGCTAACGTTTCCTTTTCAATAGTTGCATAATTTTTCTCAGCCGTTCCTAATACTCTACTTGCATAAGCTATAGGTTTGTCCAAACCTGGTTCACCTTGCGATAACACTGCTCCTACGGCTTGATTAGACGCATCCGTTGTTAAATTAAATGGTTCTTTAAAATCGGGATATATTAATAAAGGTGGGTTTATTAATAACTGTTTTACCTTTTGGAATGCTATTTGGTGCTCTTCCTTCCATTTAAATATTTGAGACTTGGTCGCTAATTTATAAAGAATCGCTCCAGTTTCTGCTAAGTTTGACATACACGATCGATAGTTATTTACTAAACCTAGAAAAGACTGTAATTCCTTAGTAGTACGTGGTGTTGGGTGATCCTGTACGCACTTTGCTTTTTCTGGATCTGGTTTTACTCCTTCGGATGTAATCTTATGTCCGAGGTATACCAATTCTTTTCTCAGAAACTTACATTTTTCTGTTTGTAGTTTTAGATTATGCTCTCGAAGCCTTTGAAATACTATTTTAAATTTCTCATTGTGATCTGCCAAGTTTTTTCCATATACTACAATATCATCGAGATATACAAAGCATTTGAATCCTTGAAGACCAGCTAGCACACAATTCATTACCCTTTGAAAAGTAGCTGGAGCACCAGTTAAACCAAATGGCATGCGTTTGAATTCGAAATGGCCGAAAGCTGTACTAAACGCGGTTTTGCCTCGATCTGATGGTTCCATCAGGACCTGATGATAACCACTTGCCAAGTCCAGTGTAGTAAAATATTTAGATCCTGATCCAAAATTTCTTCAATTCGAGGTAGTGGAAACGCGTCCCCTATAGTTATTTCATTAAGTTTCCTGAAATCTATTTTCATGCCGTCTATGCCGTTTTTCACCATTTGGTCCAGCCTTTTTGGGTACTACAAGTAGTGGAGAATTCCACGGACTATTACTTGGTTGTATTATGTCCTCTTGTAGCAGTTTCTCCATTTCCTCATTAATAACTTGCTTGTGACATTCTGCTAATCTGTATTGTCTACTATTAATTGGTTTCGCATCTGTTTTGATAGGTACTGAATGAGTGATGTCCTTAACGTAGCTCAATTCGTCTCCAGGCAAGTGAAATATATCGTAACATTCCTCATTTCTTCAAGTGCTTGTTTTTCTTGTTCGTCCAATGTCTACTGAGAACATAATATTTCCTTTAATTTAGCTATTCTTTTTAAAGTCTCTTTATCCGAAGGTTGTTTGAACAGAAATCTAATGTGAGCTATAGCTTTGTCCAATTCCTTTATTTTCTCATTACCATTTCCATTGAAAATTACCTTATTTTGTAATTGGTGAATTGTATATTTTTTTAGCGGATGAGTTTCGAGATCGAATTCAGGAATAGTCTTATCCTCCTCGTTAATATTCATTATAGTTACCCATACCTTACCATTCTCTACTTTACCAATACTATTGCCTATAAATAATCCGTCTCCTAAATTTTTACCTATACACAGAATATCTGCTTTTATTTGTACTGCAACCTTGCTCATTTTTTCAGATCTTGCTGGGATACATATTAACGGTACTTTTTCAACATTATTTAATTTTGGGTTACTGTATATTTTCACGTCACAATCCCCTATTGTAGTCTCTGAATTCCCTGTTTTAGCGTTCTCTTCAACTAATTTTCGAGTTTCATTATTATCAGTTTTATTTTTCATAACAAAATTATCATTATTCTTATTTTCCATAATTTTACTTTCCATTATCACTTCGTTTTTCACATAATTCGCACATTTCTCGAATTAAACATTTATATGATTATTTTTATTTTCTTCATTTTCCATAATATAATTCGAACATTCTTCGAATTCAACATTTAAATTTTTATTTTCTATTAATTCTTCATTTCCCATATAATTCGAAATTCCATCGAATTCTATAAAAAAAAATTTATTCTTCATTAATTGTTCATTTTCCGTATAATTCGAACACTCATCGAACGCATCATTTTTACTATTATTATTTTCCTTATCATTATTTTTATTGTTATTTTTATCATCATAAATCCTATTATTGTTATTATTGTTATTATTATTATTGTTATTATTCTCGAAAATTTTATTATCTCTTTTGCTAAAACTAAAACTCACACTGTTGATTGGAATTACAAATTCTTTTTTGTTACTTTTTGTGACGGGGAAATGTAGTCCCAATATATTACAATTTTCATTTAGAAAATCGTTTCCCAAAATTCCATCTGCTGGTATTGAACAATTCTCACCAACAACTTGAAATTCGCATTGAATTTTTTCTGGTATTAAGAAATTTCCTGACCATTTGCCTATGGTTTCTAGTGATGTGCGAATTCGTTACTTTCAGGTAATCATCGGTACTCGATACTTTTTTCATAAGTAATCAATACGAAGTATTCGTTACTTTATGATTACTTTTCATTTCAGATGACATTTGAAATTATCCATACATGAAAAAAAAGTAATCATATGTGTTTTGTATTGTGGCTTGACTGACTACAACTTCAGTTACACACAATACAATACACGTATGAAGAAACGAAAAATTTACTCAATACTCACACTCATTTTGAGTAATCAGATGAAAAAAGTAATCAAATCATTCCTCGGTCTCAGTACTCATACTCATATGCAATTTTTTTTTCTCGGTAGTATAATGAAAAATGAAATGAATAATTTTCTGTTGGTTTGGAAATTTGGTTAACTACAGTACTACAATTTTAATTTGGGTTTCATATTAAATGAAAAGTATTCATTCAAGGAACGAATACTTTTGAGTATAAGTAATCAGTATTCATTCATTCTTCAAGTAACGAATACTTTGGTATTCGGTACTCAATTTTTGCACATCACTAATGGTTTCACTTCGATTATGTAGAGTTTGTATATTTGTTCTTTCATTAGTTAATATAGGAATTTCACGCTAAATTCTATCCTTTTTTAATAAACTTATTTGAGCCCCAGTGTCTACTAATAACGTCACTGTTTTTTTATTGGCTATGTCTAATGGCATAGTCACTAGTGGCTCGTACCGTAGGTTTACTGTCGGTACACCCTTCTCCTTAAAATTACGGGACGAAAATTGGGGTTTTAATTCATCCCTCTTTCGTTTCCCTGAGTAGCCTGGTAACGTTGACGAGCTGGACACATAAGCACGGTATGTCCTTCACCATTCACAGCTTCTTTGCTCTGTTATAAATAAATTAATTCGTGGGTTTTCTGTTGGTCTTCTGTTGAAAGGACAGTTTGAAGCAAAATGTCCTGAATTTTTACATAAATGGCACTCTACTTGTTGCCAATTAGTGTCACTTGGTGCAGGTCGTTGCTGACTAAAATTGGTGTCGCGTTAAATCCCGCAATCCCTACTATAATGTCCTACCTGCCCGCATTTAAAACAGGTGACTTTATCCTTAATATTTATTCTATTATTATCCTGAATATTATTATTATAATTATTATTATTACTTAAGCCTGAATTCCTAAAGTTATTGTTATTAATAAATTTATTATTAATAATATTATTAGCTGTTAAATTAGAACGTAAAGTACTTGATCCTTGAAAATTATTACTATTAAATCTATTATTATTAAAATTAGGACGCATGGTACCTCCAGTTTGAAAAATATTTTTATTGAACATTGGTCTACCACTACTTTGATTTTTTAATTGATTTCCTAATAAATCTAGCAATAACTGGTTTGTGTCCAATGTTCTTTGTTCTGTTTGTTTTTTAGAATTCCTGATGTTTTGTCGCATTGGTCGTAAGAGTTCCAAGGATTCCCTAGCAAATTTACTTGCTTTAACTATTGTCTCGGGAAAGTGTGTACAGTTTTGTGCTAATATATACTGTTTTATAGTTTCGGACTGCAGTCCCCTAATAAAAGTTTTCCTAGCAGTCTCCTCTGCGTCTTGTATAATACCTTCATGACCGTTTGGGTATTTATACCTAGCTGACATTTTAAAACAACCCAACTTCCTTTCGACTCGATCGCCAAACTGTTCTACAGATTCGTCCGGATTTTGGACACACTCTTCAATTTCTCGCCGTAGTTGAGTTAAATCTTTGTAAGGTATAAATGCATTTTCCCGAATTCCTTTGAATTCCCTAAAATTTACAAGAGTTCTCTCTTGAAAAATATCAGCCGCTTTACCTTTCAATTTCCCTCTAATAATTTGGTTTAAAACCGAAGCCCTGTCTTGTTCATCAGTCCGAAAATATGCTTCATGAGCTAGTGAAACAAAATTTTGCAGCTCTAGTATTAACCGGTCGCCCTCCCCTGAAAAGGTTGGAACGCCTTGAAAGAAAGTTTTTTAAGTTGCCTCTTGATAGTCCTAAATCATATGTATTGTCAGTACTAAGTATGTTAGAACGTCTTCTGTTGTTGTTTAGACTAAAAGGATTTAAAATCGAATCAGGATTTCTGAAAATGTCTTCCTCGTTAGGTCTTTGATTTGTGCGTCGTGTTGCACCTTGTGAAATATTTATTCCGTCCATTGGTTTTACTTCAGGTAAATTGTCTTTGTCAATTTCGTCTATAATTGAGTATTGGTCTTCTGTTACTGAATTAATACCGCCAACTGGTCCGTCTAACTCAAAATCACTACCAGTGTCTGAATTATTAGTCGCAAAAATCACCGAACGTCTTGGTTGTTGATTGTTGGTATTTGTCGTCCTAGGAGTTGATTCTACTAGAGAATTTCCTCCAAATGTTATCTCATCGATTTCAGAAAAACCTTGGACTCTTTGTAATAAATTTGAACGTAACAAATTCTCTGTTGGATTCTTACTTTTACCACGGGTTACCGGCGCCATAAAAAATATCGAACTTAAACTAACTCAAATAATACAAAAAACTAATTAAAATAAATTTATCCTAAAAATTTTAAGACATAAAAATCTGAAAACCAATCTGAAAACAAACAAATAATATACCCTACTGTACAAATAATATACAGGTAACCCTTCTAACACGATGATTGGAGCAGGTCGTGTTGGAAGTATAACTACTGACTCTGCAACTAGTACGGTGAGCTTGTCAGGCTGTACTAGTGGTCTAGCTACTGGCAAACTACTAATTACAGACACTGCCGATCACTCTGATCAGGAAAGTGCAATTTCTCTTTTCAGCAACGAAGAAGAAGAGCTGCTTCGTTCACCGAGAGTTGGAATGGATACCGGCAGGCCTAGTACCTCCAGGTCCAGACCAACACGGGTGGGCAGGCAAGCTCTAGCAAAATACAAAGCAGCACTGAAGCTAGAAGCGAACCTTGGCCATAAGTCGGACCACACAACCAAAGAGTTGGCGGATTTGACGTGGGCAAGAGGGGTGATAGCAGAAAGCAGAGCTCACTTCGAGAAGAAGAAAGGTTGCAGCGCAAATAACCCAACCTTCTGCAACAAAATAGAGGAGATCACCAGTGGGAAGCTGTCTGAAAAGAAGCGACTGAGATCAGCTGAAGAAACACCACCAGCTACTCAGAAAAAGCGACGCAGTGGCGCTCAACTAGGTGGTCCCTCTAACCTACAAACGAATACCAGCAGGGCGACTTCTTCAAAGTCGGACTTGCTGAAGAAACAAAACTTGAATACCGACAAGACGGCATCTACGATGGCGGACTTGTTGAGGAAACAACTACTGGTGGCTTTGATCGACCGCAGTGACCCACTTGGACGTATGTCCTTGGAAAGATGGAAAATTGTGGAGATGAAGCTACTAGAACACATGATCAATTTGGCCGAAACTGACCAAGTTATGCCAACGTTTGATGGAGCAGGCTGGTACAGAGACGTCAAATTGATTAAATGCAAAGATCAACACACTCTCGAATGGTGCAAGAGGACGGTTCCACTCCTCAAGGACACCTGGAACGGCGCGGATTTGACCATAGTTGACAGAGCGGAGATACCATCCATTCCGAATGCTAAAGTGCTAATTCCACGAGTACTCCCACCAGAATGCACCCTCAGACTACTGCAGCGGCAAAATCCAGATGTACCATCCAGTGACTGGAAGGTACTAAAAGTATGCGAACCGGTAGCTGAGGACGGTGGACAGCAATTCATCCTCCAAATAAACAAAGAAGCGGAGGACATACTGTACCCGAGGTTTGGTAAGATGGTTTGGGGATGTGGAAGCGTTTTTCTACGTCTCAAAAAGCGTCGACCAGATGACGAGAACGTGAACACGTTGGAAAACCTAGAGGTGGAGAAGGACCTAGGGTTGATCTCCGCAGCCACTGCTAACATCACGCTAGGACCGGAAGCAGATAGTCCATGTACTGACATGGAACAAGACGTCGCTCCGGCCCCAACGAATCAGTCTGCAACACCATCAGATGTTGCGAGTGATTCAGATAAACTTACATCACAGTAGTTTAGCTTCGGCTGAACTACTCCTCACCCTGGAAAAAGGGAAATATGACGTGGCGCTAATACAGGAGCCGTGGATCTCTGGGAAGGGAGATATCAAGGGACTAGCGTCACGGACATACAAACTACTATATTCTCAACAGGAAGGTAAGAAACGTTCAGCCATTTTGGCTAAAAAGAACATTAATATCTTTCTAAAGTCTAATTACAGCACGAACGACCTAACAGTGGCCCTGTGTGAAGGCAGTGATGGTCAAAAACCACTCCTCCTGGCATCGATATACATGGCGCATGACAGGGAATCACCGACGTCAGAGCTCCAAACACTGGTGGATGATGCTTCCATACGAAGGCACAACCTAGTGGTTGGTGGAGACGTAAACGCTCATCACAAGATCTGGGGTAGTAAAGATGTCAATACAAGGGGTGAGTTACTACTTAATTACATTTTATGCTCCAACCTATCGATAGCTAATCGGGGCAATGTACCAACGTACATTGGCCCGACTAGTGAAAATGTTTTAGACATTACTCTCTTCTCAGACAACGATACCTGTGTGCTAGACAATTGGAAGGTGTTAGAGAAACCATCAATGTCGGACCACAGGTACATTATGTTTGATATAAACTTCAAATCTAGTAGTACTCCTAGACCATTCAGAAACCCAGTTAAAACAAACTGGGAACTGTATGTAAAACTAGTCGAGCAGAAGCTCGAAAACAAATGCCCAGTAGCTATCTGGAACGTACAAACTCTGGAAGCTACTGTCCAATTTCTCACAAGAACTCTGAGAGCAAGCTTCGAGCAAGCCTGCCCTCTCAGTAAACCCTCTAGTAAGACCTCTCCACCTTGGTGGAACAAGAATTTGAAAAACCAACGTGACACGGTCCATAAATTGTTTGCCCAGGCAAAACGCAAAGACGAGCCGGGCTTGTGGGCGGACTATAAGGACAGTCTTAAAATCTTTAAAAAAGAACTCAGAACCGCGAAGAGAACTAGCTGGAGGGAATTCTGCAACAATATGGAGAATACCTCTGAAACAGCTAGACTAAGCAAGATCCTTAAAAAAACACCTACCCAACCGGTACTTTTGAAGAGATCGAATGGGACCTGGACGGAAGGCAGTAAAGAAACGTTGGAGGCTCTGTTAGAAACTCACTTTCCGGGCTGCATAAGTCCGTCGGGACGACCAGTCGGTCCAACAACCAAGAAAAATAATCGCAAAAAACTCGATTCTAACCTTATAACTCGGAATCGTCTATGCTGGGCGGTAAGCACTTTCGACCCTTACAAATCACCGGGTCCGGACGGTATAATACCGGCCATGCTGCAGAAAGCAGCTGGACTAGTAATCCCATGGTTGCTGGTGATCTTTAAGGGATGCCTAAGGCTGAGCCATGTTCCTGAGTCATGGAATGATGCCACTGTTACCTTTATACCTAAAGCGGGCAAGATAAGTCATGTCAACCCAAAAGACTATCGGCCAATCAGCTTAACCTCATTTATGCTAAAAACAATGGAAAGAGTTCTGGATGCGTACATAAAGGAGAGTATAGACCCCTCAGTACTATCCAAGTCCCAACATGCGTACACAAAAGGCAAATCGGTCGAGACGGCTCTTCACGAGGTAGTCTCAGTCATCGAAAAAAGTCTTCACTACAAAGAATACACCTTGGGAGCCTTCTTAGATATAGAGGGGGCTTTCAACAATATCACGATTGAATCAATAGTCGGGGCACTCAATTCAGCACGTATAAACAAAGTAGTTAGAGGCTGGATTGAGGTACTCCTGGAAAATAGATTAATCACGTCGAAATGGGGGGGCACTACCGCAACAATTAAGGTTACCTGTGGTACACCACAAGGCGGGGTCCTATCACCACTCCTCTGGAATCTTGTTCTAAATGAAATTCTAAAAACATTGCAAACGAGCGGTGTCAAACTAGTCGCTTATGCTGATGATGTAGTGGTACTTGCTGTAGGCAAGTACCTAAACACCATCAGCGAACTTATTGAGGCAGCCCTGGAAAAGCTCAGCAAATGGGCGAAAGCCAGCGGCTTAAAAGTCAACCCACAGAAAACGGAACTTGTACTCTTTACTAAGAAGTACAGGATTCCGGAATTTCAAGCTCCTAAACTGAGCAACATTACTCTGTCATTTTCCAAACAGGCCAAATTTCTCGGCGTCATTTTGGACAGTAAACTAAGCTGGAAACTTAACCTAGAAGAACGGGTTCTCAAAGCGAACAATGCGTTCTATACTTGCAAACGTATGTTTGGAAAAACGTGTGGTCTAAGACCCGAACTAACTCGGTGGATCTATACAGCCGTGGTTAGGCCTATCATGCTATACGGGGTTGTGGTATGGTGGCCAGCCATGGATAAAAAAGCGTATAGATCAAAACTCGCAAACACTCAAAGACTAGCGGGCCTGGGGATCACTGGTGCACTCAGAACCACATCCTCAGATGCGTTAAACACGATACTTTCTCTCGAACCGGTTGATATATTTGCTAAAAACGTGGCGACGAAAAGTGCGCTCCGCTTGAAGCTAACAGGTCAGCTAAAATGTAGGGAGTTCGGACACTCAAGGATCGGCTTGAACCTAAAAGGTGAATCCGATTACATGGTTCCCTTCCTCTCACTACGTCGCAGATACAGTATTGATTTACTAAGTAGGGAATATTGGGCGCAAAGAGGCCCAGAACCTGCTGACTCGACCAACATCTATACGGATGGATCTAAAATGGATACTGGAGTGGGTGCGGCAGTACACTCTCCAGACCTTGAGATCAACCTTAGCTACAAATTACCAGATCATTGTAGCATCTTCCAAGCAGAAATTCTGGCGATCCAGAAAGCTGCAGAAATTGCTCACGAGCGCGCAATTACTCACACAAACGTTTATCTCTACATAGATAGTCAAGCCGCTATTAAAGCTCTGGCTAGCGCGTATATTAAATCTAAGCTGGTGCTTCACTGTCATCTAGCACTTGAAGACTCTGTGTACTAACAAGAGCGTGGTGTTGTGCTGGGTGCCAGGGCACTCTGATATCGCAGGAAACGAAGCAGCAGACAGGCTTGCCAAGAGCGGTGCGAATCTCTTGGGAGCCACACCTGAGCACGTTCTACCCTCGCTACAATCGTATAAAAGAATTCTCGACAGCAAGGCCCTAGCTCAAGCTAGGCTGCGCTGGAATAAACTAACAACGTGCAGAATAACTAAGATTATGTGGGGCACGTACGACGCGAAAAAAACCGCTTCAATTCTTAGCCTATCACGTGTGCAATGTAGGAAAGTAGTAGGTATCTCCACCGGGCACTGCTTGATTGGTAAACATGCACACAGGATGGGTCTCACCACTACAAACCTCTGCAGATACTGCAACGACACGGGCCAAGAAGAAACCCTAGTGCATCTTTTGTGCTGCTGTCCGGCTCTTGCACGCAGAAGGTCGCTAATACTTGGTCACGCATTCCTCACAGATCTGGATGAGGCGGCCAAATGTGGATTGAGAGCTATTCTCAAATTCGCGGAGGCTACCAATTTCCTAGACCTGATGGGAGACAACTTGTCAAATGTTCACTAGCCGTTTAACAGTGGTATCGCTAAGGACCCATGGTGGTCTATGCGTGGTTTTCGACCGCCACTTCTAACCTAACCTAACCTACCCTATTTGAACAAATATAAAATTAAATTAACGGAACTAAATATTCTTTTTAACATAATAATTAACTACTCCTAAATGTATGTAAGAAATTATAAAATTGATCAAAATTCAATGTTATATTAATAAGAAGCAAATTATTTTTCTAATTAATGTTACGACCAACTTCCGAATTGTTACAGAAAACAATAAATAATTGAAATAAATCCAAATTCTATGGTAATGCAATCGAAATACAAAAAATAACCCAAAAATTTCTAAGATTTACTTTAACATTTATTTTATTTATTTTTTTATATATAGCATAAATTATTAAATTTACTAAACATTAACAAAAAATCTACTAAAAACATTGACAAATGGAAAAAATTAAAAACTAATAAAAAAATGTATTCATAATCCAACAAGTCATATACTAATTCATTACATAAAATACAATTAGTCATTTTATTTGGATAAACTGGTAGTCGACATTTACTCCAAGCATGAAAACAGGCTTGACATACATGCCCGTAACTTGTTGACCGAACCACAGTATTAGCCCTGAATCTCGGCATTTAAGATATTTTCTTCACACTTTTTGAAGAGATTATCCAAAATTTTCTTTTTATTTTTTATTTCTTTCCGTTGTTCCCTCTTAAGCTGCTTTAATTGCTTCTGGAAAAATTTTTCTTGCTGTTTGGTACAGCCTAACCTGATGATTCTATGTAGATTCTTGATTTCAGCTCTTCTTCTTGCTGCTTCTCCTCCTCTTTTCGATTTTTTCTTTTCGTCTTTGATGTTATTCTGCTGTTCCTTATTCTGGTTTCGCCTTCTATATTCTTCTATAGAAATTGGTTTTGGACCAACTCGAGGGTCTTCCTTTAAGACTTCCTCGAGAGTCTTCGATGATTGCATGAACTATCAAAAAAAAATTAATTTTACTTAATTTTCAAATGGTAAGGCAAAAAAAATTGCCTGTCTACTACCTCAGGCGAAAAACCTGTAGAGGCTCTGAATAAGTAAAAATTAATTTTTGAAAAAATATTCACCAGTTCTTTTTATATCGAAGCGTAGTTCAATAGGACGGTCACGGCACCAATATGTTGTGTTCTATATAATAGTGGCCTGGCCAATCTTATCTGGCCCGAGATCGTCTAGAGTAATCCTTTGTCAACTTACTTTTGTTTGACT